>CM053785.1:391501018-392221018 GCA_028749045.1 Cupressus sempervirens | reverse complement strand
CACCAACTAGTGAGGACTTCTGAAGAAAATATTCTCAAATAAAATTTTTCCCAATCCAAGGTCCTGGTACAAACTACCTCACACTTTGGTGATCTATTTAACACTCAAGAACACTAAGCTCTAATACCATCTAATGCAGCAAGAATCTGAAGATACCCCTACTAGAGGTAATTTGGATCCTAGAAAATAAACACATAGTGTAAAATGAACAAGAGGAACGAGATTTACACCTAGAGAGACAAAATTTTGTATATTTGAATCAAGAAGTTTACATCCAACATGCCTAGCTATGAGGCCTTTTGGGTTATGACCATTACAAAGAAGAATACATCTTTCAAAGAAGAATAGATCTCTAAACAAAAATGTGAACTTCTACCTGTAAGATACTCTATGCTAAGACTCCTACTACATCTCCATCATCCAATAATAAATACCTAAGACTCTACCCAAGACACCTTTAAGTACTTGTACGGCCACAAGTTGGTCTGTTACAAATTACCAACTACATAAACCCTTACATTAAATGCATAACCAAGCCACAACTTGGCTCTCAACAAACATTAAATACCCATCACAAAATTAAATGAAAAGGTTGGATCCAACTAGAATCGAACATAGAAAACTCAGTCAATTAAGGACAAAGACATGACCAACCATCAAAAGAATCACCAGCTTACTCAGCATACAATGAAATTGGTCACCAAAGAGACTTGGTTCATGCTAAACTCAATCAAAATTGGGACTTGGTTGAGACTAGAACTCAACACCTTAACAGTGACTCAACACTAACAAGGAACTTGATCAATAAAGGAACTCAGCATCATCTGCAACTAGGTCAAATCTTAGTGAACACTATAACTTGAAAAATATATTACGAGCTAACTTGGCAATTTAAGGCACTCGATCAAAGCAGGAAACTTAGTTGAAACCACAAGCTTGGTCGATACATGAACTCGATCAAAACTATTACTCAACAACCATAACCTTAAAAGTGTAGGAAAGTTAAGAAACCAAGGATGTCCCTGCATAAAACTACCAAGGTAAATAGAAAAGACCTAAAATTCTCCTACATAAAACTCCCTAGGAAAATAGAAAAATGTGTCCCACATTTTGATTCCAAAAGAAATTTCCACACTCAACTTTATCTTCACAAAAGGCTTCTGATCCATCAAAGAAAAGAGATCAAATGCAAAACTCAACCATCTATGCTTCATCCATCCAAAAATCAAAATCTCATATAACCAATCAACATACTCACTCATAGGGATTAATTAAAAACCACAATGCTCCACACATAATCTATGCAACTTATTATCACAAACATCCATAATAACATCCTCATACATGTAAACTAGATCAAAAATGACATATGAACTCAAATCCATAATAACATCAACATATAAATCTATAACATGAAAATTCTCCACCAAATCAATAGAAAATGAATCCTTATCAGGAACATACAACAATTACCCTATGTCATCCATATTCATAAAAATATATATATTCATTCCTCTAGCAACATATAGATCAGCAACATCATCAAAATCCCTATCAGTAGCAACATACATATCCTTCAGCATCTCAACAATAATATATAAGTTTAGATCCATATCAAAAACAACAACATGATCTAAATCTACCTCAATAACATCTTTGAAACCCTTGACCATATCACAAATAGGTAAATCCATCTTCTTATCATGAGCAACATTCAAATCATTAACATTCATAACAAAAGGAACATGTAACTCCATATCAACATATAAATCCTCAATCACATCAATATCAACATTAACACTATTGTGAATAATAGAAACTTTCAATTCCTTACCAGCATAAGAGAAACTCCCCTCCTCATCAATCTCATTTCACACAACAAGATACCCTACAATTTCCATGTCAAGTCTATCCATCTACTCGTGAAAACCAAAAGATACTTCATCAACTTCAACAAAATCATCATCCAGTTCCATAATTTGTCTTCTTCTCTTCATAATCTCTATAACTAATCAACAAAACTTCTTTCTAATCCTTAGATGCCAACTCAAATCAAACTCCCTGAAATTAGTAATCCTTTCTTGAATTTCATCCTAAAAATAATCATACTCATTGCTCTCAACATCATCAAATGTCTTCACAAGTCTTATGCTAACTCAATAGCTTCTAATTTAGTTGCAATTTTCCTTAACATGTCAAAGAACTCTAGATTAACATATCTCCTTCCATGAGCCATCTTTACACATTAAAACTACAATTAAATAGAAAATCCTCTACAAGTGCAAGCCAAATCTGCAGATTTGCCACCCTACACTAAAATCACCAACTAGTTAGGACTTCCAAAGAAAATATTCTCAAATAATGTTTCACCCAATCCAAGGTCCTGGTAAAAACTGCCTCACACTTTTGTGATCTATTTAGACACTAAAATACAGTAACCTCTAATACTATCTTATGTAATAGGAATCTGAATATACCCCTACTAGAGATAATCCAGATCCTAGAAAAAAAACAAACAGTAGAAAATGAATAAGAGGAATGAGATTTAGACCTAGAGAGACAAAATTCCATATATTTGAATCAAGAAGTTTACATTCAACATGCCTGACTATGAGGCCTTCTAGGTTACGACCATTAAAAAGAAGAATACATCTTTCAAAAAAGAATGTATCTCTAGACTCAAATGAAAACTTCTACCTCTAAGATACTCCATGCTAAGACTCCTACTACATCTCCAACATCCAATAATAAATGCCTAAGACTCTACCTAAGACCCCTTTAAATAATTGCACGGCTACAAGTTCACATGTTACAAATTATCAACTAAATAAACCCTTACATTAAATGTATAACCAAGCCACAAGTTAGCTCTTAATAAATAGTAAATACCTATCACAAACTTAAATTCAAAGGTTGGCTCCAACTAGAACCAAACATAGACAACTCAATCGAATGAAGGACCAAGACATGACCAACCATCAAAAGAATCACCAACTTACTCATCATACAAAAAACTTGATCACCAAAGAGACTCAGTACTTAAACTTGGTTGAGACTAGAACCTGACACCAATAGCAACTCGGTACCAGCAAGGAACTTAGTTAATAATAGAATAGTAACTCGATTGATAAAGGAACTTTGCATCATCTGCAACTTGGTCAAAACTCGGCAAGCACTGTAACTTGGCAAATAGATTACCGACCAGCTCAATAATTGAAGACACCTGGTCAAAGAAGGAAACTCAATCTAAACTATAAGCTCGGTCAATACATGAACTCGGTCAAAATTATCACTCGAAAACCATAGCCTAAAAAGAGTAGGAAAGTTAAGAAACCAAGAATTCACCTGCATCAATAAGGATGGATGACCTAGAACATTTAAATCAAAAAAAATTGTGTTTGCACATTTCTATGCAAGGATTCAAGGAGAAGTTTTTAGAAAAGAAGAAGATGAGTGAGAAGGTGGACATATTAATTGTATGTGATGAATCTGATCATAACCCTAATATCTATGGTGGTGTTTAAGCAGAAAAAGATAATAATTTCATATTTAAGGAAGTACATGGGCTAACCCAAAAATCATATGTAAATCCTTTAATCAAGGTAGAATTCTAATAGAATGTTCTAAGTCCTCAAACAAGGCCACTCCTAACAAGGTGATTAAATCCTTTAACAAGGTCACATTTAATAGTGTATTTTGTAACCTTCAATAGTGTTGGCTCGTAATAGAGCTCACTTCAAAAGAGTGAAAATATTCGTGACATGCTACTGGTGGTTTCTCCCAAATTGGGTTTCCACATTAAATCCTAGAGTCAAACTTGTGTGGATGTTATTTGTGATGATTTACTGTTAATGTTTACATTCTGCAAGTCGATTATATTTAGGATAGTGGACTACTAGTTTAAGTTATTGAAATTTTACTATAGAGACTAAACTAATGGATTTTTAGATATGAAGTGTTTTAAGTAATTGTTTGTTCAATTAGTACATCTGGACCTTGGATAACTAATTCACCCCCTCCCCTCAACCTCTCTTAGTTATTATAAACATTCTAACTATTAGTCTAATTTTTTATACTACAAAAATTTAGTGAAAAATCATTTGAATCTTGAAATCTTTCAAAATAGGGTTTTGTTCCTTATATTTTGAGAATCCTTAGATTTCCCTAGTTCATAGCCTAGTCTCTATGTCTTTAAAATTCTATTAAATTCTCAAGGTTTATCTTCAGAGAATTTCTCAGAAACCCTATTGCCCTGTCTTATGTTACCCTAGTTTTGAAAAACCCTCGAAATATTTTTAGAAAAATGTTTTTAATGGTATATCATGTCATGCCCCTGACAGTTCTACATCTGTTACCTTGGACTCTGAGATTAGTATAACTTATTAGATGGTTTGGTACTTGTTTTGAAACATTAATTTTGTAGAAAACTATTTCATTTCTGGCATCATTATGTTGTTTTTTTTATGCACTATGAGAATTCAGATGTTTCTAAGATCTGATTCTCAGAATAAATGTTGACAATTCGGATTCAGGAATCCTACAATAAAGAAATGGTTTTCAGATAAGGCAATTCATTTTTTAAATTTTTCATTTTGGATAAGTTTCAGTTTCATAACTTATGCTCTTTTTCGTGCTTCCAGACTTATGATTAATGTGGCATTAAAATTTTAACCATACCAAGAATCTTTTATTTGCCAGTTTTCTTTTAGTATATATATATATATATATATATATATAAAAGTTTATATTTATATATATATGTATATGTAATTATTGGTATATTTGTGTGCTTGTGTTTATATTATACAAGTTATAATTGTATGTATATGTATATACATATTGATATGCTGTAATCTTAGTGTCAATTAGGATTAATATTAATATTAATATTAACATTATTATAAATATTAATATTAACATTAATACCTAATACTATGCTAAACTAAGTTAGTACCTAAGCTAACCTTATGCATACGACTAAGTTTAAACTTAAACTAAAACCTACCTAAGCTTTTCCAAGCATGACTGCTAGCTTAACTAAAATTTAGCCTTGTTTTTGGACTTGGCTTATGGCGGCAATGTTATGGGAATTAATGGAAGGCAGGTTCATTGAATTGTGAACTAGTACTACGTTCACCAAGTGTTGAAATGCTGAGAGAATAAAGTTTTAGGGATAAGCTCGCAGTTATGAGCATTAATTTGCATGTTTAGTCTGTTGTTTTGGCTTAGGTTAGTTGGAATTTGAGTTCAGCTGCCATTGATGAACTCTAGTTGGGGTATCATGGAAACTCTATTGAATGATTTTCTCTATGTTTATTATGGGGATTCTGGTGACCATGAACAAGATTTTTGATTCTCACTCCAGCTCTATAAATCCTCATGATTTCGTATTCCTCATTCCTCTATCGTTCCATGGTTTCTGTTATTTTTCTGGTTGCATTTCTCAAATTCTATAATTGAGAGGGTTTCATTGGATCTCTGTGCCAAGGCTTCAAGAATTTGGAGGCTTGGGTTGCAAATTTGAAGTTGAGGGCTCTCCAAGTAGTTTTTCCTTGAGTATCATTCCGCACTTGCATAGGCAGGGGGCTTTTCTTTAACTCTACCCTAATTCTTTTTTTTTGTTTCATTTATATATGATGAATATCGAATACGCAGTGGCTATGTGGAAAATTCGACACCCAACTCTATGAGTATGCCAAATTTGGTGTGTTCATCGCCAAACTCGGTATAAACCTAGAATCGGGTGCGAATATATGAATACCCTATGCTCTGTGTTGCAATGAGTTTATAATGTTTATGTGGGTAATAGTGAAACTAAATACTATGCTGAACAGATTAAGGAAAAAGGGTTTTATGTTTCTCATAAAATGTATATGTGGGTTTCAGTCTATCAAAATAGTTGATTTCTTTATGGTATTGATTGCTTTATTTAAAATAGCCATGAAGAATAGAGGTCGTTGAGTCGAACAGTGGACATTAAACGAGTTACATTGTTAAAATTTTGTTTAGTATTGGAATTATATAGCTTTTAGAAAACAAAACTAATATGCATGATGGTTATCGATTGTTTATACCATAGCTTAGTAAGATCCGTGGTGGCTGTTAACTTACTTTTAGTCTTAAAACATTGATTTCAAACATGAATACCTTGTAGGCTATTAAGGTTGTAGGAGATTTGGGAACTTTTAGACTCAACTATTTTATTGGCTACAGTTATTGTTTTCGATGGGAGATTTGTATTTCTTTTTGGTACAAGAATATTTGAATATGATAACAGTCAGCATTAGATTTCTTTGTCATCGACTTTTTGACAAACAGTTACTATTAAGAGTAGTAAGATTTTAGTTATCAATAAGTGATTTGTTTCATTCAGTGAAAAAGATTACATGTAACTATTTTAATTCTGACTTTAAATTAATAAGGCTTTATACTTTATATGTGTGTGTGTGTGTGTGTGTGTGTAAAAATATATGTATCAACATATATGTATTTCCTTATGAATAGAATGTTAGAATTAAAATATATGTTTACAAATCATGAGGTTACTATGGTTACTTATTTCCAGAAATGGGAATTGTATGATTCTATTATTCAGATTTTAGTAAAATTCTTTCTTTGTTAACAGTTTAAATGATTAAAGAATATAGTTAATATGTTTTTGAAAGGTTTGGTTACTTATGAAAAATAAATAAATAAATAAAAAGGCAAGGCTTCATTTGATTCTTTAAAACATGGATTGCTTTTGGAAAATTAAAATTATGGATTTGTTTGGAAATCTGATAAGTGATTACATTGGAAAGATTGGAAGTTTGGTGTTAAAAG
Organism: Cupressus sempervirens; assembly: GCA_028749045.1. NCBI lineage: Eukaryota > Viridiplantae > Streptophyta > Pinopsida > Cupressales > Cupressaceae > Cupressus > Cupressus sempervirens. Next base: position 392,214,196 of record CM053785.1, on the reverse strand, counting down.
ATAATTTCTGGTTGTGGATTCAATTGTTATATTGAAGCAATAGAAATAATTTATTAGTTGAAATTGAATAATTAAAATTTGAATTTTCTTCTGTTTTTTAAAACTAGAATTATGTGTGTATTAGATTATGCAAGTGTGATCCTTTAGATTGGGTGGCTGTCATAAAGCGAGTAACTTGTGGTGATAGAATTATTTTGCCGGATGCCCTCTGACACTAGTCTAGATCCTTATGGGAAATTTTATGACAATTATTTAATCAAGAGGTAATATCTAAAATTCATGGGTTGGGATTCATATAACAAGATAAGAACATTATGGATTCACCTAACATATAGAATCCTACGAATGGATGAACGTAGATTCTTATGTTGACACCCATGAAACTACTAGATCAATACCTTGGCATATTCTGTGCGAGTTTATTTCTGCATATCTGTTTGTAGGAAATTATGTACTTGCTATAAATCTAGTTGTAAAAAGAAAAATAGAACTTTCAGATAATTCTTTATTTGGTTACATGTAATTCATGCTATTATTAAATCTAACATGCAAGTTTACTAGAGAATTCATCAGCTTATTTAGTGTTACTAAGCCCTATTTGTGTTTTTTGGTTGTGTTTGTTTTGATTTCAAGTCCGATAGAGGATTTGTTTATGGACTTGAAAGTAGGAACTTCTGCCTTATCATTAAAGACTAATTGTAGTTTGTTTAACGAATACGAATAACTCAGGGTCTGAATTTTGATCAGTGTCAGCCTAAAAGTTTTTGTATTATTGATTGTATTTAAAATAAGGGTATATTTATATACTCAGATGTAATTTTTAGAAAATATTTAATGTTGTTTTTAGTTCACTTCAGTTCCTAGTTGTGAAAGCTATTTTTGTAATGGTAATATGTTATGAAGTAAAAAATAATAATAATAATAATAATTTTTTGTATAGATTTTATCCTTATATCTTTGTATGGTATTATTGTTTGTGTGTCTTTTCTTTCGGTTATGGTTAGGGTGTTACAGATCATTTTACCTAAGGTTGGGCTTATGCAAGCATAATTTCATTAAATATTGTTTAAACCTTTATTAGCCATGTTTTGTTTGCATCAGGATCAATTATTTTATTGAGAAAAGGTCCTATGTAACACAAACTTTGTGTGATCGTTGATCTTGATCAGATCAATGGGCATCACATTCCCACAATAAGAAGATACAAGGCTTTTAAACAATGCGAGCATGCGCTATGATGACAGATAGCCCTTCCTGACGTGCCAGCCTCAGTGTGCCATAAAAGGTTCGTGGTTGTCAAAGCTAGTTAGATATTTTTGCAGAGTTGTTAGTGCTCTCATACACATTTTGAAATTCTTGCAATATCATTGGCTCATTCTTTAATGAAGGTGTTATTTTATACTTTAGAATTTTTGATTGTCGCTCTTGCAAGAAACAAGGGCTATCGCACTCCCACAATAACAAAGTGCACGAATGTTATACATTGCGAGGAAGTGCCAATGTGACGTGTGGCATAGTGTGACATCATGGGCCTGGCTTTCTCAAAAGGTAATAACAACTTGTCTTATTTGGTACTTGTCAGATGAGCTAGAGTATAGAGAAAGCATCTCATTGGTCCAACTAGCTGACTAAATATTATAGTCATGCAAGATTTTTAATCACCATAGATCTAAACAAGATCAACAGGTCTCACATTCCCGCAATGTTGAGATGCAAGGCTTTTAAATAAAGCGGGCAAGTAGTTTTTGGACACGTAGCAAGGTGGGGTTGGGAAGCCTTAGTATATGCTATGGTATGCCAAGTTGTAAAGTGATTGCTGACATATATTGCTAGTTGTACCATCAAGGAGGTTTCTCTACTAGAAATGATCAAAGTTTTGTCAACTGTAGATCCTTCAAAGATCAAGGGTTCACGCAAGCCCGCAATAAAGAACTGCTCGATAAACAAGGAATGCGAGAATGCACCTTTGTGTTGCATGTCATACTGGGGCCAAGATTGGGAAAGAAAATTGAGTCATGTCATGTTGTATGCCACATGTACTTAGCTGGAAGTACTTTTGTTATGAGCACAAAAAGTTTCAGAAGTTAATGCAGTAGTCAGATAGGTCAAAGCACGAGAGTTTAAAGCAGTCATTTCATTGGCCCAAGTAGATGAGGTGACCATAAAGTGCAAAAATTTTCTTACACCGTTGATCTTGTCTTGATCAACGAAGGGTTCTTGCCTACATTGAGAACTTGAATGAAGTTTAAATAAAGTGGGTATGCACCATGTAGACACGTGCCCATGGTGATGTCATTATTCCTAGCTTGGAAGGATTAAAGGATATAAGTAGTTTCACCATTGATCTTTCAAAGATCAACAACTAGCACAATCCCATAATATGGAGATGCTCATTCAATAAGGAAAGTGGGAATGCACCAACTCAAAACATGGAAAGAATGACATCAAGTACTCACCTGCTGAAAAGATGATATGGGACCTTCCTGCATGGAGGTTGTTAGAAGGCACATACTCACATGGAGACTTCCTATTGGTTAAAATGGCTGACTCAGCCTTAGTCAACAATAAATTTGTGTAATCAATGATCTTGTCTTAATCAATGATTGGAGCTTACCCGATATTTTAAGATGCAAGAAATTTAAGGAAAGCAGGTAAGCAGTAATGTGACACATGGAACTAGGTCAAGGTAGATGATGACATGGTAGTGCAATGGGAAATCTAATTAAATCATGACAAGTGGCACTCGGTGGCAGTGGTTGACCAGTCAAGAAGTGACATGTGGCACTCGGTCAAACCTAGTTTGACCCAGATTCAGAGGGTGGGAAAATTTGAAAGAAATAAAAAAATAATTATTGTTAATCATTTTTTGATAAGCAATTGTAGCGTCAGTGAGTTTTAATTTCAAAAAGGTCATTTTGCTAAAGTTCAGACATTAGAACATTTTAAATTTTTGAAACTTAAAATATCAAAGATGTAGACTTGAGTTTTCTAGCAAAGGGGGACATTTTCAAATTGGCTTTTTGGAGCTTCTTGATAAGCGAAATATGCAATGTTATATATCATCAGAATTGGGAGAGAATAAACTTTTTGATTCTGAGGTTAGTTTTTACACAGGAAGCAGTCTGTTTGAGCTATAAGAGGTTTTTTATTAGGTTCCCAATTTGCAACTGCATTCAAGTATCAAAGTTTAGTTGCAATTTCTAATAAGATAATGATTTGAATGCGGTTAAAAGGCAGTGAAAATGCAGTTAAGGTCAAATTTTGATCAAATTCAATCAGTAAAAACTCAAAATTTCACCAGTATTTCATAAGGCAGATTAGATATTTTGGTGACTTAAAGGTTTTCATCATTTAGGAAGAGATAGTTTGCAAATTAATTACAAAGCAATGATGAAACCAAATCAGATCAATGTGTGGTAGAAAGAAGAAAGAAGTTATTCAATTGCATGAGATTGAATTTCAAGTGGATAGATGTCAATTGCATAACAGATATGGGAATTCACTTCTTGCTATATCTTTATTTCATTCATTGTAAGGGGTTGGAAATTTTGGAAAGTTTCTTTGGAATGAAAACACTTAGTAGAACTGTTTTTGGAATTGGTGAAATTTGAATGGAAAGATCTAGGATGTTCTAGTTCCAAACCATGAAGCTTTGCTTTGGCTATGATACCCCCTTCCCATCCTATCAGTTTCTCATTCCCGCCATTTTCTCTCCTGTATGACAACATTTTCTCATTATATAGTCTGGTTTATTAGGTTATTTGTGAGTTAATTTCATGCATTTTTATGTATTGTTTCAAGGAAATCAATACAAGGAACAACAAGTGTTTAGTTTCAATTTAAATCTTGTCTCCTTTCTCAGTTGAGCTGTGATGTTTTATGGTCTTTGAACAAAGAGCCTAGATCATAAGTGCAGTCCCTTAAGGCTATATGTTGCTTCATTGTTGCCTATAATTTAAGGAATTATGTAAATGCTTCAGAGATTCAATAGGGTTGCAGGTTTATTGAGGAGGAAATTAGGTAAGAATGAGATTTAGATCGAACATTGATGTCTATTTACAAGGTGAATGGATAGATCATATATTTGAATATATGAATAAGTATCAGATATCCAAAATGCATGAGGGAGATTCATGAATTGCCCGATGGATTAGCCACTGATCAACTACAGGATCATTAGTTTGTTGTCTATACTTGGTTTTCATCCGCTTTCCCCACCCACATAAAATCAAAAAAAAATTTAAAACATCTTTACATTTTATGTTGAAGAACCTAAATGTGATGCCCTCACTCAACTTGTGAATATTGTAGGATTTGCAATTTTCTATTGTAGATCTATGTTATTACATGAGTTAATAGGAGAAATAAGGGTTTTATCTACTTTATATTAGATTCAATATATGCTTTGATAACTGGTACCATATAAAGAATCTATAGGTCCACCCGCCTAGGTTTTACAGAGCCTAAAGAAGAAGAAGGGTCTAGCCTTATAGTTGGCTCAAGACTACAGTCAAGTGTATCCATCATAGGAATTTGCTAGCCTTAGATGCATCTGTCTAGTTTCTTGGTCATTTTCAAAACTATTAAATCAGGAGCCAACAATAACAATGGATTACTATCTAACTATATAGAAATGAACATCTTGCATTCAAAATTAGACATATGAATGAGGTACACCCCATAGAAAATAAATTAATACAAGGTTCAATAATTCTCTCTTTGACTCATTTGAAAATAAGAATAGAAAGTATTTACTATAAATTAGTAGAACTATTTTTCACTTTTCCCAAAAATTATGAGAGAAATATAACTATCAAGAAAAATCATTTAACCTGTTTATCTCACCCTAGTAACTATGATATATCTAGAAAACACACATATATTGGATGTTGCTTTTTCAATTGTACATAATGTAAAAATTAGTGAAGCTAGGACCAAAAATTTGGAGGAAGAAGGCAAAGTCCAAAAGCCATTTGGCTCAACATAAGAGTTTGAGTTTGAGATTATGACCAATCACATCATTAATAGAAAAATCTCTACCATTGGAGAACATAAATCAATTGATGAAACAAATAAAATCCCTATTAAAATATAAATGACATGTGCAATAAAGGTAGAACAATAATTTAGTTAGTCATCAAAAAATATCTTTAAAATAGTGCATCTATTAGTGTTCAAGCAATACTTGATTTGTTAGTTCACTCATTTCAACATCAAACATGGGGTGTCTAAAAGTATTATACATGACTCAAAGAAAAAAATTCTATGATTTTAGAAGCTACCTCTTCAAAAATAATTCAATAAGTTTGAAGATTGACTTACAAAGACAAAATAGATTAAAAAAACTCAAAAGTGAAAAAAAAAACCTCTAATGTAAGCAAGCAATCTTATCAAATAGTTTCTATTACTACACTTAAATTTCTGCATCAAACATGAGATGTCTATAACTGTTAGACATTACTTATAGAACAACTTCTATGGTTTTAGAGCAACCAAAGGATTTCAAAAAGTTTTGAAATTCACTTACAAAGACGTTTCAAAGGTAAAATATTATTCTAATGTAAGGGATCAATCTAATCAAATCATCCAATAGATAATAATGATAATGCTTCTCAATATTAGATTTTCATAATATGATTCTATAATACTCATAGAAAATTATACAACATATATAGTATCTAAAGGCTTGATTAATCAAAACAAGAAAGAGACAAAATTGATCTCGGTCATTATATTTGCACGAAGGTAGAAAATATAAAATTGTAATTTTAATTTTAAGAATAGCCAAGCTAACTCACATAATGGAAAATAAGGTATACTTGTAGTAATTTAAGAAATAGTGTTATGGTCAATTTCCTTCCACGTGTGATAAGGATAGCTCAATTATATAGTGAGGGATTTCTACTTTATCCCTATACTCATAATTAGAATGTATAAAATCAATGAAAAGGAAAAAGAATAGAAAGAAATTTATACCAAAGATATCTTGGATAGGTTAGATATGGATTAATAGCTAATTATATAGAAAAGAATATGCTACAGTCAAAATATGAAAAAATGGAATAAAAATTAGACATATGAATGAGGTACGCCCCATAGAAAATAAAGTGATACAATGTTCAATAATTCTATCTTCGACCCATCTCAAAATAAGAACACAAAGTATTTACTATAAATGATTGCAACCATTTTTTCATTTTTCCCAAAAATTATGAGAGAAATATAACTATCAAGAAAAGTTATTTAAACCTTTTTATCTCACCCAAGTAAGTATCATATCTCTAGCATTAGAACTACCTAAAAACTGGTTGTAGTTATAGAAAAGTGTGTGACTTAGCAAGCCATACTTTACTAACAATTTTGAATTACGAGATAACATTTTTTATCTGATGACTATATTATGTATAATTTATGTTCATCTCATCTAGAGTAGAAGCAAGTTTTGTCTTCTTTATTTACAACACATTTTTTTTCTGTTGTAGTAATCCCAATATTATGAAAATTATTGGATTCTTTACATGAAATTTTGTGTCTGATTTTAGTGTCAACTATTCCACACTTTCAACCCTTTTCCATGAAAGCGTCTTATTTATCATTCTCGCATGCTTGGCATAGACATGTTTGCCACACTAATGGTCTGAATGTACAATTTCATCAAGTAATTACATTGGATTGAGGCATTGAAATCCATTAAGGACATTTGGAAATGCAACTACTCTAGTAAAAATAGAATTCAATCATTTACTATTGTGAAGACTTTAGAAACAATTTTAAAATGTCAAATATTTCTTGATATTTTGATAAACCTCTAAAATAGATGTACAAGCAACTAATCTTATTCTTAAACATTGTGCACTTAATAATTATAAATCACTTTTGAAGTATGATGAAGTAGAACTTCTAAATATAAAGAGATTTCTAGGAAAACCAATAGAAAAGGATTAACATCGACACTTTAGTTTGCACAATTGCTCATACAACCAATCTTATAATACCCAAATGTGATCTTTTTTAAAAAGAAATATTGCCAAAGGATTTGATCCCCTTTATTGTAGGTATCATGAGGCATTGAAATTTTATCCAAAATTTCTAGCCTTATATTTCAATGTCAAGCACCAACCTCGTTCCCATGCATTTCTATGCTTGAATAAAGCAAAAAATTATTGGTGGACCAATTCCTTATGACAAGGAAAAAGGAATTCTCTTTCCCATGAATGTCTCCATAAAGAAGAACCCAAATGTATACATCTAAACATGTGAGCTATGACAAAATCAATTGTTACAAAAATATGATTTGTTATTCCAAGTTTGTATCGATGAGAAAGTTAAGAACACACCTCGATGGTGTATGAATATAATAAGACATTGTAGTAAGCAATAGAAACTTTGTCATGTATCTACCACATCAATATGGACCATAAATTCTCACTTTTTTCCTGAAATTATCATCAATCCTTTCAACATAGATAATACGCAAAACATGTTGAAGTAGAAACATAATAGAAAAATTGTCCAAAGATGTTTGGTGGTAGAAAATGGAACTTGTGGCAATCATTCGAGACATAATTACTTCTTTTCTCTGAACCATACACGAATAGAAGATCAGATTTTTAAGTTGTATTATATGGATTGATAGTAATGAAACAAATGTTCTCCTAGTGATTGCACATCAAATGTTTCACCTCAAAATTGTGTATTGAAAACTTTGAAGTATCGTGTGAATAAGCTCAATTTAGAAAGCATTGTATTATTTGTCTAATTTATTGATTGTGAGTTAAAAGATTTTCTACTTCAATGAGGTTAATGTTGGAGCAAAGGCTATTAACATTTTTGGACAAAATTAAGAAACCTTAAATCTAAATTAGATAAATAGTCTATATCTCTAATTAGTTGTTTACTGGTATAAATATTAGAGAGATCAAATCTTCACAATCCATTAAATTTGTTGGTAATTGCTTCTGAATTAGATTGTGTTGAAATTTTTACCATCAATGTTGCAACTCTTGCTCTCTCACCCTGATGATGAATCACATAGTGTGATTTGAAATGTTGATGGTATAAATATTGTTTACAATTGTAGTTAGAGTGGGAAAAATACGCAATTAAGATTATACTAAATACGTAATGGTAATATTAGAATGAAGATTTGATATACAATATTCAAATGAACAAAGTCTATTTCAACATATTCTATTAGGAAATATAAACCATAAAATATTCAAATTATCAACAACATTTCAAGATTCTAGCAGTTAAATCATTGGTCACCACCCCTCACCTTTAGACAATGATCTTGAAGATTCAATAAGAAAACAATTTTATAATTTAAATATTTTATTAAAGTTGTACTTCTCTCTAATCAAAATTAGTCAAAATTTTTGAGAGGTGACATTTAGTACAAAAGATACAAGAAACATAAGGAAAATGCTATCTCTTTTGGTCCATATAAAATATGAAATTAATGACAGCTCTAATCAAAAGAATAATATTTAAACCCTCACTTAATTTCAAATATATTTTTAACAAATTATTATTATTACTTGCATTAAAGATAGTAAATCTCAATATGAAAGTGATTTGAGACATGTAATAAGATATGTTGTATAAGAAGATGAAGGAAATGAAAATAGAGAGGAGAAATTTTGAATACGAAATAAAAATGTTGAAAATGTCAAATAAGTAAATGGGTAACTTACTAACAAGAACAAATCATAGGAAAAAGATTAACACCACAATTTTATTACAATCTTCTGAAATATACACAATAGGAAAAAAGAAAGAGAAATAATAAATTAAAGGAAAACTAAAATACTTGTAATCAAAATGGAAAAATATAACACACTAAATGTAATTATTTATGTAAGCTAATTTGCACATGATCTAATTTGAAATAATTTAGTTAATATTATGCATTTGTAAGACTTAAATATGAATTTGATTACATCAAGAATCATATCAGTTATGAGTACATAAAAAATTATAGATTCATTATTTTAATTGTGAATAATAACAAAAACAAAGAAGGTATGTTTCTTTATTAGTTCCTATCGAAGACAAGTAACTATAGCATTCGGTGCACATAAATATGCTATAATTAATCAACCAATGGGATCCAAATATTTTTGAGGGCACATGTTATAGTTTATGGTTTTTATAATTAATATTGAGTTTTATATTTTCCAATTTTTATAATTCCATTTGTCTCATTTGCTAGTTTGTTGAACAGTCTGCTTTGAGTTTGGATTTGATTTTTTTATCTTAATTATATGTTTCTTTTATAGTTCTATACAAATGTATTCAACTAATAAATGAGAGTTGAATACTTTGTTAGAATATGATAAGATGTCACATCATTTTGCTCGTCTGTGATTTGTTTGGATTTTGTAATTTATGTGTAGAATAGGCATAGATATATGTTTTCACTAGGCAAATGAAACTCCTTTTTAGGCACTAGAGTATTTAGATTCATCTGCTCACATTGAATATAGGTTGTGGGTAGATGTCAGAATGTAGGAAGTGGATTGATTATATTGCTCCTTTAAATGATGATGTTGAATGGTTAGGTAAACTTTGTAGTTACACAATGAATTCCATGGGCTTGCAAGAGCAGGACCACCATTGAGTCCACCATCTCTTTTCAGAAGAGTCTAGATGAAGAGTAACTTTCTTGTTCTCCATAATAAATTTCCATGTTGTGTAACATTGTTTGCAATAAAGCTTTCCCCATCAAGAACGACACACTTGTCTATTGCAACCACATCAGTTTTCTACTTGATACTCGGTGTTCACAAGCTATAAATGCACATATGACACAGCGTGCAGGGCTACAAAATTCTAAGAAGCCTTCCAATTTCCTTCTAGCATTGTAAATGTTACCTTTAATTTGTGGGTTTTTATTGTGTATGTTTTGCTTTGCTCTATATATTATTGTAAAAGCAATGTGGGTTTTTATTGTGTGTGTATTGAATTTGTAGGTTTCCTATGAAATCATAGAAATTTTTAGTGAATTGCATCAAAATCACAGGCCCTAAACTGCTCACACATAGGTACCTCAAATTTCTACTCAATTGACTTTTGTTTGTTTTTTGTTTGATAGTCAGAGAGAAAATATAAATATATATGGATGGCAGTGTGAAATAGACTTATATATTGGTTGTTTCCTTAGGGTTTGAACATTAGGGTTTTTTGGCTGTAGATAAATATTCTCCAAATATATCCATGTTTTTGAAAATTTCTATTTATGATTATGAAAAATAAAACTTGGTAAGAACAAATTGAAAATCTTCCTACAAAAAATTTAATCAGTTGATATAGAGTTAAAAGTAATGTATTTAATCTATTTGCATAGATTTTGTTGCTTGTCATTGTACTCCAATATGGGTAGAATGTAATTGGTGATTTTTTTTCTCATTTCTTATCTACTCAAATTTAGATCTGTCATTTTATTTAAATAGTAATGGGTTTCTAGGCTATATCAACAGTGTTGTTTTCAAATTGAATCTTTGGAGCTCAATTCAACTACTTTAATTTGTCTTCCTTGTCATCTTTTCACATAGTTTAAAGGTGCAACTTTGTAAAGTATTGAAGATTGCATTTGCATGAGAAAACATCTAAAAAAAAATTTTGTTCAGTAAAAGAAAATTGGTAGTAGAAGGCCTCGTTTGCTTTCAACAATCCATGGAAGTCCAGAATGATCTTTAATTCTCAAAATTCCTTCAACATATTAATTTTATAATATAATCCAGTCCAACATGTTGGCCTTTTTTCTTCTCAAAATCATCTTAAACACCTCTTTTTAAGGCTTTACAGACCGACAACTTCCCTGTGGCTTTACTAGCAACTTTTTTTGTTGTTTTTGCTTTTTTGTTTTATTCCTATTATTAGTTTAATTGTCTACAGGCTATCTTAGCAAATGATTTTTCTTTTTTATTGTTTTTTCTTTTTTGTTTTATTACAAAAATGATATATGGTTTCTCTCTTTCTGTATGCATTTATGTTTCTTTTTCATTTTTCCTTGACAATTATTTTAATTTCCTATGTTTTTATACCAATGTTGGTTTGTTATAGTGTAGAAACTCTAGTTGTTTTTTCACCTAGTGTGACCGAGTAGAACAGTTGCTAAAACATAAAGAAGTCCTCATCGATATTTGAATCATAGGAAAAAAAACTACTCAAATATCCCAAAAAAATTGCTTACATGGCGGGAAAATGAAAAAAAGTTGTTTGGTAAAAGTACAAACCTGGGTCACCATTTATAAAGAAACGAGATATGAAAATATGACAGTTCAACATTAATGACAAAAGAAAAGGTATTTGTGTTTAAAATATGAAGACAATGTAAACTGACGAAATGTGTAGAATTGGATGAATTTTATGCCTATAATTTTTATAATTTTTTTGAGTAAGAATTTATTCATTTTATCATATTTTGAAGTCCCTTTTTTAACTGTAAAAAATATAGGGTGTAGTTCTTGTCAAACAAGTATACGCAAATCATTTTTTTTTTTTCTGATTTTAAAATATCTTATAGATGACATGTATAGCTAGTGAACAAAAAAAGAAATAATTATTTTTTATGTATATTTTCTTTGTTATAAGTACTCAAGTTCAACCTTATCAGAATCCAACAATTTTTTCCTCCCATCAAAACATCCTTATCAAATCTATACCTTCTTGGAAAAAAATTACATATTCATGAAGAGGATTCTCTCCTCTAGAGATAAATATAATTTTTAAATTTTTTTGATATGATTTACTATTTTTTTTTACCTTTTTTGAGGGAGCATCTTCTAAAATGTTGAAATATCGACTTATAATATTTTGAGATTATAACATATTATAACTAATCAAAAAACTCAAAAATTTATATAATGATGATATTGAATCTAAGATCTATAAAAGGGTATTTTTAGTTTTTGACAAAAAATGAGTTTTGATAGAGAAATGAGATTTGACCAAAACAGGTTTTGGTATCATAAACAGTGACACAGATCTATGCTTTTGCCCTGTTGACATACAAGTTACTGTTGAAATGGAGAAAGTTTTTTATTCTTAGAACATAAATCAAAAAAGAATATTGGTAAGTTCAAATTCTACAATTGTAGGAATTTGATTTGTGGGCAATTATTTTCTTGAAACGTGGCCTGATGTAATTTTAGATGGTCACCCTCTTGATCACCAATCTATTTTATTTTGGAATTTCAAAGAATATGGTGAGATTATGGGAACCCATTAGCTTTCTAGTGCTTTGAGAACATTCTAATGTAGGCTAAGCCTGAGTGTCATTTCCAAGACTTGTGAACTTTTAGAAAAATTAAATTTGGTTGGTTACCTAATTATATTTGAAAGAAAATTGTAAGAGTGTTTTCAAAGCATGTAAGAAAACTAACACATACAGAGTAGAGAAATAGGTTGATAATAGAAGACTACTTAATTTCAAGATTATTTTTCTACAAATACCAATTGTTTTATCTAATAGAGTGAAGTTTTTAGAACTCTCTAAAGGTCTTTATATTTCCAAGTACAGCCAAAAAGATGAACAGGAATCTTACCAAAAAAAATAATATGAAAGCATATGAAATAGAATGTTGTCCACTATTAAAGGCTCCACCCGCTTCCTCAAACCAAGAACTTGACCAAGGTCCATACTTGTACACAATGACTTGCATTTTTCTTCTGAACTTTGTAACTTCTTTGTTAACAATTGATGAATCCAATATCTTCATTTCCATATTCTTATCCACACCTGACCAACACGGAAATATTATTGCTATTGTCACTGAGGTTTGCACCCTTGTCCAAAGCCTTTGCATGAGGACAACCTAGTGAAACATGGAAACAACCTCCAAGCTATGGGACTTGAACTGTGAGGTTGAGTCTCTAGAGAAGGTTGGCTTCCTCTTACTATCAGGGTGCACCTAACTATTCTTGGCGAGAAAAAGGGAGAAGGAGAGCATGAAAGCAAATCTACCTAATCTAATCTAAAGAGGTGATGCACCAAAATAGAGTGTTCAGACCAAACTCTGCCCATATATGCACTATTGAACTAGAATGAAACTAAGGATATACACATTCAGACTTACTTTAATCTAATAATCACATGCAGATTAGAAGACCAAGATGAATGACACAAGGAAAGAGAGATTCACTTATATTATCATTCATAGGCCAAGGAGATACAGTCATGTAGATCATAGATCTCTACAAAACACCAGTAAGAGGCAAAGAGTTCTTGCACTTTCATACCAATGGATGAAAGAGATAAGACAGAAAATCATGTAGTTTAGAGGCACAGGGGAATTTACACTAAGAATCTGTAGAGCAATAGCCGAGAAAATAGAGAAAGGTCCACCTTACAAAATTCAGAAGTTTCCTTTATAGCTCAGGCATAACTTATATGTTCTCCAACTGAAGTTACTCCCCAACCACTACATTGAAGTCCTTTAGAGAACAATCATGGGGATCCAGAAAAAAATCCGATCTGAATATAGGTTTTTGTTACCATGAAATCTGATTTTTAACTAAAATAGGGCTTCAAAAAGATAGAAATGGTGCCATAACTGTGCTCTAACTAGGTAGATAGGTTGGATCAGGGGGTAGAGTGTTCCTCTTTGTTTTGTATTTACTCCAGGGTGGTTGGAATCGACCATAAGATCGGATTATGCAAAAAACTTCGGTATCCCCTATTCCCAGTTCACGAACCAGAGTGGTCAGTAGGTCAACATAACCCTAGCACTGGAATGAGCCACATGGACCAATAATCTCTTTACACTTTTCTTCCCCACAAGGTCTTCCCGAGGTTGACCAATTTTCTTTACTAATTGCGCCAATTCCTCAAACTCTAACTGCGACGGTCACATTAACTGCCAGTGCATCTAACCATTACTGCCTCCACCAAACCAACTGGGACACATGGTGAAATGGCGCTATGTCACTATGGGTATCCTATGAGCAATTTCCCATAGCGAAATAGCACCCACCGTCGATTTAGACTAATCTGATGATCGTGAAGACCCGCCGTATTATTACACTATCTCCTTAAAACTTCTAGGCCCATGAACCAATTGGCAATCACCTGCAATCTTCATCTTGGCGTGACCTAATCCCACTGATCCATGTGGCACAATGGTGCTATATCACTATGGGTAATATCCTCATAGTTTTCCATAGCGAGATAGTGCCCACAGTTAATTTTCCTTAGATCTATGGTGATCAACAAAAATGCATGACTGCACACCAAGTTGGCTAAGTGCACCAATGAAATATCACCACTGTACTATGACCTACCTGACAACTACCATCGAGGATGAGTTGTAATATTACTTTGGAGAAGGGTAGGCTCATGATGTCATCTGTGCCACACGTCGTCGAGGTGCTATGTCGCTATGGATAATATCCTCGCAGCTTCCTATAGCAAGATAACGCCCACCATTGATCCAGACTGATCTGACGATTGTGAAGACTCACCGTATTACTGTGCTTTTCCCTTAAAACTTCTAGGCCCACGAACCAACTCAGCACACTTGGCATTTGACTCAGCCCAAACTGGTACCATCCCTACAGTTGCATAACACTCGGCCCCACCCTACTATGTGTTGCTGAGGTGCTATGTTGCTATGGGTAATATCCTTTCAACTTTCAATAGCGAGATAGCGCCCACAGTTGATCCAGACTAATCCAAGGGTGAGGAAATCTTCATGCATTTGAAAGGGGTGTGGGTCTAGGTAACTACTGACATCAACAAATTTACCAATTGGTGACGAATCAAAGCCTCGTTCCAAGCATAGTCATCCTTCCATGTTGCCTGAGGTCCCACCGTGTGTGCCAAATTTCATCACTGATATCAAACGGGGCATGCTTGGGACCCACCTTCCACTAACACATTAGGGGTGGATTTGCGACGCCAATTTGCGATGAGAGGCACATGTAATGTGTATTTGGCTTTTTTTTTTCAATTATAGCCCAACAACATTGCAATTGCGACATTAATTTATTATAACGTCGCAATTGCGACGTTGTCGGGTTATAAGAGAAAAAAAAGGTGCGTTGGTCACAATGTTTAAGCTTATATGCATAATGTTTAAGAGTAGTCGAAGAAAAATTGTGAACCATATCTCCTAGGGCCGGGGTATTATTTGTATGGAAGGGTTTCTATCAAAGTGGCGTGAACTTCATCACAGTTGACTGCAATAGGTATCTGCATCAATGCTGACATTTCAAAAATTCACCCTTAATGTGCTTGAAATTTTCACTTATCTACGTTTAAAAAATGCCCTTGCACAGATATATTTTGGCATTGTTGCTTCTCTTTTTGCGACACATGTGTTTTGATAAATATTATTGTGGACCAGGAAATTAATTGGAGCCGGATACTTCTACACGGGACATGAGGATAGAGATGGGCATTTCAAAAATGGAGATCTTGCTACACCACGAGACATAGAAGGGCACAGATCTCACACTCTGTCCACGTCATCTAGGAATTTTGTGAAAAATGCAATTTTGTATGGATATGTTGAAGGGGTTGCAAAGGGAGGAGCTCCTCATGTGAGAGTTGTAGCCTACAAAGTTTGTTGGAGCGAGGGTTGCACTACTGCAGATATTATTGCAGCATTTGAGGCATGAGAGAAATCATTAAAGTGTATGTTATCTTCTCATCCCATATTGTAATTCTAGATTCATACTACATTTAGAAAAATAGAGGTTGGGTGATTGAAAATGTGTTAATTATTGGTGCCCATTCCATACTTAATTGATTGAAATGGGTCTTGCAATTATGTGGCCTTCTCAATCCTTCTAAAGGATTTAAATCCCATGTCTTAGAAACTCATTTCACACAGGCCAAGTCTTCATCATAATACTAGAGCTCCTCTTCTTGCAAACTTTAAGCCTGGATAGGGATTTTCTTGAAAGTCAAATGGTTAAACAATAAAAAAGGACACCAATGAAGTCTAATACTCTGGTGGATGTTGATGATCACCTCTTGATTCATTTCCAAATCCTATCTTGAGATAGTAAGTAGAGAAAGGTGGTAATGGAAGCTATTGCGAGTGGTTATGTTGTGATGGTCAGTTTTTAGTAGGGTGTGGAGCATGGTTTGATTCATTCTGGTAGGGCTTTTGATAGTGTGAGTAGGGGTCCACTAAATAACCCATTTTCTAGTGTGGACATGTACATCTCTCTCATTCCATCTTGGGAAATTCCTCATTGATGACCATGTCATCATCAACTTCACCAAGGAGGAGATAAAGCATTAGTTCATGTAATGATGTTTGGGGCTCTTGTCTCTTTCTTTATCTTTTCTATGCCATGGTTGTCCTATTTTGATCAACCGATGATATTTTTTCCTTACGACATGTAAAGGGTAGAATCTTCAAGGATAGGTGGTTGTCACTATGGGGATCTTACTTATCAAATGATGGGACTATCTTGGTATCCCAATTTTGTACTTCTTTTTTAATGTTTAATATAGATATATACCATTACCAACCAAAAAAAAAAAAAAGAGAGAGCATGAATTTGAATAATAAATTTACATTTCCCAAACCTTTATATTATTTTAATCAAGCTATCTATAAGAATGATATTTATTTTACTAATAGAGGATAGAAAATATTTAAGAATAATTATTTTCTACATAAATAATAATCATGGACTGAATCTACTCTTCATAAATAAAAGCCTAATCTACACTAAAGTAATTATTGATCCTTACAAAAATAAGGATTTCCACACTTTGAAAGTTAGTCTATAGATGCAAATCAATACATGATGGATATGTAGTCATTAGAACCAAGTCTCCATGGTAATTAGTCGATTATGTTTGAATCTCAAATGTAGGATAACTCAAGTGGATGAGTTGGAACATTAAGGAATATTTTTTATTAGGGAAAAACTAGTCTTTGAAGGGGATCCAAAACCCTTTATAATAAAATGTTTAAGGGGACGTGGTACCCCACTAAAATAAATAACTACAATAGAAAAAGTATTACAAGACAACAACCCAAAACAAGAAAACAATTGACAACTAAAATTGATGGGGACACCACCCAAGCATAGAATGGACACAACAGGAAAAGGGAAATTGTATTAACTATGAAAATAAGCTAGTAGATTCAGTACAGAGAAAATAGACTTCAAAACATGCCCTAAGGGCTTAGACTAGCACAAAACTGGAGATAATTTCTCCTTTTGGTACCTCCTCTTAAATTCCACTCCGAACTACCTTTTACAATGCCAAAAATGTCCTTAAATAGACCCCGGACGGTTAAGGACTAGGAATACATTCTAGAAAGTGCTAGTAGGCATCCACCGACCAAGTAGAAGGCTCCAAAAGCTGCGTTAGAAGTTGGTGCAAATCTAGAAGAATTCAAAAATGGTAACCGAACTTCCGGGAGGCATAACTTTTGAACTGTAGCTTCGATTGACGAACCGTTTACATTTCTGAAAAGCTCTCGAAGTGCTCTATAGCCCTATGGACCATCTTCACTCATCCCCCATTTTTTGGCCCTTTTCAAGGTCATTTAATGCCCCTAACCTAACTTTGAAGCATTCTTAGGAGGTCTCCAAAAACTGAAAAACTACAATAAATTTCAAACCATGGGGCCTTTTGACCTGATTCTTTTTTTGGAATGCTCTAAATTATAATTACATTCATCCAGCCAATTTACACCTTCTAGTTCACCAAAATGATGGCTCAATTACTTACTCCTATTTTTTTGACATTTACATGCATCCCAAGGTGTTCAAATACTCTATCCTAGAACACTAATAATGGAACTATGAGAGTTGAAACCTTTATTTGACCCAAATGGGTATCCAAAAATGAAAACACATGAAACAGAAACTAAGTCTAAGTACAATTTTTTTTTGGGTGACACAGGATTGCCCTTATACCTCTGGATGCTCCTGCATCAGACACCTAGGGTAGATTGAAAAGTGACCCTATCACTTTATGAATGGTAGAGGAAATCCCAAATGGAAAACCTCAGCTGCTGAAATCCAAGTTGAGTCCTCTAGTGGCTGTCCTTTCCACATGACCAAATACTCTTCATACTACCTATTTCTAGTACTCCTACCCACACGATGATCTAGAATGTCTTCTATCTCCTCCTTCTTAGAAGCAAGAATTGGACATGGCTCTAACATCAGTTCCTCATCTACACCATCATCATGATACTCTGTTAAGTCTGTAATGTTGAAAATAGGAGAAATGTGAATACCATCTGGCAACTCCACCTCATATGCATTTCCTGAGTCATGTTTCTTCAGAATTTTGCAGGGGCTAAATTTCTTCATTTTCAGCTTGTTGTAAGTGCCAGCTGGAAATCTTTCTTTTATAAGTGTACCATGACTAGATCCCCTACTTGGAATTCCTTATGTCTTCTCCTTTGATCAGCCCTAGCTTTATACTCTTGATTCATCTTGGTAATGTGCGCTCGAACCTCCTCATGTAGACACTTGAAATGCTCAAAAAATTCTTCAACTTTAGCACTTGTCCTCTCCCCTTGCTCTATCTTCCTCAATTTTGGTGCAGTCCTTGGGCTACTTCCATATACAATTTGGAATGGTGATCTACCAGTACTCCTATTTACAGAGTTATTGTAAGAAAACTTGGCTTGTGGTAGAATCAAATCCCACCCCTTGGGCTTATCCCCAACTAAACATCTTAGCAAATTGCCCAGACTTTTGTTGACCACTTCTGTTTGGCCGACAGTTTGTAGGTGATGTGTGGAACTAAATTTTAAGTTTGTTCTCAACTTTTTCCATAATGTTCTCCAAAAATAGCCTAAAAATTTAGTATCTCTGTCAAAAACTATACCCCTTGGAAGACCATGCAGTCTTACCACCTCTCTGAAAAACAAGTCTGCAATATGGATAGCATCATGAGTTTTGTGGCATGGAATGAAATGTGCAATTTTGGAGAACCTATCAACCACCACAAATACTGAGTCATTACCCCTTTGTGTCCTCATCAATCCAAGAACAAAATCCATACTTATGTCCTCCCATGGCTTTGATGGAACAGGCAATGGCTGATATAGTCTAGTATTGTGGCTAAATCCCTTGGCAACTTCACAAACCTGGCAACTCTGTACAAACTTCTTCATATCTTGTGAAATCTAAGGACAAAAATAATGTTCTCTAAGAATGGAAATGGTCTTATCTCGAGCAAAATGTCCTGCCATCCCTCCAGTGTGTTTCTCTTTAATCAAATTTTCCCTCATGGAACTCCTTGGAATGCACAATTGGCCGCCCTTGAATAACATACCATCTTGAATCAGATAGTCTAACCACTTAGTTCTGTCTACAGCAACAGGCTCGTTACAAGCTTTCCACACTTCAGCAAAATTAGGATCATCAGGGTACAAATTCTTGAGTTCATCAAACCTAACTACTTCAACCTTCATTACTGTTAGCAACAATTGTCTACTACTTAGTGCATCTACAACCTTGTTAGATTTTCCACTTCTATGCTTCAACACAAATGTATAGCTCTGCAAGAACTCTACCCACTTCATATGCCTCTGATTCAATTTACCTTGGCTATTTAGGTATTGTAATGCCTGGTGATCAGTATACAAAACAAATTCCTTTGGCAATAAATAATGCCTCCATTTCTTTAAGGCCTAAACTATTGCATAGAACTCTTGATCATAAATAGAATACTTCTTCTTTGCATCATTCAATTTTTCACTAAAATATGCAATAGGCTTACCTTCTTGGCTCAATATAGCCCCAATAGCACTGCCACTAGCATCACAATCCACTTGGAACACCTTTCTAAAATCTAGAAGTGCCAACACAGGCTATTCTGTCACCTTCTTCTTTAGTAATTCAAAACTTCTCACAGCTGCTGCAGTCCATTTGAACTCTTTTCTATCCCCTCTTATTGTGTCAGTTAGGGGTGCACATATGCCACTAAAATTCTTAATAAACTTCTTGTAAAAACTAACCAGACCATGAAATGATCTTACCTCAGTAGCAGACCTTGGAGTAGACCATTCCAAGATGGCTTTTACCTTCTCTGGATCTATTTTGAGACCTTCAGGTGATATAACAAACCCCAAATAGACTAACTCCATTTTTGCAAAGATACACTTCTTCAAATTAATTAACAGTTTCTCTTCTCTTAACCTTTCAAGGACACTACGAATATGCAATAAATGTTCTTCGAAAGTCTTGCTGAAAATTAAAATATCATCCAAATAGACAATAACAAATTTTCCAAAGAACTTCTTAAGTACCTCATTCATAAGCCGCATGAAGGTGCTTGGGGCATTCATCAATCCAAAGGGCATGACTAACCACTCATAAAGACCCTCCTTGGTCTTGAAGGAAATTTTCCACTCATCTCCTTCTCATATCCGTATTTGATGATAACCACTCTTAAGATCTATCTTTGTGAAGTACTGAGCTCCACTCAAGCAGTCCATAAGATCATCCATTCTTGGCAAACAAAACTGATATTTGATGGTTATCCTATTTATAGATCGAGAGTCTGTACACATCCTCCACTCTCCATCCTTCTTTGGTGCCAGTACTGTAGGTACTGCACATGGACTCAGGCTCTCCCAAATCAAGCCCTTCCTCAATAGTTCCTGAACCTATCTATTTAACTCCTCAGTTTCAATAGGAGTCATCCTATGAGCAGCCTTGTTAGGAAAATTAGCTCCTCGGATTAAATCTATCTGATGACTAATTTTCCTTACTGGTGGCAATCCTTCTGGAACATTATCAGAGATAATATCTCCAAATTCTCCTAGTAAATCTGAAACTTCAAGTGGTATTTCACTACTACCTCCTTTATCTTTCCTAGGAATCAAAGCATAGCACATACACTAATGTTTCATTCCATCTAAAAACTTTCTTCCATCAACAAGAAAAATCCTAGCACTGCTACATACCTTTTCACCTTCCTTTCTCATGGGCTTCAGTTTGTGGAAAACTCCATCCTTTGTTAGAGAGTATGTGTTTGGATGACCATCATGTACTGCATGTCTATCAAACTACCATGGTCTACCCAACACTAGATGGAAAACATCCATTGGAATAACATCACAAAGAACTTCATCATGGTAACTCCCAATTTTGAATTTCACTAGACTTTGTTCACTTACCAAGACCTTATGATCATCTTTCACCCAAGCAATTTGATAGGGCTGGGGATGTTTCTCCCTCTTGAGCTTTATCTTAGAGACCATCTCCTCTGATACCAAGTTATCAGTGCTATCACCATCAATGATCACATCACAACATTTATCCTCACACTTGCATCTGGTATGGAACAAACTCCTCCTTTTTCCTGGTTCAATCTCACCACTTAGTAGGACCATTTCATTTACCAAGGTCTCTCCTCTTTTTGCATCCTCTAAATGTGATGACTGTGCATCCTCATCCACATGAGCAACCCTAGCTTGACCCTCAGCTCTCCTATCTATCCTTGCTTGTCATTGAGGGTATTCAAACGCATGATGACCTTCTTCATTACAATGGAAACAGGTACCACGGAAGCCTCCTCTTCCTTTTCCACATCCTCTATCTCTTCCTCTCTGATTTCCAAAGTCTTGATCATGGGAGCAGTTGAAACTCTCATTCCTTTGGTTCCTGCTAGTACCGACATCTTCATTTTTCTTTTGGGTTTTATTTCAACCTCTAGATGACCTACCACTTCCCCTTCCTCCTTGGCCATGCCCTCTTTGTCTCCCTTCAAACCTTTTATTCAGCTTCTCTTCAACTTGTAGGGGAAAATGGTATGCCTCTTCAATGATGGTCATTCTTACCAGACTTAATTCCTCCTGGATGCTAGGTCGCAACCCACTAATATAACGAGCAACCTTCTCCTTATTTTCTTTTGCATGCCTTGCTCTAATCAAAAGTCAATAAAACTCCCCTGTATATTCTTGGACTGATCTTCCTGCTTGCTTTAGCCCATGCATCTTCTTAAACAAATCAAGCTCATAGTCCACAGGAATGAACTACTTCTTCAATTTGTCCACCATGCGATCCCACCTTGTGATCTTCTCCTTTCCTCTTCTATTTATTTGCAATTGAACCTCTTGCCACCAGATTTTGGCATGGCCTTTTAGTTTGGCCTTTGCAAACATAACCCTATCTGGGTCCCTGATATCCTCATACTCAAAGTATTCTTCCAGTTCATTTATCCAATTGATCAACTCATCTGGTTTCAGATTTCTTGAAAATACACCCACATCAATTGCAGAACTTTTCCCAAACTTAGTAATGGCCGTAAAAAGCCTTTCCTCTACCTGATTTAGAACTTCCCTATCAAATTCCCCTTCTAGTCCAATTTCTTCTTCTTCATTTTCATCCTCACTGTTGTCACCTACGACAACATTTGTTCCTCTATGGAGCTCCTCCTGCAATGCTTGTACCTGCCTTTGGAGGGATCTAACCTCCTCAGGATTAACAACTTCGGTCCTTCCACCATGCTCTCTTCATGGAGGCATCTTCTTAACTCAAACACACAACCACACAGTCCTAGTGCAAACTGCCTCACAGTCGGCGCTCTGTCTACACACTTAGGAAAACTGGCTCTGATACCACTTGATGGGGACACCACCCAAGCATAGAACGGACACAATAGGAAAAGAGAAATTGTATTAACTATGAAAATAAGCTAGTACATTCAATATAGATAAAATAGACTTCAAAACATGCCCTAAGGGCTTACAATAGCACAAAACTGGAGATAATTTCTCCTTTTGGTACCTCCTCTTAAATTCCACTCAGAACTGCCTTTTACAATGCCAAAAATGTCCTTGAATAGAGCTCGAAGGGTTAAGGACTAGGAATACATTCTAGAAATTGCTAGTAGGCATCCACCAACCAAGTAGAAGGCTCCAGAAGCCGTGTTAGAAGTTGGTGCAAATCTAGAAGAATCTAAAAATAGTAACCAAACTTTCGAGAGGCATAACTTTTGAACCGTACCTTCGATTGATGAACTGTTTACATTTTTGGAAAGCTCTCAAAGTGCTCTATAGCCCTAAGGACCAGCTTCACTTGTCCCCCATTTTTTTGACTCTTTTTGAGGTCATTTAATGCCCCTAACCTAACTTTGAAGCATTCTTAGGAGGTCTCCAAAAATTGAAAAACTGCAATAACTTTCAAACCGTGGGGCCTTTGACCTGATTCTTTTTTTGGAATGCTCTAAATTATAATTACATTCATCCAGCCAATTTACACCTTCTAGTTCACCAAAATGATGGCTCAATTACTTACTCCTATTTTTTTGACATTTACATGCATCCCAAGGTGTTCAAATACTCTATCCTAGAACACTAATAATGGAACTATGAGAGTTGGAACCTTTATTTGACCCAAATGTGTATCCAAAAATGAAAACACATGAAACAGAAACTAAGTCTAAGTACAATTTTTTTTTGGGTGACACAAGATTGCCCTTATACCTCTAGATGCTCCTGCATCAAAAATAAAGTTAAAACAAAGATCCACTTGCCCAAAAGTTAGCACAAGGTTAAAGCCACACATAACATAATGATTTTATCTATCAAGGAGACCCATGGGGTTTAGAAAGGCTCCCTGAACCTCATCATTGGGTTTTGACTTGGCTCCCATAGCCACTACTATGGGTTTTAACATGGCTCTCAAAAACATCATCACCCACAACCTTAGAAGATCAATCATAAAAAATCCAAGTAAAACTTTGTGGTTTTGGATTGCTCCCAAATTTTGAATTGGATTGCACAATTATTTTGATAGGATTCCCAAGTCTTTTAAAAATCACATACCTCATAGAAATGATCATTAGAAAGTGATCTGAAACTCTAGGGTTTAAGAAGACTCCCCAAACCTCCATGGGATTTACTTTGGATCCCACAAACATAATTATTTCATCTGCTAGGTTGCATTACAGTTCTTCATTCCAGGTTCTTTGATATTGTTGTTTGTAGGCTTGTCTTAGACGAAGAGTGTTGATATTGGTCCAAACTTGCTAGGCAACTTTCTTGTTTCATCAAGATTTGTTCAAGAATCAACCATTATCATGGCTTGGTGGATGCAATCTATATGGGTTGTACTAACCTATTTGAACCTTGGTCTATATCGTCTTGGATTTTTGATGGTTTCGTAGTCTCACAAAAGGTCAGTGGTCATGGATTAATGGATTAAATTGTTTTAATTTTCCCCTATATCCTAGCATTGATAATGTTCTACAGTTTTCTTTATCAATGTTCTATAGTTATCAATGTTCTATAGTTTTCTTCAATTTTTACATGTACTTCAAATGATGGCAAAAATAATGGTGAAGAAGGCATCTAATTTGGAGTGTGAGGTGATCAAAGATATAAATTTTTGTAGATCAATATGTGACTAAAAGCTAATAGAATTGAAGAAAGCATTTCTGCTAAAGACAAATGTCGGAAAGCAACAAGATTTCCAATTTGGGTTTCTTCCAAGTGCTATAATTATCTTGAATTTAGTTTTTTAGGAGATAATGATATACTGACACAATATGAATGTTTCAATGTTATTTTATTCTAACATCTACTTCTGCAATTGGAATCAATAAACTCATATCAATATGCATTAAGAGTAGAGTTAAATTAATTGAAATGCTTCACATTTGGTTTGGTAATAAAATGATAAGCTATATTAGAAGTTAGCTTATGTTTTAAAGCCCTTATTAATGCATTGAGGTACAAGTTGGTGACAAATTTTAATCACTTTTAAAAATTAATTTTTTTTGTATGACCTCACAAATTACTAAGTTGGGCATGGCAAGAAAATGAAAACTTCTTGGGCATCATTTTGGTGATAATTTTTTAGGATTTTACTGAAAAAACCCTTTTACTTTTTAAATTTAGGTTTTTTTTTATGGAAACTTTAGTATTTTTTAGGGAAGTAATTTAGTATCTTTCAAATGAAAAGTAATTATAAGTTTGTTAATGGATGATTGATAAGACTAATTTTAAGTTGTAAAAGGTTATTTGGGGAAGCTAGAAAGCTAGCATAATATTTCATTTTGAGTTTTGAAATTGAAACTTTACCAAAATACTTCTAGTTTTGGTGATTTTCTAGGCCATTCTTTGCATTTTGTTGTGAAGTCTGTCTGTATTGTCTCTAATGATACTGCATAATATCCAATAAGGGAGATACTACTTTAGATGGAGCAGCATCCAATACTTGAATCACCTTTTTTCTTCTTTTTGCAAGGGTCTTGTTTTTGGGAAGCAATTGGTCATATGGGCAACACATTTTCTTAACTATTATAAAAGACTTGAAAGTAGTTTCATGTGTTGTAATTGCAGGGACTTAGAACATGAAGAATGATTTGTGCTTATATTTACTTTTCTTATTTAAATTTGAGTTCTAAACCTTTGGTTTCTATTTACAGGAGGGATATCATCTAAAAAAACTTGGAGGATATTCATTCTCTTGTCAAAAGCTCAGTGAAATTGTGGTTCATATCTTTGTTGGAGAAGGTTCAAAAGAGTCACTACCATCTTTTGTTTTATCACTTAGTGGTGAGGACGGTTACCGAAACAATTCTGTATCTGCTTTGGGTGGAGAATTTAACTTTGAGAATCTATTTCCTAGGAGTTTTTTCCTTCGTCCACTTTTGAAGGTATGCATAAGGTTGCTGATATTGTGGTTATTGTTAGTCTTTAATTTTATTGATAGTCCAAAACAAGTTTCAAGCAGCAATTGATTCCATGAAATAGTGCATTAATAATGAATTAGTTTCTTCCATTTTTATACACAATTCATTGTCATATTGTATAAAGGAGGGAATTTGAAGATGTTAAATGCATCATAGCTACAGATTTCCAATGTAGTTTTTCATTTCCAATACTGAGTTTCCTTCCTAGTATTTCATGAATTTGTTGAACAATCTTATGAATAAGCAAGTCCCCAAGCATAGTTTATTTAGATATTTACTCTAATCACTCCTATTACTAATTAAAATGGGACTGTGTTATCTTGTCCAATCTTTTCATAGATTCGACTATATTGCCCATGAACGCTATTAATTGTCATCACATACATCTATTGCAAACGAAACCATAAGAAATTAAAGAAAAAACTCTTGCCAAGTAATGCAATTTGGCTTCATATTTCTTTAATCACTATCTCTATACTACTAAATGTTTTCCTATCCCACACCCTTTTATCAAGATAGCACATGTACGCATATTCAGACTCATGGTATGTGTACCAGGTACTAGTAGGCCTATCCCATATTGGGTACTTGCCTGGGTACATACCCTGTAGCCAGAAATGCCACATTAGCTCACAAATTCCACCCCACTTGCAAAATGTTAAAAGCTGCTATGTAGATTAAAATGTCTGATATTGTTTTCAATTTTACATTTGCATATCAGCTTGCTGTTTATCAAGCTTAATTCAATATGTAATCAGATAGAATCTTTGATACAATATTGAGTATCAGTAAACTGTTAAACATTTTTTGATTTTCACTATTCAAGTTAGAACTGGAAGCTTATCATTTGTAGTATGTTGTTATATGATTTAT
Source organism: Cupressus sempervirens (assembly GCA_028749045.1). Lineage (NCBI taxonomy): Eukaryota > Viridiplantae > Streptophyta > Pinopsida > Cupressales > Cupressaceae > Cupressus > Cupressus sempervirens. Next base: position 392,187,681 of record CM053785.1, on the reverse strand, counting down.
GATCCTCTTGTTCATATATAAAGTTTTCCTTCTTTGTTATGCATCAAAAGTTTTAACATTCAGCATATATATTTTGACTCGTGAATCATATTTTTAGATTTTCTATAAGATATGAAATCTATATTAATTTTTTTTTAGGCAACCACATACCCCCTTTCCCTATTTTGAAAGATAACTATACTTGTACTCGTACCTATACCCAAGTACCCCTGTACCCATGCAACCTTTCCTTTTATTATACATTATTATCATTAAATCTCTTGCAAAGCCAAACATAAGCAATTAAAGAAAAAGATCTTTCCAAATGCAATTTGGCTTCATATTTCTTCAAACAACATATCTATACTGCTAAATTTCATCCTATCCCACACCTTTTAGGTATACCCTAACAACTCTTTTACTTGTCATCATTTCAAAGACAAACGTGTGTAATGAGGGATTCCTATACAATTTTCTTCTAGTGTGTGGGGTGGAAACGTTGTAAACACTTCCATAAATTAGCTCTCACCTTTTCATGAACCTCTCTCATTGCTTCTACTATATCTTCAGCATGAGAACTCCTCTTATCCATACTCTTCATATCCCTCAATTTAAAATATCCTCTATCTTTTTTGGTATACTATCTTAAAAGGACTAATACCATTTCTCCTACTTGTCCATTCATTATAGGCATATTGTTCCTATGGTATTAATGCATCCCATTCTTTCCCATGATCCTTTGTTGGACACCTTGACATGTTTTTGTTAAATAACTAAGGAGGGAGGGGGGCTCAATTTTCCTCGGCTATCAAATAGGGCCTTAAAAAAACTCTCAGCATCTTAAAAACTTAAACTTTTCCTATATCAACTTGGTAACTATATTAAAACTTCATAATATATCTAATTCATCCTTCACTAGTAAATTGTTAGCTTTCACCAAGTATCAAAGTAATAAACTTTTAACTATATACTTCATGTACTGAGCTACATCAAAAAGAAGTATACAAAAAATAAGAATAAAATAACATGTAACACAATAATCCACACATTTAAACACAATAATTTTTAACATGAAAACCCTATTAAGAGAAAAATCACCTATGAAAGATCACATCAAATTTGTAGTATCAGATCTTCACTTCCTTTCCTTTCCTAATTATTTTCTCCTTGTTATATATTCATTCATTTCTATCCCTTATCAACAATGCATATGTATATTTTAGCTCTTCCTTAGCTCGTGTTCAGATGTTCTCTTATACCATGATCTTCCTTCCTTCCATACCTACATATTTCATGTTTAGATCTTCTCTCCCTTTGAAAAAAATGCCAAAAAAAAACTAAAAACTTTAATATAATGGTAGTTGTACCTTGTATCTTACATGTGCTAATACATTTTTGTTTTAATAAATCTTTTCTTTCTTTCTTTCATCTTCTTCACATATTTAGGACTACATAAAGAGTGAACTCCTTCTTCAACTCCAAATAGATATTCCCAGGGTATATTGGTTGTAGTGTTTCTTTATTAATTTTTGGCTCTAGTTTTAACAATCCTAGCTATCTTTTTGTGTACTATTTTCTCTATTTGGTGTGTATGGTTAGCTCTGTGCCATGAATCTCCAACCGTGAAACCCTAGTCTATCATAGAAAGCCTACACTGCATCCCTAGTTCTGCCAATTAAAAACATTGTAGCTTTGCAATAAACCTAATGAATAGCTTCACAGTTTCTGAAGCTAGATGACAATGTAGATAATAACTAATTTATGTGCTTTTTCATGACTATGTTTGACTCATATAATTGCGATCTCTCTAGCACTATGATGTCATTTAATATGTCTTGCTAAAGCTTGTAAATTTTGTTCCTTTTGTCATGTCATGTAATATGTCTTGCCTTGTAGCTTATATATTTTGAAATTGCTCTTAGGTCGTGTAGCTTGTATAATTTGATTGTTGGAGAGCTTCTACAGCTAAGAAAGAAGGTTGTTGCATAAGTTATAGCCGCATGCTCGGGTATGAAAATTGTATATTTTTTAATCTAATGTATATTTTAAGTAGACTTTTAGCTTATATGTTTTGAAATTTCTTTTAGTGGCTTAATGTTGTAAGGTCTCTTGAAATAAGACCTTCAAGTAGTTGGTCAAATTTTTACAAATAATCTTATCCACAAATTTGCCTAGAGCAATTGACTGAATGTTATAAAAGGTGATTGGGTTAAATGTCTTAGGAATAAAGTCAAAGAAATTATTTTTAAAAGATTAAAGTATTTAGCTAGGTCTAAGAAGATTTGTGTAATTTTGACATTTTTTCTTAGTTTGTGAAAGTTGTAGACTTAAGTTTTCATAGCTCAATTTTTTCTTCCTGCAAAGAATGATCATGTCAGATAATATAAGTGAAGAACAAAATAGGGAGACAATCGCTAGATTGTGGTCTAACTTGAAAAGAAAAGGTGATGGAAAATTTTATTTTCCTTGCAAAATTTGTAAGGGCTTAAACTGTAGAAGACTGCTAATCAAAATAGTTAAGAGACATTGTAGGGAGAATGGTCACATTGAAGGGGGGCATGACTATCATCCACTAGTAAGTTGTTCATTATATCATTTTAACAATTTATATACATATGAAATCACTTGATGATGAGTTAATTATCATGGTTTATTTATGTTAATCAATTTTATATAGGTTGATCTCCCTAGGGAAGTACATGATATGAACCACAACAACTCGAAGAATATGGTTTTCGAAGTGGAGGAATATGGAGATGCGAATATCCAAGGTAAAGATAATGATCCCATGGAAGATAACGATCATGCGCCAGAAAACAAAATTGAAGATGATGGTATAAATACATTGATCCATGAAACATTTAGTCCAAGCATATTTGATCATGATGATGATGATAGCCTCGATGTACCTCTACTTGAGAAGGCATACGAGCCCCTATACAAAGACTCCCAAACAACTCTTCTCTTTGCTATATTGTTGTTGTTGAACTTGAAGGTTATGAATGGTTTATCCAACATAACAATGTCATGTATGTTAAGGTATGTCATATATGTCTTTATAGTTAAAAAAGGGTGAATAATGTACCACTAATATTATTTATATTAACAACTTATTTTTTTTTCTGTAGATTGATAGGCAAGTTTCTGTTACCACCATCAAATATTCTACCTCGCTCATATCGAGAATTATCTACTATTATGAAAGATATTGGAATGGAGTATGAAGCAATACAATGCCCTGTATGTCATACGAGTAGATACCGAACAGATCAACTAACAAAAAAAGTGTCTCAAAAGGTTCTTTGTTACATCCCCTTTATTCCACAGATGCGACAATTATTCAGGTGTAGTAGTTTGCCTTAATTTATGGATTATCATGCACGCAATAGAAGTCGAGATGACATTATTCGAATCCCTACGGATGGTTCAACATTTATGCACATAGAGGAAAAGTGGCAACACTTCAAAGAAGAACCTCGTAATCTTAGGCTTTCATTGGCAGTGGACGGTGTCAATCCATTTGGAGAGATGAGATCTGTTTACTCGGTGTGGCCTATTTTTGTTATCAACAATAACATTCCTCCGTGGATGTCAATAAAGAGGGAGAACATTATGTTGGCAATGATTGTTCTAGGTTCTTATCATTTGATAGTTATTAATTTACATGTACTTACAAATCTTACAACAAAATGGTCACAATAATTATGTAATGTTACTATTCATTCAAGTAGGTAAATATCAAGTAAAAGATATGAATGTATATATTGAGCCTCTTATCGACAAGTTGGTGGAGTTATAGAACAGTGTCACTATGTATGACGTGTCTAGACCAATAGGACAAAGACAATTTCAATTCCATGCAATACTTGCATGGAAAATACATGATGCCCCAGGGCTAACACATTTTTGTGGTATGTTATAGTGAATTCAAGTTGCACACGATAATTCTAATTATAAAAATCAACATATTTAATAATCCAATTATATCATTATCTTGTAGGTCTTCAAACAAAGGGAGAATTTGCATGTCTAATTTGTGGTCCAAAGATGAAATTTTGTCATTCAAAAAGTTTAGGAAAGTAGGTGTTTGATGAGTGTAGACACTTCCTCCACAGGAATCATAAGTATTGAAGTACAGAAAAACATCTTTTCAATGGGAAAGAAGAGACTACATCAAAGCCATGAAGAATGACACCTTGCCTATGCAAGTTGGAATATAATAGAATTAATTGTCGAGGTAATGTCATTCCAGCTAATTGTTTATGTTTGTAATTTATATATTTCTATTGTGATTTTTGTTTACTAATTGTGTAATTGATGATCGTGAAGGTAGTCAAGGCAGTACTGACAACCTTCCAAAGGGACTAAAAAGCTATCCCAGACAATTTAGTAGGTTTCCCTACTATGAGCACTTACAAATTGTGCATTTGTTTGATACTATGCATATTGGAAAGAATATAACAGAGACATTGTGGAAAATATTGGATGGAAGGCGTGACAAAGAAAAAATTGTCAAAATTTGTAATGACATTCATGAATCCAATCATGTATTGAAGAATTTCATTCACTCAAATAGCAACAGAGATCAAATTAATATAAGTGCCCTTCCTTGGTTATTAACGAAGCAGAAAAGTGATGCCATAAAAAAAGTCATCCGAAAAATTTGATTTTCCATAGGATTTTCTGCGAACATAAACAATCTCATATAAAAAAAAAAGTGAATTTGGGCCAGGGCTCAAAACACATGATTAGCATACTTTCATCAAGATAAGTTATGTTCTTCTATATTTACAATATACTCATAAACTATGTGCACTGTTCATTATGTTATAGAAAACAATGAAATGATTGGTTTATAATTACTATAGTACATGCTTCCTCTATCTCTCCCGGAGCCCTTCAACAATAACATCAAACAAGTGATATACGATCTTGGAAAATACATGAGGTAAGTAGTAATATCTGTTCAATTTGTTGTATATATTTATTATATTCATGATTTGTTTTTCTTGCTATGTAGTCTATTGTATATTATTTTGTAAAGTCTCATATCTATATATTTTTTGTGACTTGAATCTCTTAATGTAGGTGGTTGTCATCTAAAGAAATCCATAAAGAAGATATAAACTATTGAAAGAGAAGAATTCCTCATTTACTATGTCAAATGCAAAAGTGTCTATCTCCAACTTTTTCAATGCACAAGAACACTACCTCATACACCTAGTTGAGGAGATTGAATTGTGTGGACCTATACACACTAGGTCAATGTGGATGGTTGAGAGGCACTTGAAATCTTTGAAGGTTTTGGTTCAACAAAGAGCACATCTTGAGGGTTCTATGGTAGAGGGATATATGGTATACTAGACTATGGTGTACATTACTAAATATCTTCCTAATTTTGCATCAAATATCCATGTAGATCACATTTGGGATCTCAAGCCTTTTAAAAAATTAGAAGGGGAGTACTTAATAGGGAAAGGTACATTGAGGAAAGTGAGAGGTAATAAATTATAAGATGTTATTGCAATAAATTATTTCTTAATCTTAAAAGTAAATCGGTTGTAAGTTGTCTATTTTTTTTTGTACGGGTGCTTGAGAGTGGGATGCACTATATTTGTATATTGCAAACAATCTTGATTGGATCACGGTATGGATTAAACGATGTCAACATTTTGGTTAGACATTAACATGAGAAGGTGTATCTTTATTGGTTAAAGAAGCTCATCGTAATGGAGATTCCAATGTTACACAAAGGGAAATAGATTTAGCACGTGGTTTAAGAGATTTCTAGGTACGTAAAAATTTATTAATCACCCGTATGTTTATCAACTCATGATACAATAATTTTGACATGTTTCACATATTATTGCAGGTTAAACACCACAAGGCTATGTTCTATAATGGTTAGAAATTTTGTGTCAAAGTGTTGGATGACACGAAGAAAACTTGTGATTTAGGAATAACTACAGTCTTTCAAGTGACTAATATTTCATCTAGAAATGACTTACATCCTTGAGAGTCTAAAAATTGATACTATGGCATTTTGGATGATATACTTGAGTGTGACTTTAGTTCCTTCAAATTAGTACTTTTTGTTGTCAAATGGTATAGGCTACGATTTATTCCAAATGATCCTGATAGAACTATTATTGAACATGATAATGGATTTACAATAGTTAATACAAGGTTATTTGAGCCAGTTGGGGATGAGCCCTATGTTCTTCCAAGCCAATGTGAGCAGGTATTTTACTTAGAGGTTCCACATAAACTGGTTGGTCATTTTTTCTTAGACATGAACCGAGAGGAAGACTAATAAAGTATAATGTGATGGAAGAAGAAGATACCGAAGAAGCAAAAGATGATGTAGATGGTGATCATGATTGACAGTTATTAGATGATGTTCTTGACAAAAAAATTCATGAAGAAGAAGAAGAAGATGATGACGATGATGTTGCTACTGATGATGATGATGAAGATGATGTTGATGTTGATGATGATGATGTTGATGATGATGACGACAACGAAAATGATGATGACAATGATGACAATGATGATGATGATGATGATGATGATGATGACGACGACGAGGATGATGATGATGAAATTTAGAGGTATGCCATCAATCCTTAATCTATTTAATATTCATTTCTTGATAGAAATATATTTGTCTTATATATATGGTTACATAGTTTATTCATTATCTATTTAAAAGCTACATGTTTCAACTAAAAATAGAATATTTCTAATCTAAATTAATTAAATAAAACTATTTAAAACACATATTGATGCGTGAATGTATTGAGCCTTAGTTTCTTTCAGGTCAAAAGCATTTGTAAGTGTTTATTTTAGAAAAGGGAATTCATTAAATATCTATAAAAGGGAATTGTACCTAGAATAAAATTCATAGGGAAAATATTATATAAGTGCTTACCCAATTTTTTGGTTAATAATTCTACCTCTATAGGTGATGCAGAGACCCTAGGTGGACTTGCAATCATTCATAACAAGAGGGACTTCCATAGTGTTCTCACAACACCAACCAAGCATATTCCTAAGATCCCTCTCCTTGATCCAAGCCAACTCCATAACCTATCAAAGTTCACAAAAAATCCTTATGCCACCTTAGGTTCTACATCTTTGGAATAATCCCATGAATGTCCCTCAATCCATCCAATGGATTCATCCAAGAAATCTAATAAAAAAACTATCAAATGCTCACAATGCCTCAATAGGCATCAAACTTGACTTCACCTTAACTAGGTGTTTCCTCCACCTCCACACACATCAAAAAAATTCAAATAGCATGTCCCCAATGTGACTAAGCCCTCAACTCATTAGCTAATACAGAAACCCAGTTTTAGCCCTTCACTAGGCCTACTTTCCTAGTAGGCTTATAATGTGAGCCTGATTTAAGTGTTATATTGTGTACCTTTTAATGTTTTTAATTTTTATGTGATGCTTATGATGGATGTGATTATGATTATGATGTGATTATGTTCACAATAATTAAATTACATTTGTAGGAAACTGAACCCCTTTCAGGAGCATCCTGCACAGTCTCATGGATCGACAGGTATAAGTCAATACTCCTTATAGACAGTCTATTTAATACACTCATCAATAGTAAGATTGATGTCTTCTAAGATCTCTCCCATTTCCAAGTACCAGTGAATAGGTATTTGTTAGAAGTGTCTTCCTTGAGTGAGGGAAATATAGGAATAGAAGAGGAAAGTGAGACATGCAGTTTATCTCGAACAGGGAGATTAACTAGAGGTCAAAGGACTAGAAGGAAATTCAATAAACGCATGAAATTTTTCCTTGCTCAAGGGGGGTCATGTTCTTATGATGATGAGACAGAAGGTGACATTGAGGTGCCCTTGAGGTACCAACATCTACAGAAACATTGGGTACCCAAGGAACTTCTTCCAATAAACACTGATTTTTGTGTTAATGAGAGGATATATCACATAGCACCATCATCACTACATGGTTTGGGCCTATTTTCTATGGATGGCATAAAAGTGTCTTACAACAAAGTTTCTGAATTGATGGAGTATGTTGGACCATACGATTACAAAAGTTGGATGCATATTGTTCAATATAAAAAAAGTATGCGTAGGTATGCCCTCTCAAAAAATTATATACAATAGCAAGACAATAATCAAAGTAAACGTGTGGCTATATACATTGATGGAAGGCCAAAAGCAACAGGGAATATTGCGGGTTTTATAAATAGAACATGACATGGGTCAACTATAAAGCAACCCAATTGCATATTTGTGGCACGCAAGGGAAATCGTGTATTCATTTGTGCAATAAAATCAATACGTGTAGGGAAAGAGCTTCTTATTGATTACAATTTGAACCGCATAGATACAAATGAGGCTACTATCATGGGGGTGGTACATACTCTTAAACCAACTTCTAATCAATGACTCCAACATACCATTTAGTCAATAAATTTTTGGCTAACATTTTTATACTTGATCTTTGACATAGGGGCACAATATGGACCAACCACCTAGAGGGGATGCTGGTGATGTTCCCGGTTCATCTACACGAGCGAGTAAAACTCATTGTAATTGTGCAAACTAGATAGAAGCAAAATGTTATTTTTTTAATGTTGTTTTCTTCAATTTTTTGTAGTAATTTTGATAATAATAATACTATTGTTGTCATAGAGGGCCAATGATCAAAGGGAGGGAAAGGAACTTGCAGTCCCTAATCAACACCACCCCCCCCCCCCCCAAGGAGGACCCTTTTTATATTGATTTAGCAGAGATTGATGACCCAATCGGTTCGATTAAAAAGTTTCTGAAGAAAATTGGTAGAGAAATTATACGTTTGGCAACCATAAAGCCTACTACTTAGGAAATAAGAGATAGGGGATCTAAATTGTTGCACACCTCTGAAACCTTAAAAGTAAGTATTAATGAAATTTTTAATTATAACAAGAGTTCAATAATGGTTTTTATGTTATGCTCTTTTATGGAATTAATTAAAATATTGATGCGTTGTATTTACAGAGTTTTTTGCGTGATATCAAGCCTCGTTCCCATGATGAGGGTGTTGTAGGTGGTTCAAGTAGATTGCATGTTCCATTCCCCACTTGTGTTTTCCACTGAATATATATAGGAATGATCATAATCATTGACAATACATGCTCGAACAATCCTTTTTTTAAATGCTCTACAATCTTGTCCATGCTAGTCCACGCATTTTATATTTATGCATGCTCTAACAATTTTATTCTTTAGCTTCAAATCAATTGAATCCTATGACAACATTGCCTCCATCCAGGACAACCACAAATCTCTTTTTGACTACTGATTCGGCAACATGTACCTTATGGGCATCGACTGTTGCACCATCTACTGGTACACAAATCCCTCTTTTTGTCTCTTATGACAGCAACAAATAGTTTTTTTTTACAACTTTTTAACATCAATTATCATTTGTTCTTTTATACTTCATGACAAAGACTTATGAAACTTATGAATCTTTTTGCAATAGGAGTTGTAGCATCATTTCTTGGATGTTCCTATGTTCCTAGTATGGGAACGGTGAAGGATGTCATATTGATCGTCAGCGACGATGAAGGCATTCCATTAAAAGTAGCCAAAGTTTCAAGTACTTTAAAGTTATTATTATTCTATAGTGATATAATAGTAATTTAGTTTTTGATCACTCTTCATCGACTAATGATCCCATGATTGTTTTGTAGGGAATGATGTTTTTTGGAGAAAACTTGGTGATGAGTGTTTGCAAATATTTGGGCCCACCCTGCGTACCTGGTGCAACATCATATCCTAACTAAAACCCCAAACCACTATTTTGATTTCATATCATTGCTAGAATAGCTTTCCTTTTCATCCATTTATTGAACTATATTAAAGGTGGCTTCACTTCATTTATGAGTCTAACATGGTTTTTTTTTACTTAAAAGGTGGAATAACCAAGACAAACCGTTGAAGGATGAGCTTATAGAGTGCATGACCCAACTCTTTGGACCTCATGCATTCGAGAGAAACAAGCTCCTTGAAAAAGTTGGTTTATGTTTGAAGTATATTAGGGACCAGTACAGAAAAAATTTATGGGATAACCCTAGGTACGAGCGTCTGCCCTATGTTCCTGAGGCTGAGTGGCAGGCTCTGATTTTGGATGGAAAGTATAAAGCTGACAAGAAAAATAATATTACACCAGTGGAGAGTACAGCAAGGTATGTGATACTGTTGAGAATCTAATTATGTACTAACTAACCTCTATATTTATACTATCTAACATATTTAAAAATTTTCATAGATTGCCTGACACGTCAAAGGCAACAAAGGCAAGACTAGAAAAGCACGAGACACACAAGCTTAGCTCTGGTGGTTTTTTGAAACTTCAAGCAAGAGTTGTAAGTATTAGTAAATGAAAAATTGTATCAAATTTTTTATATAATGTGATGGGAAATGCTAGGATAGACTAGCTTGTCTATGCTCCTGATCCTCAACTTGGATCTTAGTGTTCCTCTACACCAATATATGATGCAAATTAACACACTTTGGAAGCACCAACAAACTCCTAGCACCTTGGAACAACTAAGCAATTAAAGTTATCACCCCAATCCTCTATTCTCCACAAGAACATTCAAGGCTTGATTCACCTTCAAACAAGGAACTAATCTACTATTACAACTACTCCTTTAACTCATGGACCCAACTCATCACATAAGGTTGGATACTAGTTACTTCTCCCTTGTACCATTCAAGGCCTCATACACCCAACCTTGACACCAAGTGTTTTAGACAACTTCAACCCTCTAACATAAATGGAAACCAAAACAAACATCAACACAACCCAAAACAAATCAGGTCTAAGGAAAACTTGCTATTACTAGTCACAGGGTAGATTGCAGCACTTGACCTTTATTCTACACACCCAACCAAGAGTGAAATTGGATCCTCTAGGACTCCCAAACACCAAAGACAGTTTAGAACAACTCCAACATTACCAAAATAAGGTGTAACAAGGGTTGGAAACCTTGCTAACTATTTACCATTTCCTTTTGATATTTTAACTACCCTCCATTGGTTGATGAAACAATGCAAGTAAAATTCACCATACCATGCAAAAATGAAGGGCTAAGAGTTCAAGAGATGCCTCACAAAAGAGGATAAGAGAATTGGCTTCCAACAAGGCTATAGAGCCGTGGCTGAATGGCTACGAGCTGAAATCAATGTGGAAGGTTCTAATAATGATGCATTTGAGCCACTAGTAAATAAGCTAAATGAAATTTATTTCAAATTGAATACTTTAGCAATTAGTCTATTTGATGTTAAGTTCCAATATAAAGTGCGTATATCTGTTTTAAGCAAGCAATGATAACAATGCGTAGGATGTTGGAATGCAGTTTGACAATCCTTCTACACAATCTATGGATGCTGAAGGTTCACATGATGTGCATCCCAATGGTGGAGGTATACATTTTCTATTAAATTTTTTATATGTAATTGCAATTGGTTTATGGATTAATGTAACATTTTGTATAGTAGTTGTAGAGGATCGAGGGGTCGATGTTCATGAGCGTGTTGATGTTGAGTCCAGACAAAATGATGTGGTCAGATCAGTTAAAGAGTGCCACAGTTATGTTATTTAAAATAATTAAATACTTGTAACAATTATAATAAATTATTTTTAATTTAACTCTTTTATTTGTTATTGTAGAGGACCCCCCTTTGCAACAACATAGGAATTTGAGATCATCAAGAAAAGAGAAAAGAACAACTGATGAGGGGGGAATTGATGATGACACTGATGCTCCTCTTAGAGCTTACATAGAAAAAAGAAATGATTGTCATCTACATACCTTAATTTATAATTACTGAATTTTATGTCTCAATGAATTTAATTATGTGCTAATGAATGTTCATGAATTATGTGTTAATGCAGAATATTGATGAATGTTGCATGTTAACGAATCTAATGTGTTAATGAATGTTATCATGTGATATTGATTGAATGTTATCATGTGATATTGATTGAATGTTACATTTTATTAATGGTTTAAAGAATGAATGAATGTTAGATGTTAACAGGGAATGTAGAGTGATGTTAGGGGGAGGGGGGTGGGGCCAAATGAGCTTCCACCTTCATGTGGTTGGCCCTGTTTATTAGAGAATATTAAACTATTCTCAAAACAAAGTGAAGCTTAATAAGATACTAAATATTTCTTTATTTTGTCCTATGTTTAGACCTATAACACTGTGTCTTGCTAAGGCCCCTTTCGAGTGGAAGGACACGAGCATCTTTTACATAGATGCAAATTCGATAGGATCTATTGATGATTGCAAGTAACAATTGGGTATGCTGTCAACATGAGCTCAAGAGCAGTTTCCTAGGTTTGTAAGAAGAAGATTACAAGGAAGCTAATTGAAAAATATGGAAAACAATTTGGTATTATAGAATCTAAGGTGATGTTTTTATTTTCTCCAATCCATCTCCAACAATATACTGCAATGCTCAATGTTTTGAAGATGGTGAAGAATCCACCGATGTATGAATGATTCAAACACATTAAGTTTTATTTTCATTAACATGTACTGCTTGATTAAATGTTTGCTTTTGGATTCACATTGGATGACATTTACATCTTATTCTAGACTAGTTTTGGCAAGACATACACTATGGGCACTGGTTATGCAGAAGATGAGGAGATAGGAATTATTCTTCAAGTTATGGAGGCGATATTCAGAAAAATTGAAACATTGAAAAATCAAGCAGAATTTTAGTTAAGAGTTTCATTCATTGAGGTATGCTTCAATGCTCCTTTATTGTACTGTTTGTTCTAGTTTTCTTCCTTATCTTCATCAGTCATGATACTCAATTTTTTTATCCTTGTTTATCTCTCCTTTCTATATGTTGTTATTTAAACCTCAGAAAATTACTTTATTACATCAGTTGCATTCCTCTTGGGCTAAAGAGAGACACTTCTTGTCATGTGGCCCTTCTTTACATGGTATAGTATTTTTTTTGAGAAATGTAAATTAGGCTCCTGATGTATTTAGTATGTATTATTTAATTGGTGAATTTAAGTAGGAATAATCAATGTTTCCTTTCACTTGTCCTTTTGTTTGTGCTAAGAGGCACAATTTAAATCCCAAATCAGCTTGGGCTTTTGTTGTGTATAGGTGAAGGTATGCGTGGATAACTTTGAAGGTCAAAATTAATAGGGGTAAAATGAGTAGAACAAATTCAAATAGGATAGCATATTCAAGCCTGAATGGAAACCTAGAATATATCAAAAAGAAAGTAGAATCTTTGTGACAGTCCCACCATAATGTATGTGTAAGAGCACAAGGATTGGACAGCACAAGGCATCACATATCTTTCAAAGCATATTATATTCATGTTAAGACATGTTTGTGCTAGTTTTTACTTATATTGAATTTTGATAAAGTGGATAATCTACATTCTATCTTCTCTTGTTTAACTAAAGTATCTATTTTTGTTTGGATTACCAGCTTTCTATCTACTCATTACTAACTAAAACATATAGTATATTTGTATGCATATTACCTAGGAGCACCTATTAGTGTCTATCCTATAGTATAAGTCTCTTATTTTCTAATGACAAAAATTGTTGTTGTTGTGCATTAAAACCTAAAAAGACCTATGATAACAATATCATTCCTTGCCACTTTACCCTAGAAATAATCTAAGATATTTCTATATGAGGCTTTTCAGTATTTATTTTTTTGGGGTATAGTGGTTTTGTACAAATTGAGTCAAACCTTCATTTTTGAACTTTCTCAAGTTGCAATTGTTTTACAGTGGAAAGGAGACAAAAGGTCCCGTGGGTGAATATTATTAGCCCTTATCACTACAGACTAAGATTTTCTAGATCAGACTATGATTTAGGTGAAGAATTCTTGGACTGTAGTGTTTGTCTCATCCTTGGCCCTTGAGGCAGTGGCCTATTGTCCATATCCATATGTTTTTTTGAGAGAAAACAAGATTTCCTCTATTAAAATAATATCCTCACTTAGTTCAAATAATTGAAGTTATATAACCTCAGAAATGCTTGATCCTTTAACATTTACTAAATTTGGATGGTGCATTCACCAAATGGATGTGAAGATGCATTTTTTAGTTGGAATCTCCAAGAGGAAGCAAATATGTAAGTACTTGAAGGATTTGAATTTCAAGAAAGAAAGAAGTAAATATTTTAGTGTCCACAGATTATCAAAAGCAGGTCAATGCATCTCAAGAGTACAATAGATTATAAAGAAAGTTCAAGAAGATTCCTAGAGCATCAGTTATGTCAATTGATCAAATCATTGTATGGGTTGAAGTAAACTCCTTGCACAGGGTACAAAACAGATTGATTAGCACCTTTGAGCTCATGAATTATGCCAAAGTCTTTTAGAAAACAACTAAGATTTTCATCCTGATTGTTTATGTTGACAATCTTGTGACCATTGTAAGACGTGAACACTTGACTTCAGGTGGGTCATGATTTAAATAATTTGAGATTACATATCTTATATAGTTGCATTTTCTACCTTGAAGTTAGATGTATAAAAAATCATAATCATGCAGTTGTTTCTTGGACAAAGCATCCCAAAGAGTTGATTGAAAACTTTGGGATGGCTGATAGCCAAAGAATAGTGGAAAGCCATGGTTTTCCAGTTATGATTTATCATAAAAGGTTAATGAATCTCACTATAGATATATGGTTTGGATCCTTGTCCATCTTACAAATACCTGAACAGATGCAAGATTTTTTACAAGTTATCTCTCCAAGATAATGATAGGACCTAGGCAAACACATTAGAAGATAGCTATATCTGTGTAGATATGTGTTGGGTACTCTAACCTTTGGACTAGAGAACATAAAGGATGATGACTTCTCCCTGATTTTTTACATAGTTGCAAATTTGACAGGATCTATTAATGATTGCAAGTAAAAATTGGGTATACTGTCAACATGAGCTCAAGAGCAGTTTCCTAGGTTTGTGAGAAGAAGATTACAAGGAAGCACATTGAACAATATGGAAAACAATCTGGTATTATAGAATTTGAGGTGATGTTTTTATTTTCTCCAATCCATCTCCAACAATATACTGCAATGCTCAATATTTTGAAGATGGTGAAGAATCCACTGATGTATGAATGATTCAAACACATTAAGTTTAATTTTCATTAATTAAGAGAAAAGATGCAAAATAATGAAATGGAGATGTTGTCTTTCATGATCAACTTGCACATGACTTTATAAATTCAGCATCTCAAGCCAAATTTGCACACTTTTAAACTAGACTCTTAGTAATTGAATCTACACAAATTAATATTCTGTGTGTGTGTGTGTTGAGCAACTCAACAGAACATTTTTTCATTATAAAACTACAGTGTTAGAAATATAGTAACAATAATCTTTACAATTCCAATTCTTTTGTTGTTTAATTACACTTTTGTATCAGACACAGCTTTCAAACTACTAGTTTCTTTTGTATATTAATATGTGCACAAGAAAATACTATCATGCCATTTATTTTTTAAATAGTGCATGATGCATATTTTCTCAGTACTTGGTTCAATTTATTTAAATCCATTAATGCCTTGTATTTTAATCATATAGATTCTGAGATCTGGATTTTACATTCAGTGGAGTTGTAGAGTATATTTCTAACTTCTACCAATTTTTTATTATAATTTTGCAGGTGCAAATTGGTACGCATTCATTTACATTTGATCATGTGTATGGTATCGCTGGTTCTCCATCATCAATGATTTTTGGAGAATGTGTTGCTCCACTTTTTGATGGTTTATTCCAAGGTTATAATGCCACAGTTCTTGCATATGGACAGGTGTGTGTCATCTCATCATGGCACCTACATGTTGGTTGATCGATTTCTTTTTTAAATCCCTTTTTCTTCTGTAATTCTGTCCAACTTGGATCATAAATAATTATGTTGTATGAAGGAATTGAATGATAACATGTTTCAATCTTTCTCTAACTAATTCTTGGCTCCATTAAAATTTAATATTGACAACACTTAAATAAAAAATCTGTTCAATGATAGCTAAAAAAGGGGTTCATGAGATTGTGAAACCTTCTTTTTAAAAAACATATCAGTATTGAATTATTACAAATGAATAATTAGTTTAAATATGACACAAATTAGTTCATGACATTCTATGTCCCATCACCAATATTTGTTTGGATTCATAACCCATATGTCCATTATTTGCCTCAGTTTGTGGGTGCATAAAAGTGACATCTCCAGTCATAGATCTAATCACCAAACATGTAAAACTAAATTTTACAGATCCAATCTCTAATATCTAAACTTTTAAAACTTAATAAAATTCATATTTTGACTTGTTTATTATTTGATAGGTTGTTCCTGGAATCATGATTGTAACTTAGTTTCATCAAAATGATCCTTATGAACTTACATGTACATTCACTAACAAGTAACTCTAGATGAAACTTTAAGTTTATTTATCACATTTCAACATTCTCACCAAAATTTGAACTACATTATCTCATGATTGTTGCAGAGTACCACTGCTCACATGTGAAATAGGCATCTAGATTACTGAACCCTTCTTAAAATTAGTTTCATTGAATTAATATATATTATGCTATCACTGGGTGTGTAATTTGACCATAAGAATAATGTCATATCTATCTATGAAATGTCCCTTTTCTGATTTTTCATGATATTTCCAACCTCTAATCAGATCTTTAAAATCAAACAACTGCTATCACAAAGATCCACCAAATTCCTTAAGAAACCCCAAATCGGGTATGTTGAAAATAGTGCTAAAAGCTTCACAACTTCACAAATTATTAATGAATCTGAAAATGGAAATTTTTACAGAACTTTCAGCAGCATAACAGCCTACAAATTCATATTTCCAGATCCGTATAGCCTTTACACAACAGCTCGAAAATGTAGGACCAAAACTATGCTCATCGGGCTCCCGAAATAGCACAAAATATGCTCAGAAACACCACAAAAACACTAATAATCTATCTCAGAAGTTTAATCACGTCCCAATATATATATTCAGCTCTATTTTAACAGCTTAAAGTATAAAATACAGCAGCAACCAAAACTGATATGAAATACTCAACCGGAAACACCAAACTCTTACAAAAATACACCCGGAAACTCACAAATCTGCACTGTTCAGCACAAAGGCAAACTCTGTATGAGCATGCACATGGAATGGCTTCAAACTCCCGTCCTTAGCCTTCCTGGAAACCTGCAAACTCCCGTTCTTGGGTCTCCCTGGAAACCTGCAAACTCCCGTTCTTGGGTCTCCTTCTCCACAGGTTTGGCAGCCTCTGAAGAATAACAAAGAATGAGTGAAAATCAAGTCTGGAATCCCCCCAAAATGCCTCCAAACCTCTTTAAAAAGGGCATAACTGTAACTCACGTCCAAGAGAGGTTAATGAAACATATTTTAATAATAATTATCATTTATTAGTCCAACGGTTTCCAAAGATTAACTCCCTTTTTCCGAAACTTCACTTTCTTGGGCCTGCCTGTCTTAGCAAAGATTATTATTTTTTAATTATTTGAAAAGGGGACATGACAAGTCCTCCCCTCCCAAACATTGCTTGTCCTCAAGCAATGGCTGAACAATAAACCAATCAATCCTCCTGGATCCCAAATGTAGTCATGAACTATACTACTACCAATTAACACAGACTCCTGCAAGATCCTCTGCAATATGACCAAGAGGAATCCATAATCAAACTGGCAATTATAGCTCAACCAAACTCCAAAATCACCATTACCACAGTCAAAAACCCATGAGACACAAACTCTTAGAATATCAAAACCCAAGTAAAGTGGACTACCAACATAGTAAATACCATCAATGCATTCCACTGGCCTATATGGAATGTACAATCCAACTCTGCAACAATGGTGAATGCTCTCAAATGAAACTATACCAAGTATGGAGAATCCACACACTATACAACTCCTGCAGTCAACACAACTCTGTAGATCATTGGCCACTGTCTCATAACCATAACTCCCATGCACCCCTGATGGTGAAAAGCCATCACAAGATAAACAACAAGAAATGGAACCCAAACCAAATTTTCCTGCCATCAACTCCTCAGCATAAGGATCAATTGTTAACTGATGTACATACCTTGCAATATAATGTTGATTAAAAAAACCAACCTCAGTCAACAACTCACCATGAACAAGTGATACAACCCACTGTGACTGATCACTAGCTAAGTCAGGAGATGTCATAGCCAAAGGAGTAGAATCAATAACAACACTTGCTGAAGCATCACTCCAAAACTCCTGCTCTAAGTCATGTATTATCAAGCTATCAACTACAAAACTTGTCGCCATGTCGTGCCCATCACAACTCTCATCTCGAGGCATCAAACTATTCCATAATTGATGATAAACACTAGGAACCAAAGTACATCTCTGTATCATAATCTCATCAACATGGTCATCAAAGGTAAATTGATGAGCGTACCTCACAGTGTAATGCCGATAGAATGCGCCAATCTCAATCAGTGGCTCAGACTGTAATCCAAATGAAACTAACTGCAATTGATCATCAACCATGTTGGAACTGACTACTACCTCCAAAGATATCACCAAGGGAGTAGTATTACTATCAGGAACCATGCCAACTGTCGACTCACCAACATCACACATGACCTTTGATACATCTCTAGTCTCTGTGCCTTCAGTACTAGAGGCCACCACCCTGTCAGGCATACAATAATCTGCTACAATACCCAACTCAACTAAACCTGACTCTAGTGGGAATGAACCTGATATGCCAATGTTAGTATCAAGGATGGATGCATCCCCATCTCCATTGTCTCTGACAATCTCAGTCATGGACATCCTCGAATCACCAAACACCATAGCTTGTGACTGTATAGAATCAGATAAAGACTGTAGTCGCTCTAACTCCATGGTCACCTTAGCCAAATGAAACTGTGACTCCTTGAAAGCCAACTGTGTACTCTCAAGAATCTCAAAAGTCACCTCAAGCTGCTCAGTAAGCTCACTCACCTCATCTTCCTTGGCCAACAATGCATCATATGTTGTACTACCCCACTCCATAAGATAATCTCTATCAGCTACCAACTGCATATAATTCTGTCTCAAAATCTGAATAGCCTCCCATAAAGAGTGGATCTCTGTCAAGGAAAGATAACTTCCTTCCTGCTCATCACTAGTAGGAGAACCCCATCCATAAACTGCTAATAATTGACGAGCAGCATCAAAATGTTGGCAAGTGATAGCAATGTCTCGGTCACTAACTCTCAACTGATTAGACACATGATGGCATTGGCTTGACTGTCTCCTACAAACCTCCTTTGATGCACTGTCTAAAGGAGTATCCTCAAAGTTACTAGTCTCTAGAGTATTACCATCCATGTCCTGTGAATCAACTCTAAAGCTCATATCAACATACAGAGTATCAAAATTTGTAGCACTGCTGTCCAACTCCTCTGTACCCAAAGAAACTAAGTCTTCAAAATTGCCCACTACATCCTCCTGGATGTCATCGATGCCAATATGATCCTGGGACTCATCTGTACACACTGCCAAATATGAAAGATCATCAACACATTCCAGCAAGTATGGTCGACTGGATATATGAACAAAGCCCAACACCGGTGTATAAAAACTAATACCAACATCAGACAAGATACTGGCACAAGAAAAGACAACACCGTGTAATCCGCTAATCAAATCCATGATAGCACCCAAACAAACACTGCGACCAAAAAGTGTTAAAGATCTCCAGTCAACTGAATCCCAAACACCAATATAACAATCTCGTGTCCATATCCGTAAACTAGAATCAACTGGTAACTCAAGCAAACTCCTCACCTGAGTAATATGACCAATACCAACTAACTCCACATACCTGTCATGATAAGGTAATGAAGTCACAATACTATCTTCACTCACCTTCAGCTGGCGGGATAAATCATGTGAAGTACTACCTGCCTCAACCTCATGTGATGAAGCATCTAACTGCGCCTGGTACTCTTTCTCAGCAAATTCATGAATGCTCAATGTCTGCTCATCTCTACTAGGTATCTCACCATCCTGCACAACAACATCCTCATAATCATCATCTGAACCCACTACACTGTAGTCACTGCCTGTTGTAACTATACCATCCTGAATACTTGTGGCATCACCCTTTGACAACCTGTAAACAATTGTCTCAATTTGAGTATCAAGTTGACTGTTACTATCAATCTGTGTAATATCCTTTCCCACCACCTCCTGTGGCAAAGTAGAATCTGAGACCACTACCTGGCTATCAGCTAGTTTCTCAAACTCCTCATGCAAGTTCTTGGGAATTGTGTCATCTGTCCTGTGAGAAAATCTGCCAAATAGAAATCCAGTCAACTTATCCACCTTAGCTGGGTCAGATAACATGTCATTTATACGGTGGTGCTCAACCAACTGTTTAGACATGTCATGGCTTATTTTCATAAGTTTATCTCGAATGTCTAAATAACCATCCTTTCTACTATTTTGACTCTGGCTATCAATTGTCCAAGATCGTTCCCTCTGAGACTCTGTACTATACCTGTCCATTCTGGATAAAGTAGAGTGTAACCCCAATAGGATATAACTTCTTCAAGCACCAAGAACTAACATGCAAATGATTAGAAGTAGCATGCAACCATAGATTTGGACATGCAACTGATTAGAAGCAACATGCAACCACCAAATTATGACATGCAAGATCTGGGTAGTTGTCAAAACTGACATGCAAACTTCTACAACCGCCAAATTCACCAAGAACTAATAGGCAAATGATTAGAAGTAGCATGAAACCATAGATTTGGACATGCAACTGATTAGAAGCAACATGCAACCACCAAATTATGACATGCAAGATCTGGGTAGTTGTCAAAACTGACATGGAAGATCTGGGTACTTGTCAAAACTGAAATGCAAACTTCTACAACCACCAAATTCACCAAGAACTAACATGAAAATGATTAGAAGTAGCATGCAACCATAAATTTTTACATGCAGCTGATTAGAAGCAACATGCAATCATAAATTATGACATGCAAGATTTGGGTAGTTCTCAAAACTGAAATGCAATATCTGGGTAGTTGTCAAAACTGACCTGCAACTTCTACAAACCCTCAGGCTGGCAAGATCATGGCTCTGATACCACTGAAATGTCCCTTTTCTGATTTTTCATGATATTTCCAACCTCTAATCAGATCTTTAAAATCAAACAACTGCTATCACAAAGATCCACCAAATTCCTTAAGAAACCCCAAATCGGGTATGTTGAAAATAGTGCTAAAAGCTTCACAACTTCACAAATTATTAATGAATCTGAAAATGGAAATTTTTACAGAACTTTCAGCAGCATAACAGCCTACAAATTGATATTTCCAGATCCGTATAGCCTTTACACAACAGCTCGAAAATGTAGGACCAAAACTATGCTCATCGGGCTCCCGAAATAGCACAAAATATGCTCGGAAACACCACAAAAACACTAATAATCTATCTCAGAAGTTTAATCACGTCCCAATATATATATTCAGCTCTATTTTAACAGCTTAAAGTATAAAATACAGCAGCAACCAAAACTGATATGAAATACTCAACCGGAAACACCAAACTCTTACAAAAATACACCCGAAAACTCACAAATCTGCACTGTTCAGCACAAAGGCAAACTCTGTATGAGCATGCACATGGAATGGCTTCAAACTCCCGTCCTTAGCCTTCCTGGAAACCTGCAAACTCCCGTTCTTGGGTCTCCCTGGAAACCTGCAAACTCCCGTTCTTGGGTCTCCTTCTCCACAGGTTTGGCAGCCTCTGAAGAATAACAAAGAATGAGTGAAAATCAAGTCTGGAATCCCCCCAAAATGCCTCCAAACCTCTTTAAAAAGGGCATAACTGTAACTCACGTCCAAGAGAGGTTAATGAAACATATTTTAATAATAATTATCATTTATTAGTCCAACGGTTTCCAAAGATTAACTCCCTTTTTCCGAAACTTCACTTTCTTGGGCCTGCCTGTCTTAGCAAAGATTATTATTTTTTAATTATTTGAAAAGGGGACATGACAATCTATGTGTTTTTCCTAATAAAATTCTGAAATATAATTTCTATAAGTTTTTAAAATTAGAGTAGATGAATTATTCTATAGGAAAAGGTGTTGCATTTAGGCATTTATTGATAGGTTTGGACATGAAAAATTTTCTATTTCTAGTAGATTATAATAATGATAGTATTGGATTTTTTTCCATGTTTAATTGTTCTCGTGATTCTTGAACTTTCAGGTTGTTGCTTCACAAGATTGGCCTAAACTTATAAAGGATGCAGGTTTGTTCTATGTATGCTCAAGCACACCAGAAAGAATTGACTCAAGAGATAGAAAGATCATATGAGGGGCATTGTATCTGCACTTTCAACTCCCATGCATTGCTATATATTTCATATTTTGAACAAAGGAAAAAAATCGTATATTCAAAAAAAATAGAAAAAGCATAAAACTTTCTTTCACTAGTATGACTATATTTATCTATATTGTTTAATTGAATCACCTATTGCTTATGAGAAGAGTCTAGTACATAAAATATTTGGTGGCCGACTCATAAGTCAGGTTGTGATTTTTAGTTGTTTATATTTTCAAAAAAATTTGTACTTTGTTAACAAGGATGAGTGAATGTAAGAAGATATCAGAAGAAGTTCTTCATATCTAAACATCATCTTTTTTAATATTAGCAAGGGAATAGAGAGGGGCTTATAGACACCTCCAAGATTTACTGTTCACTTCATAAATGGGATTTTTTGAGTCACTTAAACCTTTCAAAATTATTTTTATGTTGGGAACTCTAGGTTATAGTCTTAGAAAAGTATTTTATTCATTAACAATTGCTTCAACCTGGCTTGTAGGTGAAGTGGACACAATGTTCTTATTGCTCAAATAAATTAGATCCTTTCTTAGATTTGAGCCTAGAGATCATTCGAGTAGATTCCTTGTTGAAAGCATTATCCCATTACATGGCAGTGGAGCAGTTAGATGGGGGTGTCAAAAGATATCAATGTGAACAATGAAAATTAAAAGTGAAGGCTCTAAAACAACTCAAAATTGATAAAGCACCACATGTTCTTGCAATTCATCTCAAGCACTTCAATGTAGTTGGATCTGGAGGAAAAATTGACAAAAAAGTAGACTTTGGTTGTACGTTGGATCTCAAACCATTTGTTAGCAGTTCACATGTAAGTAGCCCTTACAATATTATTTGCCAGTGGATCACATTTTTAGTGGAATCTAATAATATAGTTTCTTGTAATATCTACTGGTTTTTTAATAAATTTTGCACATTTGAATGATATTCTAGCTTCTCTGTCTATTGATCAATCACGGGAGGGCAATTTTAAGTAGACTCTTTATGGTGTTCTTGTTCATGATGGCTGGAGCACACATTTTGGTCATTATTTCTACTTTATTCGTTCATCCACAGGCATCTAGCATGCTTTAGATGATAACCGAGTATACATTTGCTATAGTTGTGAAGACATGTTTAATTTTGTGGAGCAACCTCATTATAATTTGTGTATAACATAATACACAAAAGAACTACAATTTTATGTAGAACCTTTTCTTTATATGGTAACACTAATTATACTGAAGTTGCTTAGACTGATGGAAGTTATTCTTATGATATTTTGTAATCTAGGTCTATACAGTCAGTGAGAAAAGTTTCCTTTCCCAGAAAGCTTACATGCTATTCTATATATGAGATAAGAAAACTAGCATTCAAATAGCAAGTGGGTCTGAATTTTAGTATAATGGCTCTAAACTAAAGAAGAGGGTGTCATTGAACATTGGACATCTAAAGGAAAACCACTTACAAGATTCATATGCCCCTTAGGTGACAGAAAACATACATTCTTTCCAAATGACAGCAATCTCTTTTAGTGTTGAAAACCACTTACAAGATTCATATGCCCCCCAGGTGATAGAAAAAATGTATTCTTTCCAAATGATAGCAATCTCTTTTAGTGTTGTAGGTGTAAACAAGATACCCCAACAGGTAGAAAATTTGTCAAATGTCAATTTCATTTTAGAAAGTCTAGAAAAGAACACAAGTTCTGGCTAGTCATGCAATAAATCCAGATCATCAGTAGATCATGATGCTACATTACAGATGGTGCCTCCAAGAACCAATGGTATTCAAACAAATAATGTATTCTAGTAAAGTCATACCATAAGTAATGGATGCACATTGAATGGGTCTAGTAATAATGTTAAGAAGCAAGAATCTGAAATAAAGGGAACTGGTTCTGTGGGTAATTTTAATGATATGGTTGTTAGACATTGTTGAAACTGTGATGTGAGCAATGATAATGAGAACTATATTGGTAGAAATTTTGAAGCTTATTCAAAAATGAATGGTAACAGATCATGAGAATGTCAAACATTCTACAAATGGTTTAACAGGTATTATTACTCAACATCATGCTACTAAACTTCCAAAAAATGATTCAAATGGTAAACTTGTAGCTAGTGAGCATCTAGAGAATGGTAGTGTGGTCTACGATTCTATAGATAATGAGAGTGAGGTTGCTAAGCTCCTATCCCTGGAAGATGGTTCCTTATTTTACGTGCTTTTTTTTTGTATTAATGTTGCAGTGTATATGTTTGTTTTTGAGAAAATCGCTTTTAGTCCTAATGAATCTTTATATGTTCCTTTTGGCAGGGAGGCAAAAATGGTACTTTTCTCTGTAAGGGAAGGGAAATGAATGCGTCATGTGTAAAAGCTATGCATTCACATAGGTTGCAAAAATATAGTCAAGAAACTAAATGTATTTCCAGCCAAAAGTACCAAAAACACCATGAGGACAACCACTACCTTGTTAGTAAAAATAGATTGAAGCTTACGAAGCATCTTCCATGTCCTCAATTTTTACAAGCATTGTCTTTCAAGGAGCATTTTCTTCTAAGAGCAATGCATATTTTGAGGAAGAAATGATCTAATGAAAGGAAGAAATGCACAAAGTTTTAGCTTAAGAAGGCTGGCATTTTTCTTAAGTAGAAACACTCTGCAAAAATGCCTTCTAGAAAAGAGTATCTAGCTGCAAAAAGTTTTGCATGTTTAGTCACTTCTAAGTATCCACAAAAATCCTATGGAAAGGGTCAATCAAAAAAAAAATGGTTGTGTTTCTGTGCAGCAAACCAAGACAGCTAAAATTATAGCTGGTGTGGTTCAGAATGGGTGTAACATTGCTAAATTTTGTGATACTCCGATGCCTCTTGTAAACAAGCAGCTTTCTAGTGGAAATGGTACTAAGCTAAAGAAACAAAGAGAAGTTCCTGGTAGACTTGGTTTAAGTAAAGCTAGACAATATTCTGATGTTGAGCAAGACTCTAACATTAGCACAGAGAAAAACTTGTCTACTCTCTGTGTTTCTATGCAGCAAACTGAGACATTAGAAATCATAGATGGTGTGGTTCAGAATGGGTGTAACATTGCTAAATTTTGTGATACTTTGATGCCCCTTGTAAATAGGCAACTTTCTAGTGGAAATGGTACTAAGCTAAAGAAACAAAGAGAAGTTCCTAGCTGACTTGGTTTAAATAAAGCTAGACAATATTCCGATGTTGAGCAAGACTCTAAAATTAGCATGGAGAAAAACTTGTCTGCTCCTCGTCAGTCAAATAATAGCTTTACAGATAGAGGAGAAACATGCCAACAAGATGGGGCTCTATCTATAAATAATAGCATAGTAGTCTATTCATGCATAAAGTGTTTCTATGGACAATAATCAATTATCTATGTCTATGCTATTGTATTTCCATAATCTTGTGTGGTTTATGCAGGGATGAAGAATATGACCATGGCAGAAGGAAAAAGGTTAAACAAGTACAGGATGAAGATGGCATAGAAAACTCTTATGGAAAATATTCCAATCGACAGAGCAATCCTTTTCAATCACTTTCAAATAGAAAAGCCAAGATTGTTGGTAAAAGGAATTCATTCACGATAACAAATCAAGAGAAACTGCAACACAATGTAAGATAGAGTTTTTTGTCAAGTTCAATGCCAAACCAATGTTGGGGAAAAATGTATAAAATAGAGGGAAAATCACATTGCTGGTAACCATTTAGAAAACATGGCAGACACTGCAAAAAGTTGATAATGAAGCCAAAATATCATGAAAAGATGCATTACTTCAAACTTTTTCAATGATTCAATGTTAGATCCCTGCAACCAATATTTCCTTATACTTCCAAAATTCATCAAATAAATGTGAGAAATGGAGATATATTTCTACTTCTCAAACTTTCAAATATGTTTGTGGCTAAAGCAACAGGCTGAAATTGCTTGCGGCGGTGTCACTATGGCAGCGACGGTAGTTGGTGTCACCGCCACAGCGGCCCCATTGCAATGCTTGCAGAGGACATTGTAATTGCGACTCCCATGGCAAGCATTGTGACTACTATTGGCATCGTTTCCATAGTGGTCCCATCACAATGCTTGCCGTGGATGTCACAATTGTGACTCCCATGGCAAGCATTGCGACAACCATCGATGTTGCTGCCACAATGACCCCATCAGTAGATGTCATCGCAACCCCGTCGCAATGCTTGTGGTATCCGTCAAAATTACAACATATGCTACAAGCATTCAGATGGGGTTCATGTCTTAATAAAGTGGTTTCATAGCGACAGATAGGCATCGTAATTGTGACAGAATAGGATAGACATCGTAATTTGTGACTAAAAAACAATAACATCTATTACTGTCGCAATGGCGACACATTGTAGTCATAATTGTGACATGTAGCCATTGCAAATCAATGCCAAATGTATTAGTGTTCCTTTTGATGTTGCTATAGTATCACTTTCCATCTGGGTGCTATGTCACTAATGACAAGGAACACAGATTTTTCGATAGCACCACAGCACCCACCGGGGATCTATCAAAACCCAGTGCTGGAGAAACAAAAAGGAAAAAGGAGGACCCACTAACCACGTAGCTAAAAGGTGTTATGTCACTATGGAAAAACAATGTACAACTTCCCATAGTGAGATAGCTCCAACCGTAGATATGGGGACTTGCGATCCCACAGAAACATTAAATTCACAGGGAAAGAAATATTATCAGGTTAGCATAAAGTATTTTGTGCCCCTTTTGAATATTTGAATATTTAAAACTTGTGAATGTTACTACATTGAATTCAAATGTGGTGAATCTGGCAGGAAGGCAAAAATGACCAACAAATCTGGTGACTCAGAGGGGATGCAAGCTAGCTATGCATAGACCAGTGACCTCATGCATCTATTGGGCTATAGAGTCAAAAAGATGTGGATCATGTGTACACTGTGAAACCCTAACCCTACCTTTGAAAAGAAAACCCTGAAACCCATGTCTCTGCAACTGGAACCAAAGACCAAAACCTCCTTCTACAACCTTCAAAATTTCAAATCTTGTTGTCTCATGAAGACAATCCTATGCTCGTGCACTTCTTGGAAAAGTAGGGAACAAACTAAAAATGAAACTAAGCTAACTATGTGAATGGAATCTCAAACCCTATTAGAAACATGGCTTGAGATAGATCCCATTGACTGGGATGGGAAAATTTCACCATCAGGCTTACTTAATTGGAAAGCATTGGTCTGCATGCAACTAACAATCAGATAGGGACCACTCCATAATGCATCAAACTTTGAGTGTCTTCCTAGTTTTGCCCTATTTGCATCCCATTTTAGAACCAAATCTCCCTCCTTGAAGATTCTGAACCTAGCCTTCCTGTCAAAAAGTGGTGTGTCTCTAGGGTCTGCATAGCTTTATTTCTCTTCTCTTCAAGCTCCATCAGCTCTGCCATTCTTACTATCATGGCATAATCTTCCATCAACTCCAGCTGATGAGCTAGCTCTAGGATGGGAACTCCAATGAAATTGGAAGCCTTGCTTCTCTGCCATAGACTAACATGAATGGTGAATTCCCTATTGACCTTTTAGGCGTTATTCTATCAGCCCACAGTGTAGTCTTCAATTTTTTTATGCCAACACCTCTGGTTATCATCTATTGTCCTTTTGATGATCCTGACCAAGTTCTTGTTGGAGGACTCAGCCAAACCATTACCCTGATGAGAGTAATTTGAGGATGTGCTCAAATAGATATTATGATCCACTACCCATGCACAAATCTGAGCTCCAACAAAAGACTGTGCATTATCTAAAATAATAGTTGAAGGGGCACCAAACCTGGTCACAATTCCATCAAGGAATTCCACAACTGAAGATTTAGTGGCATCCTTCAATGCAACTGCCTCTATCCATCTGGTGAAGTAATTTGTAGTAGCTAAAATCCATTTGTGACCTGAATTAGAAGGAGGATTGATAGGGCCTATGAAATCCAATCCCCATTGAGCAAAAGGTTGGTCCACCTAAATAGGATGAAGGGGAAGAGCTGCAAGCTTTTTTTTACCAAAGAAGAAAGCACATTTCTCACACTTCCTCACATATCTATGACAATCATGAAACAGGGACGACCAATAATAACCAACCCTCATGATCTTCATTGCATTTGTCCTTGCTAAGAAGTGGCCACCATCAGGACCATCATGAAGTTCTTTGATCATTCTTTCAGCCTAGTCTGTATCAAGGCATCTTAATAGGGCTCCATTAAAATCTTTTCTAAAGAGGACACCATCAACTATGACATAAGGAATTGACTATAATATATACTGTCTCCTTGAGGGTATCCATTGCCTAATAAGAAATTCATCATATCATCCATCCAACTCCTTGGGTCACTATTTCTTACCTCTTGTCGCTCTATTAGTATCATAGCAGATTCCTCATCAGGTTCTTGAGATGATAACATCTATTTACACAACCCCGTCCCTCTTACCAGCTTGTTAATCTGAATGTCAATATCATATTCCATCACTTTAGTAATCCAGCCAGCTCTTTTCTTACTAATATCTTTGCTCAAAAGGAAATCCTTCACACTAGCATGGGGTACTAACAAATGAATCTTATTATGAGACAGGAGGTGTCTAAATTTTTTTAAAGCTCTGATGACTGCAAGGGCTTGCTTCTCTACATAGCTATATTTATCTTCATATTCTTTAAGCCCTTCACTAAAGAAAGCTATGGGCTACTCATCACCTTTATCATTTCTTTGAGTCAGGAAAGCATAAATGCTTGACTCACCACCTAGGGTATAAAGGATGAAATCTTTCTCAAAATTTGGATTCATGAGAGTAGGGGTTGAGGCTATGGCTATCTTGATCTCTTCAAAACTTTCCTTCCCTTCCTTGGTCCATGCAAAGACCATACCTTTCTTGAGCGTAGCTGTAAGAGGTTTCACCATGGTAGCAATATTAGGGATAAATCTTCTCACAAAATTTATCCTACCTAAAAAACTTTGCAGCCCTTTCTTTTGTTTAGGAAGAGGGAGGGAAAGTATTGCTTTTGTTCTCTCTAGATCAATGGTTAAGCCATCCTCAGATATAATATGTCCTAATAATTTTCCTTGGTTAGTAGCAAAAATACACTTGCTTGGGTTAAGAGAAACCCCAAACTCTCTGCATCTTAAGAATACCTGTCTTAGATGATCAAAATGATTTTCTACATCCTTTGAATACACAGTGATATCATCAAGGTAAACTAAGAAAAAATTGTCAATCAATCCTTTGAAGGCCATCTCCATTGCCTTCTAAAATGTATCACCTACATTGGTTAGCCCAAATGGCATCTTACAATAAGCATAGGTACCCCATTTAGTAGTGAATATAGTCTTGTATCTATCAAACTCTTTAACCAGCACTTGATTGTAGCCAAAAAATCCATCAAGAAATGAAAATATCTTTGAACCAATGACCTTGGACAAAATCTGCTCCATAGAAGGGAGAGGATGGTGATCTTTAAGGGAAGCTTGGTTAAGGTCACTAAAGTCCACACACAATATAATTTCTCTGTTCTTCTTCCTAACAGGGACAAGGTTTGCTACCCATGATGAGTGTTTGATGGGAAAAATCATATTGGCCTCAATCAACTTGGATAGCTCCTTTTTCATTAAGGGTTCAATCTTGGGATTCACTGGCCTCTACTTTTGTCTTATTGGTTTTCCATTATCAACTAAATCTATAGTATGCTTAAATAACCTTGGGTCAAAACCCTTTAAATCATCATATGTCCAGACAAATATATCATTAAATTCTTGACATAGATGAATAAAATTTTCTTGCTCAATTTCAGAACACACCTTCCCCATGTTTAAGGACTTTCCATCAGCAATCATGACTATAGTGTAGTCACCTTCATCAACAGCTAGGTTCATGGCCCTACCTCTTGCTTGATCATTAGGATTAAAAACACTCTCTAAGGTAATGAGACCCTTAGGAAATCTGTTAGAACTGAGATGAATGATCTAATCTCCATACTGGTCCTGCAATCTCAACTGGTTCCTGCCTAAAAACTCTGCTTCATTCTGCAAGAAGTTTAGAATTTTCTCATCAAACTCAAACACTTGCCAATGGATGTTGTTATTAGGGATGGCAAGCCTTACTACCACTCTAATTTTTTACTTCTTCTCCTCCTCAAGATTCCTTGGCACATCATAAGATACACCTATTGCTGCAAGTTTATCAACATATCTATTTTCCTTTCTAGGGATGCTTTGAATATTAAATGCATTAAAACCCTCAAGAAAATCCCATACCCTATTTTTATAAGACTTGAGAAAATAATTCTTGGTGGTATTCTAATTTCTCACTTCATTAACCACCAACTCACTATCTCCATACACCCTTAAGGCTTGGATTCCTCTTTTTTGAGCAACTAGGAGACCTTGAATCAAGGATTCATACTCGGCTACATTATTAGTGCAATTGAATTGGAGCCCAAAGGAGAAGTAGTAACTTACTTGTCTAGGAGAAATTAACATCACACCAGCCCCTGATCCATTTTTATTCCTTGATCCATCAAAGTACATACTCCATATCTCACTCATATCTTCTTTAGTACCGACAAGATTGGGAACTAGAGCATTTTCCTCTAATATACAATATGTACTGATACCTGTCTCAAGGGTTTCTGACATAGGGTCAAATTGATATGCATTAGCCCATTCATCCAAGAAAAAATTAGGTATCTCTATTAGGGGAGTGGTGGGCTCATTCACTATGTCGTTCTCATCCATCTCTAGAATAGGGCAATTCATGTTGATGGGGTTGGGGTTGTAAGATTAAATATGATGGAAGGCTTGAGGCTCTACTCTAATTGAAGCATTGGCTCCATATCTCATTTTAAAAGACATATATGACCAATCAGAAGATATGAAACCACCTATTTGGGCAGTAAAGTCTCTTGACAGATAGATGGCAAAATATGGCTTGACCTTAGCAACAGAGATATCTTAGGTTACAGTACAACTAGGACTTCATGTAAGGCCATCTCCACATTCCTAAGGATCCCTATAGTCTTGACAGTACTACCATCCAACTGTAATACATCCCTAACAATGGGCTCATATTTCATTCCTAAAGCATCAACAACACACCTAGGCATCACTGAACTGCTAGCCCTTGAATCAATCATGCAATTATGGACTAGTTTGCCCCCTATAATTAGAGAAACATAAAATGGAGGAGGTCTAACCTTTTTACTTATTTCTACCTCCCTTTATGGTTGTACTAGGCTTGTGGCACTTTCCATGCTGAGTGTCTGATCCTTTGGTTCAATTTTGTCCAATTCTTGCTGCAGTAGCCTCTTTTGCATGAGTATAGTAGCAACAACATCCCAGATGGAGATATTCACATTTGTCTTCTTCATTTTCTCCATGACACTGAATGGCATGGTATGTGTTTTGGTAGAAGCTTTGGGAGCCACGATTGTATGAGGTTGAGATGGAATAACCTGAGGATCACTTGCATCATTTCTACCATGATTTTGCCTTTGTTGCTGAAAGGTACTTGATTGATTATTTGCTCCTTGCTCATGACCTATTGCATTTGAAGTTGAGGCTTGCTTGGGAGGAGGGATAACATCTTCCATAGCTCTTCTTTTGCTTCTAGTGTTATGAGCAATAGAATCTTGGTTTACATTACAATGCTCTTCCATCTGATGATTCATAAAAGAGCAATCGCCCTGTCTTTTCATATCTGAGGAATTTTTAAATTGGTCCTCGTTGTATGATTATTTTGCTACAGGTTCTTGGATTATCAAAGCCATAAAAGATTTAGCCCTCTGACACATACAATAGGCATAGGAGTAGTTACATGAGGGACAAAAATCTTGATCTTGAGCCATATTGTTTTGAGGGACTATGACTTTACTTTGGTTTACATTTGAGGTCGAAGCATGGCCACCCTATCTACTCTGATCAAAAGAATTGTTCCAATGATTAGGATTTGGAGGCCTAACACTACTTGGAGTTTGATATTGCAATTGATGAGGCTTACTACCTTGAGCTTGCTATCTTTCTAAAGTTTCCACCTTGTTTCTTACTTTCTGCATCATAGAGGAGTTATCCTCTAGCTTCTTCCCATAATCTTGCAATCTTTTCTCTAGGTTCTTTTCTCTTTTATCCATGTTCTACATTAGAGATTGCATCATCTCTTTGATTTCATCTATCCCATTTGAAGACATGGAAGCTTGAGGGACTGGAACAAGGGATTGTTATGTAGAAGCTGTGGGAAGAGGAGCCATTGCTAGTTGATGATTTGGAACATCAAGAAAGAAGGGCATAGGAGGCCTTGGAACTAGTTTACCTACTTGTATTAGGATGTTCTCTAATTTTATTGCTATGTCATAAGCATTAGGCAAGGTATCTCCTTCCATAGTTTGGATTGTAGTGGCAATATCACTGTTAAAAGCTCTAAGGTAATGCAAGAAGGCATTACCAGGGGTAGGCTTCATTGAAGTAGGTATTCTATCCCATGTCTTTTGAAATCTATAATTAAAATTAGTCATACATTCATGGGGGGCTCTTTTTATAGTAGACAATTGCTCTAAAAGTGACAAGTGGTCACTTTTATCCTCAAAATGTTTGCACAATCCTGGTCCTAATCCATCCCAATCTGTTATAGAAACATGAGCTAAACCTCTATACCATTGTAGTGCTTTTCCTTTCAAGGATGAGGCTAGGAGCCTAACTGCAAAACCATCCTCTGTAATACCATGGATATTGCAGACATTTGCAACCTCTTGAATGTGTTTTGAGGGAGAGATAGAAGTTTCACCAGTAAAATCTAGTATACTTTTGAGGGAAACTACTGGTATGTCATGTCTTTGGGCTAATAAGAGAGGGATCCCACCATTAAAGGTGGAAAAAGTATGAGCTCTAGGAAATTTCATATAGACAAGTGATATATTGATATGTATTGCTGGTAGTTTAGGCTGAGATCTAACAGCATGAGGAGTAGAGATAGATCTTGTAGGTATATTTGTTACTATTGGAATCCTAACCGGTGATAAAGATATTCTAGTCTTCCTTCTTCTAGGGTTTGAAAATGAAAGCTCTTGATATTGAAACTTATCTCTAGAGGATGCCCTTGTTTCAGCTATAGGCATGAATCATTGCAACTTTGGTCAGGAACTAGATATGTATTTGAAGCTTAGAGTCACCAAGTACTTTGAAGAATTAGCCTCTTGAAGGCTTAAACACTAAAGCCAATACTATCTCCTTGGTATTGATCTTAAAATCTTCCCCTTTGACACCAATAGGCTTGAATTTTTTTGAAAAGTTGTCCCACCAGGTGTGCCAAAAACTTTTTTCACTGAGGTTTGCACCCTTGTACAAAGCCTATGCATGAGGACAACCTAGTGAAACATGAAAACAACCTCCAAGCTGTGGGACTTGAACTGTGAGGTTGAGTCTCTGAAGAAGGCCAGCTTCCTCTTACTATCACGGTGCATCTAACTATTCTTGGAGAGGAAAAGGAAGAAGGAGAGCATGAAAGCAAATCTACCTAATCTAATCTAAAGAGGTAATGCCCCAAAATAGAGTGTTCGGACCAAACTCTGCCCATATATGTACTATTGAACCAGAATTAAACTAAGGATATACACATTCAAACTTGCTTTTATCTAATAATCACATGCAAATCAGAAGACCAAGATGAATGACACAAGGAAAGAGAGATTCACTTATATTATCATTCATAGGCCAAGGAGATACAATCATGTAGATCATAGATCTCTACAAAACACTAGTAAGAGGCAAAGAGTTCTTGCACTTTCATACCAATGGTTGAAAGAGATAAGATAGAAAATCATGTAGTTCAAAGGCACGGGGGAATTTAAACTAAGAATTTGCAGAGCAATAACAGAGAAAATAGAGAAAGGTCCACCTTACAAAATTTAGAAGTTTCCTTTATAGCTCTGGCATAACTGAGATGTTCTCCAACTAAAGTTACTCCCCAACCACTACATTGAAGTCCTACAGAGAACAATCATGGGGATCTAGAAGAAAATTCAATCTGAATATAGCTTTTTGGTACCATGAAATCTGATTTTTAACTAAAATAGGGCCTTGAAAAAATAGAAATGGTGCCATAATTGTGCTCTGACCAGGTAGATAGGTTGGATCGGGGGGTATAGTGTTCCTCTTTGTTTCGTATTTACTCTAGGGTGGTTGGAATCGATCATAAGATCGAACTATGCAAAAAACCTCGGTATCCCCTGTTTCCAGTTCACAAACCAACATGGTCAGTAGGTCAACATAACCCTGGCACCAAAATGAGCCACATGGACCAATGATCTCTTTTCACTTTGCCACCCCACAAGGTCTTCCTGAGGTTGACCAATTCTCTTTACTAACTGTGCCAATTCCTCAAACTCCAACTGCGACGGCCACATTAACTACCGGTGCATCTAACCATTACTGCCTCCACCAAACCCACTAGGATAGGTGGTGCAATGGCACTATGTCACTATGGGTATCATCTGAGCAATTTCCCATAGCGAGATAGTGCCCACCATCGATTTAGACTGATCTGACGATCGTTAAGACTCGTTGTATTACTACGCTATCTCCTTAAAAGCTTGCATCTTCATCTTGGTGTGACCTGGCCCTACTGATCCATGTGGCACAATGGCACTATGTCGCTATGGGTAATATCCTCGTAGTTTTTCATAGCGAGATAGCACCCACCGTCGATTTTCCTTAGATCTATGGTGATCAACAAAAATGGACGACTGCACACTGAGTTGGCTGAGTGGACCAATGAAATATCACCACTATACTATGACCCACCTGACAACTACCATCGAGGATGAGCTGTAATATTACTTTGGAGAAGGGCGAGCTCATGATGTTATCTGTACCATGCATTTTCGAGGCGCTATGTCACTATGGATAATATCCTCACAGCTTCCCATAGCGAGATAGTGCCCACCATTGATCCAGACTAATCTGACAATTTTTAAGACTCACTATATTACTGTGTTTTGCCCTTAAAAATTTTGGGCCTACAAACCAACTCAGCACACTTGGCATCCGACTCAGCCCGAACTGGTACCATCCTTGCGATTTCATAACACTTGGCCCCACCCTGCTACATGTTGTTGAGGCACTATGTTGCTATGGGTAATATCCTTGTAGCTTTCCATAGAGAGATAGCACCCACCATTGATCCAGATTGATCCAAGGGTGAGTAAATCTCTGTGTGTTTGAAAGGGGAGTGGGTCCAGGTAACTGCTAACATCAATGAACTACCCAGCTAGTTATAAATCAAAGCCTTGTTCCAAGCATAGTCATCCTTCCACATTGCCTGAGGTCCCACAGTGTGTGCCAAATTTCATCACTAATATCTGACAGGGCATGCTTGGGACCCACCTTCCTTCTGATGTCACCACAGTATCACTTTCCGTCTGGGCGCTATGTTGCTAACGATGAGGAACATAGATTTTTTGATAGTGCCATAATGCCCACCAGGGATCTATCAAAACTCAATACTTGAGAAACAACAAGGAAAAAGGAGGACCCACCGGCCACGTGGCCAAAAGGTGTTATGTCACCATGGAAAAATAACGTGCAACTTCCCATAGTGAGATAGCACCAACCATAGATATCTCTTGATCTAACGATAGGGACTTGTGGGCCCGTAGAAACATTAAAATGCGTAGGGAAAGAAATATTATCAGGTTAGCATAAAGTATTTTGTGCCCCTTTTGAATATTTGAATATTTAAAACTTGTGAACATTACTACGTTGAATTCAAATGTGGTGCTTATGGTGGGAAGGCAAAAATGACCAACAATTACTTAACCCAAAATTTTAAAGGAGATTAGAAGAAAATATTAAAGGTGTTTGTCTATATAATCTACTTGCTCCAAGATTGTACACATGTCATGTAACAATATTGAAAATATTCGACCATGTCTCTTGAAGAATTCCTTAAAACCAAGATGGATTCTTTTGATCAAAGAATCCATTAGTAGCATACAAATTAGCATCAACTTTTGCTCCAATACCAAATCTACTAAGCTCATATACTGTCTCCCAAAGATAATATCATCTGTCATTATATGTGGCTAAAAATAAATAAATGAAGAAAAATAAAAATATTCATAAAGATGGGAAATATTATCACAAATTTTGCTAAAATGGGCTTACCAAACTCCCAAGCATATATAATATAACCATGGACAACTATACACTAAACCAAACTCTAGGTGTTGCTTGGATCCCAAGCACCTCCCTAATGACTCCTAAAAATCTAATACCCGACCATGCAATCGATTTAAGCCAAACATCACTATAGGCATGCACTATACTAATACATTGTTATCATCACTGGTACATGAGGTACCTATACAAGGTATACTATAAAATTGACGCTAGCATTTTGTAAGAAATATGTTGACTTCATCCCATTTGGGCATGGTAAGACAACCCTTCAAGAATCCAAACATGAGAAAAGTATCCCACATAAATGTATGGCAAGGTTGTCATGGGGGACCACTATCAAATAATGGTTTGTCTTCCACTATTCAGCCCAATCTAACTTTGAGCAGAGAAACAACTACATTCAAGCACCATGATTTAACAATGGTTGAGACTATTTCTATTTGTTCTAGTTACACTGAATTATAGTGGGGGATTTTTTATACTTTTTCCCATTGAACACTTTTAATACAAGCATGTATCTTGAGGTGGAGGTGCAATGGTATTAATGGAGGCATAAATTCCTTCTAGTCTTCATTGTAGGTGTTCAAGGCTGATTTCCCCTTCCCTAAGAAAGCAATGATGTATAAGGGAAAAAGGCATTAGTTTGAAACTTTGATGGATGCCTCTAGAGATATACATGTGTACAACATGTGAAAGCACAGATAGGGTGCATGTGTGCAATACATCAAGGCACAAATAGGACACATGAAGTGTCTAGAGGATTCCAAAGTGAACTATATCAGGCAACAAATGTCACATTTTTTTAGTTTTTAGTTTATTAAATTTTATATTTTTACATCTTGATAAATTGAATATCTTCTATGACACTTGCATCTAGCCCCATTCATTGAGATACACAACATTCATTGGATGCAAGCTCGGATCATTAATGGATATAATTTTTTGCCAAACCAAAATCCTCGGCCTCATAGTCTTTTCCAAGCTGAGTACCAAAATGCTCGGGTGTTTCACAACATAATTCCCAAGGAAATCCATGCTATTAATTATGAAATTCATCTTTTTACTAAGGTGTTGAAGTGTTGGATAAATAATTTCTCCTCTCCTTAACATCTACAAGTCCAATGATTAAAAGACCTAAGGATTAGACTGTCATCTGTAGTAATACTAGGATTGGGTAGCCTGCCAACAAATATTTCTTACATAGATGAAGTACTTATTCTCCACTGTGCTTGAAATTACAGTGCTATTGAAGGAGATTTCTCGTTGTTTTTTAAAATATTACACATGTAATTGTAGATCTTTTCTCTATCATAGAAGGCTATTTTGGTATTGGGATGATAAGCTCTGTCTCTCTTTCATATCCATTATGATAGAATGGGCTAGAGACATCCTCCTAATTATATGGGTCCTGGTTATGGGATAAGGGAATAGACTTGGCTCTTATTCTTACCAAATACAAAGTGCTTTTGGATTTTAACACTTGTTTCCAATGTTGGTTTGGGTCCAATCAATATATCAATGGGAAGTAATCTTTGTAGATTGAAACTCTCTCTCTCTCTCTCTCTCTCTCTCTCTCTCTCTCTCTCTCTCTCTCTCTCTCTCTCTCTCTCTCTCTCTCTCAGATACCCACGTTTCTATGTTCAAAGTAGACTGTTATAATTGCCTTTTTAACAAGGTATTTCTTTTAATATGGAATAATATCTAAAGTAGACAAATGCAATAACAACGAGGCATTAGTTATAAAGGTATGCTTCAAATTTTATTTTCTATCAATCATCCAAAGATCATGGGGCAGAGTTTTATCTTGAAATTTATTATTGGTTTAAAACATTTTGGCATGATTTATGTACAACATTGGTTGGTAACTTGTTTGCAAGTGGAGTCGATTTCTTATTCAATATGTAGTGTGTGCCCCTAGTTTACATTTCTATTATCATTGCTAAATCTTTTAGGCCAGTTTATGCTTGTTGATTAGTAGCACTATCTTTCAGATTATCAGATATTGTTTCAAATTCAGTTGATTTACGATGACATTACTTGGTACTCTATATTTCATGTTTGCATGATGATTATTCAGTGATTTCAGTAATTGATGATGATTAGTTAGATGGATTATTGTGTGTCTTCTTATGGATACTTACCCCATTCTACATGTGTATGGTGTGTGTGTGTGTGTATGTTTCCTTTATGTGTGGTATTTCTAATGTGGTTAAGGAAGGGAGTTTTAGTCACCTACTATTCAAGATCTATAGGATGCACCACTTCCTGCCATTGTCTGTTT
Organism: Cupressus sempervirens; assembly: GCA_028749045.1. Taxonomy (NCBI): domain Eukaryota; kingdom Viridiplantae; phylum Streptophyta; class Pinopsida; order Cupressales; family Cupressaceae; genus Cupressus; species Cupressus sempervirens. The sequence continues at coordinate 392,148,775 of CM053785.1, read as the reverse complement.
ACCAAGAATATTGTGTTTGTACATGCGTGGATTTTATACAAGTTGTAGGTACCAGGTATGGGCTTCCCTGAATTGCCAGGATGAGCATACCCTATCGCATTATCTCAATGGTAAGAGAAGGAAGATAAATTCTTAAGTCCAAATCCTAAACCTTTAAGCCATTTGTCCTAGAAAATTAGGACAAGTATTCGAGTTGTTTACCCTCTGAATGTGTCAAATGACCTTAATTCATGATTATAACCCTTTAGTTTGATCTTGTATGTGTTTTTCTATGGTGGCTTTTTGTATTATATTTTACGAGTCCTTGGTGATTTTTTTATTAATTAAATTAAATTAATGATTTAATTTAATAGAGAATTAATTATGGTATTTATAATATTTAATTATATTTAATTAATTGGAAAATTAAATAAGTAAAAGAATTAAATTTAAAGTTATAAGTTTAATTCTAGAATGTGATAATATTTATTTAATTTAATAGTAATATATTTAGAGTTCATTTTTAAATAATTGCTAAATGATATTATTGTTTAAGTTAATAAATATTTTATCAATTAATGTTTTGAAAATTAATTAAAGCATGAAAAGATATTAATTTAAAATTTCCATAAAGTATGCATGAGATTAAAATATAACAAATTAATTAAGAACTGGAAAAAGAAATTAATTTATTAAAAGTTTTATGATTGCATGATGTGTGCATGAGATTAAATTTAATAAATTAATTAAAAGAGAAGACAAGTGAAAATTAAATAAAGTTATTTATTAATTCACTAAGCGTGCATGAAAAAGAAAAAGATGAGATAAAGATAAAGATAATAGGAGTTAAGTCTTGTGAGCAAGGGGTCCTCTCGGGTGAATGCACAATTAGTGCCCCGATTTTAGGAGAGAACTCATTATCAACAATTGAGTGTTCATTTTCAAAGGAAAAAAGTTTTGGAAAGGACTAGGGGAATTTTGGGAGAAAGAATTCTCAGAGGGAAGGTTTTGAGGGAAGAAATATCTCTCACAAATATTTTGGGTGTTTCCAATTTTAGCATTAGAACCAGGTAGGTTCTTGAGTTTTGTTCACCCAGTTAAAATTATGTTATTTAGATAATCATGTCTTCTTTGCAATTTTTGAAATTGATTTTCTGGATTTCATTATATGAATCTTTCACTCTCTTGTTATGAACCTATGATATTTATATTATATCTCATCTATATATTAGGATTAAAAAAAAATTAAATCAATTTGAAACCTCACTCCATAGGTAAAAGAAATTTGTATTTAATCTAGGAGGGTTTGAAATAAACAAAAATTTTAGTTGGAAAATTCAAATGGTTTGCCAGAAGTTTCCTATCAAAATTGTGATAAGAAATTCTTTAAAATATATATATTTATATATAATTAAAAGAGGGAGGTCAATCTTATATGTTTCCATGGAAGGAGCTAGGAAAAAATGTAATAATCTAGGTAAGGTTAACACACAAACTCTTGCAATAATAAAATTGAAAAATGGTGAACTCCTACAGATTAGAAAAGGAAGCAAAGTAGCTAATTTATCAAAGAAATAAAACCAAAAACCCTAGTTTGATTCACTGGAATGGGGGCAATTCACAAACATATACTAAGGACCAAACTAGATCATGATTTTCCTTGACTATCCAAGATTTGATGTAAGGTCTAATTATGCAATCAAAATGACCAATAGACTCTCCATCCTAGAGAAATTCAAAGAAAAAGAAATCCAGAACCATTAGAATCAACATGGGGCATGCTTATAGTAAAAGGCTTTAAATGGGCGGATAACATATTTTCCTGAGTTCAAGTATGCCAAGGTCAAAATTCATTCAAATTTCTTAGACTTATCAAGTAGTTTCAGATCCCATGTGTTCTTCACCATTGACAACCTAGAAAAATAGTTTAGGGTTCTCAACCTAACTAAGTATGCCTGCCCTTATTTTTGCAAGATTTCCCCAAAGCCAATAAGTGTAGATTTGTATTTGTCTTTTGACTCGCATCACTCTAATAGGATAAAGATTAACCCTTCAACTACTATTGCTTCCTCGAGTTCTTATAGTCCCCATCATCGTCGCCCTATAACTAAGATAACTCCTTCTTCTTCAAAACCTAAGAAATGTCATGGTCCTCAGTCTTCATCAAAACCAAAAGATAATTCTATAAGTATTTCCAATAAGGAAGTCAAAGATACTTGGCTTGAATATCAAAAGGTAGGACTCTTCACAGTGTGGAATAGCCCTAAGAAAGATTTTCCACTTCTCTCTGACTTGTTGGAAGAATATTGCGATGAATAGGTAAGTATTTCTCACTTTTCAAACAAAATTCTTTATCTACATTGTTTGGATGAATTTGTTAAAAAAGAATTTATTTTAGTGTCTAAGTGTTTTTTTAAAGGTCATGTGGTTAAATTTGTAGAATGGACCCCTAATTTTAGAGAAGGGCTAGATTTTATGATACCAATCTGGTTAAATATTCAATCTTTACCTTTGGAGCTTCTCCAAATAGAGATACTTAAGTTTGTAGGATTTACTTTGGGAGAGTTAATAGGTATTGATTGCACCTTTTAGTACTACAATAATGTGAAAATGCTTATCGAAACCAAGTTTAATCAGTCAACATAGATGCAGAAGAAAGTAATAAAAAACAAAGATACATATGATCTTAAACTGAAATCCTATGAAGGTAAAATATCAAAAATTATAAGCTTAAATGACAATAAAAAAATTAGATTCAAGATACTACCTCTCACATCAGATTTCAACAGCGAGTTCCTAATGATGAGAATCAGGAATAAGACAATGAGTCAAAGGAATTTAGATCAGAACACCTCCACAATTTCTCATTAGAAGTTCGAGTTCCATATAGAACCTTTTTGCATGAAAGGGATTGCCAGTTGAAGGACAGGTGACTCTCTAGTAGATAAAGTTAAGCTTAAATCACTCATAGTGGTTGATCATAAGGAGAACCTAGAATTGACAAAAGATGATAATTGTATTAGGAAACGAAGATCTAAAGGAAAGAAAAAAGCATTAAAAATTAGTATGGGACAGAGCAAGATAGTAGAAGATGGCAATATCAGGGAAAATAGTGGAAACAACAAATCTCAACAGTTGTAGGAACAACTGTATTTTGAAAAAAAGGAAATGGAAAAACTCAATCCCACTACAGCTAAGCATAAGGATCTAGATTTCCCACTTAATAGAGTGTCTACAGAGAATAAATTGAATCCTACAAGTGAAGATGTCAAACATAGAATGAACTCAATATCACATCAAGCAGAGGATGCATGGGACAATCAAGTGGGAAATATAGAGGACATAGAGAATTCTTTTTTATTTGAATCAAATGAAAAAAATGAAGAGGAAGATAAAACTTAGAAGGAAAAGAGAAAAATGGAACATTGTTAGTTGTAGGATCTAGATGAAAAAGGATTAACTCCAGTCTTTAATAGCTTATTCAAGTTTCGCAAACTCTAGTAGCCTCAATAAAATCACCATTTACCCCACTTAGTGATCAAAAGGATATGGGAATTAGTACAAATAAAGTAGATAAGTCTCTTATAAAGGAATTTCATGATTTCTTGAATAAGGATAGTATCTTGGACCTAGTAGTGGAGATTATGAGCACATCAAAATCAGAAGAAGATAGCCTTAATCTTAATGAATTAGTTCAAGTATTTAGCTTTGAGAACATTGATAAAAGTACTGAAGCTCAAAAGGAAGACTTAATTCAGAGGATTCTCAAATTAGGAGGGAACAATTACACTTTTGAATATCTAAGAAGAGATCTATTAAACATTGAGAATGAGGATAATAACATGAGTCAATCTCAGATAAAAGAACATGGAATTGTTTTAAAAAAAAAGGACAAAGGTATGCGTAATGACAACAAAGTAGGATCAGATATAGATTTGGGAAAGCATCCTGGTCTAGTAAATTAGATATTAAGAGAACTCAAAAATGAGGAATCTAAAAGGAACTCTTGTAATAAGATTACTATTGTTCAAAATATAGAAATAAATTTAGAACAACTTGGGATTCAAAAGAACCAAGAAGGTCTTAAATCACCTAGATGCGGCAAAGTGAAAGATAAAAGAGGAAGAAGATCCTTAAAAGAACTTAGGGAAGTAGATGGGCATAGCAGAGAACAACAAAAGATAGATCAGTTATTTAACAATGGAAAGGGGAAGTGCCTTCCCAACGAGGCATGAAGATCACAACATGGAATGCTAGGGGTCTTAATGCTCCTAGCAGAAAAAGGTTACTAAAAAAAAACCTTAAATCCTTTGAATTTGATATCATTTCAATTCAGGAAACTAAATTAAATAAGTTAGAAGGAACTAAATTAGATAAGATGTTAGGTCTCTGGAATTTTGTCTTTCAAGACTCAATAGGGCTTTCAGGGGGTTTTGGAATCTTTCGGAACCCCAGGAAGGTTTCTATAGATAATTTATATATTAGTAATAATTGGATCAGTGGTAGTGTCCAAAGTATAAAATTAGATCTTAAGTTTATTCTCATTAATGTCTATGGTCCAATTTGCAATCTAGGTAAAAAAGAAGTTCGAGAAGATATTGGCATATTTATGAAGAGACTTTAATACAATTTTAAATATTAATAAAAAAGTAGGTGGAAGCCAAAAAAATCACAAGCATCCAAAGATTTCAAAGAATGTTGTTATACCCATAACATGATTGATATTCCAATTAGTAATTGGATTTTCACATGGAATTATAGGAGTAAGGATTTCACTTACATTACTAAAAAACTAGATATGTTCTTGATTAAAGGTCATTTGGATGTTAACAATTTGAATTTTCAATCTTCTATGTTGCTGATTGTTGGGTCTAATCATTTTCTGGTTAGATTTGAATTTTTAGAGCCACATAAACTTGCTAGAAACTCATTTAAATGTGAAAAAATATGATTTTTAGACCCCAATTTTATCAATAGTATTAAAGAATGGTGGGCACAAGACAACTTTGAAGGTTCAAAGATGTTCATTTTTGTTGCTAAAATGAAGATGCTTAAGGAACAAATTCTCAGATGGAATAAAGAACACTTCAATAATATCTTTAAAGAACAACTAGATATAGAAAAGCAACTAAAAGATTTAAACTTGGAAGTAATTAAGAAAGGTATGAACAATGATAGTTATATGTTAAAAAAAGAACTATAAGCAAAGCATGAGGATACTATCAAAGAAGAAATTTTTTGGAGACAAAAATCAAGAGAGAGATGGTTAGATGAAGGGGGTCAGAATATGAAATTCTTCCACAACTCCACTTTGTATAAAAAATCAAAGTGTAAAATACCCTATATCAAAAATCACTTGGGAATCTTAACTGATAAGCCAAGTGAAACTGTGGATACCTTTGCAGAATACTTTCAGAATATTTTAAACAATTATGAAGGGTCCAATACAGAAACACAAGCTAATCTTCTCAAAGTAATACCAAAAATTGTTACAACCAAAGATAATAGGGTTTTAAATAAACCCATCACTTTGCAAGAGGTCAGGGTGGTGGTCTCTAATATGAATCTAGATAGATCCCTTGGCCTGGATGATTTTCAAGCCTTCTTCTTCTAGAAATGTTGGGATATTATCAGTATAGATATTTGGAAAGCTAATGAAGCCTCAAGAAATGGTGGGGCTCTATTATTAGAAATCAATCATTCCTTTCTCACTTTGATACCCAAAAAATCAGAGCCTGAGACCCCAAGAGATTTCAAACTGATCGCTCTTTATAACACTATTTACAAAGTTTTTTCTAAGGTCTTAGCAAATAGACTAAAGGGTATTCTTCCAAAGATAATATTAGAGGAACAAACATGATTTGTCCTCGGTAGATCCATTCTTGATGGCATTATTACCATTCAAGAGATAATTTTTCTACTTGTAAAAACAAAGAGGTGTGCATGTTCATGAAACTAGACATTCAAAAAGCATACGACATGGTTGATTGGTAGTTCCTATGTAAAGTTCTTGAAGCTTTTGGGGTTTTTCATTTGTGGATCAACCTCATTTTTAAATTCATATCCTCACCCAAAATCTCAATCCTCATTAATGGAATGCTTGAAGGTTGTTTTGATATATCGAGAGATATTAGATGAGGAGACCCATTATCTCCTTCACTTTACATCATCATGGTAGAGGCATTTGGGAGAGTAGTGGTTGATGCTCATAAGAATAAAAAGATTTCAAGCATTACTGTTACCAAAAATATGCCTAACATTATGCATCAACAATATGTAGAAGATACTATTCTGTCTAGCAAAAGTATTATTGTAGAGGCTCTTGGCCTAAAATCCATCATTAAATCTTACATGGAAGCTTCAACACATAAAGTGAATGAGTTCAAATCTGAGATTTATTTTATAAATACAAGACCTAAAATAGAACATCAAATATGCAAGATCATGGGATACAAAAGAGGCTTATTCCCCTGTAAGTATTTGGGAATTGCCCTAGAGAAAGGCCTAAAATCTAGTAAGGTCCGGTGCAATACCTTGAAAAAAATGGATGCAAGGCTTAGTACCTGGAAGGATAAATGGCTAACAAAGGCTGGAAAAAGTACCAAGATCATATTAGTTTTATCTGCCATTCCAACCTTCCCTCTATCTTGTCTCCCTCTATTCAAGTGACATCTCCTCAAATTTGAAACTAATCTTAGGAATTTTATTTGGAAGGATTATGAAGAAGAAAAAAAATTGGCAATCATCAAATGGAGAATATTTGCAAACCTAAGAACATGGGAGGGCTAGGGATTAAGAATTTACAATGGATAAATGAAGCCTTAGGTGCCAGATTAATATGGTGTCTCTATAAGGAAAGAGAGCATAAATGGGCTAAGATTCTATACAATAAATATCTCAATGTGGATTATCCTCTATCAATTTTTAGGATGAAGAACCTTCCAAGAGGTTCTAAGAGTTGGAATTTTGTGATAAAGTGTCACCATTTGGTTTGCAAGTATCTAACTTGGGATGTTGGTAAGGTCAAGGATGCCTTATTTTGGGAAGATTCTTGGGATGGGCACCCTCCATTACATCATAGCTCTTTCCTTAAGGACCTCAAAGAAAAATTAATTAATCTATGGGGAAGAAAAGTATGTGATTACAAGGCAGTGGTTATTTTAGAAGGTAAATCTAGATGGATGTGGAAACCTTTGGATGTTATGGGTGTGGATTCTGATACAATTAAACCTTATGAAAAGTTATTAGTAGATAGGAGGATTAAGCAATCAAAGAGGAAAGATGAACTTATTTGGGTAGCCTTAAATGATGGGAAGTATAGTGTGAAAAATGGTTATAAGGCATTATTACATTCTCAAAAATGGGACAAAGTAGATATTCCACTCAAACTCTATTGGGAGTCTACATGCCTTCCAAAGGTAAGATTCTTTTTATGGTTGGCTTTCCAAAATAGAATCTGTACTATGGACAGGTTACGTAAACTTGGTTTTCAAGGTCCATCTTGATGTGCGATATGTAAACAAAATTGTGAGGACATTGATAATCTTTTATTTAGCTATCCATTTTCCCAAGGATGCTGGGAATGACTCAAGCACATGTTAGGGTGGTCAACGCTTTTTCCAAAATATTTTTCTTAACTCCTCAAAGGATGGCCTACAAATCTAGTCAATGGCATTTATAATAAACTCTAGAACATCTATCCTTCCATCCTAGCTTGGGAAATATGGAAGGAAAGGAACTGGCATATTTTTTGTAACTTTGAATTGAAGCCTAAAAAGCTAATATTAAAAATAGAAGCTACCATAGTTGAAACAACTAATTTGCATCTTAGAAATGCTAAAAAAGAAGAAGGCTTCTTTTCTATTTGGGATGGTCAAATGAAGAAGAATTGGTCAAACTTGATTAGTCCTCCTCTTATTTATGTTAAGAATAGCAAGGAGGCAAGAGAAAGATGTAAATGGTCACCCCCTCCAAAGGGATGGGCTAAAATAAACTTTGACAGTGCTACAAGAGGTAACCCAGGTACGATAGGTATTGGTTGCATCATTAATGATGATATAGGTCATTGGGTAGCCAAAAATTTATGTTTATTCAACTGACTTCCAATAATCTGGTAGAACTAGAGGTATTAGATTGAGGTCTGTAGTTGTCTCATAAGTTAGGTTTATCCAAAGTTATCATAGAAGGAGACTCTTAGATTATCTTAAATGTGCTTAGAAAATGATTGACCCCTAATTGGGTCTTTAACTCTAAGCTAGAAGAAGTTCTTGTACTTCTAGATCAGTTTGTAGATAGTAGGATTTTTCATATTTTTTGAAAGGTAGTCAAAAGGCAGATTGTTTAGCAAATTTGGGGGCTAATGGGGTCAATTCCTTGATTATCAAGGATGTACTACCTTTACCTAGTTTATAGTGTTAATTGGTTTCTTTAGATTCCCCTAGTATATTTGACCATTAATATCTATCTTCATATCTTTGTATATATATATATCTGTGTGTGTGTGTGTGTGTGTGTGTGTGTGTGTGTGTGTGTGTGTGTGTGTGTGTGTGTGTGTGTGCGTGTGTGTGTGTGTGTGTGTGTGTGTGTGTGTGTGTGTGTGTGTGTGTGTGTGTGTGTGGGTGTGTATGTATATGTATATGTATATCTATATGTATATCTATATCTATATCTATATGTATATATATGTATATGTATATATATATATATATATGTACATATAGATATATATATATATATATGTGTATATATATATATATATATATATATATACACACACACATATATATATATCTATATGTACATATATATATATATATATATATATATATATATATATATATACATTTACTAATATATATTTACATCAGTATGTATTTGATCTTTTAATTTATATGTGATGGTTCCTTTTTCTTAAGTTCTTAACCTTTATTTTTTGTTATATCGTTATTGATGTTATTTTATTCATTTTTATTCCACTTAATTTTCATCATGAAGTTGGGTAAGCCATTTATTTGCCCCTGTTTGCTCTTTTGGTTTTGGCCTTTTATCCATCACCTTATCATCATTTAGTAGTTAAGTCTCACCCATGTTTAGGCTAATGGGGTTGACATCAGTAGCTATCATTATGACAGAGTGTGCTTCTAGGACCTTCGCCTGCCTTTGTATTTTTCTCAGGTGTCACCTTCCATTACTTTCATTTGGTGATTTATTACCCTAAAGATGGATTCAGACATCAATGTCTATCATACCTCCAAGAATCGTACCATGGCATTTTGTAGTAATATCAAACTGGAGAGATGGAATAAAATTTTGAATTTGGTGGATGACATGACTAGGATTGCTATAAGTAGAGCCATTAGTTAAGGGGTTTTTTATTATAATTTTTCATGGAGGATGAATAGTGATATAATTGGCTCTTTTATTGACTATATGGAAAGAGCAAAGGTTGAGCCATGAGCCATTATCAGACTCTACAGCAACATCTTTGATCTAGTGTGGAGGAAGGGTCTTGAGCAAGAAATTAATAGCATGGATGAAAAATTACATATTCCTCTTCCAAAGAAATATATGAATCTTCCTCTGAGGTCCCCTAAATTAGAGATAGCCTAATGTTTCCCTTCATTGGTAATTCACACAAAAATTTCCTTTTATCGAGAATGGCCCATGTTGGAGGCAAGTATTCAATTCCACCTTCATTGGAAAGGAATTTTTGTGGAAGAGATAAGAGCATGGTTAACAAATTACCTCAACTTATTCAACGCATACATTCAGCCTAGAGTGGTCTTTGACAATCTTGATGCCCTAATCTTCTGCACTCTGAATTTGGAGAAAACTAGTAGGGTTAAATTTGACTTTGATTTCACACCAAACTTCTATGTGGAGAACCCTAATGATATCGCCAAAGTCATTATGGTGTTTTGGAAATAAGGTGCTATCTTTGGTACTCTTACAAGAAAATTTTCTCTATTTTTGAAGATGGTTAGACGAAATCATGTATTAGGGTTTTGTCATATAGACTGTTGTTCTATGCTATGGTTATTGTAATTACCAATATGTTTATGATACTTTATTGTATGGTAGTAGAAATTATGAACTATGGATCCTTGATATGAGAGTCTTTATAGATTTAGATGTATGGAGATATGGACTCATCTAAAATCCTATATATATCTTATTTTTGTTATACAACTAATATCAAGAAGTTTGGTTTATTCTATTGTTCCTGTGAGTGTTATGGATTTTTATACCCTTGGGGTTTATGGTTCCTTAGTTATATTTAGAACAATATAATTATCTACTAATTTCATGGGTCGGTATGCTCTATTTTTAGCAATTTTTATAGCATTAATGGATTGTTAGGGTTGTCCCTTATCCACCATAGTGGATGTGAATATTTTTACCTTTTTATATGGTTTTGTAAGATAGATATAGAGCTCTATGCTTGAAAGATGGATTGGTCTGTATGACCTTTTAATTTCTCAACTGAATGAATTAAAGAGTGTTATTTTCACGATAACTTGGTTCTCTATCTTTATGCTTTGTATCAGGGCAAGTTTGATATTTTAGTGACAGAGAACCAACATTTTGATTTCAAGTAATAAGTATAGAAATATTTAGTAGTATATCACTATGTTTATCTAAATATGTTTGAGATCATCCATGGTGCCACCTGTAGACACCTAAATTTGATTACACTATTTTAGTAATCCTATTTAGTTATCTAAAAAGGCATTATTAATTAAATTTCTATTTAATTAATCCTTTGTCATCCCCTAGTTGATTAATTTAATTAATCATCTATAGTCCTAATTGATAAATCAAATAATCTATTATTTATCAATTAAATCCTATTCTTCTATCTATTTCCAAAAATCCCCATTTATTAAATAAATCTATTTGATAAATGAAATCCTCAAATTCAAAAACCCCTAACCTATCTCTAATCCTCCATTTAGCCTAATCCACCCCATCCACCCATACTAACCAAGCTTATCCACTAACTCACCCACCCTCATTAATGCCATCCACTTGCACATCTCTAACATCCCTAATCTAATCCTAAACCCAAGCCTAATCCACCCCCTAATGTTGTCACATTCCTTAAACAAGTTTAAGACTTTCCTAATCCAAACCAAAGTCTCCCCTCAAAAAACCCAACCACTAAGTCATGAGTGCTCTTACAAAACATAAAAGACTCTTACAAGCCCACTCATGACTCTTACACCCATCTTCCACACTCTTCCCTCTTCCACACTCATTCCTCTTACATCCCTCTTACATACTCAACCCCACTCATCATGACTTTAACCAACCCTTTACCCTACCCTCTCACACTCATCCTCCTTGTGACAAGTGTCACCTTCCCATTGGTGCTAAACAAGCACAATCCATGTGCTCTCCTTTGAGTGCATCCTAGCCCTCCTTAAGCCTTCATCCATCCTTGCATCTAAGCCCTCCATCCCTCTACCCCTTAGCCCATAAATTGAATCCCATCCCAAGCCATTTCATCAACAATCTTTGAGCTAAAGTTACCATGCTATTTTGAGAACCAAAGCCATCAACCATACCCTTATAATGCAAAATTGAGAGCTCACAAAGCTACCAATTTGCCATTACCCATCTCCATTGAAGCAGCTTTTGAGCATCTTGAGCATACATCCACAGCAAAAGGACACATCTACAGAATCAAGAAAGCATGGAGTGCTTTTTCTTGTGAGGTTTGCACTTCTTGTTTTCTTTCTTTGTCTAAGTATATATGTGAATTTAGTTTTTGGTTTGTGAATGTTTACTTTATTTGTTAATGTTCTTTGCATGCTAATTCTTGTTCTACATTTTGGCACGCCCGGTGGGAACCCACTATGGGTCATTTAATCATCTATTTTCATCTATATGTCATTTTTTCTAACCATCTAATATGTGTTTTTGTTTGAGTGTGTTGTGAGGGTGTTTTGCTTCTTTTTGCAGGTTAAAGAACGCACTTAGGAAGAAGAAATACCATCAAAAAAAAAAAAAAATTGCGTTTTTCAACTTTTTTGGTGCAGTTTTGGCGTCTGCAACTTGTTCTGTCTGCGAAAATTGACGTCTGCGCAAATCGACATCTGCAAAAATCCGCATCTGCAAAAATTGACATCTGTGAAAATCCGCGTCTGCAAAAATTGTCGTCTATGAAAATCCGCATCTGCACAAATCGGCGTCTCTGCTTGTCACCTGTGTTCTGTGCTGCAAATCTGTTTTGTCCTCTTCGAATACTAGCGTCTCTATATTTCAGCGTCTTCATATTTTGGCGTCTCTGTATTTTAAGCATTTTTACGCGTAGAAAAAACAACAAAAAAAGTTTTAAAAAAATTTCCCATAGTTAAGCTCTCATTTTTTGAAGATTTTGGCTAACTAACTAAATTGCTTTTTTTTGTCTCATTGTAGGTTGGAGCACATATGGAACCACTAACCATGTTTCTTGCAGGTTTTCATGTTGCTAAAAAAATGAACTTGAATGCTTAACCATTTGTCTTTGAATGCATGTTGCTAAAAAATGAACTTGAATGGTTAAACACATTTTCCATTGAATGAATGTTGCTCAAAACACACTCTTGAATGCCATGGATTAAAATCAACTTTCCTTGGAATGCATGCTTAAAACAACAAATCCAATCTTGAATGCCAAGGATCAATTAACCATTGCAATATCAAACACTTCATTTGGAGCTTCTAAAATTGAACAAAACAAATCTCTTTTCCACATGCAATCTAGGTAAAGTTTGATTTTTGGACATTTAAGAAACTTTGTTAAGTTAAAATACATATTTACAAAAATCAATTTGAGTAGTTCCTTGGACTCACCTCTTTTCTAATCACCCATCAAATATTAACCATTGGTTGCAATCTCAGTGCCATTTATGGGGATGGGTCTACTTGAAAATGGTGTTAAATGTTCCACAATCTAACTCACTCACTTGGTCTTTGAACGTTTGCTTTAACTTTATCAAAATTCTTAAATGGCCAAAACTCTAGATTAAATCGATCACACTTCAAGTTTGGGCACTAAAATTGAACAACAACTGACGTGGAGAGCCTCCGGGCGCGCGCTTGAAATCGAATCTCACACACTTTTGTTTTGGGCTTAAAACAAACTCACACTCAATCTTGAATGCCTTAAAGAAAATTAATCGATACTTGACCTGGAGGGCCTCCAGGCACGCGAGTTTGCTTTTGTTGACCCTAAATCTTCTTACTATTTGCATTCTTCGATCGATTTACTTTTGTTGGCACTTCAAGTTGGAATTGAACATTGTCTCTTAAACATGAGTGCTTGCAAAGTCTAGATTATCACACATAAGAGTCAGTTGGTAAAAGAACAAGCGTGTTTTTTAGCCCAAGGTCATCCAAGTCTTCTCTCCCCTTGTTGTCTTTTGAGGCCATCTTGGGTGCATAAGATTAGGATCCAAAACCTTGTTTCTTTTTAGGAGGCCTGCTTGGGGATTTCATCACCCCTTGGACGACCTCAACTCCAGTGTTCTGGCAGAGTATAAGAATCAGGAGGTGAATCAAAAGACACCTCTCTTGGGATCAAGATTTTGTCATTCGGGCTAAGCCTCAAGGAACTTTATACCCTTGAGAAGTGAAAGAGGAGAAGTGGGTTACCGCTCCTCTCAGCTGTGTGACATCCTTTTGGTCTCATCTATGGATTTGGGCCTCACATACCTTGCGTATATCGAGGACTCCCTAGCTAAACCAATTGTCAGCCTTGCAGAAAACCATCTAGGATGTTAATGTGTTTGGAGTGACTAATCGAAACATTTGTAGAACATACACACTCCTTGGCGCAAGTATCACATTATGAGAACCACAAACTTCTATCTGGGTGTTCTTATCTATTGCTTGTTTTTATTTTACTTGTTGAATGAATGTTTGCCAAACTTGGTCAATCCTAGCTTAGGGCACACTTAGCGTAGTCACTTCCTATTTTGGAAGTTGAACAAGTTGAAGCAAAACATCTGAGATTTTTCCCAAAGCCAAGCAAATTCAGGAATTTATGTTGAAACAACCCAAACCCAAACAGAAGTTTCATAAGGTCAAACTCAAGCCATCTCTAGCATACCAAGAACTTTCAACCAAGAGAAAAGAAATAACACCAAGCCCACGAATTTCCAAACTCCACAAAGCAGAGGAAAAAGCTACCGATGAAGCACTTCAGGAGGCCTGGTTAGAGCGCACCATCAAATTTAGCCAACATCCAGGAGTTAATCCTGCTTATGCCTTACCAACTAGGCATGATTTCTATGATTAGACACCCTTGTTTCTCTACATCTTCTTGGATAAGCTTCACTTTAGAGTCATCTTTTTAGAAAAGCCAGCCATCTTAGGTTATCCCCTTAAGAATTATTAGCTCATCCATCTCATTTAGAATCATACCATCTAGCCAGTAATCGAAAATCTGCACATCTAAGCTTTCAAAATTGTTTTCACCTTGCTAAAAGTTTGCCATTCCTAAAATCTTCCAAATCCACCAATCTCACCAAGGTTATCCCTTTGACAGAGCTTTGTCTAGGGTAATCTAGCTTTGTCACTTGTTATCCCTCATCACCTTGAGCTAAAGGTTGGGATCCACAAGTGGTCAATCTCGTGTTCTTCCTAAAGGATCATCAGTCTATCCTTAAGTTGACACAATCACCACCAAGCTTGCACATAGGAAAGCAGACCTTTTGCACTTTGACAACATATCTTTGAAGTTAGAATCCCCAACCCAATCCTCCCTAGGTTTTTTCATATAGCTTTGCCTCAACCTAGGAAATCATTTGCATAGAAAAGCCTTCCCCCTTTTGCATCCATCAGCATTATTGCATCTCATCCCTAGGAGCATTTTTCATGCCACCCATCACTCGCTTAGCCAAGAAGAAAGAAACAATGGAGCCCTATCATTTGGATCGAACAGCCTCACCCCCCTTGAGCACTCAGCCATCCTTCAACCCAGAGCTAGCTATGCCATCACCTACTGACATTGAAGCTTTCATGAACGAATCAGGAAATGCAGTATTGGTAAACGCCATTATAGACAAAAACAAAGAGACAATCATGGCTAATTTTTGAAGGGACAATGTAGGAACCTTTGACTTTGGAAGACCCCCTCCATTATCAGATCCATCTCAACCATTGTTTGGGCAGCTGCCACCACCCATAGGCTCTTATGATCCAAATTATCCTCAATATATTCCAAAAGAAGAGCCTCCAGCCAATCCATATGACCCAACAGACCCAAACATACCATCATCCACCCAATTTGAAATCTCCATGCCGCAAGCCAACCCAGCCACCACCACTCCATCCTTGGTTCATACCTCTCCGCTCCAAACCCCCTTTACTCAAAACACCTCACCGTTCACCCCCTTCACTATTGCTGCTGCTCCCCAACCCAGCCTTCCAAATCCACCCATCTCCCAAATTAGTGCTAGCATCTTTGGCCAACCTCAGCAATATACAATAGGGATGCCACCCATGGGGCCAAGTAATCAACCTTTCATCACCCCCAGCTTGTTCACCACAGCCCAAAGTACAATCCCATCATTTCCATTAAGTCTTGGGAGCTCAATACCACCAGCCACAAATCCACAAGCTACTACCAATCTTCTACCAAGCTCCCAAGTGAACCCAGCTCCCACCACCACTCTACCAAGCTTCCAAATCTAGCCGCAAAGCTATCAAACCCCATCAGTTCCATTCCCAAGCTTTCAATTCCCACCACCTCCACCACCAACTAATCCATTACCTCCAATTACCAACTACTTTTCAATGCCACTTCTAGGAGGTAATCCACCACCCCAGCCAACCACCAATTATTTGCAGATACCATCCCAAATGGGGGCACAACCCACATATATTGGTCAAACCCCACAAGCCCTCCGATCCTTTCCCCAAGCCTCACAGCCATCTTATACCTTACCTCCACAAAGCAATCCATTTATCCCATAGCTAGCTTATGTTCCTCAATCCCAACCTCAAATCCCATATCAACAGCAAGCCTCACAGAACATGCAGCAATATGTGCCACCTCCTCCTCAACAACCCATCATCCACCATGCAGCTGCCCAAACAATGTACAATCCCTATCAGCAAATCCCTCACAGCCATCCATATTCAGTGGCCCCATCCAGCACATACCTACCTCAAGGAACTCCTAAATTGGGGGCACCCCAACCATCACCTATCAATTCAGAGTGGGAGCAAATGAAGATAACTCTGAAAGCCATCCAAGAAGGGAATGATCTAAAGACATTCAAGTTTGAGAATGTGTGTCCTTACCCATTTGACAGAGCCATTACAATGACACCATTTCCCAAACACTTTGAGGTACCTAAATTTGACAAATTCAGAGGAAAAGGAAACCCTGTCACACATATCAAAGAATTTTACATGCATTGCCAGGATGTGGCATACAATGATGTCTTCCTCTTGCGCCTTTTTCCCAAAAGCTTGGCTGGACCAGCTCTTGAATGGTTTTATAGAATCCCCTATGGCACAATTAAAAACTTTGCTGAATTATCTGAGGCATTTGTAGCCCAATATGCCCATCTTGTTGAAACAGAGCTATCAATAGTTGATCTTGTCCACACCAAGAAAAAAGGTGGAGAAAGCCTTGTCGAATACCTACAAAGATGGCAAACCCTTACCACCCGCATATCCTGCACCTTGCCAGAACGCCATGTGGTGAAAATGTTTATTGATAATGCACATCCCAGCTTGGCTCACCACATGACCATGAATTGTTTACAGACCTATAAGGATATCAAAGAGAAAGGAATGATTCTTGAGCAAGGACTCATCAAAGATGGTGTGGTAAAGATTTACAAAGAGGCAAACCAAAATCAATCACATTCTAATGACAAGTCTAGGTATTGGAACAAAAACAAGCATGTTGCAACAGATGGGGTTACTGATACCAGACATGTGAATATCGTTGGTCCTTCTCGAAACCAGTATAACCCACCATATCAAACAAACAACTAACAAGCTATCAATTACCAACAACGAAATAACCAAAGCTATCAAAACCACAATACAAGACCCAACTTTCAAGGGTCTAACAATCAAGCTAATGGCATCAATGTAGGTGTAGGGAAAAAGCCCAGATTCCAACCTGCACCTAGAAACTATACACCCCTTGGTGAGCCATTGGATGTTATTTTTGAGAAATTGGCTAAGGAAAACCTCATCAAATTTCCACCTACCCAGCAAATTGATCCAAGCCAATCCAAAGCTGCATGGTACAAGGACAATGAGTATTTCAAGTTCCATAGGGTAAACAGTCACACCACCCTCAGATGCATGAAATTGAAAGACTATGTGCAAGACCTCATTGATCGGAAGGAAATCACTGTTGGTGCCCAAACCTCTCCCAATGTAGGCTTACAAATTTATCAAAATGCTTTTCCTCCACACAACAACCAAAATACTGGAAAAGCACCTATCCAAAACAACACCAACAACTGCCAGCCAAACCAACAGCATGGGAAGAACAATGACCACACTTCATCCTATATAGACTATGGTAGCCTTATAGATTGTATATCTGAGAAAGATCCTTCTGTCAATGTTATCAATATCTGAGGACCAGACAATGAGTGTGCGGTCACAACTCAAAGAGTGCGACTTAACATAGCAGGCCCACCAGTTTCATCAACTCCATCAAAAAGCCGTTACAATATCTTGGAACACCTTGGGAACATGCCAGCCCAAATATCCATTTTAGACCTTCTCCGCACTAGTCCTGTGTACAAAGACATCCTTGACAGTGCTCTCATAGAATCCCGTGTCCCTTCTGATATCAATGCTACTGATTTTCGTAATCTTGTTGGACACCTTTCATCCTCATGTGCCCTGTCTTTCAAACCCACCGACATACCCATCGTTGAGCCAGATCACACCCTTCCACTTCGCATAGCCATCATGGTATCCAATTTTGGTGTGAAAAGAGTAATGATAGATAATGGATCAGCCTTGAACATTTGCACCCTAAAATTCATAAAACAAGCTAGGTATACTGAGGCAAATATGATCAGTGAGGTTATCACCATCAAAGCTTATGACAACTTGGAAAGGACCACAGAAGGGACTATTTTGCTACCAATCAAGGTTAGGCCATTCATTCAAGAGACAGTTTGCCATGTTGTTGATCTAAACCTACCATTTAACATCCTGCTTGGTCGCCCATGGATTCATGCTATGAAGGCCGTTCCATCCACCTACCATCAATGCATCAAATTTTTGCATCAGGGCACTGAGGTAACCATCCATGCCGATCCAGAACCCTTTGCTTACTGCAATGCGGTTGAAGCTTCATATACAAACCATTTCCCTGGAATAGACATCGGTACAGCCATCGCCAGCTCATCCCACACTTTTAATGATGCAGAAAACATCCTCGCCTCTACCCTATCTACCGTAAAGATCAACAACAAAGGTTGTGGAGAATATAGTCTGTCAGATGCATTTGTTGTTAGAGCAATCCCACTTGATCCACATACCCATGGATGGCCAACATATCACAAAGATAAGGAGATTCCACCTCCTCGATACAAACAGTTTGGCCCAACCACCTTTGTGTCCTCAAAAACCCCTCTTCATGAGGAGCTCACTCCAGATATCAACAATTGGCTACATAAGGATGCACCTCCAAGAAATCAAGCACGCCTTGATCACTTCAGCCAGAAGTATCCCCAACAACATAAGCTCATCACTGAAAAATGGAACTATCAAGGAGGTGGACTAGGACCAGAAGAAAGGGGCATGCAATGTCCCATCGAAGCACATAATTGGGAAATAAAGTCAGGTCTTGGCTTTGGCATACCCACAACTGGGGGCACCAATGAGAACGGTCACGCTTTTTTGAACATCCACCGCAACCTTGTCAAAATCGAAGACATTCCTGAGGAAGTTGAAAAGAGAGCCTACGACGATATCCCAGACCAAATCTTCCTAGGAGACTCTGTTCTCCAAGAACTATCCATCCATCTCATTGACTTACCACTTGCTCATCCACAACTCATAGATTGGGACCAACCAAGTGTCATACATATTGATGAGTTCGCATCAGAGGAAGCGCTTCTAAGATTCATGTGAGCTGAAACTCTTCATAAGAAGACAAAGCCAGATTCTGCCTACATCTACAAGCTAGATCCCAAGGGGTATTTTGGAGAAAATCCCCAACCTAGTTTCGATACACCCAAAACTGGAACTAAGGTAAATCTGGGACTAGCTAAGGCAACGAAGAGAACCCCTTAGCAAGAAAATCTAGAGTCACAATCAGAACATGAGGATTTAGTATTGCCTCCTCAAGATAATCGACTAGAGGTGTCTTTTATTCTAATTGAGGATACTAGAGAAGTCAACATTGGTTCTTCAGAGATCCCTAGAATTGTTCACATTGCTGCATCCCTATCACAAGACCAAGCTGACCTCCTCTTTGAGGTTTTATGAGAGAACATTGGCCGATTTGCATGGTCATATCAGGACATGCCAGGACTTGATCCAAAGCTTGTAGTTCATCATCTTGTAGTCGATCCAAAGATCAAGCCCGTCAGACAAAAGCTTAGAAAAATGCACCCCAAGGTGGCATTACTAGTCAAAGTTGAACTAGAAAGAATGTTAGTTGCTAAGGTTATCCGACCTATTGACTACTCAGAATGGATCTCCAACATGGTCCCTGTCACTAAGCCTTCCGGTGACATCAGAATCTGCACTGATTTTAGAGATCTTAACAAAGCTTGTCCAAAGGATGATTTTCCCTTGCCCAACATAGATATGATTGTAGATCTTATAGCTGGACATGAAATTCTGTCCCTTATGGATGGATTTTCCAGGTATAATCAGATCAAGATTGTAGAAGAGGACCAGCATAAGACAACATTCACTACCCCTTGGGGAACCTTTTGCTACACCATGATGCCTTTTGGCCTAAAGAATGTTGGGGCTACCTATCAAAGAGCTATGACAGCTATTTTCCATGATCTTATCCATAGCATTTTGGAAGATTATGTGGATGATATCCTAGTCAAATCTCACACCTTCATGGATCATCTTGCTGAATTGGAAAAAATCTTTGATAGGTTGGCCCAATATCATCTCATGCTAAATCCCAAGAAGTGTGTCTTTGGGGTCACATCTGGCAAGCTTCTAGGCTTCATAGTTTCTAAATGGGGTATAGAGATCGACCCCAAAAAGGTCAAGGCTATCTTAAACATGCCTCCTCCCCAGACACTGCGACAGCTTTGCTCTCTCCAGGGAAAACTTCAATTTGTCCGGCGCTTCATCTCCCAACTTGCAGATAAGTGTACACCATTTTCACACTTGCTAAAGAAGAATGAGAACTTCAAGTGGGATCTTTTATGTCAGTGCAGCTTCGATCAGCTCAAGCAGTACCTCACCAATCCCCCTATCTTGGTTCCACCAGTTCCTGGTCGTCCCTTGATCTTGTATATATCAGCAACACCTACTGCCCTAGGGGCACTTCTAGCACAACATGATGATTATAGCAGAGAGAGAGCCATCTACTATATCAGTAGAACCCTAGTTGGTTATGAACTCAATTATACTCCTATGGAAAAAGCTTGTTTGGCAGTTGTTTTCTCAACTCAAAAGCTTCGCCACTACATGCTAAGTCATACCATCCAACTAGTCTCCAAGATTGACCCTCTCAAGTATATGCTCTCCAGAATAGCACTTACAGGCCGTTTGGACAAATAGGTTATGCTACTAAGTGAGTTTGACATCTAGTATGTGGACAGAAAGGCAATCAAAGGGCAAGCTATAGCAAATCACCTAGCTGATGCACCTCTAGTAGATGCATATCCTTTGCTCACAGAATTTCCAGATGAGCATATCTGCCTAATTGAAGAACAGCCCCCATGGAAGCTTTATTTTGATGGCTCATACACCTCTCATGGATCAGGGGCAGGAATATTATTAGTTACACCTCAAGGAGATTACATTCCAAAAGCCTTCAAGCTACAATTCCCTAGCACCAACAATATAGCAGAATATGAAGCTCTTGTAGCAGGATTAAAGATAGTTACAGAATGGAATATCACTGAGTTACAAGTCTTTGGTGATTCCCAACTCATCATCAAACAAGTCTTAAATGAATATCAAACCAAAGATGAAAAGCTATTACCCTACAAAGAGCTAGTTGATCAGCTGACCCAGCATTTTACAAAGCTTCAATTTACACAAGTGCCTCGAATGCAGAACAAGGCAGCAGATGCCATGGCCACTATCGGCTCGCTCTTGGAAATTCCCTAAGAAGCTATGCAATATGAATTTTTAGTTGAGCAGCTCCTCACACCCGCTTATGCGAATGAGGATTCAAACCGTGTTTGTATCTTGGTTGGTCCCCAATCCCCTTGGTACCATGAAATTCACGCTTACCTTAACGATGGTATCATATCCCCTCACCTCACATGCACCCAATGCCAGAACCTTATTCGAAAATCATCCCACTATGTTATCATAGCCAATACCCTATATCGTCAGGGTTATCATGATACCCTCTCTTGATGTTTAGATGAAAATGAGGCCGTGATGGCATTAAAAGAAGTACATTCTGGACTTTGCAGTGCCCACACGAGTGGTATTGTCCTAGCATGACAAATCCTTAGAGCAGGCTACTATTGGCCTACCATTGAAGAAGACTCTTGTGACTTTGTCAGAAAGTGTCTCCCATGTCAGCAGCATGCAAATCTTGTGCACGCTCCAGCACAAGATCTACAGCCTATTGCACCACCTTGGCCTTTTGCTTGTTGGGGCCTTGATCTAGTTGGAACTATCACACCTCTCTCATCTGATGGACATAAATGGATAATAAAAGCTACAGACTATTTCACTAAGTGGGTGGAAGCAGTCCCCCTAGTCTCAGCTACAGGAGTTCAAGTCTCCAAGTTCATCTTGTACCACATTGTTTGCCGCTTCCGCATCCCATCCACCATCTTCACTGACCACGGAGGTAACTTTGAAAATCTCAACATGGAAGAATTATGCACTTCCCTCCGCATCCATCACCACTTTTCTAGCCCATATTTCCCACAAGGTAACAGCCAGGCAGAGGCAACTAATAAAACCCTCCTCAAAATCCTAAAGAAAGTTGTCAATGATTCTGGCCGTGATTGGCACCTTCAAATAAATCTGGCTCTATGGGCCTATTGAACTTCCTTCCGTACATCCACAGGCACAACTCCATACTCCCTAGTCTATGGTGCTGAAGTGGTATTGCCTATTGAAGTTGAACTTCCCTCACTATGCATATCTTTGCGAGGGCAAATCTCAGATGAAGAATACAGAGTAGCTTGACTCACCTAGCTAGATCTCTTAGACGAGAAGAGACAACAAGCCTATGACCATCTCACAGTCTATCAAACTCATCTCAAAAGGAATTTCAACAAGAAGGTGCTTCCACGACACTTTCAGCCAGGTGAGATGGTCCTCAAAGAAAATATGAAAGTCCAAGCAGATCGAGAAAAGAAAGGCAAGTTTGAACCTACATGGCTTGGTCCCTATGTGGTTATTGCCTCCTTTGGCTTCGGAGCCTATCAATTATCTACACCAGAAGGAGAACTCTTGAATGATCCCACTAACATCATTCATCTCAAGAAGTTCTATGCTTGAAGATCCTTGGTATACCCAGCTTTTGAAAAATACAAAAAAAAAAAAAAAAAAATAGTAAAGAGAAATAAGCGTCCAATGGTGAAAACTTGGCAATTCAAGTGCCTTGGATAGGTACCTTGGTGAAAACCTGGTAATTCAGGTGCCTTGTGTGCTAAAGACTAATCCATTATCTATCACTATCCTATCCCTCATCCATCCACCCACCATCCCATAAAACACCTGCTTGTTCCCTTGGTGTTCCAATCAAATATCCAAAATCTGATGGAGCTTGTCAATACCTCCTGTACAGCTTGTAAATCTTGTACCAAAGCTTGTATTATACCTTGTAAATCTTGTACCATACCTTGTATATATCCAAATCTTGTCCAAAGCTTGTACCATATTCCAGCTTGTAAATAATCTTGTATCCTAGCCTGTATCCTATCACATGCACACACAGAATCCCATTTTCCTTAAGCTTTTCACAAACCATCTACCTATCCACCTATCAACTATTATAGACATCCCATCCTTCACAAACATTTCCATCTCACAAAAAAAACAAAACATGAACAAACTTGTACATTTGTAACATATCTTAGTCTGTTAGCTTGTACATCCTCTTTAGCTTAGTATCATTGTATCTATCTGGCTTTGGTGTTAGTTCATCCTTGGTCAACATCTTGCACACATCGCACACCTTGGTTAGATATTCCAATGCATCCTTTAGCTAGATCTCCTATCACCAAAGTGTTATCCTTCTTAGTTCAACTTGCCAGACGCATCACTCATCCAGATCCATCAGCTTAGGTGCTCTCTGATAGATCCTTGCAGGATATAGCTTTCCTCATGTCTGATCTTGGTCCGTTAGTACCTCGTCCTACCCATATCGTTGGCAAAAAGTTCTCTTTTGGATTTTCGCTTTCTTTTGATTTGGGATCTTCCCTTTTGGGTCTTGAAATATCTTTTCCAAGCAATCTCCTTGTTCCCTCCTCAAGGTTGCCACGATCTTCCATATCATGGTATGTTGCGAATGGGGCAATTAGAGTGTAAGGTCTTGATCAGGTCTTTTACTTGTTTTCTTTTTCTGCTTGTGGGTTACCTAGTGTCATTTCCATGCTGCTTCCTCTGGGATTCATGTGTGATACTGGGGCAATCCTTTCATGTTTGTTTCAAGTCAGTTCGTCAGTCCTCTGGATGGTTGGTGAAAAGGCCTTGATGTTCTTGGTAACTTTGGCAATTAACCAACAGTCCTATAGAAAATCTAGTACTCAACTACATGGTGGTACTTCTCTTTGAAGTATCCCCCCGCTCAAAAAGCTTCAATGGATTCCCTTCATCTCCATTATCCCCCATCCATATCCTACATCTATCATTCCTACCCCAGCCTATGCATCAGTATCTCTTTAAATCACTCCTCACGCTTAGCTTTAGGGATCCACAATCTTAGTCTTAGGGATCCACCAATCAAATCAATCCACCAAGCCTCATCTTTCGAGATCCACAATCCTAGTCCTAGGGATCCCCGAAACCCATCTTCTGCCAATCTGAATCTTTGAAATCTTGTTGCATCAGCTTTATCATTCTATCATCCATCTCCCTACCATGGATTCCTTTTATAGCGCTCCGCTCCTCCTCCCCCCCCCCCCAATCCTGGAAAGTCTTAAGCTTGCTTTACTATTGTGCCTCTGATTTCCCTTTATCATTCTCCTATAGTGAGAGTTTGAGCTCATTCAACCCTTTCTCTTTGCCAATATGTGTCTTAGCTCATCTCAATTTCTTGTACTTTTCAAGAAGTCGTCGAGCCTCATTTCTCTCCCCGCCACCTTCTTGAGGGGGCATCATCTAAGTCTAGTCTCTCCTCTTCTTATCCGAGACTGGGGCAACCTTGTTGCTAAAACATCTTCTTCGTGTCATCTTCATTCGAACTTCTTTGAAATAGTGTTGTCTCAACACTATGTCAAAGAGGGGAAAAATGTAGACACCTAAATTTGATTACACTATTTTAGTAATCCTATTTAGTTATCTAAAAAGGCATTATTAATTAAATTTCTATTTAATTAATCCTTTGTCATCCCCTAGTTGATTAATTTAATTAATCATCTATAGTCCTAATTGATAAATCAAATAATCTATTATTTATCAATTAAATCCTATTCTTCTATCTAATTACAAAAATCCCCATTTATTAAATAAATCTATTTGATAAATGAAATCCTCAAATTCAAAAACCCCTAACCTATCTCTAATCCTCCATTTAGCCTAATCCACGCCATCCACCCATACTAACCAAGCTTATCCACTAACTCACCCACCCTCATTAATGCCATCCACTTGCACATCTCTAACATCCCTAATCTAATCCTAAACCCAAGCCTAATCCACCCCCTAATGTTGTCACATTCCTTAAACAAGTTTAAGACTTTCCTAATCCAAACCAAAGTCTCCCCTCAAAAAACCCAACCACTAAGTCATGAGTGCTCTTACAAAACATAAAAGCCTCTTACAAGCCCACTCATGACTCTTACACCCATCTTCCAAACTCTTCCCTCTTCCACACTCATTCCTCTTACATCCCTCTTACATACTCAACCCCACTCATCATGACTTTAACCAACCCTTTACCCTACCCTCTCACACTCATCCTCCTTGTGACAAGTGTCACCTTCCCATTGGTGCTAAACAAGCACAATCCATGTGCTCTCCTTTGAGTGCATCCTAGCCCTCCTTAAGCCTTCATCCATCCTTGCATCTAAGCCCTCCATCCCTCTACCCCTTAGCCCATAAATTGAATCCCATCGCAAGCCATTTCATCAACAATCTTTGAGCTAAAGTTACCATGCTATTTTGAGAACCAAAGTCATCAACCATACCCTTATAATTCCAAATTGAGAGCTCACAAAGCTACCAATTTGCCATTACCCATCTCCATTGAAGCAGCTTTTGAGCATCTTGAGCATACATCCACAGCAAAAGGACACATCTACAGAATCAAGAAAGCATGGAGTGCTTTTTCTTGTGAGGTTTGCACTTCTTGTTTTCTTTCTTTGTCTAAGCATATATTTGAATTTAGTTTTTGGTTTGTGAATGTTTACTTTATTTGTTAATGTTCTTTGCATGCTAATTCTTCTTCTACACCACCTACTTTAATTGGTAGTATTGCTTCTATCCATATTTAATGTGATGATATAATTGTTTTTTGTATCGAATATAGGTATTGGTGAGGTCCATGATTTTATTATTCTAATATTTGTTTCTAATGTACTCATATATTTGATTTGATTGAAAGATTAGATCCTTAGAATTCATAGATTTCCTTTGTTTTGGATAAACCAAAGGATGGTATGTAGTGTTGTGGGGTCCTATTTCTCGATGCCTTAAGTATCAAAAGTAAGACTAGGGTGGTAGTAGAGTGTTCTGATGCCTCCTAGTATTCCTTCGAAATAGGATAGATTATGAAGATTTAGATAGATGGATTTGGTTTGATTGTTTCCCCTTTATCAATTGTTTTTCAACAGTTGAGCTTTAGCTAATGTTAATTCTATATTAAGTTTTGGTATCTATTTTGATTTCCATTTGAGGTCCATTAGGAATTTTTCTTTTCTGCCTTATTTTTTTGTTTAGTGTAGGTTTATATGCTTAATATATCTTGATAAGTTTAGGAGAACATATTAGAGAGTTACCATTATAAAAAGGTTCACTAATGGACCACTAGAAATTATTTAAATCATCTCAAATTAATAAACTTGACAAAAGGTAGAACCATAGGTTCAAAATAAACAATAAAATTAGGAGTGAATTAGAAAAAGAAACAAAAGAAATGGCGACTTTGAAAAATCTTGAACTAACACATCATCATCATAATATTCTTTGTCACTAGATAACTTCGCATATCATGATTATATCTTGTATAGAAGATATAATTTAATCATCATAAACTTCTTATTAGGTACCCTTTCTCTATACTAATCCCTATAAATCTTGCATATCTTCTGCATGAATTTGACTTATGTTACACACACTTAACCTCATCCTTAGGATATAGTGTGGAACATATCCTTAAGTATATGCAACCTGAACATCAAACTTTTTCTCTACAACAATGATCTGTGTTTGCTACTCTACTAGTCTTTACAGAATCACTACTATGTTAACATCAATGACAAGAAACAAATCTTCCTTCAAGAAAAAATTCTCCACCATTGGTTCTCTTTCTGTCACCCATATTGCTTATCCAATCTACATACGTATATGCACATAGAGTGAAATCACCCAATCTTTTATATTATATTACATAATCAGATGTTGCTTTCAAATATCTAAATATCTTTTGTACTTCTAAATAATTATACTCCTTAGGATTGGCTTGAAATCAAGCTACAATCCTAACTACATTTTCTATATCTAGTATGGTGTGAGTCAGATACTACAAACCTCCAATCATGGATCTATACTTGTTCTACTCAACTATAGGTGTCTCATCCTAGCAAGATAACTTATGACCAGTTTTCATAGGTGTACCAATAGGCTTAAAACTTTCCAATAAAAACATTTTCATCAAATATTTCAAGTACTTAGCTTGTGAAATAAAAATACCATCACTATTCTACACAATCTGCAACCCTAGGAAAATATTCAATTCTTCTATCATGCTCATCTCAAACTCATTCTTCATTTATTTTGATAACTTATCACTTGCTTGATCTTTATTGCCAAATATTATGTCATCAAAAAAATTTACTATTATCAACAAACCATTCTTAATTTCTTTCAAATACAAGTTACAATCTTTTGTACCTTTAGCAAATCCAAGTTTTTCCAAATAGCTATCCAGCCTTGCATATCAAGTTCTAGGTGCTTGCTTTAGTCCATATAGAGCTTTCTTTAGTCTGCATACCATATCTTTGTCTTTTATTAGAGGGAAACCATTAGGCTGCTCAATGTAAACCTCTTCTTCAAGTTCTCCATTCAAGAAGGCTAATTTAACATTTGTATGATATACTTTGAACTTCTTATTTTTTGCATAAGCCAAGAACATTCTTACTACTTCCATTCTGGCCACAAGGGCATATGTCTCCTCATAGTCTATTCCTTCTTGTTGTGAATATCCTTTTCACACAAGTCTAGCCTTGTTTCTTACAACTTCACCTTGCTCATTCATCTTATTTTTGAATACCCATTTTGTTCCAATTACGTTCTTATCTTTAAGTCTAGGGACTAATTCCCATGTTTCATTCTTCACAATCTAATCTAGTTCTTCCTTTATTGCTTGAATCCAATGATCATCTTACATGCTTCTTCTACACTCTTAGGTTCAACTTGATAAATTAGACATAATTTATTATTAAGTATGTTTCTTGTCATCACACCTTTGTCTTTGTTTCCAATTATCTGCTCTGGAGGGTGATTCTTTTTCATGTTTTTGTTAGAGGTAGGAATTGCCAACTCAATTCTTATCTCATCTCTTGGTTTAGATCTTTGTTCTCCTCTTCGCTCAATAGTTTGTACATCATTGTGTAGATCATTGTTAGTCTCAAAGAAAACTTCAACATTATGTCTAACAATTCCAGTACTATCTTCTTCTTCATTTGAATTGTAATATAACATATTTTCCTTAATTCCAAACTTTTCATCATTATTTACATTTGCACATTCAACTATTGTCTTAGTTCTATGATTAAAACATCAATATGCCTTGCTTTTTAATAAATAGCCAAGAAAAATACCTTCATTTCTTCTTGGATCAAACTTACCAATATCATCATCTCTCTTAATGTAACACTTGCTCCCAAATATTCTAAAATACTTAATTTATGGTGAATGACCAAATCATAATTCATAAGGTGTCTTATTCATACCTTTTTGTGATTTGTACTTTATTCATAGTATATACTGTTGTATTGAATGGTTCTCTCCAAAATATCTTGGAAACATCATTATGAAATGATATTTCTCTTGCTTCCTCTAGTACTGATATGTTTCTTCTTTCTATAATCCCTGCATTTTTTTCAAGTGTTCTTGGTGAAGACAACTGTCTCTTGATTCCATTCTCTTTACAAAACATGTTAGATTCTCTAGAGGTGAATTATCCTCCTCTATCTGATCACAAACATTTTTTTTAACACTAGATTCATTCTCAACTCTATTTTTAAATATCTTAAACTTGTCAAAAGCTTCACACTTCTCTTTAAGAAATTCTACCCACATCATTTTAGTGAAATCATCAACAAAAATTATAAAATACATTTCACCATAGAATCCTCTTGTTTTAGAGGGACCACTCATATTTGTGTGAACAATCTCTAGTTTATCTGTGGTTGTGAACTTCTTGCTGCGAAATGATACCTTCTTCTACTTAGCCAAAATACATTCTTTGCAAACAACATTAGTAGGCTTTATTATATTAGGAAAATCTCTAACTACAAATGTGCTGCTAACTTTCACAATATTATCAAAGTTTTAATGACAAAATCTCCTATACCATAACCAACTGATATCCATTTTTGCAACCAAACATGGCATTTAGGTAAGATTCAACTGAAGTACATTACCTCTGGATCTAGTTCCAGTTCTAATAATCTTCCCATCTTTATCCTTGATAGTGGAAGTCTTTTCTGTGAATTGGAATTGATGCCCTTTGTCCACCAACTATCCAACACTCAAAAAATTATGCTTTAATTCATCAATAAAGTAAACATCATCAATGTTATTCTGTCATCTAAAATAATGAATGATATTCCTATAATGTGACAAGTTGCATTGTTACTAACGCTAACGATACCTCCATCATAGTTCCTAAATTTAACAAACTTGTTCCTATCACCAGTCATGTGATGTGAACATCCACTATCTATTATCCAATTAGATTTCTTTTCAACCTGAGAAACTAGAGCCTTCTCTTCTCTAATTTATTTATCAAAATCAATTTCCTTAATATCTATAAATCCTAGTTCATCATCACTTTTGTTGCAAAATTTGTTTAGCACACCCCTCAGGATTCATGACAAGGGCTTAGCTATGTCCTATGTTCTATAAGTTGATTGGTTGTATCAGGCATTAAAAGATCAATATTTTGGTGCAACAAAAACCCACTCTAACCACTGGTATCAAAGTTTGGTCAAAGATTTGAGTCCTTATACCCTCGGGTAATGCTAAGGGGATGATTGTTCAAAAAAAAAATTGTGCTCCCCTTGGGATTCATGACAAGTGCTTAACCACCTCTTGTGTTCTATAAGTTGAATGGTCATATCAAACATTGAAAGATTGGTATTTTGGTGCAATGGAAACCCCACTCTAATAACTTTCACTCTAACCTTTTTCATCAAATTTCTCTTCTTCATTAGCATATAGAAAATTTCTAGGTCTTCTAAGATCATACTTTTCATTATACTTTTTCCCTCTTTTAGGAAATTTAGATGCATAATGACCAAACCCATTACAAGTCCAACATTTAAAGATATTCTTACCATATTTTTCCCTTCTCACAAGAAGGGATATACCTTCTTCAATCTTCTTATCTTTATTAGATTTGGTTTTCCTGCTACTAGAAAAATCTCCATCTGTGCTAGTGCTTCTAAATAAGCTTGGCTGAACATTTAAGGTACTAAAAATTGTCTACACTCTAGTTAGTTCTCTTGATTGTCTCAGACCTACTTATGTTTCTTCCAATCTTCCAAGCAATATTTTCTTGGTAAAATCCTTAGTATAGGGTATAAGTAGTTGAATCATCTGAGGTAATTCCTTGAATGGTGGTGTCAAAGTCTTCAAAGTCTTCCACACGACCTCATCTTATTCCTTTTTTCCACCATATGCCTTGATTCTTGCAATAATCTATGATATCCTACCAATATAGATTTTTACAGATTCATCTTCCATCATGTTGTATTGCATAAAAATGTAACAACAAAATAAACAATAAGCATCTAAAGTCTATTCCTACATATTCATGCAAACCTCAAATATGAAAGACAACATGTAAATAATGATGACATGAAATCAAAAGAGCTTAAACCATTCAAAAAAGAACTAATGCAAACCTCATAAAATCACCAAGTTGTTAATGATTTCATTATTTTGGGATGTTGTTGGTCTTAAATCTGTAGCATGACAATGGGCTAGATAGTGCTTCTGGAGATGAGTTGAGGGCTCTCCTTTTATAGGAAATGAGATGAAATGGACGGTTGAGATTCAATGCAAGATGAAGGGCTAGGATCTTTGAGGATCAATGAGATGTTTATGAGGTGGATGCCAAGTATACTCCATGTGGATTAGGGTTTTTGACCATTCAAAGGGGGAAAAATTCTCACACATGTGTGAGCAACCTCTAATGTGATGGGTCAATGACAAGTGTAAGAGGTGTAAGAAGCATGGTTTCTCACACATGTATGAGACACCTTGATTCTCATGTGAAGGGGGGAAACTATGTAAGTGGTGTGAAAAGTGTGAGGGGTGTGGGAAGTGTGAGTGTTTCTCACACATGTGTGAGTACACACTTAGGATTAAAAGGGGATTAACAAGGTGATTAGGAAAAATAAGTGGGATTAGGTAGTGGGTAGGCTTAGAAGGATGAGTTAGTTTAGAAAAGTGAGGTTGGGTGAGGGTTAAAGTTAGGAGCCATGTGCTCAAATAGAATTATATTTAATATTTAATTCCAAGTGAGATTAAAAAAGGATTAATTAAGTAAACAAAGTACTTTACTTAATTAAAGTGAATGGGTTAAGATGTAAGTGGGGTGAGGGGAAATAGGCTAGGATTAAATAAACCTAAATTTATTTGAATCAAGGAAAGGTGAATGTAATTAAATAAATATAAATTTATTTTATTAAAGTTAGGATAAGACTATAATTAAATAAATAATAAATATCAAGTTAATTGGTCAGGAAAAGGGGTATTTAGACAATTTTACGTGTCGACATTTTGCCCCTCTTTGATATAGTATTAGTAATGTTATATCAAAATATATATATATATAGTGGATTTAAGGATAAGACTAGTAATATGATGCCTCGGTCATGGAAAGATGAGGGCAGAAGGGTATAGCCAAAATGTATGCTAGAAAACTAGACCTATTGGGAGCAAGAGACAAAAAGAATATGTTAATCAATATGCATATACCAAATATTGAACAATAAAAGGAAACTAACTAACACTAGCTTGAGTTTTGCAACTCAAAGCAACCAAAAGATCAAGTCCTCATGCAACCTCAAACAGCTCAACAAAGGCACCCATGAGAGGCCTTGTTGGTGTGTTTAGATTGGAGGCATGTTGATGTGCTCTCCCAAAACACAACTATATTGAACCTCTTGATATGTAAATGCAAGTGTGATAATGATCCTATGCTAAATGAGTGAATGAACACCTCAAACAATGGCTATGTAAGTAGCCATGCTTGAGAACATTTAAGGATATGGTGGTGGAATGCAATAAACAAACTAAGCTAATATGCAAAGATGAAATGAGAATGGAAATGCAAGAATGAGCTAATCTAACAATGCAAATGTAATGAAGACTAACAACTACCAAAGGTTAGTATGCAAGCATGAAAAATGATTAACAAGCCCAAAACTCAAACTAACATGATAAAATTGCATATGAGGGAGATGAAAATGCTTGAGACAAGGGCTCTATTTATAGGCTTGAGAGAGGCCCTAGTGAGGTGGAATCTATGTGACATCCACATAGGTGCCACAAAGAGACATGTAAGCAAGCCATGCAAGTGGTCAACATTAAAAGTTTTCTCACACATGTGTGAGCAAACTTGGAGAGAGGAGTGGGGGACAAAGTTGTAAGAGGTGTGAGAAGTGTGAGGGGTGTAGGAAGTGTGAGTGTTCCTTACAAATGTGTGAGCACACACTTAGGCTTAGGAAGGGGGTTTAGCAAGATGATTAAGGTAATTAAGTGGGATTAAATGGTGGATAGGCTTAGAAGGATGAAAGTGATAGGTGTAGACTAGTTTTTAGGCTAGGTTTAAGGCTAAATTAAATAAGATTTAATTTAATCATATGTTTAGAGAAATTAATGAGATGGAGGGGATAAAATATATAAGATTTATTTAAAAGGGGGATTTATGAAGGATCGTGTATTAAATAAATTTAACAAATTAGGAATGGAAGTATTTAAATTAAATTTAAATATCTTAGGAAAATGAACCTTTTTAATTAAATAAATTTAATCAAATAGGTAGAAGAATATGAAAAATATAATTAATTATAATGTCAAGGGCAATATTAAATAAATTAATATAGTCTTTTGGGATGATTTTAAGCATCTACACTTTTCCCCTTTTTGATATGATGTCGGGATGATAGTATATCAAAGAAAAGAAAATATAGGTTACCCCAAAAAGGATAGGAGTCTTAGGGGTGGTGTTGAAGTGATGACAGAGGAGGAGGGTGCCCCCTCATGAAAATTGCACAAAAAATAAAATTTGGGCAATTTTCACGAAAAGGTCGTTGGAAAAAAAAGAAATAAGAAGGAAATGGGTTAAATGAAGACATTGCATGACTTGCAGATAAAAAAAGTAGACTGATACTGCTTAGAAGGAACACAAGCTCAAAAAGGGGTCCTAGGGGCCTATATAGGCCTCCAAGGGGCTCAAGGAGAGGTCATTTGCACACCTAGAGAGCAGAGAAGCAAAGTGACCATGGACCCTATTGAGGGGTTACAACTTGGTGAGTGCATTTGGGAGCACCAGAGACTTGCAGAGATGGGCTCATCGATGATTCGACTAACCCTCTTGGTCAATTTATTGATTTAGTAGGTTAGATCACATTTATAATGACTTAAATAGGCCCAAAAAGCAATCAAGGTAGGGACGATAGTCCTTTCCTCGTCATCTATGCAAATGACAAAATGATGACTACGACATCTACATAGACAACAAGATTTGTCCTATCGTCTACATAGATGAAAAAGGGGGGGAAATGGTGTTTATGCAGATCATAGGATACATCATGTTGTCGACATAGATGACAAAGAGGTGAAAAGAGCAAGTACAGATGGCAGTCAGCAGGTCGTTATATCCACAGACGACAAACTAGCAGCTATTGTATATGAGCAATGTTAGTATGCTAATAGAAACCAAATTTAAATAAAGCTTCTACAAACTAAAAAAAATTCATAAACTTCAAGATAGATTAAGATAAGCTCTCAATTGAGAATATGAGCCATTAATGGACTCTCTCAATGAGAAGCTCTCTTGTTGAGTGGCTTTGTCTAAATAGATAGGATGTATGCTCAAGCTTATGCTTCAAAAATGGCTTCAAATGGAGTTGGAATTTGGGTGTGAGTGTATGGTTTTGATGTAAAATGGCTTCTTAAAATGGCATTATGACTTTACTTCATGGATTGTGTTATTTTGCAAAGGGGAAGGATCCAATTTATAAGCAAGAGGCTTGAGGGATTGAGGGCTAAGATGCAAGGATGGGAAAAAGCTCATGGAGGGCTCAGATTGCATGAGAGGAGAGCACATGGATTGTGCTTCCTTACAGCCAATCAGGGAGTGACACATGTCATAGGGTGAGAGGATGGAAGAAAGGGGAAGGATGAGTCAACAAAGGAGGCTCAATGGGATAAAATCTTCATAAAGACCCTCATAATGGCTTGTAAGAGCAATAAAAGGGCTTGAAAGAGTCATTTATGGCCTAGTGGACTTCATAAAGTTTTATGGTTGGGATATTTTGAGGGAGATGAGAGCAATTTTGACTTGGACTTTATTAGGAAGGTTTTAAGCTTGCTTAGGCTTGTACAAATGATTAGAGGATGGTTTAGGATTAGCTTAGGGATAGGCAAGTGGATGGCATTTAATGAGGGTGGGTGAAGGAGGAGATATTTGTTAACTTTGGCTTGGGTTAGTAAGTCTTAACCCATTTTTAGGGAATGTGACAAGTTTAGGAGGGGATTAGGATTAGGTTTAAAGACATCTTCTAGAAGTGTCTAGACTTTGGATGAGGATAAAGACTTTCTAAAATAGTCTAGAATTTCCTAGGATGAGGATGAAGACTTTCTAGAAGAGTCTAGAACTTCTTAGGATGAGGATAAATTAGATTTTTAGGAAATAAATAAAGTTTTATTTATTTCAAGGGTTTGGGTTGAGGAGATATTTATTAAAACTTTTTTAATAAACATGAGGATTAATATTTAATCTTAATCAAATATTTTGAGTTGGGATTAGGGGTAGGAAATGATGGGATTAGCCTTTAATCAAAATTAAAGAAGGATTAGAAGATTTTGGAAGAGGTTAGTGGTCTTGAGGGAATTGGCCAAGTTTTGGGAAAAGAATAAATTTTTTATTTATTTTGGGATTTTTGGTCAATTTATTAATTAAATAATTAATAAATAAGGAAATAATGTTTAAATAAGATTTAAACATTTTTTCGGAGGGATTCCTTAATTAAATATTTTTAATTAAGATAAAGGGATTTAATGGCATAAAAATAAATTAATTAAATAAATAAATAATTAATTAATAAATGATGATGTCATTAGGAATTTTTTAGAAAATAAAAATACTTTATTTTCTAAAGGTTTTTAGGTGTCTACATTTTTCCCCTCTTTGATGTGATGCCGCAAGTGGCATGGCATCAAAGATAAGAAAATGAGATGCCCAAGGCTAGAGCAGAAGAGGAGAGAATGGACTACAAGATGCCCCCTCAAGAAGGCGGCTGGGAGAGAAAGCGACGCTCGATGACTTCTTGAAAAGTACAAGAATCCAAGATGAGCAAGAAGACTCAGATTGGCTTAAGAGAAGAGGTTTAGTTAGCTCAAACTCTCACTACGAGAGAATGATAAAGGGAGAATCAGAGGCACAAGAGGAAGCAAGCTTAAGATCTCAGGGATTGCAGAGGATGAAGGAGTGGAGTGCTATAAAAGGAATCCAGGATGGGGAGATGGATGAGGGGATTATAAAGCTGATGCAATAGGATTTCAAAGAGTTAGATTGGCGAAAGATGGGTTTCGGAGATCCCTAGGACTAGGATTGTGGATCTCAAAAGATGAGGCTTGGTGGATTGATTTGGATTGGTGGATCCCTAAGACTAGGATTGTGGATCCCTAAAGCTAAAGGTGAGGAGTGATTCAAAGAGATACTAGTGCATAAGCTGGGGTAGGAGAGACGGATGCTGGATATGGATGGGGGATAATGGAGATGAAGGAAAACCATTGAAGCTTTTTGAGCCAGGGGATACTTCAAAGAGAAGTACCACCATGTAGTTGAGCACTAGATTTTCTATAGGACATTTGGTTAATTGCCAAGGTTACCAAGAACATCAAGGCCTTTTCACCAACTGTCCAGAGGACTAACAAACTGACTCAAAACAAACACGCAAAGATTGCCCTAGTATCACACATGAATCCTAGAGGAAGTAGTGTGGAAATGACACTAGGTAACCCACAAGCAGAAAAGAAAACAAGCAAAAGACATGATCAAGACCTTACGCTCTGATTGCCCCATTTGCAGTATACCATGATATGGAAGATCGTGGCAACCTTGAGGAGGGAACAAGGAGATTGCTTGGAAAAGATATTTCAAGACCCAATAGGGAAGAGTCCAAATCAAAAGAAAGCAAAAATCCAAAAGAGAATTGTTTGCATACGAGATGGGTAGGACGAGGTACTAACTGACCAAGATCAGACATGAGGAAAGCTATATCCTGCAAGGACCTATCGGAGAGCACCTAAGCTGGTGGATTTGGATGAGTGATGCGTCTGGAAAGCTAAACTAAGAAAGATAACACTTTGGTGATAGGAAATCTAGCTAAAGGATGCATTGGAATAGCTAAACAAGATGTGCGATGGGTGCAAGATGCTAATCAAGGACGAACTGACACGAAAGCCGGATAGATACAATGGTACTAAGCTAAAGAGGATGTATAAGCTAACGGACCAAGATATGTTACAAATGTACAAGTTTGTTATTTTTTTGGTTTTTGTGAGATGGAAATGTTTGTGAAGGATGGGATGTCTATAATAGGTGATAGGTGAATAGGTAGATGGTTTGTGAAAAGCTTAAGTGAAAATGCGGTTTTGTGTGTGCACGTGATAGTATACAAGCTAGGATACAAGATTATTTACAGGCTAGAATATGGTACAAGCTTTGGATAAG
This sequence comes from Cupressus sempervirens, assembly GCA_028749045.1. Classification (NCBI taxonomy): domain Eukaryota; kingdom Viridiplantae; phylum Streptophyta; class Pinopsida; order Cupressales; family Cupressaceae; genus Cupressus; species Cupressus sempervirens. The sequence continues at coordinate 392,112,069 of CM053785.1, read as the reverse complement.
ATTCAGATATACAAGGTATGGTACAAGATTTACAAGGTATAATACAAGCTTTGGTACAAGATTTTACAAGCTGTACAAGAGGTATTTACAAGCTCCATTAGATTTTGGATATTTGGTTGGAACACCAAGGGAACAAGTAGGTGTTTTATGGGATGGTGGGTGAATGGATGAGGGGTAGGATAGTGATAGATAATGGATTAGTCTTAGTACACAAGGCACCTAAATTACTAGGTTTTCACCAAGGTACCTATCCAAGGCGCTTGAATTGCAAAGTTTTCACCATTGGACGCTTATTTCTTTTTACTATTTTTTTTTGTATTTTTCAAAAGTTGGGTATACCAAGGATCTTCAAGCATAGAACTTCTTGAGATGAATGATGTTAGTAGGATCATTCAAGAGTTCTCCTTCTGATGTAGATAGTTGATAGGCTCTGGAGCCAAAGGAAGCAATGACAACATAAGGACCAAGCCATGTAGGTTCAAACTTGCCTTTCTCTTCTCGATCAGCTTGGACTTTCATGTTTTCTTTGAGGACCATGTCACCTGGCTAAAAGTGTTGTGGAAGCACCTTCTTCTTGAAATTCCTTTTGAGACAAGTTTGATAGACTGTGAGATGATCATAGGCTTGTTGTCGCTTCTTGTCTAAGAGATCTAGCTGGGTGAGCCAAGCTACTCTATATTCTTCATCTGATATTTGCCCTTGCAAAGATATGCGCAAGGAGGGAAGTTCAACCTCTATAGGTAGTACTCCTTTGGCACCATAGACTAGGGAGTATGGATTTGTGCCTATGGATGTATGGAAGGAAGTTCGATAGGCCCATAGGGCTGGATTTATTTGTAGGTACCAATCACGGCCGGAATCATTGACAACTTTCTTTAGGATTTTGAGGAGGGTTTTGTTAGTTGCCTCTACCTGGCCGTTACCTTGTGGGAAATATGGGCTAAAAAAGTGGTGATGGATGCGGAGGGAAGTGCATAATTCTTCCATGTTGAGATTTTCAAAGTTACCTCCATGGTCGGTGAAGATGGTGGATGGGATGCTGAAGCGGCAACCAATGTGGTACAAGATGAACTTGGAGACCTGAACTCCTGTAGTTGAGACTAGGGGGACTGCTTCCACCCATTTAGTGAAATAGTCTGTAGTTGTTATTATCCATTTATGTCCATCAGATGAGAGGGGTGTGATAGTTCCAACTAGATCAAGGCCCCAACAAGCGAAAGGCCAAGGTGGTGCAATAGGCTGTAGATCCTATGCTAGAGCATGCACAAGATTTGCATGCTGCTGACATGGGAGACACTTTCTGACAAAGTCACAGGAGTCTTCTTCAATGGTAGGCCAATAGTAGCCTTCTCTAAGGATTTTTCATGCTAGGACAATACCACTTGTGTGGGCACCACAAAATCTAGAGTGTACTTCTTTTAACACCATTGCAGCCTCATTTTGGTCTAAACATTGAGAGAGAGTATCGTGATAACCCTGACGATATAGGGTATTGGCTATGATAACATAGCGAGAGGATTTTTGGATGAGGTTATGGTGTTGGGTACGTGTGAGGTGAGGGGATATGATACCATCGTTAAGGTAAGTGTGAATCTCATGATACCAAGGGGATTGGGGACCAACCAAGATACAAACACAGTTTGAATCCTCATTTGCATAGGCGGGTGTGAGGAGCTGCTCCACTAAAAACTCATACTGTGTAGCTGCCTGGGGAATTTCCAAGAGCGAGCCTATAGTAGCCATAGCATATGTTGCTTTGTTCTATATTTGAGGCACTTGTGTAAACTGAAGCTTTGTAAAATGTTGGGTTAGCTGATCAACTAGCTCTTTGTAGGGTAATAGCTTTTCATCTTTGGTTTGATATTCATTTAGGGCTTGCTTGATGATGAGTTGAGAATAGCCAAAGATTTGTAGCTCAGCAATGTTCCATTTTGCAGCTATCTTTAATCATGCTATGAGGGCCTCATATTCAGCTATATTGTTGGTGCTAGGGAATTGTAGCTTGAAGGCTTTTGGAATGTAATCTCCTTGAGGTGTGACCAACAATATTCCTGCCCCTGATCCATGAGATGTGTATGAGCCATCAAAATAAAGTTTCTATGGGGGTTGTTCTTCAATTAGACAGATATGCTCATCTGGAAATTCTTTGATCAATGGATAAGCATCTATTAGAGGTGCATCAGCTAGGTGATCTACTATAGCTTGCCCTTTGATTACCTTTCTGTCCACATACTGGATGTCAAATTCGATAAGGAGCATAACCCATTTGGCCAAACACCTTATAAGTGTTGTTCTAGAGAGCATATACTTGAGAGGGTCAATCTTGGAGACTAGTTGGATGGTATGACTTAGCATGTAATGGTGAAGCTTTTGAGTTGAGAAAACAATTGCCAAACAAGCTTTTTCCATAGGAGTGTAATTGAGTTCATAACCAACTAGGGTTCTACTGATGTAGTAGATGGCTCTTTCTCTACTACAGTCATCGAGCTGTGCTAGAAGTGCCCCTAGAGTAGTAGGTGTTGTTGATATGTACAAAATCAGGGGATGACCAGGAACTGGTGGAACCAGGATAGGGGGATTGATGAGATACTGCTTGAGATGGTCGAAGCTGCGCTGACATAAAGGATCCCACTTGAAGTTCTCATCCTTCTTCAGTAAATGTGAAAATGGTGTACACTTATCTGCAAGCTAGGAGATGAAGTGTCGAACAGATTGAAGCTTTCCCTGAAGAGAATGAAGTTGTCGCAGTGTCTAGGGAGGAGGCATGTCTAAGATAGCCTTGACATTCTTGGGGTCGATCTCTATACCTCATTTAGAAACTATAAAGCCTAGAAGCTTGCCAGATGTGACCCTAAAGACACATTTCTTGGAATTCAACATGAGATGATATTTGGCTAACCTATCAAAGACTTTCTCCAAGTCAGCAAGATGATCCATGAAGGTATGAGACTTGACCAAGATATCATCCACATAATCCTCCAAAATGCTATGGATGAGATCATGAAAAATGGTTGTCGTAGCTCTTTGATAGGTAGCCCCAGCATTCTTTAGGCCAAAAGGCATCATGTTGTAGCAAAAGGTTCCCCAAGGGGTAGTGAATGATGTCTTATGTTGATCCTCTTCTGCAATCTTGATTTGATTATACCCAAAAAATCCATCCATGAGAGACAAAATTTCATATCCAGTTGTAAGATCTACAATCATATCTATGTTGGGAAAGGGAAAATCATCTTTTGGACAAGCTTTGTTAAGATCTCTGAAATCAGTGCAGATTCTAATGTCACTAGAATGTTTAGTGATGGGGACCATGTTGGAGATCCACTTTGAATAGTCGATAGGTTGGATAACCTTGGCAGCTAACATTCTTTCTAACTCAGCTTTGACCAGTAATGCCACCTTGGGGTGCATTTTTCTAAGCTTTTGTCTGATGGGCTTGATCTGTGGATTGACTGCAAGATGATGAACTACAAGCTTTGGATCAAGCCTTCGCATGTCCTAATATGACCATGCAAATCGGCCAATGTTCTCTCTTAAGACCTCAAAGAGGAGATTAGCTTGGTCTTGTGATAGGGATGCAACAATGTGAACAAGCCTAGGGATATCTGAAGAACCAATGTTGACTTCCCTAGTATCCTCAATTAGAATAGAAGATATCTCTGGTCAATTATCTTGAGGAGGTAATGCTAAATCCTCATGTTCTGCTTGTGGCTCTGGATGTTCTTGCTGAGGGGTTCTCTTTGCTACCTTAGCTAGTCTCAGATTCACCTTAGTTCCAGTTTTGGGTGTATCAGAACTAGGTTGGGGATTTTCTCCAAAATACCCCTTGGGATCTAGCTTGTAGATATAGGCAGAATCTGGCTTTGTTTTCTTGTGAGGTGTTTCAGCTCCCATGAATCTCAGAAGTGCTTCCTCTGATGTGAACTCATCAATGTGTATGATGCTTGGTTGGTCCCAATCTATGAGTTGTGGATGGGCGAGTGGTAGGTCAATGAGGTGGATGGATAGTTCTTGGAGAACAGAGTCTCTGAGGGAGATTTGGTCTAGCATATCATCGTAGGCTCTCTTTTTAACTTCCTTAGGAATGTCTTCAATTTTGACAAGGTCACGATGAATGTTCAAAAAAGTGTGACTGTTCGTATTGGTGCCCTCAGTTGTGGGTATGCCAAAGCCAAGACCTGACTTCGATTCCCACTTGTGTGTGTCGATGGGGCATTGCATGCCTCTTTCTTCTGGTCCTAGACCACCACCTTGATAGTTCCATTTGTTAGTGATGAGCTTATGTTCTTGGGGATACTTTTGGCTGAAGTGATCAAGGTGTGCCTGATTCCTTTGAGGTGCATCCTTATGTAACCAATTGTTCAAATCTGGAGTGAGCTCCTCATGAAGAGGGATTTTTGAGGATATAAAGGTTGTTGGGCCAAACTATTTGTATCGAGGAGGTGGAATCTCCTTAGCTTTTTGATATGTCAATCATCCATGGGCATGTGGATCAAGTGGGAGTGCCCTGACAAAAAATGCATCCAACAGACTATACTCTCCACAGCCCTTGTTATTTATCTTCATGGTAGATAGGGTAGAGGCGATGGTTTTTGGGTCATTACAAGTGTGGGATGAGCTGGCGATGGATGTGCCGATATCAATTCTAGGGCAATGGTTTGTATATGAAGCTTCAACTGCATTGCAGTAAGCAAAGGGTTCCAGATCGGCATGGATGGTTACCTCAGTGCCTTGATGCATAAATTTGATGCACTAATGGTAAGTGGATGGAACGGATTTCATGGCATGAATCCTTGGGCAATTGAGGAGGATGTTGAATGGTAGGTTTAGATCAATAACATGGCAGAGTGTTTCTTGGATGATTGCCCAACCTTGATTGGCAGCAAAATAGTTCCTTCTGTGGTTCTTTCCAAGTTGTCATAAGCTTTGATGGTGATAACCTCACTGATGATATCTGCCTCAGTATACCTATCTTGTTTTATGAATTTTAGGGTGCAAATATTCAAGGCTGATCCATTATCTATCATTACTCTTTTCACGGCAAAATTGGATACCTTGATGGCTATGCGAAGTGGAAGGGTGTGATCTGGCTCGACCACGGGTATGTCAATGGGTTTGAACAATAGGGCACATGAGGATGAAAGGTGTCCAACAAGATTACAAAAATCAGTAGCATTGATATCAGAAGGGACACAAGATTTTATGAGATCACTATCAAGGATGTTCTTTTACATAGGACTAGTGCGAAGAAGGTCTAAAATGGAGATTTGGGCTGGCATGTTCCCAAGGTGTTCCAAGATATTGTACTGGCTTTTTGATGGAGCTGATAGTGCTGGTGAAATGGGTGGGCCTGCGATGTTAAATCAAACTCTTCGAGTGGTGACTGCACACTCATTGTTTGGTCCTTGGATATTGATAACATTGACATAAGGTTCTTTCTTGGATATACAACCTATAAGGCTACCATAGTCTATATAGGATGAAGTGTGTTCATTGTTCTTCCCATGCTGTTGGTTTGGCTGACGGTTGTTGGTGTTGTTGTTGTTGGTTTGGATAGGTGCTTTTCTAGGATTTTGATTTTTGGGAGGAGGAAAAGGATTTTGATAGATCTTTAAGCCTGTATTGGGAGAGATTTGGGCACCAACAGTGATTTCCTTCCGATCAATGAGGTCCTACACATAGTCTTTCAGTTTCATGCATCTGAGGGTAGTGTGACCTTTTACCCTATGAAATTTGCAATACTCATTGTCTTTGTACCATGCAGCTTTGGATTGGCTTGGGTCAATTTGCTGGGTAGGAGGAAATTTGATGAGGTTTTCCTTGACTAATTTCTCAAAAATGACATCCAATGGCTCACCAAGGGGAGTATAGTTTCTAGGTGTAGGTTGGAATCTGGGCTTTTGTCCTGTAGCTACATTGATGGCATTAGCTTGATTGCTAGACCCTTGAAAGTTTGGTCTTGGATTGTGGTTTTGATAGTTGTGGTTGTTCTGCTGTTGGTAGTTGATAGCTTGCTAATTGTTTGGTTGATAGGGTGGGTTGGACTGGTTGTGAGAAGGACCAACAATATTCACATGTCTGGTGTCAGTGACGCCATCTGTTGCAACATGCTTGTTTTTGTTCCAATACCTAGACTTTTCATTGGAATGTGATTGATTTTGGTTGGCTTCCTTGTAAATCTTGACCACACCATCTTTAATGAGTCCTTGCTCAAGGATCATTCCTTTCTCTTTGATATCTTTGTAGGTCTGCAAATAGTTCATGGTCATGTGGTGATCCAAGCTAGGATGGGCATTATCAATAAACATTTTCACCAAATGGCGCTCTAGCAAGGTGCAAGATATGCGGGTGATAAGGGTTTGCCATCTTTGCAGGTATTCAACAAGGCTTTCTCCACCTTTTTTCTTAGTGTGGACAAGGTCAACTATTGATAGCTCTATTTCAACAAGATGGGCATATTAGGCTACGAATGCCTCAGATAATTCAGCAAAGTTTTTAATTGTGCCATAGGGGATTCTGTAAAACCATTCAAGAGCTGGTCCAGCCAAGCTTTTGGGAAAAAGTTGCAAGAGGAAGACATCATTGTATGCCACGTCCTGGCAGTGCATGTAAAATTCTTTGATATGTGTGATAGGGTCTCCTTCTCCTCTGAATTTGTCAAATTTGGGTACCTCAAAGTGTTCGGGAAATGGTTTCATGGTAATGGCTCTGTCAAATGGGTAAGGACACACATTCTCAAACCTGAATGTCTTTGGATCATTCCCTTCTTGGATGGCTTTCAGAGCTATCTTCATTTGCTCCCATTCTGAATTGATAGGTGATGACTGGGGTGCCCCCAATGTAGGAGTGCCTTGAGGTAGGTATGCACTAGATGGGGCCACTGAATATGGATGGCTGTGAGGGATTTTCTGATAGAGATTGTACATTATTTGGGCAGCTGCATGGTGGATGATGTTTTGCTGAGGGGGAGGTGGCGCATAGTGCTGCATGTGCTGCGAGGCTTGCTATTGATATGGGATTTGAGGTTGGGATTGAGGAACATAAGCTGGCTATGGGATAAATGAATTGCTTTGTGGAGGTAAGGTATAAGATGGTTGTGAAGCTTGGGGAAAGGATCAGGGGACTTGTGGGGTTTGACCAAGGTATGTGGGTTGCGCCCCCATTCGGGATGGTACCTGCAAATAATTGGTGGTTGGCTAGATTGGTGGGTTACCTCCTAGAAGTGGCATTGAAAAGTAGTTGGTAATAGGAGGTAATGGATTAGTTGGTGGTGGAGGTGGTGGGAATTGAAAGCTAGGAAATGGAATTGATGGGGTTTGATAGCTTGGTGGCTGGATTTGGAAGCTTGGTAGAGTGGTGACGGGAGCTTGGGTCACTTAAGAGCTAGGTAGAACATTGGTAGTAGCTTGTGGGGTTTGATAGCTTTGTGGAGTGAGGGTAGTAGCTTGTGGTTTTGTGGCTGATGGCACTGAGCTTCCAAGACCTAATGGAAATGATGGGATTGTGCTTTGGGCTATGGTGAACAAGCTGGGGGTGATGAAAGGTTGATTACTTGGCCCCATGGGCAGCATCCCTGTCATATATTGTTGAGGTTGGCCAAATATTCTAGCACTGATTTGGGAGATGGGTGGATTTGGAAGGCTGGGTTGGGGAGCAACAGCAGCAATAGTGAAGGGGGTGAATGGTGAGGTGTTTTGGGTAAAGGGGGTTTGGAGTGGAGAGGTATGAACCAAGGATGGAGTGGTGGTGGCTGGGCTAGCTTGCGGCATGGAGATTTCAACTTGGGTGGATGATGGTATGTTTGGGTCTATTGGATCATATGGATTGGCTGGAGGCTCCTCTTTTGGAATATATTGAGGATAATTTGGATCATAAGAGCCTATGGGTGGTGGCAGCTACCCAAACAATGGGTGAGATGGATCTAATAATGGAGGGGGTCTTCCAAAGTTAAAGGTTCCCACATTGTCCCTTCAAAAATTAGCCATGATTGTCTCTTTGTTCTTGTCTATAATGGCGTTTACCAATACTGCATTTCCTGGTTGGTTCATGAAAGCTTCAATGTCAGTAGATGATGGCATAGCTTTCTCTAGGCTGAAGGATGGCTGAGTGCTCAACGGGGGTGAGGTTGTTCAATCCAAGTGATAGGGCTCCATTGTTTCTTTCTTCTTGGCTAAGCAAGTGATGGGTGGCATGAAAAATGCTCCTAGGGATGAGATGCAACAAATGCTGGTGGATGCAAAAGGAAGGTAGGCTTTTCTATGCAAATGATTTCCTAGGTTGAGAAAAAGCTATATGACAAAACCTAAGGAGGATTGGGTTGGGGATTCTAACTTCAAAGATATGTTGCCAAAGCACAAAAGGTGTACTTTCCTATGTGCAAGCTTGGTGGTGATTGTGTCAACTTAAGGATAGACTGATGATCCTTTAGGAAGAACACGAGATTGACCACTTGTGGATCCCAACTTTTAGCTCAAGGTGATGAGGGATAACAAGTGGCAAAGCTAGATTACCCTAGACAAAGCTTTGTCAAAAGGGATAACCTTGGTGAGATTGGTGGTTTTGAAAGTTTTTAGGAATGGAAAACTTTTAGCAAGGTGACAACAATTTTGAAAGCTTAGATGTGCACTTTTTTGGATTGTTGGCTAGATGGTTTGATTCTAAATGAGATGGATGAGCTAATAATGCTTAAGGGGATAACCTAAGATGGCTGGATTTTCTACAAATATGACTCTAAAGTGAAGCTTATCCAAGAAGATGTGGAGAAACAAGGGTGTTTAATCATAAATCATGCTTAGTTGGTAAGGCATAAGCAGGATTAACTCCTGGATGTTGGCTAAATTTGATGGTGCACTCTAACCAAGCCTCTTGAAGTGCTTCGTCAGCAGCTTTGTCCTCTACTTTGTGGAGTTTGGAAATTCGCGGGCTTGGTGTTATTTCTTTTCTCTTGGCTAAAAGTTCTTGGTATGCCTGAGATGGCTTGAGTTTAACTTTGTGAAACTTTTGTTTGGGTTTGGGTTGCTCTGACCTGAATTCTTGAATCTGCTTGGCTTTGATAGACCTCAGTTATTTTGCTTCAACTTGTTCAACTTCTGGAATAGGCAATGGCTACTCTAAGTGTACCCTAAGCTAGGATTGACCAATTTTGGCAAACATTCATTCAATAAGTAAAAGACTAAGCAAGAGATAGAAACAACCAGATAGAAGTTTTGATTCCCAAAATGTGATACTTGCGCCAAGGAGTGTGTGTTCTACAAATGTTTCAATCAATCACTTCAAGCACATTAACATCCTAGATGGTTGTCTACAAGGCTGATAGTTGGTTTAGTTAGGGAGTCCTCGATATACCCAAGGTCCGTGAGGCCCAAATCCATAGATGAAACCAAAAAGATGTCACACAGTCGAGAGGAGTGGTAACCCACTTCTCCTCTTTCACTTCTCAAGGGTATAAAGTTCCTTGAGGCTTAGCCCGAGTGACAAAATCTTGATCCCAAGAGAGGTGTCTTTCAATTCACCTCCTGGTTCTTATACTCTTCCAGAACGCGGGAGTTGAGGCCGTCCAAGGGGTGATGAAATCCCCAAGCAGGCCTCCTAAAAAGAAACAAGGTTTTGGATCCTAATCTTATGCACCCAAGATGGCCTCAAAAGACAACAAGGGGAGAGAAGACTTGGATGACCTTGGGCTAAAAAAACACACTTGTTCTTTTACCAACTGACTCTTATGTGTGCTAATCTAGACCTTGCAAGCACTCATGTTTAAGAGACAATGTTCAATTCCAACTTGAAGCACCAACAAAATTAAATCGATCGAAGAATGCAAACAAGAAGAAGAGTTAGGGTCAACAAAAGAAAACTCATGTTCTCGGAGGCCCTCCACGTCAAGTATCGATTAATTTCCTTTAAAGAATTCAAGAGTTGGTGTGATTTTTTTTTAAGCCCAAAGCAAAGATGTGTGAGACTCGATTTGTCAAGCGCGCGCCCGGAGGCCCTCCACGTCAATAGTTGTTCAATTTTAGTGCCCAAACTTGAAGTGTGATCGATTTAATCTAGAGTTTTGGTCATTTAAAATTTTTGATAAAGTTAAAGCAAATGTTCATTGACCAAGTGAGTGAGTTAGATTGTGGAACATTTAACACCTTTTTCAAGTAGACCCATCCCCATAAATGGTGTTGAGATTCCAACCAATGGTTGAATTGATGGGTGATTAGAAAAGAGGTGAGTCCAAGGAACTACTCAAATTGATTTTGCAAATTTTTATTTAACTTAACAAAGTTTCTTAAATGTCCAAAAATCAAACTTTACCTAAATTGCATGTGGAAAAGAGATTTGTTTTGTTCAATTTTAGAAGCTCCAAATGAAGTGTTTGATATTGCAATGGTTAATTGATCCTTGGCATTCAAGATAGGATTTGTTGTTTTAATCATGCATTCAAGGAAAATTTGATTTTAATCCATGGCATTCAAGAGTGATTTTAGCAACATGCATTCAAAGACAAGTGGTTAAACATTCAAGTTTTTTCTTTTGAGCATTCAAGATTGAAATTTTGTGTGTTATTTTAAGAACTTTGAAGTGCTTTTTTTTAACCTTAGATCATTCAAGATTGTTTTGGACTCAAAAGTGAAAATGACTCTTTGGAATTTGGTTTTCATTCAAGATTTTGTGTTCTAGTTTGCATATTTTAAGCCCAAAAATGATATTCCTAGATTGTTTTGATGCATGAAAAACCTAAGAAACATTCAAGATTTTGCAACAAGACATTTGTTTGGAACAAATAACAAAGCTTTTTAGGACAATTTTTGGCAACCATTTAGGACTCTTAGTTTTCATGAGATTTTTAAAAGAACTTTAAAATATTTGCAAATGAGGTTCATTTTATCCTTGATTGATGCTTTGAGTTTGATTTAGTTTTTAGTGTGCACTTAGTGTTGATTTTGAACCTTTTGAAATGAAAACTTGAAGTTCTTTTTAAATTCTCAAAAATGAAGTGTTCCTAACTTTGCATGAATGCATCTAAAACCTTGATGTTGCAAGGATGCAAATGATTAGATTGGTTTAGTTTCACTTGTTAAAAGATTTTTTCTTTTTTGAAAATTTTTAATTTTTTAATGGATTTAAGTATGATTTGGGGGTTCATTTTAAGCACTAAAAAGAAGTGTGTATGATTTTGCTTCCTTAAAAAAAATGGCCAAGATCTCCCACAAGAAGAAGAAGAAGAAGAAGATGTAAGAAGAAGAATATAGACAAGAAGAGGAAGAAGAATTCCAAGTTCTTTGTCCACCTATAAGCTTGAAAAATATGCAAACACTATGAGATATACTATGAGTTCCTTTGTCTTCCTCATGCTCATGTGGACCTACAAAACCAATTTATACAATCATACCAATCACAAAAACAAGAAAAATTAGCCAAAATCAACAAATGACATACAAAACTTGACTAAAAAAGCTAATGAAGATGACCCATGTGGGGTCCCACCAGGCGTGCCAAAATGTATATGAGCAATGTTAGTATGCTAATAGAAACCAAATTTAAATAAAGCTTCTACAAACTAAAAAAAATTCATAAACTTCAAGATAGACTAAGATGAGCTCTCAATTGAGAATATGAGCCATTAATGGACTCTCTCAATGAAGCTCTCTTGTTGAGTGGCTTTGTCTAAATAGATAGGATGTATGCTCAAGCTTATGCTTCAAAAATGGCTTCAAATGGAGTTGGAATTTGGGTGTGAGTGTATGATTTTGATGTAAAATGGCTTCTTAAAATGGCATTATGACTTTACTTCATGGATTGTGTTATTTTTCAAAGGGGAAAGATCCAATTTATAGGCAAGAGGCTTGAGGGATTGAGGGCTAAGATGCAAGGATGGGAAAAAGTTCATGGAGGGCTCAAATTGCATGAGAGGAGAGCACATGGATTGTGCTTCCTTACAGCCAATCAGGGAGTGACACATGTCACAGGGTGAGAGGATGGAGAAAAGGGGAAGGATGAGTCAACAAAGGAGGCTCAATGGGATAAAATCTTCATAAAGACCCTCATAATGGCTTGTAAGAGCAATAAAAGGGCTTGGAAGAGTCATTTATGGCCTAGTGGGCTTCATAAAGTTTTATGGTTGGGATATTTTGAGGAAGATGAGAGCAATTTCAACTTGGACTTGATTAGGAAGGTTTTAAGCTTGCTTAGGCTTGTAAAAATGATTAGAGGATGGATTAGGATGGTTTAGGATTAGCTTAGGGATAGGCAAGTGGATGGCATTTAATGAGGGTGGGTGAAGGAGGAGATATTTGTTAACTTTGGCTTGGGTTAGTAAGTCTTAACCCATTTTTAGGGAATGTGACAAGTTTAGGAGGGGATTAGGATAAGGTTTAAAGACATCTTCTAGAAGAGTCTAGACTTTGGATGAGGATAAAGACTTTCTAGAATAGTCTAGAATTTCCTAGGATGAGGATGAAGATTTTCTAGAAGAGTCTAGAACTTCTTAGGATGAGGATAAATTAGATTTTTAGGAAATAAATAAAGTTTTATTTATTTCAAGGGTTTGGGTTGAGGAGATATTTATTAAAACTTTTTTAATAAACATGAGGATTAATATTTAATCTTAATTAAATATTTTGAGTTGGGATTAGGGGTAGGAAATGATGGGATTAGCCTTTAATCAAAATTAAAGAAGGATTAGAAGATTTTGGAAGAGGTTAGTGGTCTTAAGGAAATTGGCCAAGTTTTGGGTAAAAAATAAATTTTTTATTTATTTTGGGAGGCTACAGTTACACTTCTGAATGTGTGGAGGATACTATGAGTGCCAATCTAGGGGATGTATCTAGAGTATGTGTTGGAGGGTGCAGAACTCTTTCTACAAGAGTGCTTTGGGAGGCGATAGTAGAGACTGTCAATTTAGTGATCTTGGCTGACATGGCAGGAGGCATTAAAGAAATGATTCTCAAGATTAGTTGTGTACATGGAATTATTGATCTAGAGGATGGTATTGGACCATGCTAGGCATAGTTTTTCCATCAAGTGGACACAAGTGCTTAGCACCCTGCTACAGGAGGACAATGTTTTCTATTGTTGGGGACAAATGATTCTAGTGAAGCTCTATCATGATCTGCATATGTGTGCATACAGGACATAGAGTACTATGGGGCTGAGATTGACACTATTGATTGTATGGTTGTAGGAGCATATTGGTGTCACATGACTGATCACTAGATAGGAGACATGGCAGCTCAGTGAATCATTCACCTATAGATATAGGCCTCCTATCTAGTAAACATCTACAGAGTCATTGGAATTTTGGCAGCGTTATCTCGATGAGATCATTATTTTTGACTAGATATCCTATGATGGTGTAGAGTGATGGGGTACAATTTTGGTAGTTGGCAAAGAGGATGACTCTAAGAATCAAATGTATCTCCCCTACACATAGATAGACTATGAGATCATCGGATGCTCTATGCACATCATCATGCTATATATGCCCTCTATGGTGTGGCAACTATTTTGTAGAGTGTAGGATGCAGTTCCCGACAAGTTTTTGTAACCTATCATATCACGAGAGTATGTCAAACTATGGGCTCATGGGACCACCCTATGACTAGAACAAAGTTCATGGTTGGCTATGTAGCTAGTGCCCTGGGTACATAGGTAGGATTGTGGAGATGTCAATATGACACTGGCATATGCACAGTGGTGGGTAGCACATCAGCCTATTAGATTGACAGTGCCTGGGGCACCACCGTTGATAAAGTTGGCATAGGAAGAGGGGGATGAAGTATGGGATGGTGGGCAAGTAGTTATGATGCCACCACTAGCACAAGAAGTATTGAAGGGGCCATAAGGGTGTAGAGCCCAAGCGAGGAGGGCACTAGCATAGGGGCCACCAGTGGGGCCATAAGTATAGATGTTGATCAAGCCAAAGGTACAGGTGCCATTAGGTGGATAGGGGCCAGCTAAGGACATAGATACAACCAAGGCAAAGCAAGATAGTCTCTGTACAGAGGTTTCCTAACTCTAGAGTGTGGCACAAGTAAAGTAGGCCTAGGCAGATATCACGTAATAGGCCTTGGCAGCCTTATAGGCAGAGATCCAAGTATAGAGGGCTAGGGAAAATAGTGCATAGGAGGCCCTAACAGCCTTATAGGCATGGGTGGATTCAGGGGAGTTTGTAGATTTCTAGATGCACGATAATGCATAGCTAGAGGCCCTATGAGGAGAGGTGGACACATTACGGGTCCAACGAGATAGCCATCAGGCATAGCTGGATGAGTATCATAGGCAGTGAGATATGATGTTTATAATGGATGCATGTAATGAATTAATGTGATGAACTAATCATACCATCGAATTAAATAAATAAAATGCCTAATGAATGTGACAATGAATGAGATAATGAATGTATCCCAAAATATCAGTAACTAATAGTGCAAAGTGAAATGAACCTAATGTAACATGAATGAACCTAATGTAACATGAATGAACCTAATGAATGGACATGTGTCAAAACTTCTCACTTGTAAGAACCAGGTAGCATAGCATAGTAGGGAGCCAATAAATAGGATGCATGGAAATGGAAAGATGGTATGAAGGCTATTATATGGAGGAAGTGAAGGCATGTGTATTTCCAAAGCTTGTATGAACATTTTGTTGTTGTGCCTCTAGTATGGATCACAAGCATGGGCATGAAAGGGGAATAAAGAAGGGATATGGGAGGGAGGATGCGAAACAAGGAGAATGATATGAAATGTAGGAGATGAAATGGATGGGATAACCAAGACCAAGGAGATATGAAAGAAGGATGAAAGTATATAAGAGTATGGATGGAAAAGGGATGAAATGAACATGACAAGGACTATGGGATGCAAGATATGGATAGAATGTCAAGATCAAATATATGAAAGGACGTATATAGGGTAATGTATGGATAATGAGAAAGGGACATAGAAAGTTCATATACATGGATGAAAGGAAAGGGAAATTCAAGATCAAAGATTGAAACAAATGAATGGTAGATGGAAATATGAAAGATATGTATGGAATTTTGGTATGGATGGAGCTTTCCCCCAGTGTAGAGTGCAAGTGGAAGAGGAAAAGTGAATGGATGGATAAATGGAAGTGGAAGTGGAAGACTGAAGCATCTAGATACATGGATGTTATCCTTTTCTTCTTTGTCTCTATTATTTTCAAGGGATTTTGACTACTTTCTCATAGATGTTGGTAGGATAGTGAAAAGAAGGATAAAGTGGATTGGGGAATGGAGGACAATGACCTATGAAAAAGTTTGGATTAAGGGGGTGGAGTGGCTAGGACGAAGTCATGGTTGATGGATGCTAGGTTGGATGACTTGTGGATGGGTGGATGAAGGAGGTGGAAAGATCTTCATTGACACACATCTTGAAGGGTGATGGAAAGGTGGAAATTTTGGAGGATATGTAGGAGAGAGTTTGAATTTTTGGAACTTTTGAATATAGGGACCCAAAATGGATGAAGGAGATGATGGATAGAGGATGGTGGATTTGGGTATATAATTGATGGGGACACAACCCAAGCATAGAATGGACATAACAGGAAAAGGGAAATTGTATTAACTGTGAAAATAAGCTAGTACATTTAGTACAGATAAAATAGACTTCAAAACATGCCCTAAGGGGGCTTACAATAGCACAAAATTGGAGATAATTTCTCCTTTTGGTACCTCCTCTCAAATTCCACTCCGAACTTCCTTTTACAATGCCAAAAATGTCCTTAAATAGACCTCAAAGGGTTAAGGACTAGGAGTACATTCTAGAAAGTGCTAGTAGGCATCCACCGACCAAGTAGAAGGCTCTAGAAGCTGCGTTAGAAGTTGGTGCAAATCTAGAAGAAACCAAAAATGGTAATTGAACTTTCGAGAGGCATAATTTTTGAACCATAGCTCTGATTGACAAACCGTTTACATTTTTGGAAAGCTCTCAAAGCGCTCTATAGCCCTATGGACCAACTTCACTCGTACCCCATTTTTTGTCCCATTTTGAGGTCATTTAATGCCCCTAACCTAAAATTGAAGCATTCTTAGGAGGTCTCAAAAAATCAAAAAATTGTGATAACTTTCAAACCGTGGGGCCTTTTGACCTAATTCTTTTTCTGGAATGCTCTAAATTGCAATTACACTCATCTAGCCAATTTACACCTCCTATTTCACCAAAATGATGGCTCAATTACATACTCCTATTTTTTTGACATTTACACGTATCCCAAGGTGTTCAAATACTCTATCCTAGAACACTGATAGTGGAACTATGAGAGTCAGAACCTTTATTTGACCCAAATGGGAATCCAAAAATGAAAAAACATGAAATAGAAACTAAGTCTAAGTACATTTTTTTGGGTGACACAAGATTGCCCTTATACCTCTAGATGCTCCTACATCAGACACCCAGGGTAGATTGAAAAGTGACCCTATCACTTTATGAATGGTAGAGGAAATCCCAAATGGGAAACCTTAGCTGCTAAAATCCAAGTTGAGTCCTCTATCGGCCATCCTTTCCAGTTGACCAAATACTCTTCATACTGACTATTTCTGGTACTCCTACCCACACGATGATCTAGAATGTCTTCTATCTCCTCCTTCTTAGAAGCAGGAATTGGACATGGCTCTAACATCAGTTCCTTATCTGCACCATCATCATGATACTCTGTTAAGTCTGCAATGTTGAAAATAGGAGAAATGTGAATACCATTTGGAAACTCCACCTCATATGCATTTCCTGAGTCATATTTCTTCAGAATTTTGCAAAGGCCAAATTTTTTCATTTTCAGCTTGTTGTAAGTACTGGCTAGAAATCTTTCTTTTCGTAACTGTACCATGACTAGATCCCCTACTTGGAATTTTGTATGTCTTCTCCTTTGATCAACCTAGCTTTATACTCTTGATTTATCTTGGTAATGTGTGCTTGAACCTCCTCAAGTAGACACTTGATATGTTCAGCAAATTCTTCAGCTTTAGCACTTGTCCTCTCCCCTTGCTCTATCTTCCTCAATTCTAGTGCAATCCTTGGGCTACTTCCATATACAATTTGGAATCATGATCTACCAGTACTCCTATTTACAGAGTTATTGTAAGAAAACTTGGCTTGTGGTAGAATCAAATCCCACCCCTTGTGCTTATCCCCAACTAAACATCTCAGCAAATTGCCCAGACTTCTGTTTACCACTTCTGTTTCGTCGTCAGTCTGTGGGTGATCTGTGGAGCTGAATTTCAAGTCTTTTCTCAACTTTTTCCACAATGTTCTCCAGAAATATCCCACAAATTTAGTGTCTCTATCAGAAACTATACTCTTTGGAAGACCATGTAGTCTTACCACCTCTCTAAAAACAAGTCTACAATATGGATAGCATCATGAGTTTTGTGGCATGGAATGAAATGTGCCATTTTGGAGAACCTATCAACCACCAAAAATACTGAGTCATTACCCCTTGGTGCCCTTAGCAATCCAAGAACAAAATCCATACTTATGTCCTCCCATGGCTTTGATGGAACAAGCAATGGCTGATATAGTCCAATATTGTGGCTAAATCCCTTGGCAACTTGACAAACATGGAAACTCTGTACAAACTTCTTCACATCTTGTGAAATCTGAGGCCAAAAATAATGTTCTCTAAGAATGGCAATGGTCTTATCTCGACCAAAATGTCCTGCCATCCCTCCACTGTGTTTCTCTTTAATCAAATTTTCCCTCATGGAACTCCTTGGAATGCACAATTAGCTGCCCTTGAATAACATACCATGCTAAATCAGATAGTCTAACCATTTAGTTCTATCTACATCAACAGGCTCTTTACAAGCTTTCCATGCTTCAGCAAAATCAAGATCTTTAGGGTACAGATTCTTGAGTTCATCAAACCCAACTACTTCAACCTGCATTACTGTAAGCAACAACTGTCTCCTACTTAGTGCATCTGCAACCCTATTAGATTTTCCACTTCTATGTTTCAACACAAATGTATAGCTCTGTAAGAACTCTACCCACTTCATATGCCTCTGATTCAATTTACCTTGGCTATTTAGGTATTGTAATGCCTGGTGATCAGTATACAAAACAAATTCCTTTGGCAATAAATAATGCCTCCATTTCTTTAAGGCCTGAACTATTGCATAGAATTCTCAATCATAAATAGAATACTTCTTCTTTGCATCATTCAATTATTCACTAAAATATGCAATAGGCTTACCTTCTTGGCTCAATATAGCCCCAATAGCACTGCCACTAGAATCACAATCCACTTGGAACACCTTTCTAAAATCTAGAAGTGCCAACACAGGTTGTTTTATCACCTTCTTCTTTAGCATTTCAAAACTTCTTGTAGCTGATGTAGTCCATTTGAACTCTTTTCTATCTCCTCTTATTGTGTCAGTTAGGGGTGCACATATGCCACTAAAATTCTTAATAAACTTCCTATAAAAACTAACCAGACCATGAAATGCTATTACCTCAATAGCAGACCTTGGAGTAGGCCATTCCAAGATGGCTTTTACCATCTCTGGATCCATTTTAAGACCTTCAAGTGATATAACAAACCCCGAATAGACTAACTCCCTTTTTGCAAAGATACACTTCTTCAAATTAATTAATAGTTTCTCTTCCCTTAACCTCTCAAGGACACTATGAATATGCAATAAATTTTCTTCCAAAGTCTTGCTGAAAATTAAAATATCATCCAAATAGACAATAACAAATTTTCCCAAGAACTTCTTAAGTACCCCATTCATAAGCCGCATGAAGGTACTTGGGGCATTCGTCAATCCAAAGGGCATGACTAACCACTCATAAAGACCCTCCTTGGTCTTGAAGGCCATTTTACACTCATCTCCTTCTTGAATCCATATCTGGTGATAACTAGTCTTGAGATCTATCTTTATGAAGTACTGAGCTCCACTCAAGTAGTCCATAAGATCATCCATTCTTGGTAAAGGAAACTGATATTTGATAGTTATCCTATTTATAGCTCGAGAGTCTATACACATCCTCCACTCTCCATCCTTCTTTGGTGCTAATACTGCAGGTACTACACATAGAGTTAGGCTCTCTCAAATCAAGCCCTTCCTCAATAGTTCCTGAACCTGTCTATTTAGCTCCTCAGTTTCAATAGGAGTCATCCTATGAGCAGCCTTGTTAGGAAAACTAGCTCTTGGGATTAAATCTATCTGATGACTGATTTGCCTTACTGGTGGCAATCCTTCTGGAACATTATTAGAGATAATATCTCCAAACTCATCTAGTAAATCTAAAACTTCAAGTGGTATTTCACTACTACCTTCTTTATCTTTCCTAGGAATCAAAGCATAGCACATACGCTAATGTTTCATTCCATCTAAAAAATTTATTCCATCAACAAGACAAATCCTAGCACTGCTACATACCTTTTCACCTTCCTTTTTCATGGGCTTCAGTTTGTGGCAAACTCCATCTTTTGTTAGAAAGTATGTGTTTGCATGACCATCATGTATTGCATGCTTATCAAACTGCCATGGTCTACCCAACAATAGATGGCAAACATCCATTGGAATAACATCACAGAGAACTTCATCATGGTAACTCCCAATTTTGAATTTCATGAGACATTGTTCACTTACCAGGACCTTATGATCATCTTTCATCCAAGCAATTCGATAGGGCTAGGGATGTTTCTCCCTCTTGAGCTTTAGCTTAGAGACCATCTCCTATGACACCAAGTTGTCAGTGCTACCACCATCAATGATCACATCACAACATTTATCCTCACACTTGCATCTGGTATAGAACAAACTCCTCCTTTGTCCTGGTTCAATCTCACCAATTAGTAGGATCCTTTCATTTACCAAGGTCTCTCCTCTCTCTGCATCCTCTGAATGTGATGACTGTGCATCCTCATCTACATGAGCAACCCTAGCTTGACCCTCAACTCTCCTATCTGTCCTTCCTTTTTGTTGAGGGCATTCAAAGGCATGATGACCTTCTTCATTACAATGGAAATAGGTACCATGGAAGCCTCCTCTTCCTTTTCCACATCCTCTACATCTTCCTCTCTAATTTCCAAAGTCTTTATCACGGGAGCAGTTGAAACCCTCATTCCTCTGGTTCTTGCTAGTACCCACATCTTCATTTTTCTTTTGGGTTTCATTTCGGCCTCCAAATGACCTATCACTTCCCCTTCCTCCTTGACCACGCCCTCTCTATCTCCCTTCAAACCTCTTATTCAGCTTCTCTTCAACTCATAGGGAAAATTGGTATGCCTCTTCAATGCTGGTCATTCTTACTAGACTTAATTCCTCCTGGATGCTAGATTGCAACCCACTGATATAACGGGCAACCTTCTCCTTATTTGCTTCTGCATGCCCTACTCTAATCAAAAGTCAATAAAACTCCTCTGTATATTCTTGGACTGATCTTCCTGCTTGCTTTAGCCCATGCATCTTCTTAAATAAATCAAGCTCGTAGTCCACAAGAATGAACTGCTTCTTCAATTTGTCCACCATGCAATCCCACCTTGTGATCTTCTCCTTTCCTCTTCTATTTCTTTCCAATTGAACCTCTTGCCACCAGATTTTGGCATGGCCTTTTAGTTTGGCCTTTGCAAACTTAGCCCTATTTGGGTCCTTGATATCCTCATACTCAAAGTATTCTTCCAGTTCATTGATCTAGTTGATCAACTCATCTGGTTTCAGATTTCCTAAAAATACAGCCACATCAATTGTAGGTCTTTTCCCAAACTTAGAAATGGCCCTGAAAAGCCTTTCCTCTGCCTGATTCAGAACTTCCCCATTGAATTCCCCTTCTAGTCCAATTTCTTCTTCTTCATTGTCATCCTCATTGTCGTCACCTGCGGCAACATTTGTTCCTCTACGGAGCTCCTCCTGTAATGCCTATACCTGGCCTTGGAGGGCTCTAACCTCCTTAGGATTAATAGCTCAGGCCCTTCCACCATGCTCTCTTCATGGAGGCATCTTCTTAACTCAAACCCACAACCACACAGTCCTAGTGCAAACTACTTCACAGTCGGCGCTCTGTCTACACACTCAAGAAAAGTAGCTCTGATACCACTTGATGGGGACACAACCCAAGCACAGAATGGACACAATAGGAAAAGGGAAATTCTATTAACTATGAAAATAAGCTAGTACATTTAGTATAGATAAAATAGACTTCAAAACATGCCCTAAGGGCTTACAATAGCACAAAACTGGAGATAATTTCTCCTTTTGGTACCTCCTCTCAAATTCCACTCTGAACTGCCTTTTACAATGCCAAAAATGTCCTTAAATAGACCTCGAAGGGTTAAGGACTAGGAGTACATTCTAGAAAGTGCTAGTAGGCATCCACCGACCAAGTAGAAGGCTCCAGAAGCCACGTTAGAAGTTGGTGCAAATCTAGAAGAACCCAAAAATGGTAATCGAACTTTCGAGAGGCATAACTTTTGAACCGTAGCTCCGATTGACAAACCGTTTACATTTCTGGAAATCTCTCAAAGTGCTCTATAGCCCTATGGACCAGCTTCACTCATACCCCATTTTTCATCCCTTTTTGAGGTCATTTAATGCCCCTAACCTGAATTTGAAGCATTCTTAGGAGGTCTCCAAAAATCAAAAAACTACGATAACTTTCAAACCGTGGGGCCTTTTGACCTGATTCTTTTTCTAGAATGCGCTAAATTGCAATTACATTCATTTGGCCAATTTACACCTCCTAGTTCACCAAAATTATGTCTCAATTACATACTCCTATTTTTTTAGCATTTGCACGTATCCCAAGTTGTTCAAATACTCTATCCTAGAACACTGATAGTTGAACTATGAGAGTTAGAACCTTCATTTAACCCAAATAGGTATCTAGAAATGAAAACACATGAAACAAAAACTAAGTCTAAGTACATTTTTTTGGGTGACACGGGATTGCCCTTATACCTCTAGATGCTCTTGCATCAATAATGACCCAAAATGGATTTGAAGAATGGAAGCTTGGATGATTTATGAATGAGGGAAGCCTTTGGATTAGCAAAATTGGATGTCATTTTGAATCTTTCTTTAACATTCATTGCTATAGTAAGTAGCTTTGGGATCCAAAAAAAATTTGCATTTTTATTTTTAGCCTTTGTTGCCTTTGAGTTCTATTTCTGATCATATTTTTATTTTCTTGCACATGTCTTTTAGAGGTGACATGTTGATCCTTGGATTTTTTTGGATTTTTGGCTTTATTCACTTGTTCTTTGGCATGCAATTTTCTTCCATTGGCCATGGTATGGTTGCATGAAGATAAATGGGGTGGAGAGCATATGGATGGTGAATGTTGGAAGGAATTCAAGGATGTGTCCTTTTTCGATCTTGATTAGGAGCATAACAAGATGACGTGGAAGAATTGGATATTGTGGATGGATGTATGTAAGGATCCAAAATGGAAGGAAGGGATGAAGGGCTTGGATGTGGAACATAAGGACCCAAAATGGATGGAAATGAGGAAGGAAGAAAATGATGGATATAAGGTCCCAAAATGGACTTTAAATATGGATGATGGGAACATTTGGGTTTGGATGGAGGAACTTTGGATTTGGAAGAAGTGGAAGGCATACCAACATCTTGAGACATTATTTCTTAAATGGGATACTTATCATTTTCAACACAAGATGTGAGTCCATGTATATGGGGTTCATAAGTGGATTGGATAGGTGTGATAGGATCATGTGGAGGATAAGGATCATAAGGGGGATCATGAGGGATAATAGGATCTTGAGATGGAGTGGGATCGTGAAAGGAAAATAAAGGGGTAATTTAATCTTGACTTAAAAGAGGATCATGTAATGGAATGATTGGATCATGAGATGGAATAGGATCATATAATGGAGTGGGGGGAATGGGACCATGAGATGGAGTGATTTGATCTTGACATGGAAGAGTATTAGTGGATGGAGTGGAAGGAACTTCTTTATGAAGTGGAGGATCTACAAATTGTAACTCTTTAGATGAGTGGAATCGGTAAGGTATGTGGTACATAGAATGCCTTGATCTTGATTAGGAAGGCAATCATGAGATAGAGTAAGAGGGATAAATGGATCTTGACAGATAAGGGTACAATGAGATGGAGAAATGCTCAGATCTAGAGGAGAAGAGGAATCTATAATGTCATGCTTTGGAGGAAGGTCTTGAGATAGAACTAGGGGTATGACTTTGGGTGATTAGATCACTTTATTTTGAATTTTTTTCTTAGACAAGAATTCGGGTCAGAAAAACCTATTATGAGGTGGGGATGATGTTTTTGGAGGATTAGGATTTTTTGAAGGTGGAGGTATGGGTAGGGGATTAAGGTGATGGTTTTTGACATTAAGCTCAAATTATGGGGCATTGCATGGAGGATTTGGACTAGATGGGACATGAGGACTATGGTCTTTGAAACATGGGGGAGGAGGACATATGGCATGGAAGGTGGACTTTTTTTGCTGATTTTCTAGGCTCAAGATAGAATTCCTTAGTTCCTCAATTTCTTTGGCCATGACATTTCTGTTTTAGGAATTGTGTGGGCTATGAATGGAATTGTATGTTGTTGCAGGATAATGAGGTGGATTTCCCTTGTCAAAGGTAGAAGAATAATGAACATGAGATGGATTAGAATTGGATATCAAGTTATGAAGATTGATTTGATACATAGGTTGAAAGGGTAACTCCATATTGCCTTTGAAGATCTTCAACCATTTGATTAAGCCAATTCTTATCCATAGATTAGACTAGGAGTGGAGAGAGATTTGATGATGAATGAAATATCAACTTGGGACTAGGAGAAATTTTGGACTTTTTGCTGACTAGATTTGGATTTGACTCGATATTGATTGGATTGGATTTGATGTGATTTGATGTTGGATGAAGTTTTGATATAGCTTTGATAAAAACCTTATAATATTGCAAACAAGTAAATTTATTTAATTAAAGGTAGGATAAGTTTGCAATTAAATAAATAATAAATATATATTTAATTGGTCACGAAAAGGGGTATTTGGATAGTTTTAGGTGTCTACACATGTTAGCATCTTGAAATGCACATATCCAATTCTGCAATCTTACTCTCTTTGTATGTATATCACCTTCAAAAATATATTATAATGTTGTCCAAATCTTATGAGATTTATGTAGTGACTTTACTTGACTATATTTATTCTCTAGAAGAGCTGATAGTAAAGCTTCTCTAGCTCTCATGTTGCACATGAATAAATATCTCTCTACTTTACTTAATTATTCAATCTTATCTTCTTTGACAATTTTCTTTTTGCTTTTAGTCAAAAGAAAATAACCTAGACCCATACATAGCAGATGAGTCTTCATCTTCTCCTTCCAACTATTATATTTGGCCCCATCAAATCTAGGATTTGCCATTGGTCTCCCAAAGTTATTAAGATTTTCTTGAAGGACTTGAAGTATTGATACCAATTGTTAGAATATATAGTCCACCAATATAATTGAAGGGTGGGCGGGTCAGGGGGGGTGGTGAATCAGCTATCCAACTCATATTACAATAATCAACCTTATTAAGTTTTAATCATGTAAGAATTTGGCTTAGGCCAGAATTCACCCAAGAACTAAAGAACTCAACATAAGCACACAATAGACCAAAATAGACAGAGTATGATCAGAATGATGATATTCATTCAATAACTGGATGAGACTACACTAGGAGTGCCTAAATATAAAGGCCTCAAGAGAGCTTCTAGAATGCATAGAAGTTAGCATCATGATATGTCATACAACTAGGCACATGTCCACCAGATATGGGTTATCCTCCATTGAGCACAAGATTAAGTGTGATGATGTGAGGATAAGCCTACAATGGTGTCACAATAGGTTTTCTACCACACCATGCCTCAAAAGGAGTTTTTCCATCTAAGGTTGGATGAGGAGAATGATTAAAAATGTGAGTAGCACTGGAGATTTCTTTGACTTCTAATGATGGATCGAGAGACTTGGCATGAATCATGCAAATTGCCATAGATTTGAGAATTTGGATCCTCAAAGTTGCTATATCTATCTTATGCAGACTGAATGCTGGTGGAGTCTAAAGATCAATTCTCTCATGTTTGCAAAATTCCATAAGTCGTCTGTTCACATACATGCTACCATTTATCCATGTGGAGTATTTTGATGGCCTTTCTAGATTTCCATTATACATAAGTCTTTAAGTCTAGAAACTTGTCCAACATTTCATTCTTGCTATGCAGAAAGTAGACTCAAGTGAACCTTGAAAAGTCATCAACAAAAGTGAGTATGTAGTGACCCTAATTGAATGCAAAAGGACCTACTAATACCATGTGAACCATTTGAAGAATACATATTGCTCTTGAAGACTTCCCCCTCTGTAACTTCCCCTCTAGATGCATATCCACTAAATCTGTCGAACACTCACCCTTAGAAAAGTTGATTTGAGGTAGACCTTTCACCATTTGGTATGTGCAAAGTTGTTGAAGATAGAGATAGTCAAGATGACCATACCGCTCATGCCATAATTGCATGTTTGAATTGGATTGATTTAACAAGGCTTTTGAAGGAGACTTGGGTACAAAATGAGCGAAATAGTACAACCTCTTGTGATCATTCACTTTCCCCACTACAACCAAGGAATTATCTTTAAGACTGTGCACTTGAACTGAGTCTAGAAGGAACTCAACTCTATGTCCATCTCTGAGATGAGTGATTTGGTAGATTGATAGGAGATTTGAACTTAGTTTTGGAACACAGAGAACCTCTTGAAACTCTCCATTTTCCATCTCCACATTTCATTTCCCTTCAACTTCCATTTTGCTATCATTTCCCATGAAGATGTGTGGTACATTTGAGTGATTCAATGAAGAAAAATCCTCTTTTGAAGAACCCATATGATATGAGGCACCTGAGTCAAATATCCATTCCTTTGAAGAGTTTGCATTTGCCATGAATGCTTGTCCTTTTCCCTTTGAATCTGAAGAAGATCCCTTCTCCTTATAAGCATTAGTAAATGGAACATTATGTTTTTTCATGATATTGGTTAATTCGTCAATCTTTTTGAGATAACACTCATGCTCTTCATGACCCATTTTTTGCAATAAGCACACTTCTTCTTCTCCTTATTGTTGTCCCCTTTCTTGTTCGAATTCAAGGACTTGCCTTGTTGATTAGATTGTGGTGTTGTCTTTTCTGCATCCTCTAATTTGTCTTTCTTCCACTTCTTCTTACCCTTTCCTTTGTTTGAAGATTGTGCAGCTAAATGTTGAGAACCCTCATTGGCCACCAATGCTTTGGATTGAGGTGTTTTGAGAATCCCCATTGATTTCAATTTCTTTTCTTCATCATCTAATAGTTTAGCATATTCATCAAAAGTGACTTTCTTGTAGGCAGACCCTAAGGTAGTCTTTGAGGTGTTAAAAGTAGATACAAATGTGGAATACTCTTATTGCATCTTGTTATGTATGAGATAGATCAATCTATCATCTTTTATAAAACTCCCACAATTAGTAAGCTTTTTCCTTAATTCATTCACCTTGATGATGAAGTCTTGTATGGAGTCATATGACCTAGGATCTAAGGATACAAGCTCATCTTCAATTTTGAAAACATCCTCTTTAGACACTTTACCATAAAGGCTTTCAAGGGTATCCCAAGATTCCTTGGATGTAGTGCATTTTTTGATTTGATACATGATTTTATCATCTACCCCCAAACATATATCACCTAGGGCTTTTCTATCCATTGCTACCCAATTTGAAATTTCACTTGCTGATACATTATCACCTACTGGTTTAGGAAGAGTACCATCTACAAATTGTGAAACTCCATTATGCATTAAGTGATGCAACAATTTGATTGACCACAAAGCATAGTTATGAGGAGTTAATTTAGGAAACTTAAAGTTGCCCATAATGCAGAAAATGAAAGAAAAGTGTAGAAAAGAGAGAACACAAAACCAAGAACACCCCCCCCTTTTCACTAAATCAAGAAACCCCCCCAAAAAAGATGCTTTGGGCACTTTATCAGTAGTGTGATTACAATGGGCCACTTGCCAATTTTGGCCTTTGTGGACTTCTAATTTTTCTTTTTACAACTTCTTAATGGAGTACAAATTTGAAACTTTACAATGTGCTACAATTCTGAAGCATTACAAAGTAAAGAAAGGCCCTGTTGTTGAAAGTGACAATTTTTTCTGTACAACACTAAAATCTAATGCTAGATCTAGAAAGTAGACTAAAAAATATGCACTTTCAAAAAAAATAGAACCTTTTTTTGACTCTAGATGTGCCCGTACGGAGCATTTGAAGTTGCAAAATATAGAATTATCTAGGTATAGTCGCCAAAAAATGCAATTTTTGAACAATCTATGCACCAAAACTAGAAAATAGCTATACCACTAAAATTTTTAGAAAATTCTACCCAATTTCAAAAAAAATTGCACCTAATTTGGAGTCCAGATGTGCAAGTTATAGCCTCCTGAAGTCGGACTGCAAAAACCAAAATGAATCTAGAGAGGGGTTGCATCAGTGAAACATAGGATTAAATTTGATGATCATACGACCATCATAGCAGTACAATTTTACCATGGAATGACATCCCGATGGGCATCAATTTTAGGATAGTGAAAAGATGACATCAACAACTCCAAGGGTTGAGTTGACATCAGTGGCTGATGTGGCATGTCATACCTTACAAAATTGTATGAAATTAGTAGACGTGTCAGGTGACTCAGCGATGACATGTCACTGACTAACTGTCCACATGTCAAATCTGATTGTGCAGGCTTAGTACACCTGTCAAATGTCTATTTGATCAGTAGGTATGCTGACTCTGACCATATGTGGAGCTAACTAGGCAGGTGTGTGAGGTTTTTGACCTGCCACATGGGCAATTCGAGAGGCATTACATGTCCTTCTGCAATTGGTCCACGTGGTTTTCGCCAGAGTGAAGTTTGCACTGCCAGATTCCTTCCTAGGTTGCCGGAGGTCAAGATTTTGACTCCCCAAAATTTGTGTAATTATCCCACATGCATGGGTATAATAGTTTGGGGACTATTTAAATAACATTCACCATAGTTTTAAATGCAAACGGCCATAGGTGTATTTGGAAAAACCTTCGATGAAGGGAATAAGCCTACCAGATGTTAGATGTTATGTAATTTTGATGCCAAAATTATGACAGTGATCACTGGGTAGGTTGGTCGTCATCCTGTGTGCGCAGTTATGTTATATGCACAATGTGATTAAGGAGCCCACCAATTAAAATATAAGGCCTACGAAATTAATATAACACCCACCAAAAATACAAATCCGAGCTGGGGTGTCACTGCCCAGTTCGGCAAAAAAATTTCTCTACTAGGTAATTGAATAAATCCGAAAATAATGATTTCAAAAAATACAAATACCCAATAATTGCAAAGAATAAAATAAATTCATATCTGAAAAAGCAATTAATCAGATCAAATTAAATGATCATACCCAATTGCAAATTGGGGCCTCCGAGTTTCAATTTGCAAAAAAAAATTGCCTCACAATCAACTTTCACCTAATATAGGAAAAGTTATAGTTGATCTTCACCAAATTGACACTCCAGACACAATGGTGAGGTTAGATTTGGCTCTAGACGCTCCCAATTTTTGTGGATCCTCTAGATTTGTGTTAAGGTGCTCAAGCATGAACGATCTTGAATAGCTACGTGATGAGAATCCTCCTTGGCTCTAATGCCATGTAAGAATTTGGCTTAGGCCAGAATTCACCCAAGAACTAAAGAACTCAACACAAGCACATAGTAGACCAAAATAGATAGAGTATGATCAGAATGACGATATTCATTCAATAACTAGATGAGAGTACACTAAGAGTGCCTAAATATAAAGGCCTCAAGAGAGCTTCTAGAATGCATAGAAGTTAGCATCATGATATGTCATACAACCAGGCATATGTCCACTAGATATGGATTATCCTCCATTGAGCATGGGATTAAGTACAATGATGTGAGGATAAGCTTACAATGGTGTAGCATGCAAATCAATGGTGTAGACAACATGTGCTAAATGAGGAGTGTGAATAACTGTGTTGTCATCATGACAACTTAGTGAATGATGCATACTCCAACTCCTAAGTGTCTCACCTAAAATAATAATAAAATAATGCAAAATAATTAAATAATGCATTAACCTAAGTAAAACTTAAGTGTAATAAGTAAATACTTATTTACACTAAAAAACCATATGAGCAATATAATCGGAAACCACAAGAAGATACTCATGCACAATAACACCATATATTAACTAGGGAAACCCTTGATCATATGAAAAACCCTAGTGGGGATGGTACCCACAAGATGATGTACTAATATAAATATTTGTTTATAGAGAATGGACCCTATTAGGAGTCTATAACAAAAATTAGTACATGTTAGTCCCTCTTAGGAGACTTTGAATCCCTATTAGGAGTTGTGCCAACCCTATTAGGAGTTGTGGAAGACAGATGGACTCACTATCCCAACAGCTTTAGGGAAATACCAATGAACCCGGTGTCCAAATGATCTATGTATTATTCCTTGTAGAATTGCTCCTTACTCTTTCTTTGACCTATAACCTAAACTTTTTCTCCTTCTAATCTTGTAATCAGATCATAAATATCGCATCCAATAATCCCTCAGATCTCTTACTCGCATTCTCCAAACACTCTGTTCCTTTTCACACTTTGCATTCAATACAACGATAATGACTTCCATACATATTTTACAAACAAGGAAAACATCTTTAATTTATACTGTATCTTCAAAATAATTCCTTTTGTTGGCCTTGAGGCTTTCCCAATTAATTATTATAAGATAATTAATTAATTCATAATTACAATATCATTGTCAGCTCGCGGTCTATACAACTTCTCACACGTGCAACCCTAGGGCTTGCACATTTTTTGATGTCATAATTAGAGTTTATTATGTCACTAGTTGATTGCACATCTCCATATTATATCTCTATCAAATGATATATTACAAACATCAAAAATTGCTTCTTAGATACTTTGTCTCTATACTACTCTTTGTATATTAGGCATATCTTTTGTACATCTTTGACTCAAGTACTATGCATTGAACCTTCACATTAGGACACTATATCAAACATGTCCATGAATGCACATCACTAGATAATCAAAACATTGTTTGTACAATCAAGATCTATGTCTGTTACTTTGCAAGTCTTTACAGACTTACTTCTATGTTGACATCAAAAACAAACATAGTCATGAATACAACATGTCAATACTCTCCAATTCATAGAATACTCCCCCAATGTAGTATCATTAGCATTCATGCTAACAAATAGATCTCTTTCTACTTCATTTCATTCCTCAAGCTTGGCTTTTTCGACAATCTTTTTGTTGTCATTTTTCAAAAGCCAATATCCTTGACCCATACATAATAGATGACTCTTCATCTTTTCTTTCCAGCTGTCATAGTTAGCTCCATCAAACTTAGGACTATCTTTTCTGGAGTGACATGCCATTGATCTCCCAAAGTTGTTAAGCTTTCCCTTCAAGGACCTAATGCTCTGATACCAATTGTTAGAATATATATTCCACCAATATAATTGAGAGAGGGGGGTGAATTAGTTATCCAACTATTAAAAATATTATCAACCTTATTAAATATTAACCATATGAGAAATATAATCAGCAACCATAACAAGATACTCATACACAATAACACTAGATATGTTAACTAGTGAAACCCTTGATCAAAGGGAAAACCCTGGTGGGGATGGTAGCCACAAGATGATGTACTAATATAAGTATTCCTTTTTAGAGGATGAACCCTATTAGGATTCTATGAAAACATTCAATACATATCAGTCCTTGTTACGAGACTTTGAATCCCTGTTAGGAGATTCCAACCCTATTATGAGTTGTGCCAGCCTTGATAGGAGTTGTAGAAGGTAGATGGACCCACCTTCCAAATATCTTCAGGGGAAGGACCAGTGAACCCACTATCCAAATTCCCTCTATATTGTTACTTGTAGAACAATAGAATGAACTATACTTTGTTTCCTCTTCCTCTATCCTATCAACTAGATTTCTTGTCATTTTGTTCTTGATATCAGATCACCAACTTTACATTTAATAATCCCTTAGATCACTTACTCACATTTGCAAAATGATATGCTCCTTGTCTGTACACTTTGCACTTGATTCTCATGCATAACACATTTTACAATCAAGGAAAATACTTTCCTTTATACCAAGTCCTCAAAATAATTCCTTGAGTTTCCATTGAGGCTCTCCCAATTAATTATAATAAGACTATATTAATATAATTAAATATTTTATAATCACATAACATTGTTAGCTCACAATCTTTAACAATTTATCACACATGCAACTTTAGGACTTGCACACTCACTGACATCATCAACAGATTATCCTCTTTCACTAGATAACTTTGCATATCACAATTATATCTCTATTAGAAGATATAATCTGATCATCATAAATTTCTTATTAGGTACTCTCTCTCTCTCTCCACTACTCTCTATAAATCTCACACATCTTCTACATGACTTTGACTTATGTTATGCATACTTAACCTCATTATCAAGACATGGTGTGGAGAATATCCTTAACTACATGTCACCTAAAAATCAAGACTTTGTCACTATGACCATGATCTCTATTTGTTACTATGTTAGTCTTTATAGAATTATTTCTATATCAAAATCAATGACAAAGAAAGTCATGAATGCAACATTTCAATATTGCCACATGCTCTCTAATTCTTAGGATACTTTCCCAAAGGAATACCATAAGCATTCATGCGAAAAGAACAAGGCTAGACTGGTATGAAAAGGATATGTAGAAGAAGAAGGAATTAACTATAGGGAAACATTTGCCCCTATTGCAAGACTAGAAGGAGTTAGAAAACTAATTTCATATTCTTATTACAAAGGATCTAAGGTATACCAAATGGATTTCAAATTTGTATTTATGAATGGAATACTTGAAGAAGAAGTCTACATAGAGTAATTAGAAGGATTTTTTGACCTTAGTGAGAAGAATATCATATATAAGTTGCACAAGGCTCTATATGGTTTGAAACAAGCCCCTAGAGTATGGTATGAAAGACAACACAATTATTATGAAGATTGGATTTTGTAGAATTAATGATAACAATAACTTATATTTGAAGACCATCAATAACAATGAGGTATTGTTGTCTAAAATCTTTTTTGATGATATCTTATTTGGAGGCAAGGAAGAATTATGAAAATTATTTGCAAATGAGATGAAGAAAGAATTTAAAATGTTTATGTTTGGTGAGATCAAATTGATTGTTGGTTTACAAGTTTATCAAATGAAGCAAGGTATCTTCATTACTCAACCTAAATACATCAAGGAGATGTCAAAAACTTTTGGAATAGAAGATTCAAGACCAGTTAGTACACCTGTGGCCACTAGAAATAAGTTACCTAAGAATGGTGATTCTATTGATGTGAACCAAACATTGTATTGATCAATAATTGGAAAAATTCAATATGTTGTTCATAGCAAACCTAATATTACATTGGTAGCTAGGATATTTGCAATATTTTCTACAAGTCCACATGATGGAAGTGAAAATGATACTGAGATACCTGAAAGGAATAGAATACTTTGGATTTTTTTATATGAAGAGTGATAAGTTTGAACTAAAGGTGTTCACTGATTCAAATTGGGAAGGAAATTTTGATGATAGAAAAAGCACAAGTGGAGGATCTTTCTTTCTAGGAAAGCGACTAGTTTCATGGATAGGAAAGAAGTAGAACTACATTTCTCAATCAAAAATTGAAGTTGAATATGTGGAAGCAACAGTGAACTTTTCAAATATCATATGGATTAGGAAATAGTTGAAAGGTATAAAGAAATGCACTAGTCCAATTTATTTCTATTGTGATAACACTAGTGCTATAAACATATCAAAGAATCATGTAATGCACACAAAGACTAAGCATATTTCTATGGAGTATAATTACTTGAGAGAGCTAGTTCAAGTCAAATAAGTAAGATTTGAGTATGTAAATACTAAGGAGAAAATAGGTGATATGTTCACTAAATATTTACCCAAGGATGCTCATGAATATCTAAGAGGTAATTTAGGGGTGATTCCCCTAGACAAGGCTACTTAAGTTGAAATGGTGTTGTAAGTCAAATGAATTGATCTAAATATCTTACAAGTTGATGCAGACAACCCTACGTTAGGAGTTTCCTAGAGTAGTAGTGGAGGAATAATGACAAAATCATATTATATATCACATACATATGATAGATGATAAATTTAGTACTGACATGAAGATATCTACATGAAAAGATGTGTGAGATAGATTAGGTGTCTTTTGGAATTGTTATCAAAGAGGGAGAGATTGAATAAAACAAGATTTCAGTTACCTATGGAGTTATCAGTAAGAGGGAGAGATTGAATAAGAAAGGAGTTTATAGAAACCAAAGTGTTGCTAGCAATATAGAAGAATCTAATTGATTTCATGATCTGATATGATAGAGGGAGATTATGTGTTGTATATCATACCTACATGGAAAAGAACCAAAATTAAAATAAAAGAAAGATATTGTTGGACACAAAGATGTGAATCAAAATGGAGCTAAGGCTATTAATGTAGATCTGATACTATACATAGAGGGAGTTTTCTCAATGCAGTACATGTTTTAGATTGCATGGTAACTAGAGGTGTTTCCATCAATACCAAAGAGGGATATTTCTAGAAACTATAATTGAAACAATTTTTATATTGTAATTGATGTCAAACCTTATTAGTAAGATAGTTCGATATCTAATTTGAGTGCCATATCTAGATGATTGATGAAGAGCATTTGAGAAGTTGGTAATAATAAAATCACCTAGTGGAAAGGTTGAGTAATTAGAAGAAACTAAAGATGGGCACTTGATTAGTTAGACTTTGACAAGATAAAGTGATTGTTTAATCGTGTTATAAGTAGAGAAGGTAGTTGTCTTGAAGCCTTGAAGAAGTGATCAAAGATTGATCAAATGCATAGGCTTGACTGAGCAACACAGTAGAAGATTAAGGAACTTAAATTTTATGTTGAGTAATGGTAGTGTCAACCGAGTGCCAATATAAGCCAAGAAAATAGTGTTGACCAAGCATCAATATTGACTAAGTGTTAGTATATGCATCAATCAAAAATTTAGTAGTGATCGATTAACCTAGTAATGACCAAGTGTCAGAACATAGTGTTAGTAAAGGGAAAACATTTTAATTGTTTATGAGGAAATCATGATTTCCAAATAAAAAATTTAATTCTTGGAATATGTAAAGCATGTTGAAGATAAGTGATGCAATGAGAATTTGAAGATACCCCTACTCGAGGTAATCTAGATCCTAGCAAATAAAAACATAGTGAAAAATGAACAAGAGGAACAAGATTTAGATCTAGAGAGACAAAATTTTGTATATTTAAATCAAGAAGTTTACATCCAACATGCTCAGTTGTGAGGCCTTCCGGGTTATGACTATTACAAAGAAAAATACATCTTTCAAAGAAGAATAGATCTCTAGACTCAAATGCAAAGTTCTATCTCTAAGATACCCCACACTAAGACTCCTACTACATCTCCATCATTCAATAATAAATGCCTAAGACTCTACATAAGAACCCTTTAAATACTTGCATGACCATAAGTCATCTTGTTACAAATTACCATCTGAATAAACCCTTACATTACATGCATAACCAACCCAGAAGTTGGCTCTCAACAAATATTAAATACCTATCACAAACTTAAATGTATAGGTCATCTCCAACTACAACTAAACATAAACAACTTGGTCAATGAAGGACCAAGACACCATTGACCATCAAAAAAATCACCAACTTACTAGGAATACAAAAAACTTGATCACCAAAGAGACTCAGTTCACATTGAACTCAGTCAAAATTGGAACTGAACACCAATAGCAACTTGGCACCAACAATGAACTTGATCGACTTTGGAAGAGTAAGTTGATCGACAAAGGAACTCAACATCATCTGTAACTTGATCAAAACTTGGAAAACATTGTAACTCAAAAAATAGATTACTAACCAACTCAGTAATTGAAGACATTTGGTCAAAGAAGGAAACTCAGTCAAAACTAAATGTTCGTTTGATACATGAAATCAATCA
The DNA here is from genome assembly GCA_028749045.1 of Cupressus sempervirens. Taxonomy (NCBI): domain Eukaryota; kingdom Viridiplantae; phylum Streptophyta; class Pinopsida; order Cupressales; family Cupressaceae; genus Cupressus; species Cupressus sempervirens. The sequence goes on along the minus strand of CM053785.1, from coordinate 392,076,929 downwards.
AAACTATCACACGACAACCATAGCTTTAAAATAGTAGGAAGGTTTAGAAACCAAGGATGCCCCTATAGTAGACTACAATGGTAAATAGAAAAGACCTTAGATGATCCTGCATTAGACTATCAAGGAAAATAGAAAAATGTGCCCCACATTTTGATTCCAAAAGAAAAATTTGCACTCAACTTCATCTTCATGAAAGGCTTCCAATCCATCAAAGAAAGGAGATCAAATTTCAAAATCAACCGTTTGTGCTTCATCCATCCAAAAATCAAAATTTCATCCAACCAATCAACATACTCACTCATAGGGATTAACTAAAATCCATAATGCTAAACAAGTAATATTTACAACTTATTTTTGGGCAGTCATTCTGCACAAGGCCAATGACAAGAATCCTTCATGAAATTCCTCTCTTAAAAAGCTCATCTTTTGGATCAACTCCAAGGTTTTGTATTTGTCTTACAATGTGCCAAAATTTTCTCAGTTGAAGATAAATGTGATTATTCACAAGGAGGCCTTTAATGGCTCTGGAATGAAGTAAAATTTGTTTGTTGTCTCAAAATAACACACAAAAGAACTATGTTTTTATATTTTTCTATTTTTGAATGAATGTAATCTAACAATGCAACTAAAATGAGTTCTTATTCTAACAAGGGGTTAGCAAAAAAAAATAACAAAACTGAAAGAAAATAACATGAAATTGAAAACCTAACAGACATAAGCTACAAAAAAAAAAATTTGTGAGTTAAACTTTTGAAGAAATCGGTAGGAAACCAATGAAAACATGAGCAGCGCTTCCCAGAATCCACTGATGCAATCGTCGGTGAGAAACTTTAACAATCGTATGATATTTCACCTTTCATCAAATAGCAAGGCCACGAAAAGTGTGCTAATGCGAGACAAAAAGTTATGCAGGCACAATTTGATTATCTCTTCTAAAGCTAGATATGTTAGCAAAATTCATAAAATTATAGCAAACACCAGAACTAAAGAATCAAACAACCAGAAATAATGCAATAAACCTTTAGCTCAATCAAAATATCATGAAAAAAATCCACAAAAATATGACACATTCAGGCAAGAATCACTACACTCCAAATGCAAACACCAAAAGCATAATTTTATTGCATAATAATGGCAGCCCTTGTTACATATTACAATAGGATATTTATAAAAAATCATCTCCTCAATTTGTGTTGATCGTGAGAGATATTCTTGATGCAATAAAATGCTATTAAACAATAAAACAAACTAAATATATACAATATAATTAGTACTTAGTAGGACTCCATCCATATTTTATTCATTAATTGGATACATGAGCCTTCTACATGTTTAAAACAAAGAAATTATGAGAGAGAAAAGAGGAGGAAGCCTTTAGTCAAAGTAGAAGTATCTAGATATTCCAAAAATAGAAGCTGGTCCTTTACTAGGTGTTTGTCGAAGTTAAACTACCGTCAGAATGCATTCCTAATGCATGGAAAGAGTTATTTTTGGAACAACTAGTTAACTATTGGTGCACCTCTAAAGTGAAAAGCCGTGGACTTGCGTACCTGTGCACCTGAGGAGCTGCAGAGCTGCAGACCTCGATAGGGTCAAAATCTCAAAATTTTACTAAGTGTCAAAATTGAAATTTTAGCATCTAGGTTTTGTTCATCTTCATCCCAAAGCTATGTTTGGATGTTTTCCCTTAAATTTCTCTATCATCTCAGTAATCTTAGCTGCATCCAGTAGATCTAAAGCCTCATACTTATCCTTAACCTTCTATCTATAATTGTCTACCTCAATTAGGGTATCAACAAAATCCCCAAGTTTGCTATCCAATTCTAACAATGCTTCTTTAATTCTGAAGGCTTGTCAGATGTCCTCATCATCAGTAACCTCTACAAAAATATTCTTGAAATTCTCAACCACTGTCTCTATAGGTAACAACTTTTCTCATTCCTCATCTTCAAAAATATCCATGCATGCATCACTATAGTGTCCCTCTACTTCCAAATTCACTCTCAAGCTTGGTCTTTGAGCCAATAAATCTCTTCACGTAATATTCCCATTACCTTATTGCTATCCACTATCCTCTCTATCCAATCATTGATAATACCTAGCTCTTCTCCTATATATACATCGATCAAAATATGGTACCTTTGCCCCTTTATAGCTTGTAGAGTTTGCAAATCGTTACTCCAAGCCCATACTTCATCCATAATACTGAAGTTCTTCTTCAAAATTGCTACGAACTTATTCACATTCTCCTACTTAGCATGCAAAAATTTTAAATTCCTTGTGATGATCAAGATACCCTTCTCTAAGAATAGTATTTAAGTCTACTCAGGGTGCTTAGGATCAAGAGGACCAACTACTTTGGCTAGATATTTTTTAAGGATCTCAACTTGTCTTCAAAGGGTTTGGAGTTTAGCCTCATCTTGCTCCATGTTCTTGAGGACATATTTGTCCCCCATAGTCATCATCAAACTAGTTGAATCTTGTGTAGGCATCCCCAACATAACATCCTTCAATTCATAATCCTTGAGACCAAGGCCTTCCATATGTATTTCTTCTAGAGGGATAGCCACTTGCCCAAACAATTCCTAGCTCTATGTACTGGTGACAAATGCCAATGGGAGACTCAGGTTTATTCAAAATCTCTACAATGTCACAAATGTCTTCTTCTGAAGCACAAAATTGAAGCTTAGTAATCCTCATTATTTCCTTTTGAATCCATCTAGGGATGCATCCTACTGAGAACCTAGCTCTTAATGTCAAAAGGTTATGCTCTGCAACTTCCTACCCTTTGTCGCTCCTGCTCAGAGTTATCTTCTATTGGGAGGGCTCTTCTTCTATAACCTCAATCTCAATAGACCCGATAGCTTAAACCTTAGTGTCTTGGTAAGGTAGTTGAGAATATTGCACCATTTGTCCCTCCTTTGAAACTTCATCAGTCAACACTTGTTCTGGTTCCTCCTCCTATGATGGTTCCCTCTGAACCTATTCTTCTTTTGAACTCTGAGGTGGAGGAGTTACTGAGCCCTTATCTACCACTGTAATTCATGGTGGAGATGGAGGAGTAAGATCAAGACCCTATTAATTTGGTGGCATCTCTGTCCAATCTTCCTATTGAGGTTCACCTATAGGGGTGTCCTTGATCTTATCCCAAATTAATTATGTACCTACGAGCATGAAATCAAAATCTAACATTGAAAAAACTTCATCACCTTCTTCACTCTACTCATCCACCCACTATTGTACTTTATCCTCTAAGGAAGAGAGTTCTAAGGGTTCTACTTGGTTGGATGGCAAGATACATGTGGCACTCTTTCTCCATTTTAATTCTATAGCTCTTGCTAGCCAAGTTCTTCCCTATAGGGGCACTTTTTCTTCTTCCTCTTCTAATTCTTCTTCTTCATCATCTTCATCTCCCTCCAGAACGCTTTTAGGAATAGATGGAGAAGGCACCAATCTTTTTTTAATCCTTTGCCTCTTTTTTATCCAGATCTTAATTCTCTTCTTTTGTTTCTTGGAGGTAGAAGGAGAAGTTGGTTTTTCTTGCATAGGAGGAATGGATGCCTATGGAATCTCTCTCTCTTCTGGTTGTCTAGGTATAATGGGTGAAAATTGAGGTTCATCTTGGACTTGAGTAGCTCCAATATCCTCAGACCCTTGTGCACTTTGTTCTTGCTGTTGGGGAGGCACCTATTCTGTAGCTTGTTCTATTTGAATTCTCTAAGGAGAGGTCCTCTTTCTTTTGTTCTTTCCCTTCCTTTCAGGAGGGTGATAATATCCAACTAGGCAATCAAGTTGGCACACTGTCTCTACCTTGATAGGAGACTGGGCCACAAAGGTAGGAATTGTTACTATCTTTCCTCTACCTCTTTCTGGGCGAGCATGTACATGAAAGGTTACTGTATTAGGAATTGGATCAAGTGGAAAATCTTTCTTGATCCAATCCTTCATCATTTTGATGACATTCCTTGCTTGATGATTAATATCATCAACCTCTTCCCTGTCAACCTTAGCATTCATAATGGGCCTTTCACCAATTTTGTCTGAGTTGAATAGGGGCACCTGTAACTCCTTAGAATCCTGTTGCCTTATATCCTCTAGGATATTAACCTAGATATTCTTCTCTTTCAAACACAAATTCATCCTGCAATAGTCCCTTATGTGGACATTGTAGTCATTTGTTGCATTCATCCAATGATCTTCAACAACATCCTCATGGTGAAATTATTTTCCTGCTAGACTCTCCACTCTCCCAACATTGTCAAAATAGGGCTAAGGAGAGTTGTAATCTTCAAGGGGATAATTCTTCCATTCCCATTCAAAGGAAAAAATATCTTATTTTCATTTCACCTGATATGGTCCAATGACCAATGGCCATGCCCAATAAGGTCTATGTTGTCTCTTTATCTTTTGATAGGCCGACTCAATTTGTTTGGCAATATCTAATAGCACTAGTTTGTCACTTGGGTATCTTGGGAGCTTTTTAGGATTGATGGAGGCAATAGCTACCTGAAGATATGTGAACATTTTAAACTAGATGAAGTAGGCTTTGAGAACTATAATCTATTCTTTGGCTTCATTGGATAACCTCTTCCCATAATCTCCCTCAATGAATTGGATAATCACAAAGATAAATGCATCATTCATGATTCTATATTCTTTGATCGATGTCAAAAGCTTCTTCTTCACTAGCTAAGGGTAGACTATGTATGGCAAGGCATTAGGATTCTGCATACTACCTCTTCTATACAAACTGGGGTAGTTAGATGCCCTTGCTGCAAGTAGGTATACCATGTAAAAATTCATGTAAAACTTATTTTTGTCCTTCACTATCCTCAACAACTGACACAAGTTTTCACTTAGTGTGGTGGCCCAATCTAGTGGTATCTTCGCAAATTTGATGATCTTAATGAAGTTGAACATGAAAGTACAAAGGTGTCCTACTGTAGATAAGCCCATGACTTTTCTCAAGAGAATGATAGAGTATCCAATGTCCTCCTTCATGTATGACTCCCACTAGTGTTTCTTGTACTATCTCTTAGCTGCTTCATATGAGAACCTAATGAACTGATCTGCTCTTGGGAGATGGAAGACCCTCTCAATGTTATTGAGTAAGAGGTCCAACACAACTTCTCCTATGACATTCTTGACCACTCTCTCATAAGCAACAAAATATTGTGCCAATGTCATGATTAGTTCTTCTGACTACACTGACACGGGATATGACACTGCATTCACTAACCTGGAATGGATTAATGAGAAGACTAGAGCTGATCTCTTGATGGGCCTATTGCAAATCCTTAGGAATTCTTCCAAATCTATGTGTCCTAGGTTATTATCTCTTATTTATGTGTAATCATTATGGAATCTCAACTCTGAAGGTACACCTTGGAACTTGAATACGATGGGTTTGGGTGCTACTCCGAATGCGGACACCATTTGATCACCTGCATGTCACAAGAAAAAAATGCTTTTCAGGTCAGTGATAAAACTTAGAAATAAAATATAAAAGATTTGAATTTTAAATAAACAAAAATGAAACACCCAATTTGGGCTTTTTAATTTATTTATTACTTTTTTTTAATTTTTTCTACCTCTTATATTTTATTTTCTTTTAGATTTTATATTTTTTTGTATCAATTTATAAATGAGTGTGTAGTGGTTGCACATGCAGTGTTGCATACCATGCACGATAGACATGCCATAGTCACTGCTTATATTGGCACCATGGATAATGGTTATGTTGGTGTTGCGGCAGGTGGGTATGTTGGCACCGCTTGCACTGGGGCATGCAGTGGCCAAAGGGCCACACAAAGGTTCAAGCACACAGTGCATAGACTAAAATACATGGCACAAAGATTAAGTTTAGTGTGCAACACCAAGTCTCAATGTGCATGCTACCAAGGCTAAGCATGTGCAACACATGAATCAGCACATAGCGCATGGCTTAGCTCATGACTTGTGGCTTAACGCGTGGCGCCAAGTGAAAGTGGATGCGTGAAAAAACTTGGAACACACCTCTGAATGTGCACCTCAATGGAAACCCTTGAATGCAATGAAAATAAAATGAAGTGTTGTATGGGTAAGGGGGGTTTCATAACCTCCCCCACCGGGTGGGGTGCAGGATGCGTGGCCATGGGCATGTTGTGCGTACTTGCGTGAGGATTTTTTTTTTTAATGAATTTTTATAATTTTTATATTTTTTCAATTTTTGACTTTTTTGTGTTTTTTCAACTTTCTGATTTTTGTGTCTTTTCCTAATTATTTAATTTTTTTATTTTTTTTGATTTTTGATTTTTTTGTGTTTTCTAATTTTGACTTCTTGTCTCCTAACATCTTTTTTTTTTCCCCAAACTCTCAAACTCATAGTTTGAGAGCCTAAAAAAAGAAGGGGGTCCCCATTACTAGTTAGGAATGGGGCATGTGTTGTGAGACCACAACAAATAACCCCAAAAAAAGGAAGAAATGACCAAGGCATTTCTCCATCAGCAAACATTCTTCCAACATGTATCAAACACCACCAAACTTCAAACACCTCGAGCATATTTTGGATGACTCTACAATCAAAATCTCAAAATTTGAAACCTTCAAACTTAGTGTGTGATTTGTGTATTCATTCATTTTGACATCTAAAGATGCAATCTATCAAAGTTTTCTAATAACTTGGAAATAATCTTCCACTCTTCCTAGCTCATTCATTTAGAATCTCTACGAAGGCTATTCATCGATCATTCACTTAAGCAAATGAGAGAATTAGTTCGAGGGCTCTTGGTAGGATGCCACATTCTTCTAATTTTTTGTAAAATTTGAATAGTCACTCCATGTTGTTTAGAATGTTACTTTTGATGAAGCAATATTTTGGATACAAAATACCTCGTTTCAAAATGTATCTTTTTCCATTTTGAATCTTTAGAATCCTTCAATCTTAACATCATATTTTCTCTCATTTTCTTTCCTTTTTTTTTTTTAATCTTCTATATCCTGACTATGCTTAAACTATTTAGTCAGGACATTGGTGTCATTTCTAGGATTCAATCTCTTGCGAACATCCCTTATGTTCCTCTTTTAGAACTTTTTTGAAACTCTCATGCCAAACAATGACCTTGCCAACCTTTTGAGGAGACCCCTCCTGTTTGAACTAGTTGAAGTTTGATTGTCCCTTGTCATCTTTGACTTCAATTCAACAGCACCTAAACAATCAATTTTGAAGTTTTTCAAAGTGTTGAGAAATTTTTGGTCTGGAGTCCTGATTTCTAGACTGAAAAATCCTCTATTTCCACAAGAAATGTCGGTTGCTTGGTTGGTATAAGACACACAATTGTCCAAATGTTTTTATAATGAAATACCTCTTCCTAAAATTAGAACCAAAGAGTTGTTAGTAAAATCTTGAGAAAAAAATCTCAAGTACACCTTACCCCCTAGGACTGACACAACTTTGAAAGGAAACATGCAACTAAAAGTAAACATGCAACATGAAAGAAAAAACACTTGCAAAAATAAACGCACTTGGAGGAAAAATAAATAAAAATCTAGGCTAAATGCAGAAATAAAATCTAACTAATTTTTTTGTCTTTTAGGCTTTGAAATAATGCTTTAGAAACTGCCCATTTATGAGCAAGGGAAGAAATTCCCCTGTAAGGAACTGAGCCTAAAAGTGTTTTCTTTGAAAATTTCCATGATCTAATAAGGGCTAGACAACAAGCATTGAAACTTAGTATGGCTGCCCAACTTTTCTTTTGCCTTACCCTAGACTAGAACAAGGTCAAAAATCCTGAATGATTTAATTGTGGCTCTCTTGTCGAACCATCTTTTCACAACAGCTTGATGTTTAGCCATGTGCTCCAATGTAGCTATTCATTTCTTGTCTATCTCTAAAAGGTTCATCAATCCAATTTGTACTTTGTTAGCATATTCAGTGTACCCACTCATGAATTTCAAATAGGAATATGCAAATGTCTATAGACAAGCAAATATTAAGAATTCCCCAAAGCATTTTTAACTCTCACTCAATCTGTCCATAAGGCATATTTGAGTTGAGTATGCCAATCCCTAGGGTTCTCCTTCAATAATCATCTTATTATCATGATCAAGTTCTTGTTTGCAGATTATGCCACCCCATTTCCTTGCGGGTAATAATTTGAAGAGAACTTGATCATGAATTTATTTTCAAATGCCCATTGGGTCAAGAATGCAGATGCAAAAGTAGATCCATTATCACACACAAGGGTGAATGGCATTTTGAACCTAGTAACAATGTGTTCTTCTATGAAGTCTATTACCACTTTAGTAGTGTAATTTCTAAATGTTTCTGCTTCCGTCCATCGTGTACAGTAATTTATACCTATGAGAATAAATGTGTGTCCAGTTGATGATGGTGGATTAACCGAACCAATAAAATCTAGCCCCCACTTTTTTAAGGGGAGCACCTCGTATATTGATTGTAATGGCATTTCTAGGTGTCTCTCTTTATTAGCAAGGGTTTGACATATATGGCAAGAATGCACATGTTCGAAAGTTTCTTTGACTATTGATGGCTAAAAATAACTTGATCTGAAAATCATGTGAGTTATTGCTTCTATCTAACCATGTCCTATACCATACTTCTCATAGAAATGTTCCAAGACTTCCTTGGCTTCTTCATGTCCTAAGCATTTTAAATAGATCCCTTTGTAGTTCCTTTTGTACAACTTCTTGTCATGTCACATGTAGGAATCAGATTTCATTTTAAGTCCCCTATGTTGTGAACTATTCATCCACTTCAGACACTGGTCTTGTAGAAGATAACAAATAATGTCTTGATACCAAATGTTTGTCACCACTCCCTAATTAATGTCAACTTGTGATACAACCATCTGCTTCTGATCATCCTCATTTGTTTCATCGTCAAACTTGAATTCCTTTTCATTTCCATCTTGGTTATCAGCTGTCATTTTTGACAACCCTTGACCTCTGACTAATCTCATAGATTGAATTCTTGAAGTATGTCCATCCACTTTCCCCTTCTTTCACCAAGTTCATTCTGCATCAAAAGCATCTTTACTACTAGATTAGGTACAATTGTATACACCTTACTTCTTATTATGTAATGATGAAATTTCTTTACTGCTTTGATTAATGCAAAGGATTGTTTATCAAGGTTTGAATAATTGAACTTGGCATTCTTCAACGGGCAACTCATAAAAGAAATTGGTCTTTCATCTTCCTTTTCTTTCTTCTATGTCAAGATCCCTACACAAGAGTGTTCAAAAGAAAATGAATAGATCTTAAAAGCCAACCCATAATTAGGACTCACGAAAACTAGGGCCATAGAAATGGAAACCTTGATATCTTCAAATGACTTCTTTATCTTAGGAACCCATTCCATCTTAGCCCCCTTTTTGAGTAAATCATTAAGGGGATGAACTATCTCTGCAAATCAACTTATGAATTTCTGCACAAAGTTTATCTTTCTGAAAAAAGACTTTAATTCTTTTCAACTGTGTGGAGGTGCCAATTTCAGAATGGCTTCAACTTTATCAAGATCAATGGAGATTCTAGCTTTAGAAATGACATGTCCCAGGATATTTCCTTTAGTAACACCAAGTGAGCATTTCTTGGGATTGAGAGGTATGCCATATTTATGACATCTATTGAATACCTATCTTAGATCATCAATGTGGGTACTTAAATCTTTCAAAAAGATAGTCAAGTCATCCATGTAGATGACTATACATCTATTAATTAATCCTTTGAAAGCTTCATTCATCACTCATTTAAATGTAGCTCTTGCATTAATTAGTCCAAAAGGCATTCTTTTGTATGCAAAAGTTCCTCACTTGGTTATGAAAGTCATCTTTAGTCGATCTTCTTCATCAACCATCACTTGATTATATCTTGAATAGCCATCCAAGAATGACATCATTTTTGAACCATTTAGAATCTACAAGACCTCATCTAGTGAGGGAAAAGGATAGTTTTCTTTCTGAGATGCTAGATTCAAGTTATGAAAGTCAACACAAAGACAAATCTCTCCAATCTTCTTCCATACAGGAACCAAATTTTTGACCCATGTGGAATGGGGGATAGGAAATATGATCTTAGCATCTAGTAGCTTCTTTACTTCTTTCATGATCAGTGGTTCAATGATAATATTTACTGGTCTTTGTCTTTACCGGAATGGTTTGGCATCTAGTTTTAATGGGATGTCATGTGTGATAATCTTAGGATCATATGTTTTTAGTTCTTCATAGCTCCAAGAAATAACATCCTTATACTTAGTAAGTAATTTGAGCATGTCTTCTCTTTCCTATTGATTGCACGCTTTTCCTATCTATACCATTTTTGGTTCTTCATCAGTACCCAAATTATATGAGTCACATTATTTTATTCCTTTTTCTTGAGTCTCCCTTCTATTGAGTGTTGATTCATCATGATCAAAGATATGTTCAAGTTCAACCATTCATTTTGGAATAGTATTGGTCTTCAAATTAAGAATGCCATATTCACCTCCAAGCTCATCATCTTTAGGTTTGTCATCTGGTGTATCATCAATTTCTTGTCCCTCAAAATGGCAATAGCACATGATAAACTCAAATATATGTTGATCATCCTGAAAGACTTGAAAGTTAGTGATATTATCAAGAATGGACAGAACAACAACCAATTCTACTGAGAATCTTTTCAACGTGGTTCTTTCAAGTGGTTGCAAAGCACTTGCTGAAATGGAGAGAGCATTTGCTACCATATTTTTTCTTCTTGGAATGGATTTGATGTTCAAATCTTTAAAGTCATCCAATATATCTCATACCATTTTTCTATAAGCAAGTAATCTTTTATTGTTGCAAGAGTACATGGATTTTACTTGTTGTATGACCAATTGAGAATCCCCTTTGATTATGAGAGTTGTGACTCCTTTCTCAAGTGCAAAGAGAAGTCCTCAAATTTACACTTTGTATTCTAAAGCATTGTTAGTACATCTAAATTGTAATTGATATGCAGCATAGAAAGACATACCTTTTGGGTTGACCAATTTGATACCTACACCAGCTCCCAACTTGCACTGGAACCATCAAAGTAGAGTGTCCAAATCGAATTTTTCTTGGGTTTCCTGACTTTATGCTTATTCATCCTTAACTTTTATTTCACTTGAGCCTTGAATGAATGTTTCTTAGGAATCCATATTAACTTTCCTTGTCTAGGACTTGATGATTCCCCTTTGTAATCTGTAGATAGAGGAAGTGTGTGTTTTTCTTGTTTTTCTTGAATTTCCCCTATCAGTTCTTTCATTTCCTCAACCTTAGGTTTAGGATGAATGACTACTAAAGTCCATCCTTTACCTTTCACATATCATCTTCTCCTTTGAACTTTAATCATCCCAGGAGGTGGAGAAGACAAACCTCCACCATCTGAAGAGCTATCACTGTATGATGCATTTAGATCTTCATTTTCCTCTTCAATCTTTTCAACAAGGTTGGATGAGTTCAATATTTTTTGTTTTTCTTTGAATTCATCTGTTGAGGTCTTTTTATCCTTGTTTCCATTATTTGTGTTAGTACCTTCACTACTACTTCTTGACATAATGAGCATTCAAATTCTAAGTGACTAACTTTGTGCAATCAACAAAATCTTGGAAGAAGGAGGATATTGGGATCAGCTTCCTCTCCTAAACATTGTAAATTAGGCACCATACTATCTATGAACTATGTCACGGTTTCACTTTTGGGTACTGACACTTTAGGTTCTTTATTCTGATCTTGAGATGTATTGGTTGGAACCATATCCAATATCATCACTTTTTATGAACCCAAATCTGATTGTAAGAATGCTATCTCATTTGAGGCATTATATTTTTTGATTATTGTTTTTAGTTTGGGTTCAACATCTATCTTGATTTAATTGTTCAATCCTTTCCATGGCAACCACAATTGAGTGAAGTCTATAGAAAAACATCCTCTTGGACATTTCGTCCACTCTCTGCTTCAAAGTAATCCATATTTTTCTAGGATATCAACTGCATGTATGTCAATAACATCCTGAATTTGAGGGTTAACGATTAATTGTATCCGCACATCTTTCAATACACCAATGACTTTTACCTCTATTTTATCTAGCTATATTACTACTCGATTGGAGGGTTAAGGACTAACTCTTAGCCTTTGAGCTATTGATAATGGCATTACATTACATGAAGCTCCTAAATCAATAAGGCAATTGTGAAGGTTCTTCCCATATATCTTGATGCTAAGCAGAAATAGGGGTACCTCAACTTTGTCTTTCAACATATGGACATCACTTATACAACATTCACCTATTGAGATACCATCTTTTGAGGAACAATATTCGTATTTTGGGATACCTTTATATGATCCAGAGTCTTCATGAATGCTTCTCATTATTGTGGACAATTTTTTAACATGTCAAACATGGAAATATTGGCCTTAGTCCTTTTCAAGTCCTCTACTGCATTGTACTTTTCAATGAACCAAGCAGGATTCTTCAATATTGTTGGTACATTCACTTGATTTCAATTTTGTTGTCCTCTATACACTGGTCTTACTAGTGGCAGATTGTTACTTGCTCTTGGATCAGGTGGAGTTGGTTGAAAAGCTAGAGGAATTCCATCTGTTAAGTGATCCTTTCTATTTCTGAGATTGTATGTATTCTAATTGTCATTATGAAAGGAAAACATCTCATCATGTTGAAGGTCTAGTTCCTAGCTAAAATGGAATGAAAATTCCTCACTTGTTGGTGGTTCCACTTGTGTATTCTATGCAGAATTGTAGGATTCCAATAGAATAGTATTGAATTATACAGGAGGAGGATTGTCATTTACCTGTGAACTTTGATTGATCTTTTGTTTTCCATTATGGTACAAGCCATCATTGTTAGGTGCATTTTGGCTATCATCATATTGATTGATATCAACATACTGAATGTTGTTGTTGTTTTTATCAGCAGGAATGCTTCCATTATTCATATGAGTGTTCCATTATTGGTTCTGCCTTTGGAAGCCATTGTTGTGATCAGGAGGATTGAAGTTGTTCCCTCCACTGTTCTTTCTTGCATTGTTGTTAGTATTGTTCTTGTTGAAGTTTCTGTTGTAATTCTAGCCAAAATTATTGTTGTAGGGGCTAGCGTTGTTTCTTTGGAAGTTGTTATTTTATCCTTGTGACAATCTAAGATGTGTCAACTCATTATTCATTTGTGACATAGTCTTTTTCATTTGACCAACTTCTAAAATAAGGTTATTGTCTATTTCCATGGGAACTATTGCTTTCTATTGAAAGAAAGCTATTTTTGGAGGCTCATACCCTAGATAGGTTATTGCAGAGCTCTATGGAGTGGGTGCCTACTATAAAGGAATTAGATTCATAGGTATGAATTGGCTAGGCATTGTGGGTGCTCCCACAGGGTATGTTGGTATTGTAGTGATTGCTTGTGTTGGAAGCATCATTCCTCCTCCATTAGGATTGGCTTGCTTCATGAATGTGATTACTTCTACAAAGACTTTATCTAATGTATCAATATCACCTAGAGGAAGTCTTCTTAGAAAGATCATTGTAAGAGCATCCATAGCATTCAGATAAATTTGAATAGCGGCTCCAACTGGTATAGTGTATGGCATTTCTAGCTTGTAGTATGCCATGTGCAAGTGATGGTTGAAGTGTGAAACTAAGTATGCCATGTGAAAGTGATGGTTGAAGTGTGAAACTATCTCAGATAGGTCCCTTTAAATTGATATAACCTATTGATGTATCATAGCTGGATTGATGAAAGTTTTGAATTGGTCCAAGAACAATTTTTTGAAAGTAGCCCAATCTCCAATATATCCTAGTGGCAAATTAACATACCAATTAAAGGAAATTTCCCCCAAAGAATAGGGGAATAAACAAAGAACCACATCCTCATTAGCAATTTTCTTTTAGTTGCAAATTTCTTTGAAAACTTTGACATGATCCTCTACAATTTGTGTCTCACCATAGATAAATCTTGGGCAAAATTTATCGGGATTCTTAGGGAGGTCATGAAGTGCACCTCTCAAGTTGATGGGTGAGTCTACAACATTTGTGAAAAAGGCCATTGGAGGATTTGATGGACCTAAGGGTGGTTGTTGAGGAGTAGCTATTGGAATATGGGGTGGTCCACCAGGTGGTTGGAGTGGAGGTGGAGTTGAAGAAGATGATGAAAGTTCGAATGGAAGTGGTTGAATTCGGGGTATTCGATTGTCACTACGTGGTTTGTGGAAGTGGATAAGCTCAAGAAACTCGTGTACACTTGGCATAGACCTTAATACTCGCTGAAATGGGGATTTTGGATCAATATCCTCCAGTTTGCATCAATTCTAGAAAAAGTGCATCTCTGTAGAAGTACACTTTCTCACCTTTCTAAACTTTGTGCAACACAAAGTTTTGCACTCTTGTGCACCTACGTAGTTGTGGATCTGTGGACCTGCATGGCTATGAACCTACATAGCCACACACCTATGCACCTAAATTTTTGAAAAACTCAAAAAAAATTATTAGCTTGTGTGAAGCATAGATTAGTACAAAAGTGTAAAATTTTGAAACTTGGCAAAAAATTTCTTCTTTTCCCAGAGTCTAAAGCGCCCTCCTTCTAGTGCCACTTCTATTGGGTAGTCATTCTACAGAAGGCCAATAACAAGAATCATTCACAAAATTCCTCTCTTGAAAAGCTAATCTTTTGGATCAACTCCAAGATTTTGTATTTGTCCTACGATGTACCAAAATCCACTCATTTGAAGATAAATGTGATTTTTCATGAGGATGCCTTTGTTGGTTCTATTATGATCTTGGAATGAAGTAAAATATGTTTGCTATCTCAAAATAACACACAAAAGAACTATGTTTTTTGTATTTTTCTATTTTTGAATGAATGCAATCTAACAATGCAACTAAAATGAGCTCCTACTCTAACAAGGGGTTAGCAAAGCAAATAACAGAACTAAAAGCAAATAACATGAAATTGAAAACCTAACGGACATAAGCTACAAAAAACAACATGCTACGAGTTAAACTTTCAAAGAAGTCAATAGGAAACCAATGAAAATAGGAGCAACACCTCCTAGAATCCCTTGATGCAATCGTTAGTGAGAAACTTTAACAATCATATGATATTTCACCTTTCATCAAATCATAAGGCCATGAAAAGTGCGCTCATGCAAGACAAAAAGTTATGTAGGCATGATTTGATGATATCTTCTCATGCTAGATACATTAGTGAAATTTATAAAACTATAGCAAACAACAGAATTAAAGAATTGCACAACCAGAAACAACATAATAAACCTTTGGCTCAATCATAATCTCATGAACAAAATCCACAAAAATATGACACATTCAGGCAAGAATCACTATACTCGAAATGTGAGCACCAAAAGCATAATTTTATTGCATAATAACAACGGCCTTTGTTACATATTACAATAGGATATTTATAAGAAATCATCTCCTCAATTTGTGTTGAGAGTGAGAGATATTCTTCATGCAATAAAATGTTTTTAAACAATAAAAAAAACTAAATATATACAATCTAACAATCTAACTAGTGCTTAGTAGGACTCCATCCATATTTTCATGAGCCTTCTACATGTTTAAAACAAATAAATTATGAGAGATGAAAGAGGAGGAAGCCTTTAGTCAAAGTAGAAGTGTTTGGAAATGCTAAAAATAGAAGTTGGTCCTTTACTAGGTGTGTCTCGAAGTTAAACTGCCATCAAAATGCGTTCTTGATGCATGGAAAGCACTATTTTTGGAACAAATAGTTAATTGTCGATGCAACTTTGAATTGTAGAGTTTTGGACTTGCGTACCTATGTACCTACGAACCTGTGGAGCTATGGACCTCGACAAGGTCAAAATCTCAAAATTTTACTAAGTGTCAAAATTGAAATTCAGGCATATGGGTTTCATTCATCTTCATCCCAAAGCTATGTTTGGATGTTTGCCCTTGAATTTCTCTATTATCTCAGTAATCTTAGCCACATCTGATAGATCTAAAGCCTCATACTTATCTTTTACCTTTTATCTATAATTGTCTACCTCAATTTGGGTATCAGCAGAATCCCCGAGTTTGGTATCCAATTCTAACTATGCTTCTTCAATTCTGAAGGCTTGTCAGATGTCCTCATCATTAGCAACCTCTACAAAAATCTTCCTAAAATTCTCAACCACTATATCTATGGGTAACAACTTTCCTCATCTCTCATCTTCAAAAATATCAAAGCATGCATCATTGTAGTGTCTCTTTGCTTCCAAAATTCACTCTCGGGCTTGATCCTTGAGCCAATGAATCTCCTTATGTAATGTTCCCATTACCTTATTTCTATCTACTATCTTCTTTATCCAATCATCAATCATATCTAGCTCTTCTCCTATATATACATCGATCAAAATGCGATACCTTTACCCCTTTATGGCTTGTAGAGTTTGCAAATCCTTACTCCAGGCCTATACTTCATCCATAATACTGAAGTCCTACTTCAAAATTGCTACAATATTATTCAAATTCTTATACATAGCATGCAGCAACTTCAAATTCCCTATGATGATCAAGATACCCTTCTCCTCAAAACTTTCCCACCATTGCTAACAGGCTTTCAAAAATGGATCAATATGCATTGCTCCCCCTTCTTTGAGAATAGTATTTAAAGCCTACTCATGGTGCTCAGGATCAAGAGGACCAACTACTTTAGCTAGATATCCTTTTAGGATCTCAACCTACCTTTAAGTGTTTAGAGTTCAGCCTCATCTTGCTCCATGTTCTTGAGGACCTCTTTGACCCCCATAGTCATCATCAAATGGGCTAAATCTCATGTAGGCTTCTCCAACATAACATCCTTCAATTTGTAATCCTTGAGACCAAGGCCTTCCACATCTATGTCTTCCAAAGGGATAGCCACTTGTGAAAACAACTCCTGGCTCTGTGTACTGCTGACAAATGCCAATGGTGTTGCCTCATGTGATGGAGACATAGGTTTATTCAAAATCTCTACAATGTCACAAATTTCTTCTTTTGAAGCACAGAATTGAGGCTTAGTACTCCTCATTATTTCCTTCCAATTCCATCTAGGGATGCATCCTGTTGAGGACCTAGCTGTTGATAACAAACGGGTATGCTCTGCAACTTCCTTTTCTTTGTCGCTCCTTGGAGTTGTCTCTTTTTGGGAGGGCTCTTCTTCTATAGCCTCAATCTCAGTAGACCTTGTAGCTTGGTCCTCAGTGTCTTGGGAAGACGGTTGAGAATATTGCACCATTTGTCCCTCCTTTGACACTTCATCGATCAACACTTATTCTAGTTCCTCCTCCTATGATGGTTTCCTCTGAACCTATTCTTCTTCTGAACTCTAAGGTGGAGGAGTCATTGAGCCCTTATCTACCACTATAATTCAAGAACCTTTGTATCTGGTGGCATCTGTGTCCAGTCTTTCTATTTGAGGTTCACCTATAGGGATGTCCCTAATCTTATCCCCAATTAATTCTATACCTATGGGCATGAAATCAAAATTTGACATTGAAAAAATGTCATCACCCTCTTCACTCTACTCATCCACCCACTTTTTTACTTCATCCTCTGAGGAAGAGAGTTCTAAGGGTTCTACATGTGTGGACGGGGAGATACCCAACCCACTTGTTCTCCATTGTAATTTTGTAGCTCTTGCTAGCTGAGTTCTTCCTTGTAGGGGGTCCGGTAACTCCTTAGAATCTTGTTTCCTTATCTCCTCCAGGATATTCAATTGGAGAGTATTCTCTGCTAGATACAAAGTCATCCTACAATAATCCCTTATGTGGATATCGTAGTCATTTGTTGCATTCATCCAATGATCTTCAATAGCATCCTCATGGTGAAAGTCTTTTCCTGCCAAACTCTCCACTCTTCGAACATTGTCAAAATAGGGCTGAGGAGAGTTGTATTCTTCAAGGAGATAATTCTCCCATTCCCACTCAAAGGACGAAATATCTTGTTTCCATTTCACCTAATATGGTCCAATGACTAAGGGCAATGCCCAGTAAGGTCTCCATTGTCTCTTTATCTTCTAATAAGCTGACTCAATTTGCTAGGAAATCTCTAATAGCACCAGTTTGTCACTTGGGTATCTTGGGAGCTTCTTAGGATTGATGGAGGCACTAGCTACTCGAAGATATGTGAACATTTTAAACTAGATGAAGTAGGCTCCGTGAACTATAATCTGTACTTTGCCTTCATCGAATAACCTCTTCCCATATTCTCCCTCAATGAATCAGATGATCGCAAACATAAATGCATTATTCATGATTATGTATTCTTTGCTCTATGTTGAGAGTTTCTTGTTCACTAGCTGAGGGTAGACTATGTATGGCCAAGCATTGGGATCCTGCATATTGCCTCTCCTGTACAAACTCGGGTAGTTAGTTGCCCTCACTGCAAGTAGGTATACCATGTAAGAAGTCATGTAAAACTTCCTTTTGTCCTTCACTATCCTCAACTTCTCACACAAGTTTTTACTTAGTGTGGTGACCCAATCTAGTGATATTTTCATAGATCTAATGGTCTCAATCAAGTTGACCATTAAAGTACTAAGGTGGCATGTTGTGGGTAAGCCCATGACTCTGCTCAAGAGAATGATAGAGAATCCAATATCCTCCTTCGTGTATCCCTGAGTCATATCAACTTTTCCTGTTATCCTTCCCCTAGGAGGCTTCTCAATGAGGAAAGAAGATTGTATGATGTCTATTGCCTCCCACTAGTGTTCCCTATACCATCTCTCAACTCTTCATATGAGAGCCTAATGAACTGATCTGCTCTTGGGAGATGGAAGACCCTCTCAATGTTATCAAGTTGGAGGTCCAACACAACTTCTCCTATGATGCTCTTGACCACTCTCTCATTAGAAAATAAATATTGCACCAATGTCATGATTAGTTCTTCTCATTGCACTAACACTGGATGCAACATTGCATGCACCAACCCAGAACAAATTAATGAGGAAACTAGAGCTGATCTCTCGGTGAGCTTGTTACAAATTCTTAAGAATTCTCCCAAATCCATTTGTCCTAGGTCACTATCTCTAATTTCTGTGAAATCAGCATGGAATCTCAACTTTGAGGGTGTGCCTTAGAACTTGAATAGGACAAGTTTGGCTACTACTCCTAATGTGGACGCCATTTGATCACCTGCAGATCATAAGAAAAAATGCTTGTCAGGTCAGTGATAAAACTTAGAAATAAAATGTAAAAGATTTGAATTTTAAATAAACAAAAATGAAATGCCCAATTTGGGCATTTTTATTTATTTATCACTTTTTTTTTTACCTCTTATTTATTGATATATATATATATATATTTTTTTTTAATATAATTTTTATTTATTTTTTTATTTATTTTTTTAATTTTATATTTTTTTGTATCATTTTAGAAATGAGTGTGTAGTGGATGCACATGGTGTTGCGTGCCATGTGCTAAAGGAACGCTACGAGTGCAAGAGGAGCGTCGCGGGTGTAGCTTATATTTGTGCCACGAACAATGGTTATTTTGGCACCGTTTGTATTAGCGTCACGGGTAGTGGGTATGTTGGTGACGCTTTTACTAGGGTGCGTGGTAGCCAAAGGGCTAAGGAAAGGTTCAAGCACATGGTGCATAGACTAAAAAATGCAATGCAAAGACTGAGTTCAGTGCGCGGTGCCAAGTCTAGACACGCATGGTGCCAAAGCTTAGTGCGCAGCACCAACTGAAAGTGGATGCATGAAAAACTTGGAACGCACCTCTGAATGCACATGTTAGTTGAAATCCTTGAATGCAATGAAAATAAGATCAAGTGTTGTTTGGGTAAGGGGGGTTTTATAACCTCCCCTAGTCGGACGTAGTGCGTGGTGCGTAGCCACGTGCACGTACTTGCGCGAGGCGGTTTTTTTTTTTTAATTGAAATTTTTTTTTGAATTTTTATAATTTATATTTTTTTTCAATTTATATTTTTTTTTTGTGTTTTTTCAACTTTCTAATTTTTTTGTGTCTTTTTCTAATTTTTGAATTTTTTGTATTTTTTATTTTTGATTTTTTGTGTTTTCTAATTTTGACTTTTTGACTCCTAACATCTTATTATTATTATTATTATTTTCTGGACTCTCGAACTTACAATTTGGGAGCCTAAAAAAAGTAGAGGGTCCCCATTCTTAGTTAGGAATGGGGCGTGTGTTGTGAGACCACAACACTTATCATCATAAACATCCATAATAACATCCTCATACATGTAAACTAGATCAGCAACAATATCCAAATTACAAACCCCATCAGCAAAAAAATATGAACTCAAATCCATACTAAGAACAAAATATAAATCCATAACATGAAAATTCTCCACTAAATCAATAGTAAATGAATCCATATCAAGAACATACAACAATAACCCTATGCCATCCATACTCATAAAAGTATATATATTCATTCCTCCAGCAACATAAATATCACCAACATCATCAAAATCCCCATCAGTAACAACATTCATATCCTTCAACATCTCAACAACAACATATAAGTTTAGATCCATATCAACAACAACAACAACATCTAAATCCACCTCAATAGCATCTCTAAAACCTTAACTACATCACCAACAGGTAAATCCATCTTCTTATCATGAGAAACATTCAAATCAATAACATTCATAATAGAAGGAACATGTAACTCCAGATCAACATATAAATCCTCAATCACATCTACATCAATATTAAAATCATCCTAAATAATAGAAACTTCCAATTCCTTACCAATATAAGTGAAACTCTCCTCCTCGGCAATCTCATTGCACATAATAATATACCCTACAATTTCCATGTCTAATCTATCCATCTGCTCATGAAAACCAAAAGATACTTCATCAACTGCAACAAAATCATCATCCACTTCCATGATCTGTCTTCTTCTCTTCATAATCTCTATAACTAGCCAACAAACCTTCTTTCTAATCCTCAGATGGCAACTCCAATCAAACTCATCCAAATCATCAATCCTTTCTTGAATTTCATCCCAAAAAGAATCATACTCATTTTTCTCAACATCACTGAAATGTCTTCCACAATCTTGAACTAACTCAACAACTTCTACTCTGGTTATAATTTTTCTCAGCATGTCAAAGAACTCTAGATCAACATCTTTCCTTCCACAAACCATCTTTACACATACAAACAACAATCAAATGGAAAGTTCTCTGTAAGTGTAGGCTAAATCTTTAGATTTGCTACCCTACACCAAAATCACCAACTAGTGAGGACTTCTGAAGAAAATATTCTCAAATAATTTTTTCCCAATCCAAGGTCCTAAGACAAACTGCCTCACACTTCGGTGATCTATTTAACACTTAGGAACACTGAGCTCTAATACCATCTAATGCAGCAAGAATCTAAAGATACCCCTACTAGAGGTAATTTGGATCCTATAAAATAAACACATAGTGGAAAATGAACAAGAGGAACAAGATTTACACCCAGAGAGACAAAATTTTGTATATTTGAATCAAGAAGTTTACATCCAACATGCCTAGCTATGAGGCCTTCTGGGTTATGACCATTATAAAGAAGAATACATCTTTCAAAGAAGAATGGATCTCCAAACACAAATGTGAACTTCTACCGCTAAGATACTCTACGCTAAGACTCCTACTACATCTCCATCATCCAATAATAAATACCTAAGACTCTACCCAAGACCCCTTTAAGTACTTGTATGGCCACAAGTCGGTCTATTACAAATTACCAACTAAATAAACCCTTACATTAAATGCATAACCAAGCCACAACTTGGCTCTCAACAAATATTAAATACCCATCACAAAATTAAATGAAAAGGTCTGATCCAACTAGAACTGAACAGAAAAAACTTAGTCAATGAAGGACAAAGACTTGGCCAACCATCAAAAGAATCACTAGCTTACTTAGCATACAATGAAATTGGTAACCAAAGAGAATTGATTCATGCTATACTCAATCAAAATTGGAACTTGGTTGAGATTGGAACTCAACACCTTAATAGCAACTTGTCACTAATAAGGAACTCGATCGACAAAGGAACTCAGCATCATCTGCAACTAGGTCAAAACTTGGTTAACACTATAACCTGAAAAATAGATTACCAACTAACTTGGTAATTGAAGACACTCAGTCAAAGAAGGAAACTCAGTTGAAACTGCAAGCTCAGTCGATACATGAACTCAATCAAAACTATCACTCAGCAACCATAGCCTGAAAAGAGTAGAATAGTTAAGAAACCAAGGATGTCCCTGCATCAAACTACTAGGGTAAATAGAAAAGACCTCAAATTCTCCTACATTAGACTCCCTAGGAAAATAGAAAAATGTGTCCCACATTTTGACTCCAAAAGAAATTTCCACACTCAGCTTCATCTTCACAAAAGGCTTCCAATCCATCAAAGAAAAGAGATTAAATCCAAAACTCAACCATCTATGCTTCATCCATCCAAAAATTTGAATCTCATCCAACCAATCAACATACTCACTCATAGGGATTAATTGAAAATCACAATGCTCCACACGTAATCTATGCAACTTATCATCACAAACATCCATAATAACATCTGCATACATGTAAACTAGATCAACAACAACATATGAACTCAGATCCATAATAACATCAACATATAAATCTATAACATGAAAATTCTCCAATAAATCAATATAAAATGAATCCTTATTAGGAACATACAACAATTACCCTATGTCATCCATACTCATTATAGTATATATATTCATTCCTCCAGCAACATATAGATCAGCAACACCATCAAAATCTCTATTAGTAACAACATAGATATCCTTCAGCATCTCAACAAAAATATATAAGTTTAGATCCATATCAAAAACAACAACATCATGTAAATCCACCTCAATAACATCTTTGAAACCCTTAAACATATGACCAATAGGTAAATCCATCTTCTTAACATGACCAAAATTTAGATCAATAACATTCATAACAAAAGGAACATGTAAAGGAACATGTAACTCCAAATCAACATATAAATCCTCAATCAAATCTATATCAACATTAACACTATCCTGAATAATAGAAACTGCCAATTCCTTACCAACATAAGTGAAACTCCCCTCCTCATCAATCTCATTTCACACAACAAGATACCCTGCAATTTCCATGTTAGATCTATCCATCTGCTCGTGAAAACAAAAAGATACTTCATCAACTTCAACAAAATCATCATCCATTTCCATGATTTTTCTTCTTCTCTTCATAATCTCTATAACTAGCTAACATACCTTCTTTCTAATCCTCAAATGCCAACTGAAATAAAACTCCTCCAAATCATTAATCATTTCCTGAATTTCATCCCAAAAAGAATCATACTCATTGCTCTCAACATCATCAAATGTCTTCTACAATCCTATGCTAACTCAATAGCTTATACTGTAGTTGTAATTTTCCTCAACATGTCAAAGAACTCTAGATTAGCATCTCTCCTTCCACGAACCATCTTTACACATACAAACTACAATTGAACAGCAAGTCCTCTATGAGTGCAAGCCAAATCCGCATATCTACCACCCTACACTAAAATCACCAACTAGTTAGGACTTCCAAAGAAAATATTATCAAATAATGTTTCACCCAATCTAAGGTCCTAGTAAAAACCACCTCACACTTTGGCAATCTATTTGGACACTCAAATACAGTAAGCTCTAATACTATCTGATGCAGTAGGAATCTGAATATACCCCTACTAGAGATAATCCAAATCCTAGCAAACAAACACATAGTGGAAAATGAACAAAAGGAATGAGATTTAGACCCAGAGAGACAAAATCCCATATATTTGAATCAAGAAGTTTACATCCAACATGTCTAACTGTGAGGCCTTCTAGGTTACGACCATTACAAAGAAGAATACATCTTTCAAAAAAGAATGTATCTCTAGACTCAAATGCAAACTTCTACCTCTAAGATACTCCACGCTAAGACTCCTACTGCATCTCCGACATCCAATAATAAATGCCTAAGACTCTACCCAAGACCCCTTTAAATTCTTTCATGGCTACAAGTTAGCATGTTACAAATTACCAACTAAATAAACCCTTACATTAAATGTATAACCAAGCCACAAGTCAGCTCTTAATAAATAGTAAATACCTATCACAAACTTAAATGCAAAGGTTGGCTCCAACTAGTACCAAACATAAACAACTCGGTCAAATGAAGGACCAAGACATGACCAACCATCAAAATAATCACTAGCTTACTCGACATACAAAAAACTCAATCACCAAAGAGACTCAGTTCATAATGAACTCGGTTAGAACTTAAACTTGGTTGAGACTAGAACTTGACACTAATAGAAACTCGGCACCAACAAGGAACTCAGTCAACAATAGAATAGTAACTCGATCAAAAAATGAACTCTACATCATCAGCAACTTGGTCAGAACTCGGTGAACACTATAACTTGGCCAAAAGATTACCGACCAGCTCGACAATTGAAGGCATTCAATCAAAGAAGGAAACTCAATCTAAACTATAAGCTTGGTCAATACATGAACTCAGTCAAAACCATCACTCGACAACCATAGCCTAAAAAGAGTAGGAAAGTTAAGTAACCAAGAATGCAACTACATCAATAAGGATGGATGACTTAGAACATTTAAATCAAGAAAATTTGTGTTTTCACGTTTCTATGCAAGGATTTAAGGAGAAGTTTCTAGAAAAGAAGAAGATGAGTGAGAAGGTGGAAAAAGTAATTATATGTGATGAATCTGATCATAACCCTAATATCTATGGTGGTGTTTAAGTGGAAAAAGATCATAATTTCCTATTTAAGGAAGTACATGGGCTAACCTAGTAAGGTTGGAGTAGTTGTTGATGCTATTGATTAGAAAAATTAAGTAGAAGGCTGAGAAGAGTTGAGAAGAGGAGAAGAGTGATTGCTTGAATGGTTGCCAAGAAAATCAGAGACTGAGATGACAATGAAGGCCAATTAGTGGATCAACATTTGAGCCAAACTGGGATCTATATTTTCAAAGTGATTTGTGTTTTCTATATCAAAACTTGGTGTTACTTTCTAACCATTATATTAGTATTGAAATCTTTTAATCAAGGTTGACCTAATAGTAATATGTAAATCCTTTAATCAAGGTAGCATTCTAATGGAATGTTATAAAGTCCTCATACAAGGCCACTCCTAACAAGGTGATTAAATGCTTTAAAAAGGTCACATTTAATAGTGTGTTTTGTAACCTTTAAGAAGGTTGGCTCGTAATAGAGCTCACTTCAAAATAGTGAAAAGATTGGTGACATTTTACTAGTGGTTTCTCCTAAATTGGGTTTCCAGGTTAAATCCTAGTGGCAAACTTGTGTGGATGTTGTTTGTGATGATTTACTATTAATGGTTACATTTTGCAAGTCGGTTATATTTAGGATAGTGGACTGCTAGGTTAAGTTATTAAAATGTTACTATAGAGGCTGAACTAATGGATGTTTAGATATGAAGTATTTTAAGTATTCGTTTGTTCAATTGGTACATTTGGACCTTGGATAACTGATTCAATTCTAACAATGGATTGCTATCTAACTATACAGAAATGAATATCTTGCATTCAAAATAATTTTTTTTAAATGGAATAAAAATTAGACATGAGAATGAGGTACACCCCATAGAAAATAAAGTAATACAAGGTTCAATAATTCTCTCTTTGACTCATTTGAAAATAAGAACACAAAGTATTTACTATAAATTAGAAGAACTATTTTTTCCTTTTCCCAAAAATTATGAGAGAAATATAACTATCAAGAAAAATCATTTAACCTTTTTATCTCACCCTAGAAACACATATATTGGATGTTGCTTTGTCAATTGTACATAATGTAAAAATTAGTGAAGCTAGGACCAAAAAATTGGAAAAAGATTCAATTTATTTTTAAAATGTGTCACTGCGGTGAATAATGAATTTTTAGGAAGAAGGAAAAGTCCAAAAGCCATTTGGCTTAACATAAGAGTTTGAGATTATGACCAATCACATCATTTATAGAAAAATCCCTACCATTGGAGAACATAAATCAATTGATGAAACAAATAAAATCCCTATTAAAGTATAAATGACATGTTCAATAAAGGTAGAACAATAATTTAGTTACTCGTCAAAAAATATCTTAAATATAGTGCATCTATTAGTGTTAATTCAATACTTGATTTGTTAGTTCACTCATTTCAACATCTAACATGGGGTGTCTACAAGTATTATACATGACTCGAAGAAAAAATTATATGATTTTAGAAGCTACCTCTTCAAAAATAATTTAATAAGTTTGAAGATTGACTTACAAAGACAAAATAGATAAAGAAAACTCAAAAGGGAAAAAAAAAACTCAAATATAAGCAAGCAATCTTATCAAATAGTTTCTATTACTACACTTAAATTTCAGCATCAAACATGAGATGTCAATAAGTGTTAGGCATTGCTTATAGAACAATGTCTATGGTAAAACCAAAGGATTTTCAATTAGTTTTGAAATTCACTTACAAATAGGTTTCAAAGGTTAAATATTCTTCTAATTTAAGGGATCAATCTAATCAAATCATCCAATAGATAATAATGATGATGCTTCTCAATATTATATTTTCATAATATGATTCTATAATACTCATAGAAAATGATACAACATATATAGTATCTAAAGGTTTGATTAATCAAAACAAGAAAGAGACAAAATTGATCTTGGTCATTATATTTGCACAAAGGTAGAAAATATAATTGTAATTTTAATTTTAAGAATAGCCAAGCTAACTCACGTAATGGAAAATAAGGTATACTTGTTGTAATTTAAGAAATAGTGTTATGGTCAATTTCCTTCCACGTTTGATAAGGGTAGCTCAATTATATAGTGAGGGATTTCTACTTTATCTCTATACTCATAATTAGAATGTATAAAATCAATGAAAAGAAAAAAGAATAGAATGAAAATTATACCAAAGATATCTTGGATAGGTTAGATATGGATTAATAGCTAATTATATTGAAAAGAATATGTTGCAATCAAAATATGAAAAAATGCAATAAAAATTAGACATGAATGAGGTACGCCCCATAGAAAATAAAGTGATACAATGTTCAATAATTCTATCTTCGACTCATCTCAAAATAAGAACACAAAGTATTTACTATAAATGATTACAACCATTTTTTATTTTTCCCAAAAATTATGAGAGAAATATAACTATCAAGTCCTTCCACGTTTGATAAGGGTAGCTCAATTATATAGTGAGGGATTTCTACTTTATCCCTATATTTGTAATTAGAATGTATAAAATCAATGAAAAGAAAAAAGAATAGAAAGAAAATTATACCAAAGATATCTTGGATAGGTTAGATATGGATTAATAGCTAATGTTATAGAAAAGAATATGTTGCAATCAAAATATGAAAAAATGGAATAAAAATTAGACATGAATGAGGTACGCCCCATAGAAAATAAAGTGATACAATGTTCAATAATTCTATCTTTGAGCCATCTCAAAATAAGAACACCAAGTATTTACTATAAATGATTACAACCATTTTTTCATTTTTCCCAAAAATTATGAGAGAAATATAACAATCAAGAAAAGCCATTTAAACCTTTTTATCTCACCCAAGTAACTATCATATCTCTAGCATTAGAACTACCTAAATATTGGTTGTAGTTATATAAAAGTGTGTGCCTTAGCAAGCCTAACTTTACTAACAATTTTGAATGACGAGATAACATTTTTTATCTGATGACTGTATTATGTATAATTTATGTTCGTCTCATCTAGAATAGAAGAAAGTTTTGTCTTCTTTATTTACAACACATTTTTTTTCTCCTGTAGTAATCTCAATATTATGAAAATTATTGGATTCTTTACATGAAGTTTTGTGTCTAATTTTAGTGTCAACTATTCCATGCTTTCAGCCCTTTTCCATAAAAGCATCTGATTTATCATTCGTGCACGCTTGGCATAGACATGTTTGCCACACTAATGGTCTGAATGTACAATTTCATCAAGTAATAACATTGGATAGAGGCATTGACATCCATTAAGGTCAGTTGGAAACTCAACTAGTCTAGTAAAAATAGAATTCATTCATTTACTATTGTGAAGACTTTAGAAACAATTTTAAAATGTCAATTATTTCTTGATATATTTATAAACCTTTGAAATAGATGTATAGATAACCAATCTTATTCTTAAACATTATGCACTTAGTAATTATAAATCACTTTTGAAGTATGATAAAGTAGAACTTCTCAAAATAAAGAGATTTCTAAGAAAACCAATAAAAAGGATTAACATTAACATTTTAGTTTGCACAACTGCTCATGCACCCAATCTTATAATACCCAAATGTGATTTTTAAAAAGAAATATTGCCAAAGGATTTGATCCCCTTTATTGTAGGTATCATGAAGCATTGAAATTTTATCCAAAATTTCTAGCCTTATATTTCACTGTCAAGCACCAACCTCGTTCCCATGCATTTGTCTTGTTGAATAAAGCAAGAAATTATTGGTGGACCAATTCTTTTGACAAGGAAAAAGGAATTCTCTTTCCTATGAATGTCTCCACAAAGAAGAACCCAAATGTATACATGTCTCTCCCAAGGACAGGTTAAACATGTGAGCTATAACAAAATCAATTGTTACAAAAATATGATTTGTTATTCCAAGTTTGTATCGATGAGAAAGTTAAGAACACACCTCGGTGGTGTATGAATATAATGAGACATCGTAGTAAGCAATAGAAACTTTGTCATGTATCTACTACCTCAACATGGACCATAAATTCTCACTTTTTTCCTGAAATTATCATCAATCCTTTCAACATAGATAATACGCAAAACATGTTGAAGTAGAAAGACAATAGCAAAATTGTCCAAAGATGTTTTGGTGGTAGAAAATGGAACTTGTGGGCCATCAGAGGAGCTGGATTGCATTTCATGTTTTCTATCACAATTCAATTCATATATGTGGCAGTCATTTGAGACATAATTTCTTCTTTTTTCTGAACCATACACGAATAGAATATCAGATTTTTAAGTTGTATTATATGGATTGATAGTAATGATGGCCATGTTACGAGCAATTAAGAAGCAAATGCTCAACTACTGATTGCACATCAAATGTTTCACATCAAAATTGTGTATTGAAAACTTTGAAGCATCTTATGATTTGTCTAATTTATTGATTGTGAGTTAAAAGATTATCTACTTCAACAAGGTTAATGTTGGAGCAAAGGCTATTAACATTTTTGGACAAAATTAAGAAACCTTAAATCTAAGTTAGATAAACAGTCTATATCTTTAATTGGTTGTTTACTGGTATAAATTTTAGAGATATCAGATTTTCACAATCCATTAAAATTGTTGGTAATTGCTTCTGAATTAGATTGTGTTCAAATTTTTACCATCAAAGTTTTAATTCATACTACGTGATTCATCAACGTTGCAACTCTTGCTCTCTCATCATAATGATGAATCACATAGAATGATTTGAAATGTTGATGGTATAAATATTGTTTATAATTGTAGTTAGAGTGGGAAAAATACGTAATTAAGATTATACTAAATACGGAATGGTAATATTAGAATGAAGATTTGATATACAATATTCAAATGAACAAAGTCTATTTCAACATATTCTATTGAGAAATATAAAACAAAAAATATTCAAATTATCAACATCATTTCAAGATTCTAGCACTTTAATCATTGGTCATCACCCTTCACCTTTAGACAATGATCTTGAAGTTTTTAAGAAAACAATTTTATAATTTAAATATTTTATTAAGGTTTTACTTCTCTCTAATCAAAAGTAGCCAAAATTTTTGGGAGGTGACATTTAGTACAAAAGATACAAGAAATATAAGGAAAATTCTCTCTCTTTTGGTCCATATAAAACATGAAGTTAATAACTTTTCTAATCAAAAGAACAATATTTAAACTCATTTAATTTCAAATATATTTTTAACAAATTATTATTATTACTTGCATTAAAGATAGTCAATTTCAATATGAAAGTGATTTGAGACATGTAATAAGATATGTTGTATAAGAAGAGGAATGAAATGAAAATAAAGACTGGAGAAATTTTTATTACAAAATAAAAATGTTGAAAATGTCAAATAAGGAAATGGGTTTACTAACAAGAACAAATCATAGGAAAGGGATGAACACCACAATTTTATTACAATCTTGTAAACTATACATAATAGAAAATAAAAGAAAGAGATATAATAGACTAAAGGAAAACTAAAATACTCGTAATGAAAATGGAAAAATATAACACACTAAATGTAATTATTTATGTAAGCTAATTTGCATATGATCTAATTTGAAAAGAATTAGTTAAGATTATGCATTTGTAAGACTTAAATATGAATTTGATTACATCAATAGGAGTCATATGAGTTATGAGTACATAAAAAATTAAGCATTCAATATTTTAAATGTGAACAGGGAAAAAAAACAAAGAAGGTATGTTTCCTTATTTTCCTCAAAAAAAGGTATATTTTAGATTTATGTTAAGGATTTGAAATGTAGGATTTTAGTTTCAAACTTTCTTATGTGATTTTCATATTTAATGTTTGAAAAGGGTTGTAGGGAAAAGCTTCTACTCTAGACTAAGTTACTAGAGCTTGACGAGGAGTGAAAAAATATTTTGTATGATTTTGAGTAGTTATCTTATGATTATCTTAACTTCTAGTTATGTTATATAATCATCATTTTAATTTTATTTAGGTCTTGTAAAAGTACAAAGTTGTGTCACACTTTAGGCTAGTGTATGAGGACACGGGAATTTATGTATTTTTGACTAAAATTTAATTTTGGTCAAACATATAATATAGCTTTGTATTAAAACTAGATAAGTATGAGGAATAAATAAGGATTCACACTTAATCCACAAATTGGATCCTCTAAACTTGAAGGAACATCAAATTAGTTTAGTGTTCCCAATGCACTCAAATGCCCCCAAAGTCTCAAAACTTGATCTTCACCTTGACCACTTACTCAAATCCATTAGGATGTCTTATTTCATAAAATGTGAAAAGATTAGACCATTCTTACATTCCCAAACACAAGTTCTAACCCAACCCAATATCAAGCCCTCAACTAGGCCTATTCACCAATTAGGTCTCTAAATACTACTTTTACTTATTTTCACCCAAATTCTCCAAAAAACCCAAAAAAATAATTAGACTTGAAAATACCCTTTTGGGAATAATTTAACATATATCTAATACTCAAGTGACCTTCCTTTGGACCACCTCTACCAAAATGGGTAAACTAGTGTTGATCAAGGCTTAATTATGTCACTTTTACAAAGGAAGTATCTTCTAAAATTTAAAAAAGAGCCTCTAAATTGCTTCTAGTATCATAAAATGTCCCCAATCCAATGATATTTCACTTACCTTGGTCACATCAACTTCCTAGATAGGTTTTTTGACAAACCCTCACCAAATTATGCCTAAAACTAGGGCCTTATGGTTCTTTGACCGAAACTCACTATAGGATTCAAACAAGAGTTGTTACAGCTTTACTTTGACATGCCCAACCCTCATCAATAATAAAAACACCCCCTATCAAACTATATCTCCTACAACAATACACAAGCTTCCATTCTCATTGCATTTCATGAAGCAAGTTAGTCATTTCCTTTCATGTACACTATCAACTCCTCACTTTTCCTGCAAAATTATTAGTGGCTTGTATGATGGTACATATTAGGACTTCATACCTCAGCCAAAAGTGAGTACAAAAAGAGGAACAAATCATATTCTCTCGTTGTTTCAAAATATCAAAATAAAATAACATACAACCATGTCGAGATAACATTCAATTTAAACAAACTTTTAAATTGCTTTTAGATCCTTCAAAATGGACTCAATTTCTCAAAAATACATAAATGAAATGGATGTTAAGGTTTTCCAATTTAAATTTTGATGAACCAATACAAATTTCAAATCAAAATCTTGGAAAACTCATGCCACACTTGTAGAACCGTGCCCTTTCATTCATAAACTTGTCATATTACATGTCCTTCATTTTTCCTTCTTGACCTTTTAATCAACAAGAAAAAAATTATTTTAAGTCCTAAAAATCTTGTACAAATTCCCAAACTATTCAAACTACCATTACCCACCCAAGGCCAACTAGTCATTATCATTCATTTTTTTTTTAATTTTAAAATCCTAACTAAACTTCTATGCATCCAAAACCTAAACAAATTCATAGCTTTTAATCTTCTTGATTCCCTTAAATCCTTCATACCCTATCAAAGTCTATTTGGCATTGGTTGTGTCATTTTACAACTTTTGGTCCTATGGTCCTTATTAGGACTATTAGGATGTTTGACCCTTACCTCAATGTTATTATATTCAATAGTCATTATTGACTTTAAAACTTCACAATTGAGTCCTATTGACCTAGTACCACGTCCCTCATGTCTTAAGGCCTTTATGTGTTTGACTCTTACATTAGGTGCTCCAGTACTACTAAGTCAAATATGGACCACAATTTTTCTAACTAGAAGTACCTAAGAATTTCATATTTTATAAGACTATGGAGTCAACCACACAAAATGATTTATATAAAAAAATCAAATTTCAACAACTCATACTCATCTAAATAATCTTAAAAGCATTTATAAAAATACATTTTTTTTAGATCTATAAGAGAATTTTATAAATTTTGTATGTGTCTGTGTGAGTGTATGCACATGTGTTCACGTGTGTGTATATACATACATACAAACAAACAGGTATGTATATATTTGTGTGTGTGTGTACATATATATGTATATATGTGTGTGTCTGTACATATATTATGTATGTATGTAAATATTTATGTACGTATATATATGTATGTATGTATATATGTGTGTGTATATAGAGATATATGTATATATTTATTTATTTATTGATATATTTACATATACATATACATACATATATATGTACATGTATGTATGTATGTATGTATGTATATGTATTTGTATGTATGTGTATATATATATGTATATGTATATGTATATTTATATGTTGGAAATGTATGGTGGGCTAGGTGACTGAGAGGGGGGGTGAATCGAGAACCAATAAAACTTTAACTTCAATTCATTAATTAATCCTCTTTAAGCTAATCTAATCTAATTGCAAGCATGAAAGATTGAAAGCAATAAAACAATCATAACAGTTGACACAATATTTGGTAACCAAGAAAAACTTCCAAATAGAAAGTAAAACTGGGGTGGGGATGATACCCACAAGCTTTAGTACTATAGTATAGAGTTGGCCTATTAAGGCTTACAAATGATCACTTCTAGTGATCTGCCTTGTTAGGAGCAATAAGGACTAATAGGTCCACCTTGTAAAAGGATTTATACAATACAATGAAGTATGCACTCAATTAGGAGATTTAGCATAAGACTATTAAGTCCACCTTGTTAGAGGATTTGATTGATACACCTATTAGGATGAACTAGTAGCTAATCTCTACTATGCAACTCGATTTGTTGATTAAGATTCCTTTGATGTACAAATGATCACCTTGTTGTGATAGATAAGACTTTATTTTTCCTTATATTGCTTGTAGCCTTTACTCTTCAACTTGCATTCACACTTGTCACTCATTCTCTCATTTGGATATGACAAGATATCTTACATATATACCAATCCAAATAATTACCTTCTGAGGTCGGCTACAATACCAAATTTATCAATCTTCACCAAGCCAGCTCAATGATGATACTCGAGTTATGAAGACCACTTGGGTGATATTTTGATACTCAACAACATAGTGAACTTAGCAAACTTTGGAACTTAGTTGACACTAATGCTCGGTCCACATTGATCACTTAGGAGTAGACATCAACTCGGTTAACACTAATGACTCAAAAAATATTGTAGAACTTGGTTGACATTATAGAGCTTAGTTGACATTGAAGCTCAGTCAACACTACAACTGCTCTACTTGGTTAAAATAACTAGCTCGGTTTACACTATCTTTCTATTCTACCCAATTAACACTTACTTTCTACTTGGTTGATACTGCAATAGCTCAGTTTATACTAAGAGACTCAGTTAGCATTGCAATAGCTTGGTTAACACTGTGAAGCTCGGTAGCAATGTGACCAACCAAATGATCAAGTGTTTTGGCACTAATTGACAAATGATTTGAACATAAGGTCAACAATATATATATACATACATAGATACATATATACATACATATATATATATGTGTGTGTGTGTGTGTGTGTGTGTGTGTGTATACATGTATTTATGCATGTATACATATATATACATACATGTATATATGTATATATATGTATGTATATATGTATACATGCATATATATACGTATATACATTTATTTATTACTTTTATTTTTTATTTTATATATATATATATATATAAATTAGGCCATCAACACTAAAATATAAGGCTAATTTGGGAAGGAACACCACTTGTCATTTATTTTCTAACTATCATTCACATCTTTCTTACCTAAACCCTTAATAAATAAATTTTAAAGAAACCATAAAATGATAATTAAAAGACCACCAATAAATTTCACATGAACAAATACAGACCAACTTTAATCTCTAGTAGTTAGAATTTGTAGACTTTAATTGGAAGAGTTGTGCAATTTTATAATAGCTAATAATGTGTAACTATTGGGGCATTTTCACATAAGTATTGGGAATTATCAAATTGATGTGGTTGTAAATATTGGGACATCCTTAAATAGATATCCAATGACACTTTGAAATGACCAATGGCTGACCCTTGTGTGCATAATGGATCCCACAACATGTGTTGTTACTACCTGGAAACCAAAATAATAGCTATTATCATTTAAGACACATATAGGAAAAAAAGTTAGTCATTGTAACTGCTAGTATGCTTCCATGTCATGGAAAATAACTAGTATCTGTTTAATTTTTTTGGAAAATTGGGTTGCAATAGAAAAAAGGAATATATGTAAAGAGGATATAATTCTTTTGTAATCTTGGTGAATAATTAAAATAGAAGGTGATGTCAATTAATAGAGTTGTATTTTAATTCATAAAAGTTACTAAATTTATTTAATAATATACATTTTTATGAAAAAAAGTTGATGCACTAATAATTGAGATTATTATATACATGAGAAATTAAAGAGAAATAGATAAAATTTACTTTATAAAGATTGATGATCTGTGTAACTTCACTTGTAACATTTTATTGGAAACTAAATTTTAATGTTTAATTTTAAAACTATATTCAAATAATATTTTATTTTATTTTAAATTAAAAACATAAACTATACTAAAAATGCATACATTTTATTAGCTTTCATCATTTCAAAGTCTAGAAAATATGGGTCACTTTCTAATTATTCAATTTAAAAAGTTGAATCAGTGTTGACCATTTCTTTTATAAAATTGACACAAAATTGTACTTTACATTGATTAGATCATCTTAATTATTATAAGTTAGGATCGGTAATATTGATGATATATTTAAGTATGTATAAGAGTTAGCACTTGGTATTTTCATTAGCATGATAAAATGAATAGTTCACTCATTAGAAATATTTAGAGGCTTTACCTTTTTTGGAAAGGGTATAAAAATATATTGAACCAGAAATAATGATAGAAATAAAAGAAAAATTAATCAAAAAGTGACCACAACAACCAAACATCATTCTAACCACAACTACCAAATAAAAAAGGAGGGGCCAATATCCCAACCTACCTAGACAAAGGAATTTATAGCTAATCATCTCCATAAACTATTATATAATTCCAACAAATAATTAGCATGAACATGAGTATGCTTCTAGGGCTCTCACAAAACATACTAAGCTTTCTTTTAAAAAATAAACTGGGAAAAAGGATGTAAAGTACTCTCCTCTTTTTTGTTACACAAGAAACACATTGAATTTCCCTAGCATCCTCTTTTCTAGATATTCTCCCAAATGAGACATTCATTTTTCACCAACATCAATAGAAATAAATTACATTTAGGCTAAGAAAAAAAATCAAAAATTTCCCCCCATCAAGAAACAATCACTTTTCCATATGTCATTATGTCAAACTCCATGCATCCTAAGGCCACAAAAAATCTTCCTTGAGGGTTTGGGCCCCAAGAAAATACATATTGTCTCTTTAGGAAGTTGCATATCTTCTTGCTAAAATTTTCGAAGAATATTCTCAGTCGTTCATTAATCCTCCAAGAGGTCATTCATGTGACTCTTTCAATCTATCCATTTACCCTCACTCTAGCTATGGATAACTTCAAAAATTTCAACTTTACTCCATCTAGCTTCGAATGATATCATAAAAAAACTAAAATCATCGAAATTGAAAGAGATGCGCAGGATTCCATCTCAAGAATCATACAAGAACATGACTTTATCTATTTTATTATAGAACCAAAAGAGTCCTCATTTAACAAATTGTAATCTGCTTCCAAGAGAATTCTAGATCATAGGTGATTGACCTATCATATTGCATCATGGAACATCCCTACAATCCACTCCCCTCCACATACTTAATATCAATAAATGTAGAATAAGGTCTTGACCTTAGTTAATAGATCATAGGTAAAAGGATTACTACCCCAAACATGACCATTCATACATGATTGATGTAACCTAATTCTAACATCCTACAAAGGAATAAAAGACAAATCTCATTTATCTAGAATCTACTTATTAAAGAAATCTAGCATCAAATTTTTTAAGATTACTTATTAAAGAAATCTACACAAGGCATAAGTATATAGGGAGAGTCTAAACAACTAAATTCAAAATAATCATCCTCTCATTAGTTGAAATCCATAAATAAGTTCAGTGGCTCACCTTCTTGTGAATCTTATCTAAAATATCTTGCTAAAACCCCTAGGCAAAGGGTGATCTAACAAACGAACCCCAAGATAAATAAAAGGCAGAAAACCAACTTAGAATCTTAAAATCCTATTAGTCTTGTCTTGAATAGTTAAAAAGGTTTTAAAAAAGAGGATAAGAGACTTATTTTCATTAACCTACAAGCCTAGAGTATCCAAATAGATCATTTTTGTACCACCTGAAGCATCCAAGTTGGTTTGGTGAGCCAAAGATTCAATTGATTTAGCATCTTATCAAGCATGGGCTAAGGTACCATGAGCAACATGTCCAATAAGCCATAAAATAGCAGGGGCCCATTAATGCACACCCTATGGATTTGTAAGTTTCATAAGTAACAAATCCATATCCATTACTATTCTACCCACCAATGTGGTTTCATATTCATATGCAAAATTGGACTCTTTTTCGCTTTACCGGTATTGGAAAAAGATGGAGATGGAAAAAATGATAAAGGTTTTACCATGGAAATCTAATCAATTTGAACATCAAATCTCTAGCTTTATCTAAGTCTATGATTTGGTAGGCCTATTCCACCTTGTTTCAATGATTCACAAATATCGTTGTTCTAGTAGACCTCTACTCTATCATCTTGTTAGCATGCTTTCAACACACAAGTTTTAAACTTCAAATTTTCCCCATAGGAAGAATTTCTAGTGATTTGTATGCTAATGATGTTGTTGTAAATCTCAATCTATAAAGAAGGTGGTGTTTTGGATTTGTTCAATGCAAAAATAATGGTTCAAAGGGGGCCATGTGGTTTAGGTTTAGATGTCAAATATGCAGATCATCTTCCCAAAGTGCATTTTTAGATATAATGGTCAGAAATGTAAAATCAAGGGATGAAGTTGTAATTGACAAGTTAGTTTGATGATATGTTTTAGTGATTTGGTTTTGACATGATAAATGCCCAAATTACAAACTTGAGTAAAGTTTAAGGTTAAACTCAAGTCTAAAGATGCTAATCCACTTATTCAAGGTTTAGGAGTGGAATACCTCAAGTGCAAATCTAAGTTCATACTTTGAGTTCAAATGCTCTAAATTCAAATTCAAAGGAATCAATTCATGTCTATAAATTGAGTGATCAAACTAATGGTTCTTGATTTGCCCAATTAGTTAGTGGTAACATGATCATATGTGGAACATTCAAACAATCTGCATTTTAAGTGTCTCCAAAGGGGCATCAGCCAAATGTAACAATGATACCCGCACCAATGACCAATTGGTTATAAAAAGAAGGAAGAATTTTCAAAGTGAACCCATATTGAATGCCTAAAATCATGGTCACTCACTGAGGTGTTTCTCAATCATGGATATAATGGGTTGTTCATCAAAACAGGAAAATATTCATAGGAATTTTCTAGATGGTCAAATTCAAATGTGTATGGTAACCATGTGATGGTACTAACCAAGCATGTATGGTGATCTCGATGTGCAGTTGGAAAGTGACAGATAAATTAGAATGTTGAAGCTTGAACAATGCATGACAAATGTTCAACTAAATGCCAGGTGTCAAATACGCAGAGGCAGCCCAAAAAGAACGTATGAATGTGATCAATGATTGATTAGAAGATAATTCCCAAGGAGACAACTTACATATTCAAGTAGATTATTTAGTCAAACTAATACTCATCATCTAACAAGGCAAGATTCATGACCATGAATTCTACATTTTCATCATCAAAAGATCTACTCTCAGAATAGAGTAAGGAATGATAGGCATGAGATTATTCTGATGCATAATGAGAATGCCTATAAAATTAGGGTGCAAAACGAATATATGATACACAAATTTCATATAGTATCATGAATAGTGGCAACCTACAAGAACGTGTCTCAATGCAGATAAGAAAGTGAAGATGTTTTCAATACAAATGCTACTAATACCAAATGGCATAGCATCCCCAAGTCAATTACACTTTGAAAACGAAGAGTCAAGAGATCACAATAGTACCAATAATTATAAGGTTGTTGCAGACCTTGTAGGGTCCTTCATATTGAATTCAATGGAGGTATTTGTGTGTTAAAATGCTAATTTTAAATAATAACACTTGACATGCAATGTGGACATATAAGTTATAGCTATAAATTCCCCAATTATTAGAGGAAGCCCAATGAAGAAGAATATCATTAAAATAGTCAAGATATTCAAAGAAAGTAAAAAAGTTTGTCATTAACGAGTGATTAAAGGTTGTGATGCCAAGAATGAGTTATAAGTTAGTAACTGAAGGGTCATGGAGAGAAAAAGATGTTAAATAGAGAATTGAATGATGTATGAAGGATTCTGCTTTTTCTAGATGTCATGTAGCTGCTAAGGGAGGGGGCATATTTTTTGTTTTGTAATAGGGGAATAATGGAGAATATTTTATTTTCTAAATAAGTTTCTTGTAATCTCAAGGACAGGGAAATCATGGGATTTCCTTTGTTTTGTGTATACAATGAAGAGAAGGTTATGTTGATCTGATTTTGTGTTTGGATATATCTTTCTCAAATTAATGTTGATCATGTGACCACATCTTTTGTGTTTTGAATGCAGTCTTTTGGTTACTTGTAATACGTAGAA
Source organism: Cupressus sempervirens (assembly GCA_028749045.1). NCBI lineage: Eukaryota > Viridiplantae > Streptophyta > Pinopsida > Cupressales > Cupressaceae > Cupressus > Cupressus sempervirens. Next base: position 392,037,480 of record CM053785.1, on the reverse strand, counting down.
TAAATAATGTTTTCTTTTGTTTCCTCCTCAATGTAAAGAAGGATTGGATGAATGGTCTTGTGGCTATTTTTTGATCTTTCTCTCTTTATTCTAATCTAAATCCAGCAATTGCATTTGTTCATATTTATGAATGAATGTCAGAAATCCTTGGTATCTTCAAGTTAAAGATATATCCCATAGTTTAATTCATTGTATATCTTTCAACGAGGGAGTTGTACCTCTCAATTTAGAGGAGCATTATGAGCCTATGATAACTCATCCAACTATTAGTTTTGTTTGTTCTTCTCACTGGATGTTTAAGAGTCAGTTTATTTAATTATTTATTTGAAGGACAATCTATTTACTAATACATATGCATACTAGATGAAGATCAATGGTACAATTGAATCTAGAAAGATTGATCTAGATGAAGCCCTACCCCTCCTATTAGAAGGTTGAAGGATATACCTTGTCTTCCCATTCCTTGCTTGTTGAAGGGGGGTATACAGGGTTGTATTGGAATATTATAGATATAATATCCCCACCCCTTGAAAAATTCTAGGCTAGGTTGTGGTTTGATCTCTAGGGAGATTGAATTGTGGTTCCTTAAGAGGATATGAGGCGAGCTCATAGAATAGTAGGGCCTTATATGACTATTAACTTATTGAAGGTGTCACAAGAATTCCATAAACATGCATAGATGGAGCAACACAAATATTATGGGAAGATGCAAGATCCCTCTACGATGTGCAAGGGTTCCCTCTCTCTTGTAGGATAATCTGTAAGGGTTGGCAACGGGAGATCAATGATCTCATCCTGATGATGGATCATTGCATATGATTTGAAATGTTGATGATTAAAAGCACACCCAATCTCATCGAGAAGCATAATATATAATACTATGGATTATGGAAATTTATTATCATTAGCCAAATAGGTATGAAGAGACTTTTAAATGTTAGTGTAGACACCCAAAAATTGGCAAAGACCTAAATCACACAATTTCGATCAATCAATGCAAATTAAAGAGAAAATCAAAAGAAACGCAATAGACTTTGAAATCAAAAATCACATCAGGTCATTAATCGCCTATCAAATCGATAAGACCTAAATAAATTTTAAAAGAGGAGAAAAATAATTCAAATTCATAAAATGGAATTCAAAAAAAGGAGGAAGGAAAAAACAAAGTGTTGAGAATAAATAAGACATTTATTAAATCAATAAAATCATTTATCCTCACAAAATTGAAAATCTCCCTTTTTCATTTTAAAAGAATTAAAAATATCCTCAATTATCCTCAAAACCAAGTCTGTTGGACTCTTCCTCCTGGTCTCTTATGAAATAATTTTAGTTTCACTTTCACCCATCAATCAAAAGTGAAAATCCTAATTCCTACCCCAACCCCTTCTGAAATCTTATAAATAGGAGGGAAATCCAAGAGCAAGGCACCCAAGTTTTAGGCATCTGCATTTAGGAACATTTTGGTTCATCATTTTAGCATTATCATTCTATCAAATTCATCGCATTTTAGCATTATTTTTATGTTATTTAGCATCATTTATTGCATGTTAGTATTGCATGTCCATTTTAATAGCATATAATCTACATTTTTAGTCCTAGATATTACATGCATCCTTGTAGATCTACATTTTAGAATACTCCCATTCTAGAATTGTCACTAAAATGCTAGTCTAAGAGCTATTTTAGTAGTTGTAGTTAGGGAAACATGAGATGCTCATAGAGATTACATTCTGATGATGATATATTGGGTTTAGTTTAGTTCGTTGTTAGTCTATCTGCATTCTACATTAAGGTTTCATGAATATGTGATTACACCATGTACAAAATACATGAATACGTGGAAGATGAGTAAAGAACAAGTCTCAAGTGAGTGATAGCTCTCTGCATCTTGCTACACTAGTACTCGATACACTTGACCCTTGGCTCTAACATTTGGCCAAGCAAATTCCCACCGATGCATAGACAGAAGCCACTACTAAATCACCGCTAACACATCCCATGCTTTCTTATTCACCTGGTACAAAAGTTTCTCATTAGTAGAACTAAACAAACTTAACACTATTACACACAACCAGAAGCATGCCTAGTCTATAAATAATGGTTTTATATGCTATCATGTGCTTCTAGTACCTTGATGATGTGCTTGACTAGAGGTACTCAGATGAAGTCATGATTTTTTATTGGTTTTTTACTATTTAGCTCTAGTGACCCTTTGGTCTCATGCATTATTGGTGTCCACTTATAAGTGCCTCCTCTTGTATGGAACGTCATGTGTACCTTGACCAATTTTGTGCGCTATCTTAGGTGAGGTCATTTATCTAACATGTGACTATTTGCATGCCTATTTTTATTATTCTATGGCTATAACTTCTATTTCTCAGTGGTTGTCATGTCTTCTTGTCTATTGTTCATCTTTGTTGGAACTTCTCGGCATGACATAGTATTCACATCACCGTAGCTGAGCTAGTGGTGGTTGTACTTAGTCACTTTTTATCACACGCTCTATGATGACAATTAGTTTGCATCTCTTTTAAAAAAAACTAACCAATTGGTCGCACTCATCTATTTTGCATTTTCATCTTGGGTTCCTTGAAAACAAACAATTGGCACATAAACCAGGATTACACTACCATGACTTTCACTCAGCAAGTTCATGGCTAGTTATCTAATAATAGACAACAACAAAAATACCATCAACATCAATATCAAGATGAGCTTCTAGCACTCTGCTATCATGGACTTTGTCTCTTCACAACATAGCCACCAAGATTACACTTCATGGGTTCACATTTTCATTTCACCCATTGTGTTATGTGGCTTTCGAATCTTAGACAATTCTAGTCACTATCAAATTTTACCACCTCATCCATTTCCTTGTGTGGCTTTCAAATCTCAAATGATCTTGTTTAACCACAATCCACCTCATCTAATTCACTACATCATCTTTTCTCACACTCCATCATCCTTTCATTTTTCCATTTCATCTACTGCATCAAGTGGCTTTCAAATCTTACACAATTCCATTTGTCACACACTCATTTTCTCACTTTTCATTCCATCCCACTTCATTTCCTCCCTCATTCTAATTTGCTTCAATTTATCTATTTCACTCCATTCTTGACTTGCATTCCATCTTCCCTCGTCACATTAATTTCTTTCATGCATATCATCTTTTCATTTTGTGTCTTTTGAATCTCAAAATTTGACACCCCACCTCATAGCCTTCAAATCTCAAACAATTTCATTCCCTTCCATTTTTCACCTTCACTCACACTTCATTTTTCACATTATATTTTTATCACATTTTCATTTATCTTTTCATCTCATTTCATCCCTTTTTCACACTTTTACATTCCTTTTTTATTCTCATTTTATCATGTTCCATTCCATGCCACTTTGCCACACATTCGCTCCTCACAATAGATTTCATTTCATTACACATAATTATATTACATCACATCACATTACATTAATTCTTATTCCATTACATATCATCCTATTTTTATCATATCTCATATCATACTTCATTACATCATATCATTCTCACTTCCTTGCCATTTTTGATTCACTCACCAATTTATTTTCATTTCATTACAATAACTCTGATCATTTCATTTCTAATCATTTCTTTCATTGAGTATTTCATTTCATTTCATTACCTATCATGTCATCACATGTCATTTCATTCATTAGGCATTTCATTCCACTTCATTACCTATTCCATTTCATTTTATTTCATTTCATTGACCATTTCAATCCATTACCTATTTCATTCAGTTCCATTTCATTACCTATGGTATTTTATTCCATTCCATTACCTATTGCATTTCATTCCATTTCATTACCTATTGCATTTCCTTCCATTTGATTACCTATTGCATTTTATTCCATTTCATCACCTATTGCATTTCATTCCATTTCACTACCTATTTCATTTTATTCCATTTCATTACCTATTTCATTTTATTCCATTTCATTACCTATTATATTTTATTCCATTTCATTACCTATTTCATTTCATTTCATTACAATCACTTTATTACATCACATCTCATCACATTATGTTAAATTACACCCAATGCCATTTCATCACATTCCATTATGTCTCATTTCATTTTACCATATTGTCATTACACACATAGTATCACATTACCCTTTCATTACATCATTATCGCCATGTCATTCATTTCAGTCATTATCCATTTTGTCATGCTACATTAATCATTCACATATATATACACATCCACATCCACTGCTACCATAATCATCAAATCCAACCATCACATGCATACATAAGTCCATGATATAAGAAGTGCACACATCTAAATATCAATAAGCTTGAATATCTCATAAATTAAAAACAACAATTGGACAATACATCCAAAGGCCAAAATCCACATGCATATAAGATAGACCGCACTCACATGAACATCCAATAATCACATAACATGAACATCAATAAATCACAAAATATCTATCCATATGAACATCCAAAAGTATATCAACATAAATATCAAATGAACATCGAAAGAATAATCATATATAATGAGGAGTAAGGCCACAACACATAAATATACATTGACCCATGTGTGGGTGCCTACTCTGATGGTCCCTTCTTGCTGGGGGCACTCGTCCCCTCTTGGGACATCTTCTCTATCATACGTGCAACCTGTCACATCTATGGAATGTATGTCATCTACCCGATCACCTGTCTTTCATATGTGCTTGGTGGTGGTGGTGGCCGTGGTGGCCCTGGTGTCATCACAACTATGAGTGTTTGTAGGGAACTCAACACCTCACCCATCTGAGCCTCTATGGCACTCATCTGAGTCTCCAAATCTATTGAACCCCCTTGCCTCTCTAGTGCCAGCTATGAATCTAGTGGAACCTATTATTGTACCTATGGTTGTGCCTCTGGTAACCCCTCTTGTGGCCCCTATGGCTGTACATCTTGAAGATCCCTACTTGATGCCTATACCTGTGGTCTCTGGCATCGGACAAACTACATATCCTCTAGCAACCTAGCCCTCACCTACTCTATTCTAGCCTGCTCTACCCCTCTATCCTATTGCCCAACCATCCCTCCTCTCACCTATGCACCACCATAGCCTCGGATCCCTCTAACCCTCCTTGCACCTACCGATCTCTATATTGGGCCTTGTACCACTCCCCTCTATGGTAGTACCATAGCTACTCAACCTCACCTCCCCTATGCTCTAACCACACCTCTTCCTTTGCCTCTCCCCAAACCACCTTCATCATCATCATCCCCCACTCGATGGCTCATCAATCCCCAGAATAGGCTTAGCCAGATCTGTATATCTAGGGAAGGGATGCTCTTGAAACCACCGTACATAATCTCCCTCCATCCCTATATCTACCACCCCATCTCACCAGGCCCATGGTTATAGTGTGTCTATCATCTACAAAAAAGGCCTCCAAACAAGCCTCATACTCTAGAGTTAGCCCCCACACTACCCTCTCTGACTATACTCGGGCATAATGTGTTGTCCCTTATGGCATGCCATGTCATTGACCAAACTATCTCACCACCTTTCTAAAACAAAGCCACTCTATCATAGTAGGAACCTGACCAAGAAAATACCTCAAACTAAAGAAATACACCATCTCATCATCATCCTATGCCCATGGCTCTGTGAACCTTTAAGGTCTCCACGCGACTTCATCAATATCATCCAAAATCTTGCACCAATACTCTATCTTGTCCAAATGGGGCTACATGATCAAACCAGAATAGGTATAAATGAATGGCATACCTTGAGGCCACCGGTGCACACACACTAGACATGTAATGGCCAAATGCTCCCATGTCCATAGCTATAACAAAATCACCCCTGCTAACAATGATGACGCATCAAAATACACAACCTGATGTAAATCATGATATAAGTGGGCCAAACTATAGCTACCCCATGCAAATCTCTGTGGCTCATTAATAATATCCTATGTTAGTCAGCCCCATCCAACTGGACACCCTCACCCTCGACAATTTTGCAATAAAAATCCCCTATCAAACTAATCAAAACTACTAGTAATGCCTCATACTACAACATCTGAAACCATGACACGTTGTCATCACCAATACTGTCATTCCTAAAAAGTCTTGAAAAGTAGCACCATTGGTAGTGTCATCATAATAAACCAAATCTCCTACTGTCAAGATTCAAAATATCCTGTATACATCCTCAAGAGTCACTGTCATCTCCGCATCAGAAAATGAAAGGTGTTGTGGTCTGAGTGCCACCACTTAGCCATAGCTGTCAGTAATCCCCTATTCACTCAGAACTAGGGCATCTGTAACAAATATGTCAACCTACATCTATCTATGACCTACTGGTTTGTGCCCATCAAGCAGCTTATTGCCTCTAAGGGCCATGGATATAGTCCTCGTGCCATGAGCTTTTGCCCACACAAATTTTTTCATCACACAAACAAAAACATCAATTTTTGTCACAAAGTGATCATTAGACATCAATCTCATATTTATATCTAGCTACCTAGCTACTAGTTCTATCTTGGACCTATTACTCGTCTTTCTCTATCCTGAGTCATACTTGCTTGTCTTCCCTACTCTATATCCTGAGTTGGGACATCACCTATCTAGCATCGAATTGATCCTACCACATCACTTTAAGAATACCTTATCACTATTTTTTAGTCATTTTTTTGTGTTATCCTATGCTCAACAGAAGCCCTACACCCAGTTTTCACACTTCAACAATCATATGCGCTATTTCCTAGGACATATGTGCTACCAAATCAGTTAAAGGCATTAAAATAGGCAAATGCACTATTATAACATTCAAAAGCACTATTTCCCACATCAGAAGTGCTACAACCTACCTAAGTGCTATTTAAATGAGCATATGCACTCTTTAATAGTGCATAAGAGCTATTTACTTCATAAGCATTACAACCTTAGGTGTATGTGCTATAAGATAGGGTGGATGCACTCAAACATTTAAATGCGCCATGAAACTACTTATATGCGCTCTTTATTCACTGTATGCACTAATTTGTCTCAAAAATAGGTTTTTAAATGTGTTATTTCATCCTATGTATGTGCTAAACTACTATTTGAATGTGCTAAACTATTTCAAATGTGCTAAAAGAAAATGTAAATGTGCTAAAAGGCTAAAACTACCACATTTATCATGAAAATTTGCACAAAAATCTTGATGACTTATCAAGGCACCATATTCTACTAGATGCTCATACCAATGACCCTTCTTGAATCTATGCATTTGTAAAGGGACCACCATCCTCACTGAATCAGAGCTCCAAATCATCAAATACAAAAGGGAACAGTGAAATGACAAGGGTAAAAGGTCTTTTTGACCTATTTAACACACCTAAGGGGCATTTATATCACATTTTCACCTCATTTACCCATCATTTGACTCTTTTTTCTCACTTTTGTGAATTGGTATTGTATCCAACAAATATAATCATCTTTTTCTATCCAATATCCAACATTTCAGAAATAAAATTGGAACCTCCTTAATTTTTTCACTTTCATTTTTTTCCAATTTCATTTCTGAGCAGGCAGTATATTCGTATCAAACTAGGGCATCCAAACTAGAGTATCAAAATTTTTTGAAATATCAAAAACGTCCTACCCCAACCTAACATTTCAAAAATCAAGTCTACCAAAACCAAGCTATCCAAGAAAAAATATTGCAACACCAAATCAACACCACAATCAAATCATCAAATCAACGACAATGAAAACATCAAATCATCAACAATCAAACATCAAACCATCAATAGACAGACAACAAGAAAATGGTGAAATGTCAAAATATCATCGGACAAGACATCCAATCATCAGAAGTTGACCTAAAATCAAAAGATTAAAATAGTCTATGAACTAATATGCTTTGCATATTAGCTCAAAGAGAGGCATTTGTAGACACCCAAAAATTGGCAAAGACCTAAATCACGCAATTCCAATCAATTAGTGCAAATTAAAGAGAAAATCAGAAGAAATGCAACAGACTTTCAAATCAAAAATCACATCAGGTCATTAGTCACTTATCAAATTGACAAGACCTAAATCAAATTTAAAAGAGGAGAAAAACAATTCAAATTCATAAAATGAAATTCAAAAAAAGGAGGAAAAAAAAGCAAATTGTTGAGAATAAATAAGACATTTATTAAATCAATAAAATTATTTATTCTCACAAAATTGAGAATCTCCCTTTTTCATTTTAAAAGAATTAAAAATATCCTCAGTTATCCTCAAAACCAAGTCTTGTTGGACTCTTCCTCTTGGTCTCTTATGAAATATTTTAAGTTTCACTTTAACCCATCAATCAAAAGTGAAAATCCTGATTCTTACCACAACCCCTTCCAAAATCCTATAAATAGGAGGGAAATCCAAGAGGCAAGGCACCCAAGTTTTAGGCATCTGCACTATAGGCACATTTTGATTCATCATTTTAGCATTATCATTCTATCAAATTCATAGCATTTTAGCATTATTTATTACATGTTAGTATTGCAAGTCCATTTTGATAGCATATAATCTACATTTTTAGTCCTAGATCTTGCATGAATCCTTGTAGATCTGCATATTAGCATACTCCCATTCTAGAACTGTCACTAAGATGCTAGTTTGAGAGCTATTTTAGCAGTTATAGTTAGGAAAACATGAGACACTCATAGAGATTACATTCTGATGATGATAACTTGGGTTTAGTTTAGTTCATCGTTAGTCTATCTGCATTCTACATTAAGGTTTCATGAATACGCAATTACACCATGTACAGTTAGTAACCTTGAAAATTTTGGCAACACCCATCAAATTTTTATCATCCACAAATTTAAGATGAGAAGGAGGAAGATCATTTCCCCAATTTCAACGCTAGATGAATCATTTCCTTACCCAAGATTTGAAAAATATTTCCATTCATTCTTCTATTAACATAAATAAATTTAGGGAAAGAGGATCACCCTGCCTTAAGCCTTTATAAGCTCCAAAATAGCTATGTAGGCTTGTTATTGTGATATTGGTATAAGAGGAGGTACTAATATAATTCATAACCCAATTAATTCACTCACTAATGAAGCCAAAATCTTAAATCACTTTACTAAAGAAAATCCATTTATCTCTATCATAATCTTTGTACATGTCCTACTTTATAAACATAGGGCCTTTTCCTTAGAAGTTTTCATAGAATGTATATTTTCTTTTGTATGATAACCCATCAATATTCTGTCTCCATATACAAAAAAAAATACATGATCCTCAAAGATCAATTTAGTGAACAGTGGCTTATAGGCTATCTATAACTAGTTTTGTGATTATTTTTAAAATCACATTATAAAAAGAAATGAGATGAAATGATTCAAAAGAATTGGATCTTTCATTTTATTGATGACAGCAAGGAAAGTGGAATCTATAACCCTTGGCATCTACTTTTTTATAAGATTCCTACACCCCATTCAAGAAATCCAACTTGATTATCTCTTGAAATTCTTGAAAAAATTATGTAGGAAACCCATTAGGGCTAAGATTTTTACCCTTATTCATTCCAAACATCACCCCTTCAAATTCTTCCAAAGAAATATATCTATAGATATTTTCTTTAATTCTATTAGAAGCAAGAGGAGAAATATAATCACGAACTAGACCATCTTCTATCTTAGCAATGTTGTCTTTGATTTTAGCTTTGTGGAATAATGGATCATGTCCCACATTTTTTATTTAAAATTATGATCTATGAGTATCATCTTAGATTGGAAGAACTTTAATTTAATTATGATATAGCACCTATTTAATGCAAGATCATCACCTCTTGCATCTCTCCTCCCTTCTTCCCCTTTTCCTCTCAAGACCTAATTGATTCTCTTTAAAGCTCCTATTTTCATGGTGTAAAGCTAGAGGTAGAATATAACCACCTAGGTCCTCCCTTTCTCATCCAATCACTCAAAATATATTTTCTATATCATAAAAATCATATCACATAAAGTGTACCTAATATTTGGGATCTGAGACATGTTTTGGGACCCATAGGGTATTCCTAGCATTTTTGGCCCTTGTTAGAAGGGAAGTAGTGCATCCTTTCCAAGGCCCTATATTGGGTCCCCTTCTTGGATCTTGATCCTAGGTTTACCACAATTCATAATTGAGGTAAGTTAGTCTATGGGAGAATGTTAATTCTGAACCCTTAATAAACCCTCTCATTTGATCCATTTTGTTCATCATGCATTCATAATATATACACACACAAATTCATACACACTAGCATTCAAGCACTCAAGTTTTTAAGAATTCAATTCTTCAAGCATTCCTCATGCAAGTTATTCCATTGAATATCAAGGATTCAAGCTTACAAGCAATTGAAAGAGTTTATCTTCAAAATCTCCCTCAATCCATTCAAGTTCCTTTGTTGCATCTTCTACATTCATTCATATGCATTCTTGATCCAATCCAATTGGCAAAGAGATATCATTGCATTCAATTTGAGAGATCTGACCAGCATAAGGTGAATTCTCACATTTACTTTACATTTATGTAATTCAATTATTTCAATTCAAGGTTATTTCTTAAATTGGGGTTTTGTCGAGACAAGCCCCACATCAACAAAAAAAAGCCCATTTTATTATGCGTTTCAAATATTGGATAGGCAAATAGATTATAGATTCAAATACCCTTTTCATCATTTTTTACAAGTGCAAAATTAGACTTGGGATTAGTCACAGTCGATCAGGGTTATAGTGCTCCCCTTCTTTAGGAGAAAGTTGACATCATGTGGAAGTTAACCTTTCCATAATTTTGAATGATTTATGGGCCTTGTAGATTTGGTAATCGCAGGCCTAGATCTAATGTTGTTTATCTATTTTGAGTAGAACATCAAGCACAAAATCATATCCAAAGGTGATTTCTTTAATCCCTTTTGTTATTTTAGCATATCTCTTCATTAATCTACATTTTGTTTCCTATATTTCACTATAACTAGGTTTTTCAAGGAGTTTCACATATTTTTCCCTATTTAGCTCACTAGATCATGGGTTTACATTAGTCTAGCTTTATCACTTGGATAACACTAATCTTCATAGCTCTAGCCATTTAGAATTGGGATTGAGAGGATAAATTTTATTGACTCCCTCTTTGACTTGTGTAAGTGTGGTTATGTGATGAACTTAGCATTTATTTCCTTGATTACCATTCCCCCTTGACATCTTTGGTGAACCCAACTTTCAACATTTTCTCTTTTAATTTTGGAGTTAGATCATTGTATGCAATTGTGTTACCTCTTGTATTGTTGTATGTTTTATATATTTACTTTCATTAGATTATATTGTCTACTTTTTTATTTAGTTTATATCATAAGGTTAGGTTCTTATTTTGTCTTCTTACCTTGTTTAGTGTATGAGCTTTATTAGCTCAAGCCCTACTTATAGTGTGCTCATTAGGAGAAGTCATAGGCTCATGGCTCACTTTGATCTGGAATCTTCTTCTCCTCTCTTTAGGAACCTTAGTGATCCTATGGTTTCTCATGATCTTAATCCTTCTATGGATCATGACTCTTATCATTCATATCTTGATGAGGATGGGACTTTAAGGATTCCTCCTGCACAAGTTCATAACCTTGCTATTGAGATTGATAAAATGCACAATTGGCTTCTTCAAGAGAATCACAATACCAATAATATTTTTGCTTTTTATGATGTTAAGAAATTGATTAGTAATGATGAACATGGTGTTAATATTTTGTGTCATCTTACTCACCTTGTCCATTATCATGTTAAACCTTTGGCTCAAGCTACATCTTAAATAGGAATGGCTTAGCCTCTCAATAGTATTAAATCAACCTTTCCTATTTCCACACCTATCTTTAACATTCCTACTTATGTTTCTCCTATTGTGACTACTCTTATTCAACCATCTAATCCTCCTACTTGTATTTTTTCCTATTCCTTATTTACCTATGAATGTTCCACCTACTTCATTTCCTACCTCACAAACTCCACACAATATTGTTGCTTACACTTATGCTAATCCTTCTACTCTAGTTCCTAGTGTCCCACATGTAGCACCTTATATTCCAGCTAATTCATACACCCTTCCTAGTGTATGAATTGTGTCACTGCCACCTATTTCCTCTCATGATTCCACTATCATTATCCTTGCTTAGATTATTTCTTCCTTGCAACAACAACTTTATTCCCTTAATCAAAGTTTAATGTGCTTACATGTGATATGGGTAGTCATTTTTCCTTGAAAAGTATTTGTACCACTTCTCTTGAACAAGACGATATGCCTCACCTTGACAGTTATAATGGAAAGGGTAACCCTATGACTCATCTAAAAAAAATTCCAATTTCTATGTAGTGATTATGCACGTGATCATAGGATTTTAGCTAAGTTGTTTTCTTACACCTTCCATGAAAAATATTTGCAATAGTATTCCTCTTTTCCACCTTATTCTATTTATTCCCTTTCAAAAACTTGCTAATGATTTCATCCAAAAATTTCAGAATAATATTGGTCCTTAAGTGTCTTTGATTGATTTTATGCCGTGTAAATTGGGTTCTAAGGAAAAAGTGATAATTTTATTGGTATATTTGAGAATTTGCATGCTTATATTTATTATCATGTGCCTAATATTGATATTCAACATATGTTTATTACAAACTTACAAAAATACATTAGAGACATATTGTTATTGATACTCAACATATTGGTGTGCCTTGAACTTCTCTATGGACCAAGCCATCTCTTCAGGCTCCAATAAATCTAAAGTTTGGTATTTTCCACTTACTTCCCTATTAAAATCATGAACCTCAGGTCCCACTTCTACAAAATCAGCCAATTTTGAGTGTAGTTCTTGTTGTGTCTCCACTGCTTTAAATATTTGCCAAATTGTTGGAAGTATAAATTAGAAATCCAGATACTGAGAGGGGATGGCGGGGGGAGGGGGGGAGGTGGGGAGGTTGGGCGGTGAATTAGGATTTTAATACTTTAAATTTTTCACAATACGAGTGCATTTAGCATATTTTTCATCTCATATCCAATTGCTTATGCATGCATAACTTATAAAATAAAACTATAATAACATATAGATATAATCTATCAATCACATGCATGAAAAGTAATCACATGACATAGATTTTGGTTACCCAAAAACAATTCAATTTGAAGGTAAACTGGGGTGGCAATGACACCCACAAATCTTCACTATTGTATTGATTTAGTTAACATGTTAGGGTTACAATGTTTGACCATATCCAATGATCTACCCCATGATGCTTCTTCCCTATTAAAAGGTTTTGAGACTATTAGATCTCACCCTATCAGAGGCTTTCACACATGCAAAAAAGTAAGGACTCTGTTAGGGGATTTACAAAGATATGTTAAGACCACTCTATTAAGAGATTTACCTTGACTCAGTTTGTTAAAACTGATTTAGTACCTAATCCTTAGTCTACTCTGATAATTTTTTCTTGGATCTCCTCTTTCCAAACTAATCTCTGATCTCTGATCTAATATAGCTTTACTATCCTTCACTACTTTGACTAGGTTTCTTTCTTTGTTTTGGAATAACATAACTCTTTTGCCTCTTCTATAATGTTCACACATTCACACTTGAATCACACGAATAGCCTATTCACTCCTCATCTATATTTGCTTTCTCCCATATTGAAGTCTAGATCATCTCTATTTAAAGATTTTATAAAGATTTTTCTAGATGCTTCCTTTTTTTGCCTCTCCACCTAATTTTTTCATCACAGAACAGAGGGATCTATGATCCACATCATAAAATGTGTAATGATCTCTGAAACAAACTCTACAAGGATTAAATATCTTGCCTATGTCAACCTAAAATGGTTTACCTTAAAGTTTTTATCATTTCTAACTTGAATGTTAATCTTGTGTTGTTTGGCACTTACAGTCTCTAACACTCGACATTCACTATAAATATTGATGACATTTGGTATCTACTATGCTCAGCACTTTTGTGTAACTCAACAACAATATACTCAAATCACTCGATAAACATTATACTTGGCTTAAATTAAAAATACTCAGCGACCAAATACTTACTCGGATCCTACAGAGCTCAGTATATACATATTTATATACAAGTATATATCATGACCTAGCCTATATAGAGTAGCTCGGTCGTAGTGATGACTATCTGACTCTGCATATTATATGACTAAGTGTTTGACACTAACAAAAAACAATAGTTATAGATATCAACAATCTCCCCCTTTGACATTAGTGGCAAAAACACTTTTTCATGATTACAACATTACAATGCTAGTATGGGTACTCGCCTAAGCCTAGGACTTAGTTCATATAGAACTAAAAAACCTTGACTTATGTTGAATAAACAAATAATGAACAATATATACACATGACTTAAGTAGTCTGATTGTTTTAGTGTCATACCATGTTTGCCTTTTGCATTTTGATTTTTGTCTAAACTCTAATTTCTAACTCTAAACTCTTCTTATTATTATATCCATTCAAAATATGTAATCATCATTACAATCACATTCCCACTTGACTTCTCTTTTGATTTTTCTTATTTTCCCCTTTGACTTCTCTTCTTTCCCCTTTGTTTTTGTCACTTATGTCTGTTGTTGGGGTTGAATGGGTGGAACCAAACTATATTTTCCAATAAAAAATTTGTAAACTCAGTTGATCATAGCAAGTGCATGATCTCAAGTGGTTCTTGTTGATTTGAAAATGTGATTTTGTAACTGTAACCTAACTTCCAAATCAATCAAACTCTCAGCCACCAAAAGATTATGATCTTCATTGATATGATCCTGTGCTAATTTGATTTCTCTCTCCAAAACCTGCAAGTGAGGTATTATCATGGATTGGATGGAGATCAATTTCGATCTCATGTTGCTATTAGCTACCTAAAGCTCAACCAATTTTCCTTGAGCATTAAATAACTTATTATAATGATTTAAGCTAGATACAGTTGACTATGAAATGATGTTTCTTATTTTCTTCATATTAGCCTGAATCTGATTGATGTTTTCCTGAAGATCACTGGTGAATCTTGGCACATCACACAAAATATTGTACAAATGTTTTACTTTCTAAATTAGCTCTTTTGTGTTCTATACTCATTCTTGTAATTGAACTTTCTTCTAGACAATGGTAGTTGAAACTTTGTGCACAACCTTATTCTCAAATTTCTTTCTTGACCAATCCATCAAATTTTCATTGGTTTCTATATCTCCATCATTTATTTTTTCAACAATATTTACAAGCTTGGAAATTATTGGGGCTTGTCCGTCAAAATTTTCTATATCAAATGTCTCAACTATAATGTCTTTAACATCATGCAATACATGCTTTTGTTGATGTTATTTTCTTAGCTCTTCTTCCTTCTTCTTAGCCAAAATCTCTTGCAACAAAATTGTTTTCTCAAGAGTGAGATTCACCAAATCCAATTTGTGGCATCTCAATAACTTCATCTAGACTAACTTCAATATCTGGTGAGCTTTCTTTTATTACTTTCATTGTGAGAGGATTATAAGTGTTGCTTCTCAACACTACTTTGGGAGATGGTGAGGGGGCATCAACACTTAGTCTTGCTTCTACATTAGTGCTAGAGACAACAATAGTAGCACTTGATATAGTCTTATTTTCCTCTTTATTCTCCTCAATATGAGGTATTGACACATTTAGTCCTTCTTGATCTATGGTAGAAATGTTTGAACTTGTGTCTTTATCAGTTTCTTCTACCTCTCACTCCTCCTTGTCTTCATCTGAGGACTTTGCTGGAGTGTCAAGGGTGTCGGCATGAATTGGTGGCATGTTTCCTTGTAGAATCAACACACCTAAACTCATTACATTAGTCACATCATCTTGAATAGTTACTTTCTCAGTTTCCTTTGTTGCTTCTTTAATTATGAGACCAAGAATACTTATCCAAAGTAACTTGTTATGTTGAATAACAACTTTAGTCTTATTTTGCAATATCAAAAAGATTCTAAATTTAGGAATGAAATTGTTCCTGTATCTCTCCAAAAAATGTATCCTTCTATTCTTGTGATAGATCAAGCATGACCTTGACTAATGTCCCAGTTCTAATGTTTTTCTCTTTTGTTGCTAGCTATTGCCATCTTCTAACAAGTCTATTGTACAAGTCTATAGGTATCTTCTTCTCAACTTCATTTGGAGCTAACTTTACTTTTCCATCATATCTATCATGGCCTACTCAACTTGTGTTCTATCAATATTGTCCAATGTGTCATATTTCACAAATCTAAAACTGGATAAGCCTAAAGATTTTCTTAGGCATAAAAATAGCTCATCAATAGCTTTTATTATTATTTTGGGTGGTCTTTTAACCAATCTTATTATCTTTGGTTTTGATCCACTAGAATTAGCAGTCTCCACTTTTATTTTCTTTGTAGATTGCTCGACACTAGCTATTACCCTTCTTGTTGGTTTGGAAGGTGATGAAGGAGAGAGGAGTATTACCATTGGCTTCTTTGTAGTTTCTTTAGCTTTCATTCTAGATGGTGTGACAAAAATTTGGGATTTACCCTTGACTGCTTCTTCTTCTTCATCTTCCTCATCATCACTACCCTTTTCTTCATCTTCTCCTAGACCTTGTGTAATCTATAGAGGTTCATTGTTCTTGCCTTGGATGCCTAGCTTTTCTCCTAGGTCTTCAATCATTATCTTCATTTTCTTTTCCTTAGAAGCTATATTGATATATGTAGTGATTCTTGCATTAGCTTCTTCATACTTCCCAAAAGATTCTCCTTCAGTGTCAATTTCTTATTTCAATAATGCAATGATATTTGCATTAATTGTATCACTATCAACCTCATAATCAAATGTTGTTATCCATGCCTTCCTTGGCTTTACAGCTTGTACACGTGTTATCTGTGTCTACTAAGAAACATACATCATTGTAATATCTTATTACCAACTCTTCTAGTATTCTCATCCTCATCATTCTTTGTTTGAATTCATCAAAATATATACCCATGAGATTTTTAAAATTCTCTCCTAGTTGAGTTATGAATTCATTGATTTTTCTTATCACTAATTTTCCTTGTTCCAAAACAATATTCCCAATACCAAGAAAATACTTCTAAATATAAAAAGAAAATACACATAACAAGTGATCGGAACTTACACATTGAGTTATTTTCCTTCCTGATAGATATCAAGTTTTTTACTAATTGCAATCTCTACAACTTCGCAATATCATATTCATGATCTTTCATGACTATCTTCCATGCTTGATCCATTGTCATACATGGCATGTCATTCAATCTACTAGATTGATAGAATTGTGAGAAATCACTCTCATTGCAAACTCAATCAACAGATTAGGAATGTTTATGATGGACAACTCTCATCCATTACACTTGGCTCCTAAATTGGCTTCAACTTCTTCTCGACTTAGACTCTACATGGTCTTTTTCTTGTCTAGTGTAGGATAATGAGTAACCTTATGAATCATCTTCTTGGTTATTTCAACTAGTCCATTGTGTAACCAAAACTTTATGTCATGGATGCTTCTCAACAAAACCTTGATCCATTCGATCTTAAAATTACATGGAAATTCTAGGGCACAAGTTAACCCTTTTCTTTCAACAATTTTGAATTCCTCCTTCAAATATCCTTCATCACATTATTTCTCATAAGCTTCTTGAATCTCATAATCACCTACTTCTCCAATCTTACATATGTAGAAACTCATCACATCATGTATCATGATTACCTTGGGTGGTATCAAGGATAACGCACACATTGAGTTACCTCATCATGATCTCAGGAATAACACAAAATTTAGGTGGAGGAAAAGCTTCACTCCTCACCAATTGAACATTACTTACCTTTACTCCTTGACTCTTTCTTGTAGATGATGAAGCTTCCATTTTTCTATGTTAGCTTTCATAACTTCTTCTCTCTAGATAATTTGGCACTACTTAAATCATCACTCAATCAAGATTCTTGTCTTAGATTTTCTCTTAAATTGCCTTAGGATATCTTTGTTTACTAAAATCACTTTGTGCTCTCAAATTCTATATGCAAGGTATGAAATAATGTCTTCAAATTTTGACATATACTTTATTTTTCTCAATTTAGGGTCTTCATTAATGTTATGTACTCAAGTAGGTGGAAGCCAACTATCTCAATTGATATTGTGCCTTTGAACTAGGTCTTTACTATACATCTCAGCCTTTTCCATCTAACTCAGCCTATGCACTAGTTTAGCTTCTGAAGTACTTTGTCCATATTTAAATGCTTGGTCAATATAGACAATTTTACTAATGTTTGGCACTTACTATGTACATGTTTATTTTGCACTAGTCCTTTAATAAATATGTTCTTATGCATCTTTACTTATGCAAATATGAACTTTAGCACATTTTATGTTAGGAACTAATGTAAGATGTATCTTTGAATATATATAGTTCCTTACATACCTTTCTTGTTTAGTTTGAGATGATATGATCACCTTCTCCATTGGATTGGGTGATCTCAACTCCATTAGTTCCACTTTTTCCATCTTCTACCTTTTTATTCCATGTTTGATTCATCTCCTTCCTTGTTTGATTAGTGTCCACTTTTCATTTACCCTTGGTGTTATTGTGATTTGTTGTTGGTACTTGAGTCCTTCAGTTGTATCATCTTAAAATGGAATCACTTATGTGTCAAGAGTGTTTATCCCTTCAAGTAATTGGCATGGGGTCATGTTAAGCACCTTGAATGATTTTTTTCATGGATCTAGTAGTTTTCCCCCTATTATTCTTATCTCTCTCTATTTCTAGCCTTTTTCTAAAAACCTACTCTGTGAAACTAAGAACTTTGATTTCCAAGTCAAGGATGACCTGGTGGGTCAAGGTTGACCTCAACCTTGACCTAGGTCAAGGATGACCTCAACCCTAACCTAGGGTAGTGTTGACCTTGTCCTTAAACCTAGGTCTTATTTTCAATTTTTGGGAGTTTTGGGATCTCAGGCTTTGGAAATATTATTTTCCTTCTTCTAGGTCAGTTGTTTTGTGTTTCAGAATGGTAGACTCTTAATTTACATTTAATTTAGGTCCATTTCTAGGGGTTAAGGTTAAATGGGATTTAATGCTCCTATGTTGACCTTCTCTAGGATTTGGTGCCCTAGATCTAATGCAGAGACCAAGGTCGACTTTTAGTTATTCATAATCAGAGGGACTTCTTTTAGTGTTTTCCTAACACAAACATGTTTCTTCATAGGATCACTCTCCTTGACCCAAGCCAACTCCATAA
This sequence comes from Cupressus sempervirens, assembly GCA_028749045.1. NCBI lineage: Eukaryota > Viridiplantae > Streptophyta > Pinopsida > Cupressales > Cupressaceae > Cupressus > Cupressus sempervirens. The sequence continues at coordinate 392,018,213 of CM053785.1, read as the reverse complement.
CCTCTCAAAGTGCACACCAAATCCTTATACCACCATAGGCTCTACATCATTGTAATCATCCCAATGTCCCTCCATCTAATCCCTATTTTCCTCTTATCCCCACACAACACCTAATCCCTTCACAAAACTTTCCCAACACATTTATGAAAGAAATTCATCATAAACTACCATGTCGTTGTTCCTTACATAGACCCAAACACATACATTCATAACTTTTTACCCCGATCATATTTCCTCAATCGCTCCAGTCAAATTTGGCACAACTTGGTCCTCTCCAACATATACAAATCTTGGTCTGATCCAACAGTTCAATTCAGAGATATGGCCCCTGCACTAGACTGCATTTTTTGGGATAGTTTTTCATTCATCTTCCAAACAGCACTTTGTCACAACCTAAGACCTCTGCCTTTAATTTCTTGCATTTCTCTTAAACAATCTCAAAAAATGTCCTCTCTGCCACGTGATAGTGACAGTTAAAAGTTTTCTATTATAAACAATCTATATCAAATGAATTCCTTCTAATAGAAATAGACTTGAAACATTCTAACAATGTTGGAGAGTCAAATTAGACACTTAAGAAATCAAAGAACTTGCACAATAAAAAAAACAATCCAAATATAATGTCACTGTTCTATGACAGTTCTATTATGGTAGAGAAATTATTGTATTTGTTATTGTTTTTCAAAGCTTCTTACAGAAATCTTCGACACACCTGAAACTCATTTACATCATGATTTTATAGACTTCCTTTCCCTTCCTCAAACTAACAAAACCTCTAAGAACCAACCACAAACTCCCTTAACTGTCACATAACAGTCATTGGACAGTTTATCATCTTTCACTAACAACAATTTACTAGTTTGTCCTTGTTTTAACATTTGATCACTTTAAGACTTATGGAACTTTTAGAACTTCCCCTATGACTTAAAAATACTAAAGGACTTAAAGACTTCACTAACCTATCCTCTTGATTCCACTTTAGTGCCCTATGAAGCTTGTTATGGCAATGTTGCACATTTTTCAATTACATTGCACTTATTGTACTTTATATGCCAATCATGACTCTTTGACCACATTTGATCATCCTAGTACCTTCTAGGACTCTATCCCCATGACACTTCATTGTATTACATTAATGACCCTTAGGTACATTCCTTGTCCTTTCATCATGATGCCATTAATGGCTTACAATATGAACTTTAATGATTACAAACATTTCAAAAAGGACCTTTACAAGGTCTTATCACATTTAATGACCCAATATGGTCATGTTGACACATTGTCTTCTCATGTCATCATCCTTGGCCTTGATGCTCCTGCATCATACTCCCAAGGATCAAAGCAATCCAAGTCCCTTTGGATTGAGTTCTTCTTCCTTTTCTTCTAGTCTTGAAGTACTCCATCAATAGACCCTACAACTAGATTGTACCCTCTACTCTTTGTCCTCATGTACCAGAAAATAAATATCTTAGATGTATGCCATGTGTTCCATCCTTCAACTATCATCATGATATGCCCAAGGTTTGTACCATCATCACCCATAGAATAACCCTGCAATCCTACAATAAAATTGTTAGAAAAAACAAGTATCAATAGTCCTTCATTCACCAAACCATATGTTTGGTTTTCCACTTCCTCATTCATCCATTCAGCCAACTCTTTCTTCTATTGTTCACCCATTCCATGTGACATTTCAATGTCTGAAACTATGTCAATATGCATGGTCTCTCCCTGACCAAATTCTGCTCCATCCTCTTCTTGTTTGCCATTCAACTGATCCCAAGATTCCACCTTAGTTATATCTTCAAGACCTTGTCCATGGTTTGCCTCTATCAACTCATTATCCTCTTTCTCTACACTATCATCTGCCTGCCATGCTTCTTCTATGGCATCAAACTCTCTTGTCAAATCCTTTCCACATTCTGGAATACTTGTTTCCACTGTCATGTTAGCAACTTGTATGTTGTTATCATCACCTTGAACCCTTATATCAGCAGGTTCAACTTTCAACAACTCTTTCCTCTTGCTTAGCCTCTTGATAGGCCATGTAACCTTCTTCTTCATTCTCATATGCCAACTTGTGGCTTCCCTTTCCATCTCTGCTTTTAGAAATTCTTTTATTGTCTCTGTCTGCACTTTAGTGTGCCTTCCACTATCTTTCATGTCTACCTCATCATTATAGCTATCCACCACACTTTCAACTTCTATGTACCTTCCTTCAACATCTTGTCCTCTCAATGGACACCCCTTCTTTATGTCTTCTTTCACTAGGACCTCTTACTGATCCATTCTTCCATCTGCTAATTCACTTTCACTTTTCCTCATCCTCACTTCATTTTGTTGCTTCTTTTCTTCTACTGTCCATGTCCTCCCAAGGATCAAATGGCTTTCTCTCTTATCTACTTCACTCTCACTTCCACTCTTACTCTCCCATTCTTCCATGATGGTTTCATATTCTTTCCATAAATCATGGTTCTCTTGTGCATTTTCTACACCTTGCATCTCTTCTTCCTCATCATCATACCATTCTTCCTCTTGGTATTCCATCTCTTCTTCTAACTTATTCAACTTCTTCATTATCTCTTCTTCTCTTTTATAGATTTCCTTCAACCTACCTTCCCACCATATTATAAACTTCTCTTTCCTTTCATAATAGGCTTCTATGTCTTTTCTTCTCACTATCTTTATTTCTTCTTATCTTTGCTTCTCCCTTTTATTCTTCTTACCAAAGATAAATTCTTCTAGCCACTTGAATTCCTCATATAACTCCCTCTCAGATTCTATAAGCCCCATCTTTACATATACCTAGAATTCTTCAAATTTCAAGCCACCTTACACCTTCCTCACCAAGAAATCTCTAGACACCTATAATACACCTTTCAAGTTTGGGACACTTAAGGAGGAATTAGATGCTCCAAGGCTTCAACAAAGGGACTAGTGCATTACAAATGACAAAGGCTCCTAGATGATGAAATATGAAACTTATCAACTCCTAAATAGACTTTTTTGATGCTTTGATACCACTTGATGCAGAGACCAAGGTGGAGTTTTAGTTATTCATAATCAGAGGGACTTCCTTTAGTGTTTTCCTAACACAAACATGTTTCTTCATAGGATCACTCTCCTTGACCCAAGCCAACTCCATAACCTCTCAAAGTGCACACCAAATCCTTATGCCACCATAGGCTCTACATCATTGTAATCATCCCAATGTCCCTCCATCTAATCCCTATTTTCCTCTTATCCCCACACAACACCTAATCCCTTCACAAAAATTTCCCAACACATTCATGAAAGAAATTCATCACAAACTACCATGTTATTGTTCCTTACATAGACCCAAACACAGACATTCATAACTTTTTGCCCTGATCATATTTCCTCAATTGTTCTAGTCAGATTTGGCACAACTTGGTCCTCTCCAACATATACAAATCTTGGTCCAATCCAATAGTTCAATTTAGAGATATGGCCCCCACACTGGACTACATTTTATGGGATAGTTTTTCATTCATTTACCAAATAGCACTTTGTCACAACCTAAGACCTCTGCCTTTAATTTCTTGTGTTTCTCTTAAACAATCTCAGAAAATGTCCTCTCTGTCATGTGACAGTGATAGTTAAAAGTTTTCTATTATAAACAATCTGTATCAAATGACTTCCTTCTGATAGAAATAGACTTGAAACATTCTAACAATGTTGGAGAGTCAAATTAGACACTTAAGAAATCAAAGAACTTGCACAATAAACAAAACAATCCAAATATAATGTCATTGTTCTATGATAGTTCTGTTATGGTAGAGAAATTACTGTATTTGTTATTGTTTTTCAAAGTTTCTTACAGAAATCTTCGACATACTCCTCCATAATAGAAATATCATATAACCCCCCTCTCTCCATATTTTCCATCACATGATCCATTCTACATTGATCACTTTATTATACTTAATCAATTAGGATCATCATATTGAAAAATAGGGTTAAGAGAGGGAATCCTTATTTTCTTTCTATTCAATAGTATTTGCTTGAATGTCCAAACTTGTGACATTTGGAACATACATTGTTAGGTGCATGGTTCTACCTTAGATTAGTCCAATAAAATTTTGTCTATGATCTACATTCATATGCTCTATGTCCACATTTTTTAGTGTTGTAACAATAGCCTTCAAATCTAGGTGTAGTAGATGTATTATTCATTCTTGTCCTACACTTATGTATTTGATGTCCTTGGTTCTTGCAGTAAAAACAATAACCAACAAACTCAGGTTTAGGATTTTGTATATCTTTTTTTCTCTTGCAAATGTTCACGGTATGACCCAATTTTCTACAATGATAGCATGTTGGTTTGCCTTTAGATTTTGCATTTCTCAGTTCTCCACTCTTGGATTATTCTCCTTGCTTGGTAGATGAATGTTCTAAACCAATAGTGCTGCCAGATTACCTCACAAGTTCTTCAAAGTATTTCATTGCTTCATTTGTCTTGTTGAATCTCTCCACAAGGTCTTTCTCAGTTTTTAGTTCATTCTTCAGTAAGTCCTTCTATGGAATTAGATTTTCTATTTTCACATCTTTTCTATTCAAATCCTAATTTGCAAGGATCAGTTGATTCATCATGTTGAGTGTTTTTGAGCTTTTGTACATTGGATATCCTTTCTTCAAGTCTAGTTTCCATTATCTTTTTTTATTCCTCAAGTTTCTTCTGTTGCTTAGTTACTTCGCATAGCCTTGTTGATTAATCTTGTGTTCCCTTTTTAGTCTTGTGACTTCTTCATTTAGGATTTTGTTCTTATCTAGTAGTTTTGTAGATGTTGTGTCATTTGAATTTACTATTTCAAAAAATACTTCAATTTCAATTTCTTCATAATGAAGTGGTTTATCCTAAATAGCCAATTCCTTTCTCCTTTTTAGGGATTTCTTAAGTTCTTGTTTGATTATCTCAAGTTGTTATATATGAGTTGGATGTCAATCACCTTCTTGTCAATAACTTTTTCCAATTTAAAAGCCTCCATCTCCAAGATCTAAACTCCAAGTTGTTAAACTTCTCCAAGAGAACTTGTCTATTATACCAATTGTTGGAAGTATAAATTAGAAACCAAGATATTGAGGGGGGGTGAATCAAGATCTATAATACTTTAATTTTTTCACAATATCAGTGCATTCACCACATTTACCATCTCATATAAAATTTCTTATGCATGCATAACTTATAAAATCAAACTATAGTAACATATAGATCTAATCTATCAATCACATGCATGAAAAGTAATCACATGACACAATAATTTTGGTTACCAAGAAACACTTCAATTTGAAAGGTAAAATTGGGAGGGGATGACACCCACAAATTCTCACTACTACGGTAATAAACTTAACCTATTAGGGTTACAATGTTTGACCATATCCAATGATCTACCTAGTGAGGGGTCTTCCCTATTAAAATCTTTTGAGACTGTTAGATCTCACCATATTAGAGGATTTCACACTTACAAAAAAGTAAAGACTCTATTAGGATATTTACAAAGATCTATTAAGACCACTATGTGAAGAGATTTACCCTAACTCAATCTGTTAAAACCAATTCAGTACCTAATCCTCAATTTTCTCTGATAAGTTGTTCTTGGATCTTCTCTTTCCAATTTGATCTTTGATCTGATATAGCTTTACTTCCCTTCACTACTTTGACTAGGTCACTTTCTCTAATCTAGAATAACACAACCCTTTGACCTCTTCTTCAATGTTTGCACATTCGCACTTGAATCAGATGAATAGCTTTTTCTCTCCTCATCTATATTTCCTTCCTCCCATATTGAAATAGGTTTAGATCAGCTCTATTTAAAGATTTCATAAAGATTTTTCTAGATGCTTCATTATTTCACCTCTTCATATGATTCATTCATCACAAAACATAAGGATCTATGATCCACATCATAAAACATGTAATGATCTCTGTAAAAAACTCTAGAAGTATTAAATATCTTGTTTATGTCAATTTGAAATAGTTTACCTCAAAGTTTGTATCATTCCTAACTTTAATGTTAATTTTTCATTTCTCAACACTTACTATCTCTGACACTTGACATTTGTTGTATATGTTGCTGACACTTGATCTATTCAATTCTCGGCACCTCTATGTAATAATCACTCAGTAAACATTAGACTTATCTTACATTGAAAATACTCATTGACCAAAGACTTACTCAGCTCCAAAATAGATCAATATATACATGTTTATATATAAGTCTATCTCATGACTCGGCCTATATAGAGTAGCTCAGTCATAGTGATGATCATCTAACTTTGCCTAGTATATGACTAAGTGTTTGACACTAATAGACAACAATAGTTAGAGATATTAACACAAACATCATCCTTAGAGGTCACCATTTTAAGAGATTCTCACAACTATTGCACAACTATTTCCATTGACCATAGGTGAATTTTGGAGTCATTGTCAAATATCTCCAAGCTAGTTGCACTATAATACTTATCCTCTTCCAAAAATTGGGCTTGAGTCCTAGCCTATATCTCATGGATATCTCTGTATAGAGATAACATGACCCTATTTCTTTCCTATATCTTTTCAATTCATTCATCAATATTATCCAATTCCTCTCCACTATAAACATTCAACAATATTATATATCTCTACGATTTTATTATCTAAAGTGCCTCCATGTCATTAGTTTAGGTGAACACATCATTCATTAACCCAAAATTCTAGTTGACCACTATTGCCAGCTTCTCTTCATTCTTTTGTATGTGTGTAATAGATGTATATTGAGCTCTATTATTTATACTCCTTTATCTTCAAAACTATGACACTATCTCTTACATGCATTAAAAAATGAATCACTTGGTTTCAGGGTCAAAGCTCATTTTTCAAGGGCAGCCGATAGAGAAATCTCAAGGTAGTTAGGGTTAATGGGACCCACTACCTCTTTTAAAAACTACTAAAAAAAATTATTCTACTTACTCAAAACTTGGAGCTCCTCTTCCCCTTAGCCTAAATGGTGGAACACCTTTATTAAACCCATAGTTATCAAAACTTTGGTTGTATCCTTAGTGGCCTTCTACAAAATGACTTCTTGCACCTAGTAGTCATGTGTGATCATGGTGTCTATATCTACATGAGGAGTTTGAATGGATTTGTGTACCACCAACTCTTGTTATTGATTCTTCATAATGAAGGATGACTGCTTAGGGTCCTCTCAAATAGGCATTTTTAGCTTCACTACCTGGTCAAAATTTTCATTCCTTCCTTAGGAGTCTTCACATACCTCCTATGACAAGTCTTTAGCTTCCATTTTAGCCAAGAAGGAGTAGTGCCCATTGGATATATATACTAACCAGATGACAAAGTTTTCATGGATGCTAGTCATTTTCCTTTGTCTATCCTCTCTAGGGTCTTTTCTACTCTTGGTTGTTCTACCACTGGGGTAGCCATTATAATTCTGGGAGGGTATGGAAGTGGTTGTACTATTAGTGAAACTTTCTCTCCAGTGTGACAAATTATCCTCCTTTTGTATGATGTGCCACATATATCTCCTCTTTTATAGCTTTCTTAGTTGCTCTACAACTAATGAGGCAAAATCACTACATCCTTCTTTGGTGGAGGTGGTAGTTGTGTTTATGTATTTCTCAGAGGAAGAGGAGGTAGTGTATTCTAGTCATCACCCAATGGCTCCTAGCATAGTGTATCCCTTATTTCTCCTTTCTCCAAATGGGTCCCCATGAGAATAAAGTAAAAATCAGCAAGATCAAACTCATCTAACCCATCCCTTTGTGTGGACTCAGTCCACTCTTCCTGCTCCCAATTCCATTAGCTTCCTTCTTGATCTTTTTGACAAATTAATTCAAAGATGTGTTGTTACTATGACTTATGTTCGTTAGGAATTTCATTTTCAATGATTTTCTTTAATGTATTGTTACCCTATCTCAGTAATTTGCTTTTGAATACATGGTTAGAATAGGAATTCATATAGTTGTGTGGTTAGAAACATGGATTCATCATAAAATATGAAAATACAAAAAATATATTGGTTTGTGGTCACATTTTTTAAAGTTCTACAGAATTTACAAATACCAGCAAAGGCCTCCTTATAAACAAACAAATTTATCTTCGATTGCGCTATCAAGTAAGTTTTAAAATAGCCATCTAAAACATTGGATTTAGTTAACCTGATCATATTTTCAAGAGAGAAATTAGTAAGGATTTCTATCATTTCCATCATGCAAAATGATTGGTCAATAGAAGTGGCACTAGAAGGTGGGTAGCTATGAAAAAACTTAGAGTTCCTCTTCTTCTTGCTCTAAATGGTGGAACATTTATTTTAAATCTACAATTTTTAAATTTTTGGTCATAACCTTGGTGGCCTTCCCCAAAATAACCTCCTACACCTAGTAGTATTGTGTGGTGATGGTCTTTATATTTATGTGAGGAGTAAGAATGGATATGTGTGCCACCAACTCTTGTAGATTATTATTCATAGTGAATGATAGTTTCTTAGGGTACTCTCAAATAGGCACCACCAGCTTCACTGCATGTGTCAAAACTATCATTCCTTTCTCAAGAGTCTTCACATACCTCCTTTGATGGGTCTCTATCTCTTATTTTAGCCAAGATGGAGTAGTAAGCATTGGAGACATATAATGATTAGATGATGAAGTCTTTGTGGATATTGGTACTTTTCCTTTGTCTTTCCTCTCTGAAGTCTTTTCTACTCTTGGTCGTTCTACCACTGGGGTACCCATTATAGTTCTAGGAGGGAAGGAGAGTGGTTATACTATCGGTTAATATTTCTCTCAAGATGTGGCAACTTGTACTCCTTCAAAATATCCCTCTATAAGGTGTGCCACATATATATAGTCTTCTATGACCTGGCTTAGTTTCTCTATAACTAGAGGAGGCAAAGGCACGACGTCCTACTCTTGTGGAGGTGGGGGTGGTGTCTCAACCTTTCTCATAGGTGGAGAGGGTATCTATTAGATAACTTAGAGGGGGGTGGGGAATCAGTTATGTTCAGTTATCCTATAGTCCCTTCAAACACTTTCAATACCAAACAACATCCAAAAACATCACTTTACTCCAAACTATGTATTCATTATTCTATTATAGTTGAATGATGGTAATATAACTTAATAGTTACCAATAATTAACTTAGTTGTTACTAAGTAGTAGTAAAATTAAAATAACATGTAAATCAACTTGCAACATAAAAGAATTAACACATTTGACACCAATATTATAATGTGGAAACTCTATAAAGGGAGAAACAACCTAGGATCGACAGGCCAAAATTTTCACTCTTCTAAAATGAGCTCGGATAAGGGCCAACCTTGTTATAGGTTACATACACATTGCTAAAGTGACTTTGTTAGAGGATTTCAACCAAAAGATCATCTAGAACTTATCACTCCTTGATCATATCTAAAAAATGGCCTTCTCTAAAGGGGTTACAAACATCACTAATTGATGTTACCATATAGGATTTCATAGACTTGTTAGGTCCACTTGGTTTACAATATTTTATGCTACATTGATTAGAAATTAAATGTATAATTATAATATGTTAGGTATAGTGTTAGCTTTTGTTTAGATATCCTTTTTTCTTGGTCTCTTTCTAACCTCATCCTCTAATCTCCTTACTGTCTTCTCTTAACTAGTTGAATCACACTTACAGTCTCTCTCCTTCTTTCAAGTCTGCTCAGTTCACCTAGCTCAACTATCTTCTTTCATCTTTCTACAAATTTGCACAATCACCACCTTAACAACAAAAATCAACCTCAACTCAATCATCTTTCAACTAGCAAGAAAAAACTATCTTGAACATCTCCTTAAATAGTTGTCTTTGTGCTTCTAGATTCTTCCATGTATTGTTTCTCATATTTTACCAAATACAATTTACCTAGTCACTTAGAAAATAGAACTTTTTTAACATCCTTATCCTTCTTCAATCTCCATAATCATATCCTCACTAAATTTTCCTAGTCATTGATATTGTTAAACACTTTTACTCATCCCTTTAGACATCTCAAACTTTCTACCTTTTCATCAAAATTTGGCCTCAGATTCCATCTTTACAATCTTGTTCTCCCAATTATTACTCAATGAACATAACATTTCGCTTGACTAATATGGTGCTCAATCAATATTAGACTTTCTCAAGCAATACTAAACTTCTTCTTTACTTTTCCAACTTATCGGTGAACATTGTAGTCACTCAGTAAATATTGTCTTCCTTCTTTAACCTTGTCACTCAGTTTATCTTGTGTAGCTAAATGCATAACAATATTACATGATTGTGAAATAATCAAACCAACATTACATTGTCACTGTCCAACTCATTCAAGTACCCATAGAATGTCATACTTATCAATTGTCTTCAACATACTTTCTTCAAATCCTCTTCATCAATCAAATGATATGGCACTCTATTGAAATACCATGATGTCTATCCAACTAAGACTTGACATCAATGACAACATAAAAACTAATATGACTCTTTTACATACATTCATTGTACTACCAATTACATTATCAGTTGGGGATAAAAATCTTCCCCTTTAGCATTGATGACAATACATAACATGTCATTTCACATTACATCATATAATCAAATGTATGCATTGTCAGCAACACAAATTTTCATCTCTTTGTCTTGAATCAATAGATTCTCTGTAACTCAGTCTATATCTTCAACAATAACAATCTTCATCAACATTTCTCCCCTTTAGGATATGATCTTTTTTAATTCATCTTTAGCTTGATGTATACTCTCCCTTTGCATTACGTTCTTTGGTTTTTGTCATTGTCATCAGAAACAACTCTAATATTCTCATTAACTAATTCTCTTACTCTTTCTCTCCCCCTTTGTACTAATGATATTATCCCCCTTTGACACTAATTCCAAAGGTCATTATAAATGTCAATATGAAAATTATAAAACTTTGTAGTTATCCTTGTACCTTTCATGTATAGTATACATGTTATCCAATGAAAATTTTGATCTCACCAAACATTGACATCTCAAATTTTGTACTCATTTTATTAGAAAATATCTTAAATAACATGTCATTTACTCCAAAAATTATGTCATCAACAAATATTTCAGCAATCAATACCATACTTTCATATTCACATTTCAAATATAGCTTGGTGTTCTCACTTGTTCTATAAAATCTAATCTTAATCAAATAGAAATGTAAACTTTCATATCATGCTCTTGGTTCTTGTTATAGTCCATATAATGCTTTGTTCAGTTTACAAGCCATGTTCTTCTTATCAAGTTAAGTGAATCCTTTAGGTTCTTTACTATATACTTCCTCTTTAAATATTCCATTAAAAAATGCAGATTTGATATCCATTTGATAAACTTTGAACTTATTGTTGTAGCATAAGCCAACAATGTTATTGCACCTTCCAATCTTTCCATAGGTGCAAAAGTTTCTCCATAATCTATTCCTTCTTCGTATGCATAAACTTTGAAAACCAATCTTTCCTTGTTTCTTACCACTTCTCCATTCTCATTCAAATTGTTTCTAAAAATACATTTGGTTCCTATTACATTCTTATCTACAAGTCTCACTACTAATGTCTAGGTATTGTTCTTCTCAATCTGATCAATCTCTTCATTCATAGCATTTATCCAATGAAGCCTTAACTATTATTGGTTCAAAATCAACAATCAAATAGGTATTGTCTCTTAACTACTTCTTATCTATACTCCAGAACTTCTGTCTCCAATAATTTATTTAGGAGAATGATTATTTCTCACATATTTGGTGAATATAGGTTCAACTCTCTAATTTTCAATAATATCTCCACTTGACAAGGGTTGAACTTCATGCTTGGCTTGTACTATTTGATGCTTAGGTAAAGCATTTTGTAATTTGGGTGTGATTATCTGGTACTCAAAGTAACTCGAGCAGTGTATTAGGTGTCTCTTCATATACATATACAAATTTCTTGTAATCTTCACATTCCTTCTTTCTTTCCACATCATTCTTGTCTACAAACTCATCAAACATTACATTTGCACTTTCAATCATCTTGTTAGTAGTTTTATTCAAACATTTATATGCTTCTCTCATAGATGAATAACCAAGGAATATAGCTTCATCTCCTTTAAAATAAAATTTTCCATTCCTTGTATCCTTATGAATATAACACCTACTTCCAAATATTTTGAAATAACTTACATTCAGTGTATGACCATACCAAAGCTCATAGGGTTTCTTTTTTGTTCCTTTCTTCAATTGAACTTGATTGAGTGTGTAAAAAATAGTACTAATTGCTTCTCTCTAGAATATATGAGCAATATCTTTTTCAATCATTGGCGTCCTTGCACAATCCAAAAAAAAATTTCTCCTTTTAGCAATTCCATTTTGTTGTGTCATCCTTAATGAAAATAACTATGTTTTAATATTATTCTCAGCACAAAATTTAGTGAATCCAATAGACACAAACTCACCACCTCTATCAGATCTTAAACATTTGAAATATTTGTCAGTTTCTTTCTTAACTCTAGCTTTATATCATTTGAACATATCAAGAGAATGTGATTTCACCTTTAGAACATATCAATAATCATTCTAGAATAGTCATCAACAAATAATATGAAATATATGTCACCATAGTAAATGTTAACACATATTGAACCACATAGATCAATATGCACTAATTCCATGATATCATTTGAAGTGTGTGTTTTTCTTTAAAACTATATTTTTTCATCTTATCGAGATGAGATTCTTTACACATGGAATTTTTAGATTTTTACAGATTCAGTAAGCATCTTACTCTTTTCTTTCTACTGACCTTCACCATATTCTCAAAGTTTACATAACACAACCTTTTATGTCATAACCATACATCTTCAACTTTATAAAATGATTGTGTCTCAAGAGTAGGATTAAGATAAAATAAGTTACTTCTTGTTTGAATTCTAGTTCCAATAAAATTACCTTCATCATCAAAATCTTGACTTTTCTATTCTAAAATAATAGCTTATGACCTAAATTATTCGACTAAGAAACACTCAAAAGATTATACTTTAGTCTATGTACCCAGTATGCATCATCACATGTGATCTTATCATTCAACATTGGTGATCCTTTACCTTTCACTGGATATGGAACATCATTACCTAACTTAACACACATAATCAATTTATTCAAATTTATCAAACTTACTTAGATCACCAATCAAGTGATGTGAGCATCCACTATCTATAATTCAGATGTGATGAACCTCCTTATAGCAATATCATGAGAATGCTCGAAATAATTGTTGAATCTGAAGAAGGGGTTCCCAGGTAGCATCCTCTGGTTGCATGCCATGCCACTGAATCAAGACCTCAGAGATGGAGCGAGAGCGAAGCTGGCGAGTGCGCTGGTCAATGATTGCCACCGGCTCCAGGATAATGGATCCTTCCGTATCCATTTCAGGGAGAGTAGTTTGTGCTCTGAAAGTGGTACCCAGAACTTTCTTGAGACAAGAAACATGAAAGACTGGATGAATGCGGGAAGAAGGAGGAAGTTCCAGTTTATAAACAACTGAACCAATCTTCTGCAGAACCTTATAAGGCCCATAAAATTTTGGGGCCAGCTTATGACGCCCTTTCAGCTTTAGGGAGGATTGTTTGTATGGCTGTAGACGAAGAAAAACCATATCCCCAACTTGAAATGAGCACTCAGAACGGTGTTGATCTGCTTGCTGTTTCATCCGATTACGGGCCATGTGAAGATTATCCTGTAAGGTACGAAGAATCTGATCCCTGCTGTGGAGAACTATGTCAACTGCCTGGACTGGTGAGCTGTTGGGAGTGTAGGGAAGGAGCACTGGAGGTGCCTGACCATAGACTGCTTCATATGGAGTCATTTTAGAGGCAGTGTGGTAAGAGGTATTGTACCACCATTCAGCTAAAGGGAGCCACTTGGCCCACTGATGTTGCTGTTCGGAAGTGAAGCAACGAAGATAAGTTTCCAAGCATTTATTGACAATTTCAGTTTGACCATCAGTTTGTGGGTGATAGCCCGAACTCATCTTCAATTTGGTGCCAATTTTCTGAAACAGTTCAGTCCAAAAATGACTGGTAAAAGTTGCATCACGATCAGAGACAATGGAAGAAGGGAGTCCATGAAGACGAAATATCTGGTCCATGAAGATTTGTGCAACAGAGGAGGCAGTATAGGGGTGGCTGAGGGCACAAAAATGACTATATTTCGAGAGACGATCAACCACAACCAAGATCACTGTCTTGCCACCGGATTTAGGAAGCCCTTCAATGAAATACATAGAAATATCAGTCCAAATCCGTGTAGGGATGGGCAATGGTTCGAGCAAGCCAGGAAGGAGGGTCGTTTCACCCTTGTGGCGTTGGCAAGTATCACATTCAGCCACCATCTGTTGAATCGTCTGTTTCATCCCTTTCCAAAAGAAGTTTCTCCTTGCTCGCTCATAAGTTTTGAGGAAGCCTGAGTGCCCTGCTGAAGGAGAAGCATGGAGTTCATAAAAAATAGCCTGATGTAGAGCTGGGTTCTGAGGAAGCACTAGCCAACCCTTGTATCGAAGAGAAGCACCATCCCAAGAGTAATGTGGTATAGCAGAAGGATTATTGGCTAGCTGGTGAATGATTTGAGATAAAGAAGAGTCACTGTCATAGCCCTGCTGAACAGATGCTAACCAATTGGGAATGGGCATAGAAATAGCGGAAAGGGAAGCTTGATTATCAAATGTGCGAGAAAGAGCATCTGCCACAATATTCTCCTTACCCTTCTTGTAGGTGATCTCATAATCATACCCCATGAGTTTGCTGACCCATTTCTGTTGTGTAGGAGAGGATACCCATTGTTCCAGGAAGTATTTTAGACTTTGGTGATCGGTTCTGATGCAAAAATGACTCCCTAAGAGGTATGGCCGCCACTTCTGTACAGCATGCAAAATAGCCATCATTTCTTTTTCATAAGTAGAGAGGGCTAGATTCTTACCAGAGAGGGCTTTGCTAGTGAACGCAATAGGATGGTCATCTTGTAGGAGAACAGCACCCAATCCATTGCCGCAAGCATCACTCTCAATAGTGAAGGGTTTGGAAAAATCTGGCATTGCGAGAACAGGTGTACTGCACATAGCCTGTTTCAGTTGTTCAAATGCAGTCTCAGCAACAGGGGTCCAGGAGAAGGCATCCTTTTTTAACAGAGCTGTCAATGGTGCTGCAATTTTCCCGTAATCTTTGACAAACTTGCGGTAGTAGCCAGTCAACCCCAAAAAACCCCGAAGGCTCTTGAGAATTTTAGGATGCGGCCAAGTTTTCATGGCATCTATTTTTGTAGGATCCACCCGCACTCCATGGTGTGCAACAATATGCCCGAGATACTCCACTTCCTCCTGGCCAAACACACATTTAGATAGTTTTGCACAGAGTTGATGATCAGAGAGAAGTTGCAAGACAAGCTCCAGATGATGGAGATGCTCAGCCCAAGTTTTGCTATATATGAGGATATCATCAAAGAAGACCAGAATGAATTTCCGGAGGTATGGCCGAAATATGTTATTCATCACTGCCTGAAATGTTGAAGGAGCATTCGTGAGGCCAAAGGGCATGACTAAAAATTCATAGTGACCATCATGTGTGCGGAAGGCAGTTTTAGGTATATCCTCCTCATTAACCCGAATTTGATGATACCCAGAACGAAGATCTAACTTGGAGAAAAAATGAGCCCCATGAAGTTCATCAAGAAGTTCATCAACAACTGGAATGGGAAACTTGTCCTTTATAGTGAGATGATTAAGTGCTCGGAAATCAATGCAGAGTCGCCATGATCCATCTTTTTTGCGAACAAGCAGAACTGGAGAAGAAAAGGAACTGGTACTAGGGCGAATAATAACTTGCTTCAGTAAGTCACGGACAAGTATCTCGATTTCGATCTTCTAATGAAATGGGTAGCGGTAGGGCCTGATGTTGGGCGGAACACTGCCAGGAAGGAGCTAAATACGGTGGTCCTCTAGACGAGAAGGAGGTAATCCCACAGGTTCAGCAAATACACCAGAATACTTGTCCAAAATGTGTTGGAGATCGGCAGGAGTGCTAGAGACTGTCGATGGCTGCATCTGAATGGAATGGAGCTGAGCGATGACACCATGTGAATTCTTCTTAAGAAGTTTTTCCATACGGTGTGAACTGATGATGCTGAGAGACCCTGGTTGTAAGCCTTTCAAAGTGTGTTGGTGCCCCTCGGCTGAAAACTGCATCCAAAGTTCAGCAAAATCCCAGAGAATGGGGCCAAGAGTGCGTAACCATTGGGCACCCAAAACCACATCACAGCCACCTAAGGGTAAGGCAAACATGTCAGAGCGCATGTTATAATCGCCAATAGAGAGACGCACATTGCGACATTTCCCTTTACAAGGTAAAGTGCCCCCATTGGCAATCATGACTTCAAAGCTAGAGCAGGGATGGATAAAGCAATCAGCCTGTTTGGCTATTCGTGGATCAATGAAGTTATGAGTGCTACCAGAATCAATGAGTATAGTAAGAGGGATCTTCTTGAAGAAACCCTGGACCCGCATGGTTTGTGGAGTAGTGACTCCTGCCAAAGCATGGACAGATATCTCTGGTGGAGCTTCTGGTGAAGGAGGTTCAGGCTGGTGAGGCTCAACCTCATCATCCACTGTTTCCTGAGCATCTACATATTCTTCCAGTTCTGGGGGAGAATCCACATCCAAGAGATAGAGCTTTTGCTGAACACATCTATGGCCCCGAGACCATTTCTCATCACAATTATAACAAAGCCCTTTGTCTCGCCTGACTCGCATCTCTGTTTCAGACAAGTGCTTGATCGGAGTAGTTCTGGGAGCTGGTATGACTGGAGGGTTGTGAGAACCTATATTTCTGAATGGAACAAAATTAGATCTGGAGCGTTGTAGAGCACTAATCTTGTCTTCCGCTAACTTAGCCAACCCAAGGGCTTCCATCATTGTAGTAGGTCGAAACATTTTGACTTCTGAGCGAAGTGCATCCTTTAGACCACTGACAAAACAACTACGAAAGAATTCATCAGACAAGCCCTCTGTGTGATTAGCTAATTTTTCAAACTCTGTCTGGTATTCTCTTACAGTGCCTGTTTGACGCAGTTTAGTGAGTGCTCCTGTGAAATCATCAAAGGAACTAGGGCCAAAGCGCTCCAAAATGAGGGTGCACAATTCTCTCCATGTTGGGCCTACATTAGCCTTGATGTACCAACGGAACCATTGAAGAGCTTCATGTTCCAAATGAAAAGATGCAAGGGGGACTTTGTGGTTATCCAAAGTATTATGCAAGCTGAAATACTGCTCTGCCCTATAGATCCATCCAGTCGGATCAGAACCATCGAAGCGTGGAAAATCAAGCTTTGGTCCACGGAAATTGCCAGAAGAGGACCCAGTATCTCCTGAATGGTTTCGGCTCATGGCTGACTGCTGAAAGTTAAGACCCAGAATTTTGTCATCCAGATCTTGAAGTTTGGTTTTGAGGGATGCCATTTCTTCTTCCATGATTTTTGCTCCTGTACACGTAACAACCATAAAGCAAGGTTTTTTTTTTTTTTTTTTTTGGAATGGGTAGAAGATGAGAAACAAAAACTTTTTTAGTTACGGCAAACTTGGATTTGGGTAAAACTCAGATAGGAAATGGGTGTTCGACGGGTGGTGGGAGACTATCTGGGGACAAGGGAAATAGAAAAATGAGGGTTTCAAGGGTAGGGAGGCGAACAGTCCAAGAGGGATAAGGGAGCAAAATGAGGAATTGAATCTTGTGGCTCAGTTTGGTGGCGATTGGATGAGAGGTGAAAAAGATAGGGCAAACCCTAAAATTAGATAAATGAGGGATTTAGGGCTTTGATATGTAAAATTTGGGGTTGGGTCGCCAAGGAAGGAAGTATGCGAAATGATATTGCAGATGTTCTGCGGAAGTATGAGCAGAAACAGAAAGCAAACAAGGAAGCTACGACTAAAAAACAGAAAAATTTTTACTCTTTTTTGAACAGTCGACTTAGAAAAATTCACTCACAGACAGAACAACTGAAAAGAGTTATTGCAATAACAAGAGATATTAGAAGTGAGAGGAACCTGAAGGCCACGACAGAAAAAAAATTTGATGTAATTTCCACCCAGCGAGCCCAAGAGAGTGCTCTGATACCAGATGTGATGAACCTCCTTATAGCAATATCGTGAGAATGCTCGAAATAACAGAATACAAAGTGATAGCAGAACTCAGAATGAATCTACTGATCGCAGGCCACTTCGAGGGGGTAACCTCCTTTGAGCAAGCTCAATACAATAAATTCGTCCGTGCCCATCAAGGGCCTCAACCTATTCTTATATACTGAGTACGATCTAGAAAAGTAATACTACCTATGCATGTGGGATAATAAAATATACTCACGGGACGACTTACAAAGCATATGCGTCCAACAACACTACTCTAACAAAATAAACAGAAGGAACACACAGGTTCCTAACATCATGAATCATTTTTATTAACATGTAAAATAAGGATAGTTTTACTTTTATACCTTTCTCCATTGGGATCTTCCTTTATTGAAACATGTACCATCTCAATTACTTCCTTTTCTTCATCAGTACTAGACTCAATGTGCTCTTCTTTAGCAATGTAGCATGATTTCTTCCCTTTTTCTTTGTAATCCCTATTCTTTCTGTACTTGAAATATTTGTTGTCATTTCTATCATTCTTGCTTTTGTAAGGACATTTAGCAATAAAGTGACCAACTTCATTACACTTGAAACAAATCAAAGGCAACTTACCTTTGTATTTAACTTTTACTCTTGATAACCTTCTTGCAAGAAATGCTTCAAGCTCAACTAGATCATCCTCAGATTTAGATTCACTTTATTCCTTACTTTTCTTTTCTTTCTTGGAACTTCCAATGATTAGTGAAGATTAAAAAGCATTTCCAATTGTAACCATACTATTGGCATAATTTCTTAATTCAACTATAGTCAACCGACCAACTAAATTGTCAAGTGTCAATATATTACTAGGTATAGCTCTCACTTCTTGAATTGTGAAAACTTTGATAGCATAAATAAGTAGAAGAGTCCTGAGAGCTTTAGTTACAATTTTACAATCATTGATAGCTCCTCCAATAGCTTTGATTGTGCTCACAACATCCTTAAATTAGTTTACATATTGTGCAGCATTCTCACCTTATCTCATTATCATGTCATAGTACTTTCTAATACTTTTGTATTTAGCTCTTCTTACATTATTATTGTTTCCTCCATGTACAAGTGTCAATTTATCCCACATATATTTGGTAGTAGTACAATCCTTGATATCATCAAACTCAACATCATTTAGTGCAAAATGCAATGTCAAGCATCAAGCTATTGTGATTCCTCTTCTCAATCATTTTCTCCATAGCCAAAGGACTAGCAGGGTAGTATATTCATGTTCCAACTAATATGTGAAATTATCTCCTTTCTTATTGGTCTCTTTCTGGTGTCTAATCTCTAATCTCCTTACTATGTTCTCTTTACTGATTGATTCACACTTACACTCTTTCTCCTTCTTTCAACTCTTCTTAGTTCACCTGGCTTAACTATAGCCTTTCTATTAGAGTGAGTTTATCATTGCATCAAAAGACTAATCTATTAATCCCCAATACAACCACTCAACTTATAGTACACATGAGGTAGTTAATCCATTGTCACAAATCTCGAGGGGAGCACAGACCATTTTTCCAATAGTCTCCCCCTTGGTGTTACCTGAAGGTTTGAGGATTTCAACTTGTGACCAAGGTCTAATAGAACTTGTTAGAGTGTGTTTGGAATTATACCAAAAGAATTATTTTTTAATCTCCGATATAGCCACTCAAATTATAGTATACAAGAGATGGTTAATCCCTTTTCATGAACCCCAAGGGGAGCACTAACCACTTTTCCAACACTTTCACTTTCAAAAACTTTGTACAATCACCACCTTAACAATAATAATTAACCTCAACTCGGTCATCCTTCAACCACCAACCAAAAAATATCTTGAACATCTCTTTAAATAGTCATCTCTATACTTCTATATTTTTTTGTTGCTTAATTGCAATTGTTGATCTCAAATTTTACCAAATATAATGTATCTAGCCACTTAGAACATACAACTTTCATAGAACTTTGTTAACATCCATGTCCTTCTTCAATTCCCATCATCAAATCCTTACTAAATTTTCTTATTCATTAATCTTGTAACAAATTTTGACTCACGCCATTGGACATCTCAATCTGTCCATCTTTTCATCAAAAGACGGCCTCAGATTCCATATTTACAATCTTGTTCTTCTAGCTTTTACTTGGTGAACATAACATTTCACTGGGGTAATATAGTACTCAATCAATACTAGACTTTCTTAAGAAATATTTCACTTCTTCTTTAGTTTTCCAACTGCTCAGTGAACACTATAGTCACTCAATGAATATTATATTCCTTATTTAATCTTGTCACTCATTTTAGTTTGTGTAGCTCAATGCATTACAATATTATATGATTGTGAAACAATCAAACTAATATTACATTATCATTATCCAACTCATTCAAGTTCCCATTGAATACCATACTTATCAACTTTGTCTTTGACATATTTACTTCAAATTCTCTTCATCAATCAAATGATATGGTTGTCTACTGAATTAGCATAATGTCTAGCCAATTAGGACTTGACATCAATGACAACATAACAACTGATATGACTCTTTTACATACATTCATAGCCTTACTAATTACATTATTAGTTGGGGCTAATAATATCCCAAATAGACCTTGTGAAAGTGGAGGTAATGTATTCTAGTCATCACCCAATGGCTTCTGGCATGGTGTATCCCTTATTTCTTGTAATGCCCTGGCCGGAGAACCCTACCTGAAGATCTTTGGAACAAGAATAAATATAAGCCAAGATTTAAAAAATAAAAATAAACAATTATGGGTGCACATGAAATTCAACATACAAGGATCACAAATATTGCAATGGAAGACTAAACAAACATCCAAATGCCAATGGATCTCCAAATGCCACTACTGACCAAAAATGTCAAACTATGGAAGTCACAAACACATTCAAATCATAAACATCCTGAATTCAAAAGGTCAAACTCTAGGGTTTAAGAACTCCATAAAGGGTATCCCAATCACCTCTCAAAACCTTTCAGTCAAGTCAAAAAGTACTCATTGGTCACCTGAATAGGTTTTCTCATAGACCTAGGTGATATTTCCTAACACTCATGGGCAATACTTAACCAGTATCATATGAAATTTCTACAATGGTCATGCAATACTTTCAGGGTTTAGACGATAAAGTTTCTATGGTCATGTGATACTCTTCTAGTATTGTATGACAATTTTCCAATAGGCATGCAATACTTTACAGTATTGCACAATAGAATTCCCTTGGTTGTGTGATACTTTCTAGTATTCAATGATGTTTCTTCTTTGGGCATGAAACACTTTATAAGTATCACCCAATCTTGGAACACTGTCACCTAGGAAAACCAAGAATGCTCTAATGAACATTTAGAGGGGTAAAGAGAGAGTTAGAATCTCCACACTGGGGAGCACCAAATCCACAAATTGAGGCTTGGACACTCGAACACAAAAGAAGCATGATGGAAGCACAATTAACCATCTAAGTCATAGTAGTATAAGAAAATGTACTAAAAGAAGCATTGCAATGTACAAAAACAACTAAACTCTTGCACGGTTCCTCCCAACCATAATAGCATCATAAGACCTCAAAGGTCCTAGCCATCCCCAACATATAACATCCCAAACTGTCGACTAGATTTTGTAGAGCTATCTTATGAGGGCATCACTACTACAACATAATGACATCATAGGAACAAGAACATCTAAACATACTAAACCAATAAAATAATAGATATTCCAACTAAGTGAATCATATTCTAACATCACAATAAAGGAATGCATCAAGTAAACTAACATCATCTAAACATGATATCCAAGCATCCCAATAAAATCATAAATCACAAGATAATATACTTTGGAACCCGAAGTGCCAAGTGAAATGCCAAAAAACAGTTGCAATGGAATAATAGATAGTCTTTGTAAACTAGTCCCTAATAGTGGTATAAGTAGCTACGCCTCCCAACCACATGAAACACATAGGTCCACTCTTGTCATGTTGATGGAGATAATGATCCAACCACAAACACAAATAAAGAAAATATTTATGGCTAACACTCATGGTAGATAGTAGAGAGGACCGCAACCAAGATCATGAGACAATGCAAGTAGATTAGGTCCTAATTAGACACTCTATGGGTTACTATGTAGGGGCCCACTAGAGGTAAGTAGCTTGGCATTAGGTAGTGTAAGCTGGTGGTGGCAGCTCTACTTCATAGGGATGGAGCACAATCATGTGTACTCAGACTTAATCGGGTGCTCACATAACAAGTGTCCTCAAACTGAATTGAGTGCTCACTTAAAATTTTATTATCTTACATTTATAACCCAAGTAATTTATTTAGTTATAATTTGATTAAAACTTCTTCATGCCAACCCTATACAAAATAGTCACTAGGTTCTGAGAGAGAAGCCCCCTCCATGTTACCGTACATACACATACTCATCACATGATGAGTGCCCATAGACATGCATATTCCCAACCCAACCCCAAAAGAACATAACTCCTTTGAAGTAAAACTAAGATTTTTGGCCTTGCAAGTCACCTGACAAATGCACATGCACGTTTTTGTGTGTGGCACACCACCATCATGAAGATCATAAAACAAGGGCTAGATGAGAACACATGCCAAGATAACTCTCAACCTATTATAATCTTGGGAGTATGGATGTGACATGAATACCAATGCACTGAAAAAGTAAAATAGTGGTCTAAGTGATATCCTATAGATAATCCAAGTCCATGACCAACATCATGCCAAGAAAACCTAAGTAAATTGGGTGACATGCAAATCGAGGTAAAAACTTCAAAACTTGTAAACTTCAAAATAAAAACCCATTTGGTCTTATGCTGAAAAAGCCATGAAAATCAAATAACAATTGGGTTTGGACATCATATGCAAAAATAGTGAGCATAACAGTGTGAACCCCAAATCCTCATCCTAAAAATCAAGAAAATGTTCATACCCATCCAACTGAGCTGAACTAACAATCAAAAATAGAGGGGAGCACTAGTTATCAACCTCCTAACATACAACTACTAGAAATGGAGCTAAAACATAAAAATGGGAGAGCCCTACCTAATAGCGAAAAGGATCAAAACAAGAATCAACAAAATAAAATAAATATCCTGTGGAAGCTACCGAAAGTCATGGCAATCCAAGGTCTCCTTGAGCTGGATCCAATGAGATTGATCTCTCAAAGATCACACTCCCATAGCTCCTACAACAAATAGAAATGCAATCCTCTAGAAGAAGATTTTGGAAAAAACTCTCAATTTTCTAGTTTCCAAAAGTGAGAGTTGGGGAATAAAATTCCTCTTTGGATACTTATTCACTTTTTTGAGTGAATAATCATTATGATATATAACTAACCCAATTAAACCTTGACTAAACCCAAAAAAAAATAGGCTATCTCAAGTAATTGGAATTCATCTACAGCAAAGCTATCAAGAATTAAAATTAATTAAAATAAAGCCCAGAAACCCTTAAACCAAAATCATAGAAAACTTTACAAACTTTTACAACAAATGTGAACCTCTAAATGCATAGACATGTTCACAAGTTTAATCACATAATGCAAATGAGTCCAAATGTATTAAATCCCTAGAAGGTTTAATTTAAACAATGAAATAAGATATGTCAACCATACAAGGATGACATTGGTAAAGTATGAATGGCTGAATCACTAACTCCATGTACCACTGCTAGGGATATAAATCCTACACATTAAAACACATGATCAAGTGCAATTGCATATAATAACATAGTCAAAGAAATAATACATTAAATAACCTAATGTAACCATTTAATTAATTATACTGAAATAATCCATTTACATCACTCATGTTCACATAAAGAATCACAAAGCAAGAATGAAGTAAATAACTATTTCATTAAATCCAACATATAAACATAATTAAAGATATGTCCAAATACTGAATAACTAGATATCATCATAAAACATATTGTCATCTCAAAATGGCATCATTATGCAAATATGATCAATTGAGCAACATAGTAATCTAACATCTATGATACTAGAAATCAAAGTATAACATCTGACCCTTAGGTCAACTCAAATGTAAAAATAACATGAGTAACAAGTATCTCTCAGATCTAAATATAACAAGGTACAAACTGCAAACACGAGAGGCACTACATCCTCCCCCACTAGGCATAGGGTTACTCCTAGAAGCTTGCAAAAAGATAGGGACACAAATCTCTCAACTGTGTAGCATCTTCCCAAGTAGCAAAAGTCTCATCGCTCAGGTCCCACTAGACCCTTACCTAATCTATGTCCTGACCTCTCAAAGTTAGTCTTTGATGCTAAAGGATATGAATGGGTTCCAAAGAAATTTTTTCTTCCTCCACCTGTAAAGCATCCTAGTCAAGAACATGGGTCACATCAAAAAAATACTGCCTCAAAATAGAAACATGAAAAATATCATGGATGCATGATAGGCTAGGTGGCAACACTATTTGATAAGCAACATGACCAGACTTCTTGAGGATCTCAAACTATTCGACAAAACATGGCACCAACTTAGAGTCTTTCCCATAATGAATGGGGCTCTTCCTTGGATGCACTCTCAAAAACACCCTATCACTAACACAAAAGTGATGATCCAACCAATGGGCATCTGCATACTTCTTATGTATGTCTTGAGTAGTAACCAAATGCTCTCTAATATGAACAACTTGCTGCTCCATATCCTGAAGCATCTCTGGACCTAAAAGTAGTCGGTCCTCCAAACAATCCCAACTCAAAGGGGTATGACACGGTCTACCATACAAGGCCTGAAAAGGTGACATACCAAGAGAACTATGATACCCATTGTTATATGAAAACTCAACAAGGTATAAACAATCCTCTCACTTCACCTACCTATCCATCACATACATGAGACACATGTCTTCCAGAACCTAGTTCACTCTCTTTGTCTGACCATCAATCTCTTTGTGTAAGCCAAACTAAAATTGAGTTGCATGCCCAAAGCATGTTAGAGAGATGTCCATAATGTTGAATTAAACACCAAATCTCTATTTGAAATAATCCAATGAGGGATCCCATGAAATTAAACAATATCTTCGAAGAAAACATGCGTTATAGAAGAAGTTGTGTAGGATATCCTTGTGGGTGAAAAATGTGCCACCTTGGACAACTTGTCCACTGTCACCATGATACAATCATGTTTTCATGATGACATAGGCAACCCTATGATGAATTCAATAGATATGGTATCCCATTATCACTCTAGATTGGTATGTGGTTGCAAGAGACTTGTCGGATGCTGATGATCTACCTTCACTCTTTGGCACTCGAGACATCGAGCAACAAAATCAGCAACATCGCACCTCATCTCTACCCAAAAGTAAAATTGTTTAAGATCAGCATGCATCTTCTTAACATTGGGATATGTGGAATACGGTGCATGATGGGCTTCCAACAAAATAAGGTACGAAGATCACCCGACACTAGTACATAGATACACAAAAAGTGTTGTAATAGTCTATCTGACTCAAGAAAATAACCTAAAAACCTCCCCTCAAGGGCACATCTAGACTCGATCTCCACCCTCACCTCTTAATACCATGTGTCACTAGGTAAAGCCTCCAAGATATGGCCTCACAAATCTACTCCCAATGAAAAAATTGATATCTCATGTCGCCTCCTACTCAAGGCATCCACGACAACATTTTCTTTCCCTTTAATGTAGTGAAAATCAAAGTCATATTCACACAAGAACTCCATGCAGTAATGTTGTCATACATTCAAGTTTGGCTAAGTAAAAATATATTGTAAGCTCTTATGATCGCTATGCAACTCAAACCTGTGTCCCAAAAGGAAATGCATCTAATGAACAAAAGCATGCACCATGGCCACAAGTTCCAAATCATGATTGGGGTATTTAAGCTCATGGTCCTTGAGTTTTCTAGACTCATGTACAATCAGTCGACTATCCTTCATCAACACTACACCTACACCTTCTAATGAAGTATCCATGCAAACCATAAAATTTCCTACAAGATTAGGCACTGCAAGGACTAATGCATTGGTCAAACACTCCTTAAGAGAAAATAAATGTTTCCTCACATTGGTCTAACCAAAATTGGTTTTTCCATTTCTGCTAAAGAGAAGTGATGGGAAGAGCCACATGTGAAAAATCCTTCACAAAGTGATGGTAATAACCTATCAATCCCATGAAACTATGAACCTTAGAAACATTAGTGGGTACCAGCCAATCCATGATAGCTTAGATTTTCTTTGGACCCACCTCAATACCATCACTAGTGATAATATGCCCCAAATACTTCACCTCCAACTAGAAGAATCCACATTTACCCAAGTTACCATATAACTGATGAACTTGTAAGCACGACAATATTTGGTCTAAATGGACCTCATGTTCCTCTGTAATCTTAGAATAGATCAATATGTCATCCAAGAATACAATGACACACCAATCAAGGTATGTGCAAAATACTCCATTCATCAAACTCATGAGCATTGATGGTGCATTGGTTAACCCAAAGGGACAACTATGAACTCCCAATGCCCATAGCATGTATGAAAATTTGTTCAATGAATGTCAGCATCTTAAATATGAAGTTGATGGTATCTTGACTTAAGATAAATCTCTAAGAACACTAATGCTCCCTTCATCTGATTAAACAAGTCATCTATTCTTAGCAAAGGATATTGGTTCTTCATCATCACCTTATTCAACTACTAGTAGTGAATGCATAAACACAATGGTCCATCTTTCTTCTTCACAAAGATGACTGGTGTACCCCAAGGGAATAAACTACGATGAATATCGCCCTTAGCCAACAATTCCTCCAACTATAATCTAAGCTCACTCAACTCCTAAGTGGTCATGTAGTAAGGAGTTCTTGAAATTGGCTCTGCTCTTGGCATGAGATTGATTCATAAATCAACGTCACGTTGTGGTGGCATACCTTGTATCTCATTAGGAAACACATTTGTATACTCACAAAGGAGTGGGTGATCATTAAGTGTCACTACATGGCTCTCAGCTTCCTCAAGATCACTGACAGAAGCTACAAATATCTGACATCCCTTCTATACACTCTACTTCAACTAGTTAGCTAAGACTATCTAAAGTGACAATAGTCTTTGGACCCCTAAAAGCTCCACCTACCCACCTATGTTATTAATTCACTACACTAACTTATGACAACAATCTATGTTCTCCTAATGGGATGCTAACCAATCCATGCCCAACACAATGTCATACAATCCTAGTGCTAGGATGCAAAGATCCACTGTAGTAGTGAAGGTATCCAAGTTCAATCTATAACCACTAACAAAGGAGTCCATAGCCACTTTGGATCCTCTGGTTAACTCAACTTTCCACCTATCGACATGATGTGCTTCCACTAGCCCACATTGTTGAACAAGAGATGGTAAAATAAAAGAATTGAAGAACATGAGTGAAATAATATTGAATATGAAATACCATATAACATACTTGTAGCCTTGGCTACGATACCTTGATGCTTAGCTTTATGCTTATCAACCAACAAAAAGACTCGATGGCTTCTACTTACATCTCCCATAGTAGATTCTGACTTGGTTGCACCTCTACTAGGTCCTGAAGAATTCTTTGAAGGAAATCCCACTACTCTATGGCCAAGCCAACCGCATGAGAAACATGCCCCTTTTTCAAAGGATACATGGCCACGTTCATCCTAAGAAGCACTAAAATAAAGTGTGCTTCCCTTGCTAGAGTTATGTTGACTACTCTAAGGAGGGTGATTATGCTAAGACTTTTGGCCACGACTTTGGTTATACCCTTTCTTTCCTAAGGCTTTTGAATGTTGTCCACCCTAAGTCCAATACCCCTTTTGATTTTTACAAAGTTGGCCACCATGAGAGGGTGTTGACTATGTTTGGACCTTTCCTAAGGACTGAGTGAACTATGCATCCTACCCTAAGGTTTGTGAACTATGGTTATGAGAACCTAATTTACCACTGAACCCCTTAGCCAAATTACTTACTACAATTCATGCCTTCTCTACAACAAGGATAAGAATCCTAGGTTGATGCATCTGAACCTCTCCAATAAGGGAGTCCTTCAAACCTTGGACAAAATGTTGAGTAAGGAGTGGCTCATCATGATTATTGCATGAGTACTACCTAAGCTCAAATAATCTAATCTCATACTTTCCCACCAACTTGTTCCCTTGCCTAATCACATGGAACTTATCAGCCCAAGCCTTCTTGAACAGAGGTGATAAGAATCTCTCTTTGAATCTCTCCTCAAAGATCTCCCATGTGAGATCTACGATACTGATCTGGAGCTTCTGCCCCTTGATATTCCACCAAATGGATGCATGGTCCCTCAACTATATAACTACACAATGGGCCTCCAGATTGGTTGCATATGGATACATGGAAAAGAAACATTCCATATCCAATAACCAAGTCTCCACCCTAAGGCCACCTCCCTTGCCATCATAGAATGGAAATTTGGACTGTTGAAGAGATTTCATGATATCCAAATGGATGGAATCCTCACCATCACAATTCCTACCTCCCCAATGGTGCCTTCTACCACTAGGTGGTGTGTAGGAACATTCACGCTTATCTTCCTCCTCTCTATGCTCAAACATGTGGGAACCTCCATGATGAGACCCCTCTTCCTGACCATAGTTGTGTTGGTTTTCCTCTATAAGAGGTCCCAACTAAGCTATGATCTCCTACAACAAAAGCATTAATGCCCCAATGCCACCCTGATCCTTATTACCCTATTCTTGACCACCAACCTGAAATTCATCCTCTTGGTGTTCTTCATGGTTATTTTCTCAGTTGCACCCCGACCACCAGGTCTACATGTAGGAGGCATCACTATGGAAGCAACAAGATAAGGTCAGAATCATACATCACAAACATAAGAATAACACGCATGAACCACAAAAAGATAAAAAAATAGAAAGCATAAGATAAAAATATACACAATGAAAACAAAATCATAGTGGAAGCATAACACAGAGATCCCAATCTTGCAACATGGGCTCTAATACTAGATGTAATACCCCACCCGAAGATCCTTGGAACGAGGATAAATATAAGCCAAGATAAAAAAAATTAAACAAGTATGGATACACATGACAATCAACATACAAGGATCACAAAGATTGCAATGGAAGACTAAACAAACATCCAAACACCACTACTAACCAAAAACAATAAACTATGGAAGTCACAAAACACATTTGAATTAGAAACATCTCAAATTCAAAAGGTCAAATGCTAGGATTTGAGAACTCTGTAAAGGGTGTCCCAATCACCTCTTGAAAGCTTTTGATCAAGTTGAAAAGTTCCTACTAGTCACCCAAGCAAGTTTTCTCATAGGCCCAAGCAATATTTCCAAACACCCATGGGTGATACTTAACCAGTATCGTACAACATTTCTACAAAGGCCATGCAATACTTTTAGGGTTCGGTTGATAAAGTTTTGATGGTCATGTGAATATGACAATTTTCCAATGAGCATGTGATACTTTCTAGTATCACATGATAGAATTCCCTTGGCCATGCGATACTTTCCAATATTGCATGATGTTTCTTCTTTGGGGATGTGATACTTTATAAGTATTGCCCAATGTTGGAACATTATCACCCAAGAAAAGAAACAATGCTCCAATAAACATTCAGAGGGGTAAAAAGAGAGTTAGAACCTCTACACAGTGGAGTACCAGATCCACAAATCTAGGCCTGGACACTCAAATACAAGAGAAGCATGACAGAAGCACAATTAACCATCTAAGACATAGCAGTATAAGAAAATGTACTGAAAGCAACATTACAATGTAAAAAAACAACTAAACTCTTGTGCAGTTCCTCCAAACTGTAATAGCATCATGAGACCTCAAAGGTCCTATACATCCCTTGCATGTAACATCCCAAACTGTTGACTAGATAGTCAAAACTATCTTATGAAGGCATCACTACTACAATGTAAAAACATCATAAGAACAAGAACATATAAACATGCTAAACCAATAATTCAATAGATATTTCAAATAAGTGAATCACATCATCTAATCATCTGCTAACACTATATGTAAAAACAACTAGCATAACAGTTTGAAACCCCAAACCCTCATCCTAAAAATTAGGAAAATGTTCATACTCATCCAACCGAGTAGAACTAACAATCAAAAATAGAGGGGAACTGATGCAGGAACATCTTGGTTTCCTTGTAATCTTGTACTTTTGTTCATTTTGCCAGTTATTTCCGAGTAACTAGTTTCCAATTGATGTCGAGTGACTAGTTTCCAATTGGTGCCAAGTAACCAGTTTCCAGTTCATGTCAAGTGACTAGTTTCTAGTTGGTGCCTAGTAACCAATTTCCAATTGATGCTGAGAGACCAGTTTATAGTTGGTGTTGAGTGCCAGTTTCTAGTTGATGCCGAGTAACCAGTTTCCAATTGGTGTCGAGTGCCAATTTCCAGTTAATGCCGATGATGTCGAGTGCCAGTTTCTTGGTGGGTGTCGAGTTATCCAGTGTGTGTTGAGTTGTCTATGTTTTTGGTTCTTAGTGGGATCTAACCTGCATAGCTAATTTTGAACATGAATTTAATGATAGGATCTTGTATCGCCCTTTCTATTATGTAATATTCTAAAATATTTTGTAAGCCATTTTGGCAAGTATAAATAGAGAGTTTAGGCTTAGAGTTAAGTAAGTTTTTCGAAGAAAGTTTGATCTTTGAATGCGAATGTATTTGTAATTGGCCATAACCCAGAAGGCCTTATAGTTGGGCATGTATGGTGAATATTTGAGGAGTTAATAAAATATATCTTGTTCTCTCTCCTTGGTGTTGTGTTTGTGTGGTCTTTTCCGTTGTGTTAACTCTTGTAGGGTGGTTTGGATAGCTGGGTGAGCCTTTGGCCCTAGTTATTCTACCCTTGCCTGCATCAGTTGGTATCAAAGCTTGAGGTTCATCATTGTGGAGATTGGATCATGTAGAACCCTTATTTGGATTTGGTTGTAGGGTGGCAGATCTATGGATTTGACCTATAACTTGCAGAGGGTTACGATCTTGGAGGAACCTAATTTGTAAAGATGGTTCATGGTAGAGGAAATAATGTTGATAATGCTATATTGGATTAGTTGAGACAAATTGTAGCCAGATTAGATGCTGTGAAGATAGCCCAGAGGAGAGGAGCACATCTTGATGATGTAAGTGATGATGAAGTGGTAGCACCAAACCATAATCGAGAACCTAAAGAAGATCAAGATGAAGAAATATTTTGAGAGTATTGGCTAGAGAAAATTCAAAACCTATCGTGGAAGTTGTTCCTTATGATGGAAAATTGGACATTAATGTTGCGTTGGATTGGATCTCTGATATGGAGAAGTTCTTTGAGTATGAAAACACTCCTAATAATAGAAAGGTGAAGATTGCAGTCACTAGGCTGAAAGGTCATGCATCACTATGGTGGGAGCACTTGCAAACTGATAGACAAAGGAGAGGAAAAGAGAAGATTAGAACTTTTCCAAAGATGGTGAACAAGGTAAAAAACAAATTCCTTCCTACTGATTACCAAGTTAGCTTGTTGAGAAAGATGCAAAATTTGAAACAAAAGGAGATGATTGTAAGAGAATATACCGAGGAATTCTATAGATTAGACATCAGATCTAGACATGCGGATGATGATGTTGAGAAAATTGCAAGGTACATTAATGGATTGAGATCTGGAATACAAGATGAAATAAGTTTTGTGAAGCTAGAAATTGTAGAAGAAACATATCAATATGCCTTGAAAGCTAAGGATATCTTGACAAAGAAGCATGAACAAAGACAGAGAGGTAGAGGTGGTAGATTCCAAAGAGGCAGAGGTAGATCTTATGGAGAAAGTGGCAAATCTAATAGTTCTATGTAGGATAAAGGAAAATCTGAATGGAAGAATGATGACAAAGGCAAGATCGAATGGAAAAGTGGTAATTCTTACTGAGGAGGCACTAATTCTTATCGAGGAAGAGGTAATTCTTATTCTAGAGGTGGATTTTATGGTAATTGTTTTAGATGTGGCAAAGAAGGGAATAGATCATTTGAATGTAGATCTTCTGAAGGTGGGCAGAATAATAGAAATGTTATGATTCAAGAAGACATTGAGAGTTCACCAAGTGGACTTGAGCCTAGAAAAAATTTGACGAAGAGAAGAACCTTATGTAATAAGGGAGGTAATGAGGAACCTATTTTAAGGAGAAGTGTTTTCAAGACAAGATGTAAGATGGTTGGAAAATGTTGTAAAGTGATCATTGACAATGGAAGTTCTACAAATTTGGCATCAGAAGAGCTAGTTACAAAGTTGCAGTTGTAGAGGCTAAAACATCCCAAACCTTATCATGTTTCATGGATAAAAGATGACCATAAGATATTGGTAAGTGAGAAATGCCTTGTGAAGTTCAAAATTGGACATTACTTTGATGAAGTTTTGTGTGATATTATACCCATGAATTGTTGTCATATTTTTTTGGGTAGACCTTGGCAATATGATAGATATCTTGTACATGATGGAAGATTGAAACAATATACTCTTTGGGTAAATGGGAAGAAACAAACATTGTTGCCTTTGATCGAAAGTCCAGATGAGGTTAATTGTATTGCTATAAAAATTTGCATGGTTAATGGGAAGCAATTTGAAAAGGAAATGAAAAAGAATCAAGTCTGTTTTGTTATAATTCCAAGAAAACTTAGTTTTTCCAATGGAGAACGAGTGCAAGAAAATAGTGTTAACCAAGTGCTAGTCAGTGGTGGCCGAATGACAGATGGTAGTATTGACTGAGTGCCAGAAGAAATTACATAGTTGTTGAATGAGTATAAAGAAATTATTTCTGATGATATTCCTGATGGTTTACCTCCAGTAAGAAGTATAAGTCATTGTATGGATCTGATCCCTGCAACTAGTTTTCCAAATGAAGCACCACATAGATTGACACCTGCAGAGAATGAAGAACTTAACAGAAAAGTGCATGAGTTGTTGCAGAAAGGTTTGATTAGAGAAAGCTTGATTCCATGTGTTGTACCTACTATATTAGCACCTAAAAAGAATGGAGAGTGGAAAATGTGTACTAATTCTAGAGCCATTAACAAGATAATAGTGAAATATAGGTTTCCTATGCCAAGGATGCATGACATAATGGATTTTTTGAGTGGAGCAAAGTATTTTACCAAGATTGATTTGAAGAGTGGCTATCATCATATCAAAATTAGAGAAGGTGATGAATGGAAGACTACTTTCAAGACAAAAAATGGTTTGTATGAATGGTTGGTTATGCCTTTTGGTTTGACTAATGCACCTAGTACTTTCATGAGGTTGATGAATCAAGTTCTGAAAAGATTCTTGGGTAAATTTGTGATTGTTTATTTGGATGATATTCTAATATTCAGAAAGACTAAGAAAGAACATCTTGAGCATATTAGACAAGTATTGCAGAGGTTGAAAGAGGAAATGTTGTTGATTAATTTGAAAAAGTGTTCTTTTATGCAAGAGGAGATTGTGTATTTGGGATTTATGATTTCAGCTAATGGTTTGAAGATGGATCCTGAGAAGGTTAAAGAAATTTTGGAATGGCCTACACCTAAGAATGTGAGTGAGGTAAGATCATTTCATAGTTTTGCTAGTTTTTATAGAAATTTTATAAAGAATTTTAGTGCTATTTGTAATGCTATGACTGAAACAATGAGGAGAGATAAAAAGGAATTCAAGTGGACACATGGAGCTGATAAGAGTTTTGAGACTTTGAAACAAAAGGTTTCTGAATTACCTATATTGGCTTTACCTAATTTCAACAAAGTATTTCAAGTTGAACATGATGCATGTGGTAATGCAATAGGAGCTGTATTAAGTCAAGAAGGTAAGCATGTTGCTTTCTTTAGTGAAAAGTTGAATGATGCTAAAAGAAAATATTTTGTGTATGATCAAGAATTTTATGCCATTGTTCAAGCATTGAAGAAATGGAGACATTATTTGATGCCTAAGGAGTTTGTGTTGTATAATGATCATAAAGCTTTACAATACTTGGGAAGTCAACATAAATTGAATAAAAGACATATGAAGTAGGTTGAGTAATTGTAGAGTTTTACATTTGTGATCAAGCACAAGAGTGGAGTTACTAACAAAGTTGATGATGCGTTGAGTAGCAGACGTTCTTTGTTGACTGAAATGAAGGTTCAAGTTCCTGGTTTTGATGAGATGAAATAATTGTATGATGTTGATCCTGATTTTTCTGAGGCATGGAGAGAGTGTAGAGCACCAAATCTGACAGATCACATAAGTAAGTATGATGAGTATTTCATTCAAGAAGTTATGTTTTTCAAAGGCATCTAGTTGTGTATTCCTAGAAGTCCTATGAGGTTGAATTTGATTAAGGAAAAGCATAGTGGTGGATTAGCTGGATATTTTGGAATTGATAAGACATTGAGTTTGCTGAAAGAGAAGTATTATTGGCCACAAATGTATAAGGATGTTCAAAAATTTGTAAAGAGTTATGGAGTTTGTCAAGTTGCAAAGGGAGCGAGTCAAAATATTGGTTTGTATACACCTATTACTATTCCTAAGAAACCTTGGACTGATATTAGTATGGATTTTGTTCTTGGATTGCCTAAAACAATGAAAGGGTATGATTCCATATTTGTTGTAGTGGAAAGATTTTCTAAGATGACTCATTTTATACCATGTAAGAAGACATCAGACGTTGAGCATGTTGCTAAATTTTTCTTTAAAGAGATTGTGAGATTGCATGGATAACCAAGAAACATTATTTCAGAAAGAGATAGTAAGTTTGTTGATTATTTTTGGAAGGCTTTGTGGAAAAAGATGGGTACTGAGCTGAAGTTTAGTTCTACGTTCCATCCACAAATAGATGGATAGATAGAGGTTGTGAATAGAAGCTTGGGAAATTTGCTGAGATCTTTAGTTGGGAATAAGACAAGTAATTGAGAGATGGTATTGGCACAAGCTGAATTTGCATATAAAAATTCTGTGAATAGGAGTACAGGGAAGACACCTTTTGAGATTGTTACCAGAATGCATCCTAGAGGTATATCAGATTTGAGAGATGTTGCTAGTGAAGAAAAGAAAAGTGATGCAGGAGAAGAATTTTCTGATTTTATGGAGTCTTTGCATAAGGAAGTGAAGTTGGGGTTGGAACAAAGCAATCAGAAGTATAAGGAGAATGTTGATCATTCTAGAAGACACCATGATTTTCAAGTTGGTAATGAGGTGATGGTTCATCTAAAGAAAGGAAGATTCCCAGTTGGAACATATAGCAAGCTGAAGATGAAAAAAATTGGACCTTGTAAGATCCTGAAGAAGTTTGATAGTGGTAATGCTTATGAAGTTGAGTTAATGACATGGATATATCTCCTATATTTAATATTGCTGATTTGTATAAGTATCATGAGTCAGAGGATGAAGTTGTTATACCAGATGATTATCCTAAGAAATAGATTGAGGAAGTTGAATAGATATTGGATCAGAGAGTTGGCAAGAGTACAAGAGGAAAAGATTACTATGAATATTTGGTGAAGTGGAAGAAAAGACCTATTGAAGATGCTTCATGAATTTCTCAATCTGAGTTGGATTCAGCTTAGGTTGTGACACTTGCATGATTCAGGAGAATCATTTCTTCCAACCCTGGTTGTCTGATGTAGGAGCATCCTAGGTTTCCTTGTAATCTTGTACTTTTGGTCATTCTACCAATTGCTGCTGAGTAACCAGTTTCCAATTGATGTCGAGTGACCAGTTTCTAGTTGGTACCAAGTAACCAGTTTCCAGTTGATGCCGAGTGACCAGTTTCTAGTTGGTGCCTAGTAACTATTTTCCAGTTGATGCTGAGTGACCAGTTTCTAGTTGGTGCCAAGTGCCAATTTCCAGTTGATGCTGAGTAACCAATTTCCAGTTGATGTCGAGTGCCAGTTTCCAGTTGATGTTGAGTGATGCCCAGTGCCAGTTTCCTAGTGGGTGTTGAGTTATCCAGTGTGTGCTGAGTTGTCTGTGTTTTTGGTTCTTAGTGGGAGCTGACCTGCGTATTTAATTTCAATCATGAATTTAATGATAGGATCTTGTGTCGGCCTTTCTATTATGTAATATTCTAGAATCTTCTGTAAGCCATTTTGGCAAGTATAAATAGAGAGTTTAGGCTTAGAGTTAAGTAAGTTTTTGGAAGAAAGTT
Source organism: Cupressus sempervirens (assembly GCA_028749045.1). NCBI lineage: Eukaryota > Viridiplantae > Streptophyta > Pinopsida > Cupressales > Cupressaceae > Cupressus > Cupressus sempervirens. Next base: position 391,981,817 of record CM053785.1, on the reverse strand, counting down.
TGATCTTTGAATGTGAATGTATTTGTAATTGGCTATAACCTAGAAGGCCTTACAGTTGGGCATGTATGGTGAATATTTGAGGAGTTAATAAAAGATATCTTGTTCTCTCTCCTTGGTGCTATGCTTGTGTGGTGTTTTCCGTTGTGTTAACTCTTGCAAGATGGTTTGGATAGTTGGGTGAGCCTTTGGCCCTAGTTATTTTATCCTTGCTTGCATCAGGAACACTAGTTCTCAGCCTCCTAACATAAAACTACTAGAAATGAAAGAAAAAATAGTGCTGAAATATAAAATTTGGAGAGCCCTACCTGATAGACAAAAGGGTCGAAACAAGAATTTTCCAAATAGAAGCTGCCAAAAGTTGCAAAAATCCAAGGTCTCCTGAGTTGGATCCAACGAGACTGATCTCATGAAGATCCCACATCATAGCTCCTAAAATAAACAAAAATGCAATCCTCCAAAAGAGGATTTTAGAAAAAGCTCTCAATTTTCTAATTTCCAAAAGTGAGAAGTGAGGAACAAATTTTTTCTTTGGATACTTATTCACTTTTCGAGTGAATAATCAATTAGGGTAAATAACTAGGCAACCCAATTAAACCCTAAATCAATCCAAACAAGAATAGGTTATTCTAAGTAATTGGAATTCATCTACAACAAAGTTATCAGGTATCAAAATTAATGAAAATAAAGCCCAAAAACCCTTAAACCAAAATCATAGAAAACTTTACAAACTTTTGTAACAAATGCGAACCTCTAAATGCACAAACACATTCACAAGTCTAATCACATAATGCAAATGAGTCTAGATTTATTAAATCACCAAAAGGTTTAATTTAAATAATTAAATAAGATACGTCGACCATACAGTGATGACATTGGTAAAATATGAATGGTTGAATCACTAACTCCATGTGCCACTGTCAGGGATATAAATCTTTCACACTAAAAACATGATCAAGTGCAATTGTATATAATAACATAGTCGAAGCAATAATGCATTAAATAACCTAATTCAACCATTTATTTAATTATACTAAAATAATCCATTCACATCACTCACATTCGCATAAAGCATCACAAAGAAAGAATGAAGTAAATAACCATAGCGTTAAATGCAACATATAAACATAATCAGAGATATGTCCAAATACTGGATAACCAGATATCATCATAAAACATACTATCATCTCAAAATGGCATCATCATGCAAATATGATCAATTGAGTAGCATAGTAATCTAACATCTATGATACTAGAAATCAAAGTATAACATTTGACCCTTAGGTCAACTCAAATGTAAAAATAACATGAGCAAAAATTAGTATCTCGAAGATCAAAATGTAACAAGATATAGACTACAAACATGAGAGGCACTACATTTCTCCTTCCTCTAAATGAGTCCCCATGAGCATAAAGTCAAAATAAGCAATATTAAACTAACTCGACATCTCCCCTAGTGTGGACTCAGTCCATCCTTCTTGCTCCTGATCCATAGATTCTTCAATCTAAATAGGTTGTTCATGGGCTATATTGGGTGTTTGGGTAGATCTTCTCCTTATTTATTATTCACCATCATGGAATTGATAGGTCCCCTTATTTAAAGGAAGATATTAAATTTCATCTTATTTCTCCTCATCCTCTTTAACTTCCAAGATGGTTTCAGAAATATGAGGCAGGTGGAGTGCTCTATTTCTTCAATTTCCTCCTCTTTACTCCAACTACCACTTTCTTTTCTCTACTTCATTTAGGGACTAAGGCTCCTATCTAAATGGGAGGTTATTTGGGCTGAAACTCCTCTTCTTCTATAGTCTTCTTCTTGTTCTTTCCCTTAGGCTTTCCCTCCCTTTGAATTTATATGACATCTCTTTCATGGTTGTGCACTATCTTAGGTCTAACCGAGGACTTCTCCTTGTAGGTGGGAATAGTGACTTTAGTCCCTTCTCCCTTTTGTGGTCTATTTGGTGCCTTAAGATTTGGGATGTTGAGTACAACATCTAAGTGTAAATGCCTCTTATCCCAGTCTCTTGTCGAATCGACAACATGTCTGACCCACTCAATGTTGGATATCACAATTCTCATCTCTACTCATTATCGTGTTCACGATATGATGCTCTAAGATCTTGTATTTTTTGTTGATGGGATCCAAAATATTGGGGCTATCTTTATTCCATACCTTAAGAGGTATATGCAATTTACGACCTTCTCTTCTAGTTCTATACTCATCCTACAATAGTCCCTTATTCAAATTTCACAATCATCTACACAATTCAACCATTGATCTTCAATTGCAACATCAAGAATGAACTATTTTCCTATAACTTTTTGGATCATTCCTATGTTATTAAAATATGGGCGGTCCAATGGCTAGTCCTCCAAATGATACTTATCCCATTCTACCTCATAGGTGGAGATGTCTTATTTATGTTTCACCTCATAAGGCCCAATAGTGATATGTCATACCCATGTCTTCATATGCATCTTGTGAACTTTTCCATATGAAGAAGCTAGCTACCTCATAATCTCTAAGATTATAATCTTATTTGATGGATAGCATGGTAGCTTCTTCAAACAAAGAAGTGTTCCATCTACTCAAATGTAAGTGAATTTCTTGTACTAGATGAAGTAGCCTCCCACTTGTGTCACTTTTCTCTTTGCCTCAACTAAAAACCTTTTCACAAAATCCCCTTCTACAAATCCGATTATGGAAAAGATGAATTCATCATTCACTATTCTATACTCTAGGTTGTCCTCTAGGAGCTTCTTCTATGCCAACTATGGGTACAAAATGTGTTTCCATGCATTGGGATCTTATAGGCTTCCTCTCTTCAACAGACACGAGTAGTTTTCTACTCCAACTTCTAGTAGGTAGAATATATAAGAAGTTGTGTAGCATTGTGGATTGTTCTAAACTAAAATGAGTTTCTCATCCAATGAGATGCTTTTAATGGTTCTCCAATCAATCTTATCGTGCCTAGCTCTGATGATTTCAATGAAATGTGTCATCCACATCTCCAATTGACTTGCAATAAGAAGTCTCATTACTCTACTTAGAAGGACAATGCAATAACCAATGTCAGCAATCATGTGGCCTTGTATCATGTCTACCTTACCAAGCCTCTTGTTATGTTGGGCCTTGGTGATCAAATACCTGTTGTACACTATGCCCTTAGTCACTTGTTGGTTTTCTCTATACCAATTGTCTGCACTCTCATAGGTTATCTCCTCATATTCATTAACCTGAGGGAGGTGGAAAACCTCTTCTATATTGCCTAGTCAGATATCCAAGATAGTTTCTCTAGTTATGCTCTTGACAACCTTCTCCTTGATTACATATTGCTTTGCTAGTGTCATGATCAATTCCAAGGATTGCACCGATACCATATGTGACACCACATTTACCAAACCACTTTGAATGAGTGCCAAGATAATCTATGATCTCTCACAAGTTTTTTTTTTCAATCACCAAGAACTCATTCCAAATAATGTGTCATAGCTTTGCGTCTTTGACCTCTAAATGCGAGTCATTGAAGTGTGACTTCTTGGGTACTCCTTGAAATTTTAAGGTTACAAGATTTGGTGTGATCTTAGTTGTTGTGGAAGATGACAATGTCATGATGACCTACACAAAAGATGAGCATCAGTCCATTGTTGATTAGCAGACAAAAGGCACTTGAACCAAAATACTTAGTGAAAAGTGACTAAATAGGTCAAAAAATGATGAAAATTACAAGGTGTGCACTTTCATACCTTGCGTACCTAAAAAATTACATAGGGTGCACTATGCACACTGATCAAATAAGTAGGTTTTCTGTTTTGGGAGGTGCACACCATGTGGAGTCGCACATTTGTGCAAGTGCGCTAGGTGCACAACTACACACATGATGTTGTGCATTTTTAAGAAGTGGTGTGGTCATCTCTGGGATGTTTATGAATGAGAAGTGTCCATGTAGTGCACTTGTGAGGGTGTGTTGGGTCTTTACCTTATAGTGTGCACTATGGAGGCTCAAAGTACACTATGGATCTATAGACCTCTTAAGGGTGAAAACGTGTGCTGACATGAAGCTCAATGATCATAATGAGCACAATTAATGGGGTTCCCTCTATTTATAGGCATGGGTATGCAAAGTAGGAACATAGTGCACACCTTATGAGGGATCATAAGTGTGCAAGGTGTACATGTACACATCTTGGCACTTAACACTAAAATGGGTTGATGGGAAAGGTGTATAGGGTGCACACTTTTACCTTAGTGAATTGAGAATTTCTTTTCTAGCTATCAGGTTTTGAATCACGCATGCTTCCCAATTTCCTAAGACCAAATCACAGTAGTCCCACCCCCTAAGGCATCTTGGAAGATACTTTATTTTTAGGAGCAGGCTTCCCAAACTCATAAGAAAAAATGGGGCATGTTTTGTAAATCCACAACCAAATTGAAACCTCAATCTTACAAATTTTGAGATGCTCATTATGTTTAGAGTTATAGTTAAGTTTTCAAAATTGGCCTTGTAAAATTTGAGTTTATTTTCACATTTAAAATTAGTATAGTACATTGAACAATGGATATGATTTGTATACTTTATGTTTCTTTTATTTTCTATGTTCATTCATTCAATGTAAAGTATATGTTTGAGATTCATGTTTGTTTCATGTTTTTCCCAAATTTCCAAAATTGTTGGTTGCAAAATATCCACCCAACATTATTTGGCAACTTTGTAGTGGTTATGATACACATTCAAAAACATAATTTTTTCGTTTGAAGTATACACATGACCTATATATCATAATTATGTTTATTGCACTTTTTCAATCTTTCACCAAGAACATATAAATGCTTATCCAAGGTCATTGAGAGACTTATTTTGGTCCATTCATTTTGACACAACCTATTTATCCTCCTTCCCAAGGTTCATCCAAAAAAATTTCTATTATGAGGAAAAAGAAACATATTGATGAATACATCAAGGCCATCTACATTGCATGTGGTGTAATTGGATAAGAAAAAAAAAGAAATCAGTTGTTAATTAATACACTAATAATTTTGTTGATTAGTTTTAGAGCCTTTAACCATGATCTATCACTAATTTGAGTACCCTCAAACCCAAGTTTGAAGAGCAATTAAAGTTGGATGGATATGAACATTCCCTTTTGGTGCCCAACTTACCTATTTGAATAAATAATTTCACATTCTTATGAATGAATTCATTACTTGATTAAACAAGTTGAGGCACAAGATGCCAACTATTACTCAACCTACAATTAAGAATGTGAAGAATTTCTTTGTCAGTGCTTGAATATTTGATGTATGTTTTCTATTAAGAAGAGAAAATCCAATTTCTCTTGGAGCTACAAAACATCTAAACAAAGATTAATATGACTCAATCCTCATTTGTTAGATAACAATAAAACAAAATGTGTTCAAAGAAATTTCTTATTTAGGTTCATCTTTTTTTCATCCAAAAAAATGCATCTTATAGTGCAAGGGTTTGCTAATAATTTGTGTCCCTCGAAAATAAAATATCTCAAGAAGAATTCTCTTACCCTTATAAGGATATACCAAGGATGTTACATCTAAATTTTGTTCATAATTATAATAAATGGAATATAAAAATCTTCACTTGCCACCAAATTCCTCTTTCTCTTGAGGCACCTCAACAATGCATTAGTAAGTGATTATGAATCCAAACAAAGTGATATTTCTCTTCTCTTTCAAATCAAGTAAATATACATATCTAGCCACTCTCATATTTTTTTAGTGGATTATTAGGGATCTATCATGCAATATACCATGTTGGGTAATGAAATTTACCTTGTCAAGGTACTTGTTAATGAAAAATATCATGTTTTCAACTATGAAGAATGAATGATCTAGTCAAGATGAAAAGAATGTATTTTTGTTTCAAGGTCATGAGCTTGAATATATTTTTCATAAGAGAACTACCCAAAACAATTATAAAGACCTGGTCACAAACATCATAAAGAAATTATGTTCAAGTATTGATGACAATCCTAAATTTGAAGTTTGTGGACATCATATTTAGGTGTGTTGTGCAACTATATTTTTATTTGACTCAGTTGAAGGAAACTATTTACAATAGAATGAGGTTTTCATGTTTTACGAAGTAGTTGGTAAGGGTATATCCAACAATAAGAATTCAACCTTTTTCCTCTCAATAAGTTATCTGATACAACATCTTTTTAGGTTGGAATCCAATGACAATATTTAAATTCCACTTGTACATTAGCATGAAGATACACTTGAAAGTGAATCCAAACATACATCTATAGTTTAGCAAGAGTTGTTTGGATTTGTGGGTCCATTTTGGAGTAGCTGTATTTTTTTATCTATCTACAGTGACAAGTGATATTTTATCCAAGGAATTGTGCATCAACTTCATGGTCCAAATGTTCGTACTACATTTCTTCATTATTGCTAGGGACTACGAAAAGAATCTCAATATGTTTAAGAAGGGAAGCTACTTTTGTGAGCCAATTAATGGGTTTATTTAAGAAGATTTTCTTTATTGGATAATCAAGATTAACCTAGTTTATTTACTTTCCAAATAAGTGCATTCTCAATATCTTTGCATAAGTTTAAGAATTATTTTAGTGAGCTCTTTTTTAGTTTGTTTCCTTTATGTCATTTTTGGTTGTTTGAATTTTTTTCACAATGAATGGATAGGTACTTGGAGTTTAGGACTCTACCATCTTCAATCATTTTCATGACCAAAGGAAGTTCCCTCACTAGAGAAAATTATTTTATTTTATTTCAGCATGGAAAAAAAATAGATCAACCCCCATGTTTGTTAATTTGAAATTAAGATCTATGTGTTCCAAGCACATTTTTCAAGGTATAAAACTTGTATTTATTTAAGCATTTTTGAGTTGTGTGTTTCTTTGTAGTCAAACTGAATGGTTGATGTTGGTTCCCAAAATGGTTTTAGAATTCTTACACTACCAATACATTTCACAATAAATTTTAATGAGAAAGCCAACTTGAACTATCAAATCCCTTTGAAAGACTAGACCAACTAACATGGATAAAATAAGCGTATGCACTTTTGGCTTTGCAAGACCAAGGTGAGTTCACCTAGACTTTGGTTACTAACACTTCAGTCAACATTTCCTTGAATTAATGAAATAGATAATCTCATAAGGCTAAAAAATAACAAGAATTTACTAAGTAATGTCTAGTTACTCATTAATTCTCAATTGTCATGGAGCATAAGATACACACCACATACATACTCAAAACTAAAAACATTTTTAATTCAAATTTTGGTATGACTAGGCATAAAGAACTGACAAAATAACTATTCCAATATACTTAGATTAGTGCCTTATCAATTGGGTGATTAACACTTTGAATAGCTCATCATATAAATGGAATATGTTGTAAATTATCCATGACTAATATTACTATTGCATTACAATAGTACTTCTCAAGTAATCTGAAATTAGACTCCTTAAAGCTATTATTGTATAGTCTTATGAATTTATGAATTAATCTCTCAACATTTTGTTTGATATTTGATTAAAGTTTAAAATTAATATAGAAACATTTGAAATAAATTCAATTAACATAGTAAGAACTTTGAATTACTAAATTCACAATTCAGAAAATTGACACAAAGGAAGGCATCAAATTCAAACTATATTTCATTAAACTTAAGAATCACTATTTTTATGATCAAAATTTCTGATTGGAAAATATAATGAATTGAAATAAGACTCAAATCTAAACTTTAATTTTCTCTAAGAAAGCTATACAATAATTCTTGGCATGCCCTACACCTAAATGAGACTCAAACCTATACATGAGATTCGACAAAAAATTCTCAGCCCTTCCTAAGTGATTTTGAAAATATTTTAATTGAATAAGGATTGCAATAAGAAAAGAATCACTCAAGGAATAAAAAATTTGACATCTAGTTAACTAAGAATAAACTTTACAAACACTAAGGGCCCGTTTGGATCATGGATTTGAGCAGGAATTAGCATTCTGAATTCTCAAAATTTCCAAATCCATTGTTTGGGTCTGTCAAATGAGAATGAGAATTTAAAAAAAAAAGAATCTGATATCCTCATTTACCCTCGAAAATCAAGATTCGGTCTTCCATCTAAATAGGTGGAATTGCCCAAATACCCATTCTAATTCCATTTTTTCCAAAACGAGCATTCCAAATTATTTAAATAAAATTGTTTTTTGACGTCCGCACATTCAACTATTTGAAATGTGATTTGGCGCTCACTTTTGCATCTCGAGATTTTTCTGCATTTGCCCCCTCCACTCATATTGTTTGTGCTCATTGTCGTCTCTACACGCTGGACATTTGGTATTCGAAGCCTATTTATTTTTGCATCTTGGTTTATCAAAGTAGAAATGCAGTGTATTCTTATTTTAACTCCATAAATTTTGCCACCATGTATCATTTACACAGTGATTTCTATGTTGCTCTCCTTCTGATGAGCAGGCTATCATCAACTCAGGTCTGATAGTGGGTCGATTTTCGCAGACCATTTTAGAGATTTGTAAGATAATACAAATAACAAGAATTGTGCAAGTCTGAGGCACAAAACAAAATCTCATGAAATCCCTATTAAAATTTCATTGGGCCACTCCATTCCCATTTGTGATGATTTTGTTTTATCAGGGCAGAAATGATTACTGTTATTTCTAACTCTGCGGTGCAATGTTTACTCTTTGTTTGAAAAACTCTTTAATATGCCTCAAGCTTCAAGAATGCAAAGCTTTCCCATTTTCATATTGTCTTGGTGCTCTTCCTATTTCCTTGGAGTTAAAAATAATTCAGTGTCCCATATACTTCCCTTGGAACTGGTCTATTTTTATTTCGTATATGAACATTTGGCAAAAAAAATTTAATGTCACCATATAAATTAATGTATTTTATTTTGGGAGTTAATATTGTCCATGTCTAGCATAATTTTAGCGACATTAAATAAAATGACTTTAAAATCATGCTAAAATAATATATTAAAAATACATTTCATTCATTTTTTTAAAAATTGTAAAAAAAATGCTTATTCTCGTTGGTATTCTAATTCTAGAAATGTGCAACCAAACGAGGAAATATGTATTCTCATATTGAATTCTTAGTGAACCAAACGATCCCAAAACAAATTCTCAAAACCATAATCTAGATTTCAAGTTCCAGAATCCCAAATCAAGGATTCCGGATGCCAATTCTGAAATCATATTCCAGCAACCAAACGGGCCCTAAGAGACAATGACAACAACCGTGGAACCACAACTATACACATGGCACTAGCTTCATGATATTTAGGTACCACTTCTCTTTAGATCTTCATGATCACTCATAGCTTTAATAAAAATATCAAAGCTCTCAATAAAATAGTTTTCCACCCTCTTTGTAATTGGCTACCATGTCACAAACCTTTTGCAAAAAGATAAAAAGAAACAACATTTCTATGTTGGTCTTAGTTGATTCATTGTCACTTCCCAAAACAAAACGTGTTCGTTGGCCATTAAAATATTTGCACAAACTCCAATTGGCATACCAAATAAAACCAAAAGGAATTATTAATCACTCTATCATAAAAAAAATATACTTAGCCATCTAAAATTTTTCCCTACACAAATTATCTAGTACTTCAATGAATGTAATTGTATCGATATCATTCCACATATGCAATAATGTCTCTACATTCTCAATAATCACATAAAACTCAATCGCCCAAGTGCTCACCTCCTTCACCTTCCATCCTTGTCATAAATGGTCAAGATGTATGCACTATAAGAATCAGCAAACAAGTGCATTTTCTCTTTAATGATGTGATCCTTTCATGTGAAAAATGCAAATAACATATTTACATTCTTAACCATGTCCCATGTCTTTGAAATCTTATACATGCTAGGTTTTTCATGCAAGGCATAAAAATAATAAACTTCTCCATTAACACATTTCTTCCAAACCATAAGGAATGAAGATGATTTAACATATAAATAAAACCAACACATTTGGCATTAATTCTCTGTAGAATCATATGTGACCCATGAACAAAATCATTCTTTCCTTTTAATATGTCAATCTTGTGTTGCAAAACCTTCATTGAAACTATAACACCTAATGGATTTTTCTCTTCTTCTAAATCCTCTCATCATAATTTTCAATTCTATCCCCTTGTAAAACAATAGAGACAACAAAAATTAAAGATGAAGGAATGAAACCATTTTTTGTCTCAACAACAACATCTACAAGTTCCTTTGAAACTTCAATGGAGATCTCTACAATCTTCTTATTTTCTCTATAATTTTCTCTTTCAATATTAAATTTATCATGAGCTTTCACTCATACTACTTAACAACATTGTTCAAAATGGTAAAACACTTAGTCAACTCCCGCTCTAGATCCTCAATTTTTGTTTTTCCCAAAAATGAGAAGTGGGAGATTATGCTTATAATTTCCATGTTGCTAGTGTTTTGTATATTCCATATATTTTTTCCCCTCCTTTTCCCTTGGATATCTATCAAGCGGGGCTTGTGAGTCACAGGAGCCAATGACCATATATCCAACATCTTTCTCCTTGAATCAAAACCTAATCCACAAATAAATTCTCCAAATTCCATTGCAAGTTTAAATATTGGGTCAACTTGACTCCTAATTTTATAAATAACAAAAGATGACTTTAGATCCCATCCATACACAAGTAACATACCACTAGGTTAGACTAATTCCTTGGATTGTTCAATAGTCAAATTATAGCTTTCAAGATCATATTGTTGGAAAGACATCAATGTTGTTATGTGGAGCCTAATCACACTCAAAGGTTAATTTTTCCTACTTTTTCGGTATAGTTTCCACCGTATTTTTCTATGAGGGTTTGGGGGTAGCACCCTCATGATAGGGTCAAGGGGAAGAACCCATTGCGAGGTCTAGGTGTAGCACCCAAAGTGGGGTCCTAAGGTTGAGCCCTAGGCATACTCTCTATGCCCTCGATGCTAAAAATGACTCTATGATTAAAATAGGCATTGAGAGTTATTTTTCTATTAGACAAATTATTCTAGCCCTAATTTTATAAATTGAGAGTTATTTTTCTATTAGACAAATTATTCTAGCCCTAATTTTATAACTACCATAAGTCTTGTATAAAAATGTCTAGGGTTAGGGATTTTATTATGATTTTGATTTAGTAGTTTCTTGTGGTATTTATTGAGTTGCAAGGGATTGCAGATTATAATCAAATTTCCAGATAAAATATTGGAATCATTATTTGGTGGACATAGCCTAGGGATTGGGTAAACCATGTTAAATCTTTGTTTCTTGTATTCATTGATGTGCGTTATTCCTTTGCGAAATTGGTTATATTTTCATGTAATTTTTATTCATGTCCCTCTAATCTTAACAATCATAACCTCTTTATTGATATCATCTTGCTTAGGTCTCAACAACATTTTTAATTCATTTTCCTTTGATTTTATCCAAAAAAAAATTGACATAGTGCAAGGCTGAGTGAACCCCCCAGTGGAGGTGACTAAGCCCCCAACAAAGAACCACAAAATAAAAATATAATACTTAACACAAGATATGATAGAAAGTTCATTCTTTATTCATCAAATTACTGATTACATGCAATGTGTCAGGTTGTAAGGCCTTCCCAGTTGTAGCCAAATACAAAAAAATTATAGTAATAGTTATGCAATATCCCACAAGATCCAAAAAACTCCTAGCTAGCCTAGATCTATAACAATGCAACAACCTAGTAAAAATGCCAAGAAAGATCTAAACTTGTTCTCGCAAGCCACAAGAAATCTTCTTGTTTCCTATGCCCACACTTCACTACTAGCTCTGCTAAACTTCACCCCTCTCAGCTACACCTCTCTAGTTGACTACCAACTCCTTCACTAACTCTCCTACAACACTACCCAAACCCTCCTTTTATACTTGCATGACCACAAGTTGACATGCTGCAAATAGAATCATCTAGAACCCAAATAAACTTAATTTGCCTTAGTTGTCTTATAGAAATCATTAAATGCACATAGGAGAAAGAACCAAGACCCCAAATAGGTCCACACCCATTTCATGATTGATCCACATCACGATCACATGCAATAAATATTAAATGCATAGGTTGGCCAACTAGATCGAACAAGACTGTACTCCTCAGTGATCCAAACCACTGAGAAACAACAACAACAACCAAGCATCTCCAATAGCAACCAAACCACTAGATACAAGAACACCAATACACCCATCAAGCATAGTTTCAATCAAGTTGAATATCGATCAAGTTACAAAGATCACCAAGCACAAGTTCCACTAAGAAGAACTTACACCAAGCATCACTAAGTTCATTCAATCATTGAGTTCCTCTGATAATACTACAACCAAGAACTACCCTAGTAGTAATGAAGGGTACTTCCCTTAATACCACAAAACACATTAGAAACAAAGAAAAACAAAAATTTGAGAGAAAAAATATGGGCTTCTTATTATCACTGCAAATATATAATTATTGAATTACAATATGAAAACCCACAATAGTGCCTTCCTTACAATAGTTTGTAAGACAAAGCTATGGCTATCACCTAGATATGCCCTAGACAAATTTTCACAACCTGAGAAGGTTCTAGACACTACACCCTAACCCTTGAGGCCAACCAACCTTATATTATATTATTTTATTACCCTTTACTACAAAGGATCATCTCAAGACAAATTACAAATTACATTTTTGGACCGGACCACTTTTGGAGACCATAACTAGCAAATCATTGACCCAAAGAGCTATTATAACCCCATTTTGAAATCCTCCTCCAAATTTCTACAATGGTTGATCCATCATCCAAGGTTTGACCTCATTTTGGAGCTATTTAGACCTTCATCACTGAACCTAAAGTTTGGATAGCCAAAATTCATATCAAAAATCTGCAATAATTGCACTAATACATATGATATGACAATGGAACTCATATGGCAAGATGATATGTCTAAGATGAACCTCCACATATGTGATTAAAACAATCTAAGAACATAAGACTAGCTTACTAAAATTAGAAAGCTCCCACAATAGAAACTCTATATAGGAATAGCCCTTATTGAAAAAATGAAACTAAAAATAGAAATATTTTTGGGTGATGCAATATTACCATTACACCCAGGATTCTCTAGCATCAAGTAGTGACCAAGCATCACCTTGTTTCAACTGAGTTCACAAACACCAGTCAAAAGCCACTCCAACATACAGGATTGCCAACTACCCCAGGATGTTCCTACATCACTTTTAAATTCATCAAATTTGATGAAATCTTCATCTTGCAAAAAGAATTTGATAGAAGCATTTTCTCATCCATGTGTATTTCAACTACAACTTCAGTTTCTTTAGCCTTGTAACTGTTAAGTGGCACTTGACAATCCCTCAATATTTTCCTTAGCTCTAGAAAATATGGCCCCAATCTATAATCACTACCTTGGAAAGATCCTTGACTTCTTGAGCAACATGTTCAATTATTTGCCTATTGGAAGCTGACCTTTGAGAGGAATTCATTGGACTTACTAGTTTATTTGGCATGATGGCTTGAGAAAGCTAATGACCAATACTTAGGATTACTTAAGTGTTGTGAGTAAGAAGATGTCAAATCAAATCCACCACTAGTAGGATGGTTCACCAGCCAAAACAAGGACAATGAGTATATTAAAGTTAAACGAGAAAATAGGTGGAATGTGGATTCAAGTGAAAAATGAGTGTGATGAGTCACCAAAAATGTGACATGATAGCAGGAAAACTAGACAATGTGATATGACAAGCATCCATGTTCGAATGTTCATAAATTTGAGGGAAAAAAGCTATGCATAGGGTCACAAGGAGATTGGTAGGTCTACTTGTCTAGAACCCTACTTGTAGGTAGTCACGAGTATTGTATAAGTTTCTTGTGTATGCTATTCAAATTTTGAATCTACTAGTTTGAGTGAGATTTTTTAATAAGGCTTTTGTGCCCAAACTTTGGGAAGTATAAATAGATTGTCACTTCATTTTTGAAGTTATTCATAAGTGCATTTTTGAAGTTATTCATAAGTGTTGGGATTATAAGAAGAAGTGACCTATAAAGAAATCAGTCAAAAAATAGACAAGTTAGTTAGAAATAGGAATGAATTGACAAGTATAAAAGGTGACACAAGGTGTTCATTGGGAAAGGAAAGGAAAAGAGAGGAGAATCAAGGGATCTCCAAGGTTTACACTACAGATGTATAAGGCAAGTTGTGACACTTACTACATCACCATTTTAGTTTTCTCTCTTGCCATTGCAATTATTTATAGGATCCTAACTGGTCATGCTTCAATAACAAGCATTTGTAAATCCTCTAACAAGGTACCTCCTAGAAGGAGTATTGTAGATCCTCTTGCAAGGTAGCTTTGACAAGCTTTTGTAATCTTTAAAGATTATCAACATTCTTAACTGGGTGTGTTCTTAGAAAGAATAGTTGCAACCTTTAATATGGAAAAATTTTATATGCAATAAAAGGCTAGTGGATATATTACTCATATTGTGGTTTACATCCTCACATAGAGGGTTTCAACATATAAAATCCATGAGACATTGATGTATGCTTTCTTGTGTGAGTACACATGGTTCTATTGTGTTGCATTTATTATTGTTTTATTGTTTAAGTGACTATCTAAAAAAAGTATTTGATAAAGTATCTTAGATGATCGATTTGAAATTTTATATTGGTTCACACCACCACCCCTCCCCCCCCTCCAACCCCCCTCTCAGTATTGGTTTGGGACAACAATTTGTTTTAGATCTCATACCCTAATAGTAAAGAGCTTAATAGCTTAAGGGAATATCCAATGAAAGCTTTCAAACTTCATAAATAGCTTGATGAAGCTCTAATTGTAGAACCAGAATCAGTATGCAAAGAACATTAACAAATAAAGTAAACATTCAAAAACCAAAAACTAAATTCACATATATGCTTAGACAAAGAAAGAGAACAAGAAGTGCAAACCTCACAAGAGAAAACACTCCATGTTTTCTTGATTCTGTAGATGTGTCCTTTTGCTGTGGATGTATGCTCAAGATGCTCAAAAGCCGCTTCAATGGAGATGGGTAATGGAAAATTGGTAGCTTTGTGAGCTCTCAATTTGGCATTATAAGGGTATGGTTGATGGATTTGGTTCTCAAAATAGCATGGTAACTTTAGCTCAAAGATTGTTGATGAAATGGCTTGGGATGGGATTCAATTTATAGGCTAAGGGGTAGAGGGATGGAGGGCTTAGATGCAAGGATGGATGAAGGCTTAAGGAGGGCTAGGATGCACTCAAAGGAGAGCACATGGATTGTGCTTGTTTAGCACCAATGGGAAGGTGACACTTGTCACAAGGAGGATGAGTGTGAGAGGGTAGGGTAAAGGGTTGGTTAAAGTCATGATGAGTGGGGTTGAGTATGTAAGAGGGATGTAAGAGGAATGAGTGTGGAAGAGGGAAGAGTGTGGAAGATGGGTGTAAGAGTCATGAGTGGGCTTGTAAGAGTCTTTATGTTTTGTAAGAGCACTCATGACTTAGTGGTTGGGTTTTTTTGAGGGGAGACTTTCGTTTGGATTAGGAAAGTCTTAAACTTGTTTAAGGAATGTGACAACATTAGGGGGTGGATTAGGCTTGGGTTTAGGATTAGATTAGGGATGTTAGAGATGTGCAAGTGGATGGCATTAATGAGGGTGGGTGAGTTAGTGGCTAAGCTTGGTTAGTATGGGTGGATGGGGTGGATTAGGCTAAATGGAGGATTAGAGATAGGTTAGGGGTTTTTGAATTTGAGGATTTCATTTATCAAATAGATTTATTTAATAAATGGGGATTTTTGGAATTAGATAGAAGAATAGGATTTAATTGATAAATAATAGATTATTTGATTTATCAATTAGGACTATAGATGATTAATTAAATTAATCAACTAGGGGATGACAAAGGATTAATTAAATAGAAATTTAATTAATAATTCCTTTTTAGATAACTAAATAGGATTACTAAAATAGTGTAATCAAATTTAGGTGTCTACACTAATCACCATTGAGGGTCCAAAGGACAAGCTAAGGGTTTCCTTAACTAAGAGAAAACAATTGGTAAAGAGACTTAGTATAAGTCAGCTCATACAACTATTTGAAGACCATAGTGGGTCATATGAATCTAAAGAAGAAATAACATATCTCATATCTAAGAATAATAAGCTTGACAAAAAAATAGCAATATTGAAAAGGGAATGAGAGGAAACAAAAAACAGAATGAGTAAACCATAGGAGGAGAAAGGAAATGTAATTTGTGCAAGAGATGGAGTAGTAGAAGCATTAAAAACATCCCCAAAGGCTAAATAAATAGTTCATAAATAAGGGAAAAAAATGCACAAATGTTGCAAATGGAAGAAGAACACTATCATGTAAGAAAGGAAAAAAGTGTCCCACTTGAGCATGAGTTCATGACGATGAGAAGTAGATTGAACTATTGACTAAAGAAAGAAAGAAAGTAGATGAACAAATACATAAACTAACTAAAGAGATAAAAGGTACAAATGAGAGAAATGAGAATTGAGGAAGTTTAATGGAAGCTCTAAAAAGATAGACAAACAACTCAAAGCTCAAAGGAAGACAAAAATCGTAGTTGGTTTGGGATATAAAGGTGACAACACAATTGATAAAGTTGAATCTTTGGAAAAAAAAAGATGGATTTCAAGAAGAAAGGAAGGATTTCACTAGGAAGTAAATTTAAACCAAGAAAACTACCTACTACTATTGTGGTAAAAAAGGACATACATTAAATGTATGCTGGCATACATAGGTATCATTAGGTACTCAATATACCTTTAATGGATATTGTAATAACTGCCATCGATATGGTCATACTACACAAAAGTGAAAGTCTCATAAATAGGTATCATCTAGTACTCAATATACCTTTAATGTATATTTTAATAACTACCATCGGTATGGTCATACTACACAAAAGTGAGAGTCTCATTTCAATAAGAAGATAATTAATGGTTACTACTACTACTATAACAAGTATAGACAAAAAGCAAAGGAAGGTAGATTAAAGGGTTGATGAAATCCATCATCTCCAAATTCTTCTAGTCCCAATAGAATGCACAATTTTACTCATATGTGCTTAACTTATACAAACCATGGCCACCTTATGACATACAATAAAAACGAAAACATGTCAAAAGAATAACATTGGACCATGGAAAGGAATAGGAATAACATTCTACAATTGTCAAAAGAAAAAACATATGGCTAGAGATTGTACATCAAGAGACAAGTAAAACACTCAATTTCCTAAGAATAAAGGAAAGATGAAGATAGTAGACAAAGAATATGTTAAGAAGGATCTTGAAAAAATATAGATCAAGAAGAGTGATTAAAAAGAGAAGGTTAAACCTAAAAATATTGTGAGCTCACCATCCCATGGTGAGATCTATGAGTCAAACTAAGCTATTTTAGCTTAAGGGGTTGTATGTATGAGGAAAATCATACGTCAATCCCCTCATCTAAATTGATAAGTCACAAGATATAGTATGGAACTTGGAAAATATTGACAAAATCAATAGGAAGGATGAACCTATACAAAGACGTGTGGTCAAGAGAGTGTTAATCTCATATTGATTTTGATATTTGAGTGACTACAAACTTAGCCATATTCACAAAGTGTGTGTCGAGCATAAGTTGTCAGATAATACATGTCGAGCAATATGTATAGTATGTATTGAGCATTAGTATGTATCAAGTAGATAGTTAGTGCCAAGTCACTCCAGTGGTGAGCAATTTTAATAGATGTTGAATAATTCAAATGTTGAGTGAGCAATGGATGTTGATTCATTTAGAGGCTGAGTTACAACATTGAAGTTATAGTGGATGTCAACCATCAAAGGCTTTAAGTGCTGAGTAAAAAAATTTGGACATAGTTGTCTGTAATGGCACAAACTTCTATGTAAAATATTTTTGGGCTAATGTAAAGATTTTTTTGTGATTCTAGATGATACAAATGAATTTATATTGAGAATCCTTCTACAATAAATGCAACTAATCAGATTGAGGGATGTTCTAAGTAGAAAAATGGGTGAATCACAATCATTGATTCCAACCTAACTCTGAGTCACTTAGGTCTTCTTAAGGAGGAAAAATCCTAAAGATTTTATGAGTGAAGAGAGAAGTTTGCATGCAAAGACAAACTATTCATAGTGACTAAGGAGTTGTGATTGAGATATGAATTGCAGAATCAATTAGAGAGAGCAGAGGAAAGTCGAGAGGATAGAAGTGATACATCTAATTAGAGAGGATTGAGTATACATTAGGAAAGAGGTGATATGATATATAGTAGAGAGGTGCTAACTAAGGATTGAGGTTGAGACATTCTAGCAAGTGAATTAGTGAAAATATCTTAACCGAGTAGTCCTAGCAGGCTTTTGTAAATTTTTTAACAGGGCGCTTACTTCATTGTAAGTTGAAGTCCTTCAACTAGGAACACTTTTAACAAGGTGTTGAAATCCTTTAACAGGGTAAAATCTAACAATCTTTGTAAGCCTTTAACAAGGCAAACCTTTTACAGGGTAGATCATAGTTTATGATCAAACATTGTAACCTTCATTGGATACACTTTATAACTATAGTAGTGAGGATTTGTGGGTGTCATCCCCACCCCAATTTTACCTTCTCATTGGAGGGTTTCTAGGCAACCAAATATCTTGTGTCATATGTGTTAAATGTTTATTATTTTCATGCTATGGATGAATATGTTTAGTTTAGTATTTTATTATACATGTAGATTGTGAGATGGATGTGTGGTTAATGTTTCAATGGATAAAGTTTTGAAGTACTAATTCACCCCCACCACCACACCCCCCCCCCCCCTCCAACCTTAGAGTTTACTTTCAATATTGTATTTCCAATAATTACTATCAAAGAATTGGTTCTTTGGAAAGGAAAGGTTTGTAGCTTTGAGGAAAGATCTTGAAGATGGAAGTCTACAAGTTGGGAAAGGTTATTAATAACGAGAAGATTGAAATTCAACTTGCTCTACATCAGTTGAATGAAGTAAGAGATATGTTGAAGTGCTCATTAAAGATAAGGAAAGAGATAGCTATTGAGGAGAATGACTCACATTACCAAGAGGAAGATAGTACTAAATTTTTTATAGATGGGAACTCAAGTGAATTTGGTGTAGCAGTTGCAGATCTGATTGAAAAGAATGGTGCCCAAATTGAAGAGGTCAAAAATAAGATAGAACAAGAAGTCTAATAAATATTTCTATGTTAGATGACTGATTAAAAATAGAAAGCTGAGGAAGACAAAGTCATGATTGAAGATGACAAAAGGGTACTGACCAATAGACTAGAAGAGAAGACATCAAAGGTGCAAAGGATTGCTAACATGTAACTAGAAATATGAATCAAGTGATGGTTGCCAATCATGAATTGAATGGTAAGAAAATTAAGATCATAACATTGAAATTATAAAATGGACAATTGAGAAATGATCTAAGAAGAGAAAAGGGATTTACTAAAAGTTTCAAGAAACCAAGTGAAGCTAGCAAGTACTTTGAGAAACTAATGAGATATCCTAGATCTAATGATGATATTATTGGATTGGGATACACCAATACTAAGGAAGGAGAATCATCTAAGAGTGGTGAACAAATAAACAACAAAGGTAATAACTACAAACCCACTTGTCATAACTGTGGAAATTTAGGTCATACAAAAAATGTTTTTAGGAGAAACAATGCAAATTAGAACCCTAAGAAGAAATTCATGGGTAACTGTCATAAGTACAACAAGAAAGGACATCAAGCACATGAATGCAAGACCAATACTTCAAGGACATAAAGATTTTAACATTACTTCTACACCTATAAGAAGTATGGACATAGAGCATATGAGTGCAAATCCAAACCTAATTGGTTATCAAACAAGCAAGAAAAGGTAAACCATACTGACAAATCTTACAACTGGGATTACAATTCAAGGTATAGTTGTCACTATTGTCAAGAGTATGGACATGTTGATGAGAATTGCATTAGAACACATTTCAGAAGTGATTATAGTAGATGGTTGAGTCAAAGTACATGTTTTAACTATTTGAAGACTAGTCACATAAGCAACAACTATCCAACAAGGTCAAAAGCACCAAGTAGTGAATTCAATAAAGGAAAAGAGAATATTGATGTCAAGAAAGTCAAAGTGTAGATGAACAAGACATGGAAGAAAAAGGAAGATTATAGCACATCAAGTTTGGATGAGGTCACTTCATCCAATGGATCAGGTGATCACATCAGCCCCAACTAGGCAATCAAAAGGTATGTGGGATTGATATTTCAATAATATATTTTACATCAGTTCCAAGAATCTAAGTTCTAAAAAAATTATATATGGATGAATTAAGATGAAATGTATTGGTTAGGACTTGGAAGAATTCTATAAGTTTTATTAGTTTTCATGTTGTTGTCGAGCATGAAAATTTTTAGTTGATGTCGAGCTATTAAAAGTGATAGTATTGGTCAAGCTTGTTGTTGTTTTTGAGTGTAGTAGAAATCATGCGTAAGCTGAGTTAGTTCAAATTGCTATGATAGTCGAGCTCATAGCTTTGTAAGCATTGAGCATTTATTGTCAACTTTTAAGGGCTATATGGTTGATATTTTGCTCATTTGCATTTATTCAAGATTGAAGAGAGCATGAAGATCTTAAGGAAAACTAAGGAAAATGATTCAAGTGTTTGTGAATTGAATTTAACTATTACTCATCACTAATCATCAGATTCATAAGGTATTTATCATGTATCAAGTTACCCTATCTAAATTATCACAAACCCTAGTTATTTGATATGGTGTCTAGTTCTTCTACTACTATTAGAATGGTAGGTAAAGAGGTTTTGAATGTTCAATTGATAAGCAATGAGATTAATTAGCCATCCTTCCAAGATATTCCTGATATAGCATATAAGGGAGATCCTACTGGTGTGTTATCAATGATACCACCATAGGTTTTGATGATACAAGATGTAAGATGTTGCTACACTTGTAAGGTTAGAAGTATTGGAGACATGGAAATTAGAGATTTGTATGGAAAATTGTGTGTAGATGGAGTGGTGAAGGAGGAGAAAAAAATTGTAGAGAGAAAAGGGTTAACCTGTGCCCTAGATTTTCCTAATGTATTCAAAATAGAATGGATTAAGATAGTATTAAGAAAAATGCATGATCACTCTGTATGGTTGGAAAATGGCCCTATCAAGATCACAAAAAGGATCATTCAATGAGTAACAAGGTATCCTACTCAAGATAGACCCAAGACCATACAAAGTGATGCTAAGGAGGTAATTGAGAAGAATACTGAGGCCATATGTAATAAAAGAGGGATGAAAATAGACAAAATTTTAGATCCCCTAATTGCATTTGCAGTGAGAATAATTTCTCACAGGTTATTTCAATCTAGCAGATTGAACAATGTGTCTTGTATGGCTATGGATTCAAGCTACAAGATAGTAAAGAAGGGTCACTCATATGACCTTCTCGAGTTACAAATCTAGCAGTTATCAAAAAACTTGGGAGCCATAAAAAGACAAAAAGTGCACAATGCAAATTTGGTTCATTACTAGTTTGCATATTCTTTTATATACAAAACACATTCCCTTTATTTGGAAAAGTTGGTTGGAAGACCAATAGGTTTGTTGTAGTTTAGATTGGAGAGTTCATAGAACAACTTGGGGACAACTTTGAGTCAATAATGACAAGTTATTTTGAAGACTTTAAGAAGTCTATGAAGCAAAGACTTAGGATACTAGTGTCACTAGTAGAGAAATATTATGATGATGTTTTTTTTTCTAGTTGATGTTGATCATAGTTATGTACAAGCAGTTGTTCCTAGGGACAAATGGATCAAGCCATTTCCCTATGAAATCAATGTGGATGAGTTATCAATAGCCATCATAGCACTATTAGCAAAAGAAATTGACAAGGTGCAACCTCATTTCTCAATTATGAGGGAACCAAATCAAGAATCACAATAGATTTGAAAATGACTTCTATGGTGAGAAAGAAAAAAAAAATTGTGAAGAAGCTAACGGAAAGATTTGGTGAAGGAGGAGAGGAAGAAGATGATTATGATGATGATGAGGATGATGAAGATGATCAACCAGTTCATGCTCCTCTTGCACTAACACAAGGTCAAGGAGAGGACCAAGAAGAAGAAGAAGTAGAACATGATGAAGGTGTCAAGGGAGAAGAAGCCAGTAAAGCACCTAAACGTATAGAAAAGAAGAAAAGAAAAGCTAAGAAGTCTGCAATGAGGAAACCAAAGAAGGTTGTAAAGCCAACACAACAATAGCTAGTAGTACCTATTACTAGGGCTAGCACAAGGACAACTGCACAGAAGACACAAGAGGCTATCAAAGCCAAAGCCAAAAGAACTACCGCTAGTGCAAAGTAGAGTCAATAAGAGAAACGAAAGAGGAAAAAGTATGTAGCTCTAGTTGAGTCAAATAAAGAGAAGATTGAATCAAATGACAACAATCAATTTCAAGTGGTAAGCTACAACCCCTCATCAGACTTAGACAACTTGTGTGACAATATTAAGAACAATGCAGATTTGTCAAGGTTCACACATGTTGAGTTTGACAAACTTGGAAAGGTAGAAATCAATAAGGTTGAGGAATTTGCATATAAAATTATGGCCACATTTAAGAATACTCCTATTAATCTTTCCAACTCTCTAGAGTTGAGAAAAGGTGGCAATACAGTTTAACTACTGAAAGAAATATAAGTGAGACTACTCTAGCCAAACTAATGCAAGATTTGGACAAGTCATCTATGACTAAGGCCATAAAAAAATACAAGGGGATATTTCTCCCAAATATAGAGCCTTTAACATTTTACAAAATAA
This sequence comes from Cupressus sempervirens, assembly GCA_028749045.1. NCBI lineage: Eukaryota > Viridiplantae > Streptophyta > Pinopsida > Cupressales > Cupressaceae > Cupressus > Cupressus sempervirens. The sequence goes on along the minus strand of CM053785.1, from coordinate 391,958,920 downwards.
TAGTGAAGAGGTTGTCAAAAAAAGCACCCAGTTATGGAAGGTTATCTATGGGTTGACAACAGAAAAGGAAATTGAGCAAGCACCTTAGGAGGTAGGTGAGGACAAAGATGAACAAGAAGTAGTAGAGATTACTAAGGATGGATCTATTAAATATGGACATGAGGGAGGAATAGATAATGAAGCAAATGTAGAGGCTACAACTAAAGAAGGGTAGCAGCAAGATCAGAATGTACCTAAGGTACATATGTGGTGTGTTAGTCCCCCTCATGTAGACCAAGCTAGTTAACAAGATAAATTAACATAAATGATGTTTCTGATAACACAATGCAAAACATCAATCCTTTGATAGAGGATGATTTGAAAAGGTTACTATAGGATTCAAATTTAGTTGGTAAACTATGCAGTGATCTTGTATTAATCAGCATAGATTAAACTAACAAGGTATTATTAGGGGAGAAATAGAACACTGACACATCTAGTGTACCCTTTTCATCTATAGAGATAAGAGCTCTAGAAGCACTACGGGGTGTCACCACTAACAATCATGTTTCAATGCACATTATGGTATATCAAAGAAAGGACATAGCGACATCAAATGTCAACACATTAGTGTCAAATGATTCAGTATAAGTAGTATTGATAGTTCAACAAGATGGGACACAAGTCTATATAGGTCAGGAAGATAGCCATGCACCTAACTCACAAGTACAAGGTGAAGAAGACAAAATGAAGAAGGAGAAGGATAGGACTAAAGAGTTAGTTTTGACTACAAAACTAGAGGAATAAATAGCAATTCAGACATTGGTCACCCTATCTATCTTTACATCTCCTATTCCTAATCAAACTCTTCATACACTAAGTGTAGATGCTACACCATTGCAATCATCAAGGCCTACTTCTGATACATCTAAGGTTGGAGAAGGCACATCTTATGAAGATGTCAACTTAGATTAGCTGATTGAGCTTCCAAAGTTTGATCTAGCACCAATCACCATAGAAGGAATGAGCATATTGCAAGAAGCTCTAGCAAGGAAGAAGAACCAAGAGTTACTCAAAAGGGAGCAAAAGAAAAAAAAAAGTGTTATATGACATCAAAGAAATATTTCTTAATGCCTTTAGCCTCCCAAAACCTAATGAAGGAAAACCTATTATTGAGCAACTGGTGAATATAGTGGACAAGAACAATGATGCAAACTTGGATACAAACACTAAACATTTAGAATGGTCTAAGAAGATGTTTCAAACAAAGGTTGATGAAAATATTTATAGTGTCATTGCACTAAGAAAATTTGACTTAGCAACCAAGATGGAAGATGTAAAGAAGGTGTTAGAGAATATATTTTCTCTATACACAAAGCTTTGTGATGTGTTTATTCACACAAGAAGCAAATAGGGCTATTGACCAGTTGTAGGGAGATTTAAAGACAATGGATAATATTATTAAGTTGCCTCATAGTCATAGTCAGACTTGTTTTCAAAGATTGTTATCTACTCAAGGTCAGCAAGCTGCATTACAAGCACAAGATGCAAATACTAGGGCTACCTTGATAAATATTCAAGCCATGTTGACCCCACGCATGGAGGTGTTGCACAAGGAACTAGCCTTTGAAGAAATATTAATGAAGAAATATTCTCATCTTTCTACTCATGAAGGGCTAGTAGACCTTGTTACTGAGCTAGATGTTCAAATTCAATATCTAGAGGTAGCGTACAACAATTGGAATACAACATTTAAGAATATACTAGAGGTGCATCACATATTTTTGGTAAAATACATTATATTTGTACCACCCATGATATAATGTCAAAAAAGGGGGATATTGGATAAAAAGGGTGATATTGGAGTAAATGTAGAAATAGAGTAAGCCAACAGTTTAAGAAAATTTACTAAGTAGGAGTATCAGATTTAAATATAGTATAGAAAAATCAACTTAGGGGGAGTTATGAAGTTTTGAGGTATGACTAATAAGTCATCAATTTTACAAAATTTTGATGTTTTGAAATTTTGTATACGAGTCGAATAAAGAATATAGATTATCTGAGTTATGCTCAAGTTAAGGTTATAAATGCATCATAAAGTGTTTTTTCCACTCATGTCAAAGGGGGAGATTGTTAATCTTAGATTGGTTTTGACATATGAGTGACTACACACTTAGTCATATTCACAAAGTGCATGCCAAGCATAAGTTTTCAGATAATGCATGTCAAGCAATATGTATAGTATGTTTCAAGTACTAGTATGTACTAAGAAGACAATTAGTGTCAAGTCACTACAATGATGAGAAAGTTTAATAGATGTCGAGTGAACAGTGGATGATGAGTCATTTAGAGGCCCATTTACAAAATTGAAGTTATAGTGGGTGCTGAGCATCAAAGGCTTCAAGAGTCGAGTAAATAGCCTTGGACATAGTTGTTCGTAATGGCACAAACTTCTATGTAAACCATTTTTGGGCTGACTTAAGGATTGTTTTGCGATTCATGATGATAAGAATGAATCTATATTGAGAACCCCTATGCAGTACGTGAAACCAATCAAATTGAGGGATGTTTTAAGTGAAAAAATGGGTGAATCACAATTGTTGATTCCTACCTAACCTTAAGTCACCTAGGTCTTCATAAGGAGAACAAACCCTAAAGAGTTTATGAGTAAAGAGAGAAGTTTGCATGCAAAGATAGAGCATTCATGGTGATTAAGGAATTGTGATCGAGATATGAATTGCATAATTAGTTAGAGAGAATAGAAGCAATCAAATAGGATAGAAGTGATACATCTACCAAAGAGGATTAGGTACACATTAGGAAAGAGGTGATCTGATATTTAGCAGAGAGGTGTGAACCAAAGGATCGAGGTTGAGACATTCTGGTAGGTGAATTAATGAAAATATCTTAACCGAGTAGTCTTAGCAAGCTTTTGTAAATTCTTTAATAGGGTGCTTGCTTCATTGTAAGTTGAAGTCCTTTAACTAGGAACACTTTAACAATTTGCTGAAATCCTTTAACAGGGTAAGATCTAACAATCTTTCTAATCCTTTAACAGGGAAAACCTTTCAAAAGGTAGATCATAGTTTATGATCAAACATTGTAACCTTCATTGGATATACTTTACAAATACAATACTGAAGATTTGTGGGTGTCATCCCCACTCTAGTTTTACTTTCTCATTAGGGGGTCTTTGGGTAACCAAATATCTTGTGTCATATGTGTTGAATGTTTATTATTTTCATGCTCTAGATGAATATGTTTAGTTTGGTATTTTAGTTTACATGCAAATTGTGAGATGGATGTGTGGTGAATGTTTCAATGGATAAATTTTTGTAGTACTAATTTACCCCCCCACCCCCCCCCCCCCACTCCCCAACCCTCAGAATTTACTTTCCCTACTGTATTTCCAACACAAAGTTTAAGTCAAAGAAGGTCATGAGAATTAACTACAAAGGTTGAATGGTAGGTAAGACTTTCATTTTTACCATTGCAACCATAAGGTTATGATTACAAGCTATAAATTGACTCACTCTATGCTAGTTATCAATTTGTAAATTCAAAACTACTTAAGCACTTTGATTTCCAAAACCCTAGCTTTACAACTATGAACATAGCATGAGTTTGGTGTCGATCTGAGTAACTAAGAAAGGCAATCCAAACAAGGTGTTTTTGAAAGAGTGTATTTTTAAGTTGATAAGAAACTATCATTTGGACTCAAATAGATGAAAAATTATATTAGGTAGATTTGGTCAATAGGAAGAAAAATGAACCTGAAAATTACAAAACTCTTTTGTTGAAGGTTGAAAAGAGAGACATGATAGGAGCACTCTCATTGCTTTGAGGTGACGTTCTTCTCACTAAGAATGTAAGTGCATTTTTTAAAGTGAAAATTGAAGATTTTGGTGACAAGGAAATTTGTGAACTGTTCTAGAGGTTTTGTCACAAAGGAGTTTTGGAAGATGCACACAAGAATCTAGAGAAAATAACCCTACATTGTGTTGTGAATATTCCATACTTATTCCATGAGGATTAGATAACATTATGTTGAGAAGAATGAATGGATAGTCTATGTGTTTAGAGAAACCCTACAAGATCATAAAAGAGGTGATCTATATGGTTACAAGGTTTAGTTTAATTGGGAAGCAACTACAACGAGAATCATATCTACAAAGGAAGTGGCATAATTTATTGGATGTCATAATGATGGACAATAATGTAGAGTGACTAACATAATGAACTCTAAGATGAAGTATGTGACAATAATAATAGTGCACAAGATCTACTACTCATCTTGAAATAATAGTGTGTCAAATGGAGTAGTATATGAAGTATATTAGATAATTCATGATCATGTAATAGCCAACCTAAACAAATGGTTGTAGGTGTATATACGAGATAATTTACACAAAAGTAAAAAATAATATAGTAAGAGCATTCTCAATTTTGTGGTAATCCTTGTATGTGTTTTTTTTTACTTTAGAAAAGAGTTTCCAGGGTTCAAATGCTTCATCTACGGAAAAGAGTGACTCATTTCAGCCTAGATGACTAGTATGTACAAGAAGCTAGAACAGAAGGATAATTTGATCTTGTAGAATTACTTCAAGGATTTCTAACAAGAGATGCAACAAAGGAAAATAATTCCCTTTAGTCTGGTGGAATAATACAATAAGGAAGTGTGCTTCCTTGTAAAGATCATAAAATGCATGATTCAAGCAACTCAACGTTGAACCTGTTGGTTTCCCCCATGAAATTATGGAAGAAAGAACAAGAACTCACATTGATAAGCTACTCTCTATGGCTCAAGATCCTAAATTGCCAAGGTTTAGAACCTATAGTGAGATTGATGAAAGGCATCAAAAGTAACAGGAGATGGTTGTAAACAATAAAAGAGAAAAAAGGTCCATGAGGAAATGTGCCTCAAAATAAGAAGAACCTAATGAGGTTAATGACATATAAGCTAAAGTGAGGCCAGAGCTTATTGGTGAAGCTCCCTTAAGTCCTCAACTAGAGATGTGAGCTAAGGTAGACATCAAAATTGAACCTAAACTAGAGTCCACTCCTGAACATAAGGAGGCAAGAAGAGAAACTAGTAAGAACAATGGCAACACAAACAAGCCCACAACATCCAAGACCTACAAAATGAAAAGGAATGAGAAGCAACACCAACACCAGAGGAATAATAATCCTCTAAAGAAATAGAAGGTGAGGCATTGAAGTCACCAAGAGGAGGTAAGAGGAAAAAAAAATCAATGTCACTTGATGATATATTAGCTAATATTATGTAAAATGGAAAGTATAATACCTTGAAAAATAAATTTCTAAAATTCAATGAAGCAAATAAGAATGGAATAGTTAGTGTAGTACTATTAAGTATGAGGAATTTTTGTATAAATCCAACATATGTGAGATCATTTTTTCCTAAGGAATTAAGTACCATAATTTCTAAGAAATGGCAAGAGAGAATAGCCTAGTTTAAGAAAATACTAGATGGTGCCCTAGAAAAAATGAGACCATAGTACTTCAGGGTAGAAAGGTTATCATTAGTGGTTGCATACAAAAATGATACCAACATGCAAGACAATATAGATTTAGTCACAACCAATGAACTAAAGGAAGCATTTGAGAATGCATTAAAAGTATGATTGACACTAGCCACATAGTTGGATGAATACAACATGAAGAAGAAGGTTGAACACGCACAAATGAAACAAAGTATAGATCGTAAAGGAAAAGGTATAATGCTCAAGAAAAATCCTAAGAAGAAATAAAAAGGTGGATTAGGAACTAGTAGGGGCTCTAATGAAGTACTAATAAAATACCTACCAAAATTATGAGTGAACTTCAATCCACTCAAGTCAAAAAGGACTAAAGTGTTATCCCCAATTGATAATGTAATTGATAGTGGGAGATTGCTAGATGATAAGTGTTATAAATGTATGTAAAGGAGTCATATAAGTTTTTATATTGTTATTGATGTCAAAGTCTTAGTTGGATAGGCATTATGCTAACTCAGAAAAGTAACATTACATTAGATTGATGAATAGGATTTGAAGAAATTATGATGAAGACATAAGTGATATGTAAGGTATTCAATGCATACTCGAATGAGTCGAACAATGATTCTGTAATATTGGCTTGATTGATTTACAATCATGTATTGTATCAATATATTGAAGATCACAAGATTAACTAAGTCATGAGGTTAACTAAGGGAGACTTTATTCACCAAGTGACTACAGTATTTCTTGAACAATTCGTAAAGGAAGAACAACACAATGTTAATTGAGCGAGCTAGTATTAACCAAGTTATATGTGTTGGAAATATGGCTAGGTAGGATGTGTTAAGGTTGTCATTTATGGAAACATATATCTCAGGATGAGAAGGCAAGTTATACAGTTGAAGATTCTACAGTCAGAGATAGAAAATTGTCTAAGTGTTAAATAGTTTCAATAGCAGTCAAAAGATAGTTTATGGTTTTGTGAAGACTACAATGATATCTAACACATAAAAAGTTAAGGATAGGTATATCAAAGTTTCATGATGCAATACATAAGTGCAAAGATCAATGCAGATAGTACAAATAAAGTTATAGGTCAAATACCAATAAAGGCAATATGCATAGCACAAAAGTCATGAAATAATTACTTATTCATCTAGGGACAACATCCTAGATGTTTACCTTAAGTTAGCATAACATGTGATTACATCAAGTTGACTACATAATTAGTTTTGTGAAATAAAAGAGTATAAGTAAAGAATCATTTCATGCAAAATGTTTGATGGGTGTTAGATCTGATGATATGAAAATTAAAAGTATATGATGAGTATGCAAACTATGTATATGGCATGCAAACTTCTATGAGAGATCTATGATGTAAATTATGATGTTAGATTAGAGCCATGCAAAGTACACCAATCAACAATAAAGAGGTTTTTGCATCTATCTCATTTTGTATAAAGGTGTTAGATTGTATAATTACATGTTAGGGCAGTGGGTTCTTCTTGCATATAGTTGTAATTGTATTACCAACTCCTAATAGGGTTGAAGCGACTCCTAATAGAGTTGAGGCTTTTAACAAGGCCTAGTCCTCTAACAAGGAACAAGATATTATATGTAATTCATAGACTCCTAACAAGGTCAATATCCTTAACCTGATTCATTTGTTTAGTGGATCATTTTGTGGGTGTCATCCCCATTGGGGTTTTCCCTTGGCTAGGTTTTCCCTAGTTAATGAATATGGTGTTATGAGTTCTCTTTGTGTATGGTTTTATTTATTGTTCAACATTATTGGTTTACTTTCATATGCATGTTGCAAAGTAAATAATAATATCCAGTTATGGGAAAAAGTTTATAGAATATTGATTCACCCCTTGCCCCTCAGTATTGTTTATTTCTAACAACTACTATCAGAGAATAGTTACTTAGAAGAGGCTTAACATCTTGAATAAGATCTCTATGGATATGGAACAATTAAAGAGAAATCTTGAAGAATCTCTAGAGAAAATAAATTTTCTTACAAAAGAAAGAGACAACCTCAAGGAAAGGTATGAAGATGCAAAAGATTACATTGGTAAACTAAAAGATAAGATTCATTACCTAAAATCTAGAAAAGAGTCAAAAGAGTAGACTAGTGATAGTGATGAAGTAGTAAACCTTAAGAAAGAAAATGAGATCTTGAAACATGAGTTGAAAATTGTTGAACTTAAGTTGAGTATGAAGAAAGATGATAGTAAGATTGAACCAGATTTGAAATCTGAAAATGAAGACCTAAGATCCTATTTGACCCAAGTAACATCTGAATAAGATTCTATAAAATTAGAGTATGTGCAGCGTTAGAGAAGTACAATATCATTGTGAAAGGAGAGTTAACTCAAGCTTAGCAATAGTTAGAGAAGCTTTATTCCAGCAGTGAGAATAGTGACGAACAACTATTTTTTCAAAGATCTTCTTATGATAAGATAGGTCTTGGATATCTTATTGGAGAGAAATCAACCAAGAAAACTAAAGTTAGGAAGGAACCAAATCTAGTTGTTGAAAATCGTAAGCCTAAAGAAACTGATCAGAATAGGATTAAGCCAAGCACATCTATAGAAGTATCTAAAGAAGTTGAGCAAGTTAATCAACCAAAGAAATGTGATGAACCAAAACAAATAGAGCAAGCTAAAATACCTAAGGAGGCTAAATATGAACTTAGAGGTTGATGTTTTATATGCAATGAAGTTGGTCATATGAAGAGAGATTGGACAGGTAATTTTTTTAAACCTGTCACTAATTTCTATTGTTATAATTGTCCTAGTTTTGGACATAAAGCAATAGATTGCAAGAAACCTAAGTTTGATAGTAATAATGGAAATAGTAGAATGTTTAGGGATATTAATCCTATAGGTAATGAAAGGAGGAGATCATAAAGAAGATCCAATGATGGAGAAAGACTTAATGGTTTAAGGAATCAGATTGTATGTTAAAAATGCAACAACCTTGGACACATTGCAATTAACTGTAGAGCACTAAATAATCAAAATGGAACCAATCAGAGAAGGAATGCATATGTATGTTAGTTATGCAATAACTTTGGACACATAGCAAGATTTTGTAGAATGGATAGAAGAAATTTCAACAGGAATCCTTACTATAGAAGGAACAATAACAGAAGCAATGGAAGAAATGATAATGGTAGCACTAACAGTTAAAAGGAAACACTTAAAGAGCATGTTGAAGAATTCAAGGAAGTATTTGTGAAAGAAAATGAACCAGAAAATTCACATATAGTTTTAGAAGAATAATTTTTGAATGCTTGAAGAAAGAATGAAATTAACCATAGTGTGTGATTCAACTTATTTGAATTAAGCATCTTTTATCAAAGACAAAGCACAATAAAGATGGACCAAAAGTTAGAAGTCAAGTTGAGAGTTGTGAAGTTGGTACAAGGTAGTAAAGGTTATAAGGAAGCTTGAGTTAAGAGCACAAGTCATTTGGAAATCAAATGAAGGAGAACAAAGTCAATCAAGTTTATTGGTTAAAAGAGTAACAATTTTGAGAATCTTGGTAGATGTAAAATTAATCTGAAGTTTCATTTGAAATATTTAAGGAATGCAAACAAGATTTTGAGTACCAATCACTCGTGTGAAGATTTAAGGAGAAATTTAGAGTGATTTGATAGCAAGTAAAGGTGAATATGAAGCATTTATTGTGTGAAGTGGAAAAAGCCCTAGTTTCACAAAATTTTGGTATCTTATAAAGTTTCTGAACTGTTTTGAATTAGCTAAAATGGAGAATCCTTCTATTAATGATGTTAGTGAGAGGTTGAGATATCTTTTTAAGAATCACCCATTCATATCTCAAGTTGATGACCTCTTAGGAGCATTTTTGCAAGTTCTAGAGAATGTTCTTCATGTAGAAGATATCAGGTCATACATTCACTACAAATTTGAGAGCATTAGAGACAATGAAATTCATAAGGACCTAGACCTAGTGTGACAAGGAGACTTGTCATTGAAACAAGGGTTCTCACACCTCAGAAGTTGAACATTGTGAACCATATGTTCTATACAAACTTCGATAATCATGAATGGAGCAGAATTATACTAAGCCACATTCATGAAGGAATGTTTTGGGTTGGAGGTGTGTCTATCATGATTGACAATAATATAATATATAGGTTAACTGGTTTATACAATAAGGGCAGAAACCTAGTTAATGAAAAGAATGTGAAGAAGTTGGTGGAGACCAATCTGAAGACCAAATCAGATGGCAGGAAAATGAGGATTGACCTCATAAAGTAGATAGATGTGAAAGTGATCAATAAGATCATTGGCTATATGATTAATCATAGTTCAAGATTGAACTTGGTACCTATTGGTTTCCTACATGTAGCATACATAATGAGAGATGAGAAAGAAAAGGTTAATATGTGTGATATTCTAAGGCATCAATTGTTGGACAACATAGAGAAACTCAAGAAGACAAGAAGTGTGGTGTTCAGATTTGAGTCATTACTAATACACCTATTCTTCCAAGTGATTCAATTCCTTGGTATGCCTGATAGGGAATGGGACAACAAGAATCAATGCACCATGAGCTTGGTGATATATCATTATAGAAGACAATTTGAGGAGAAGATTGTTGAAGAAATCAACAAAATGATAAAAGGTTTCCAAACTATGATGAAGCAGAGATACAGGATACCACCCTTATTGGTGGATAAGTACAAAGAGGACATATGTTTCATGGTTGAAATAGATGTAACATGCATAGAGGCAATTGTGCCAAGAGTTAAGTTCATAGACCCTATGGGCTATGAGTTAAGTGAAGAAATAATTGAAGGGTATGTCAATATCATACTTGAATCTAAGGAGGGTAAAGACACTCCTAGATGGGGAACTTATGCAAAGAAAATAAGAGAAGTAGAGAGCAAGCTCTATAATGAGGATATAAATAACAATGCTAAGAAGAAAATTGGATCAATTCTTAAACAATCAAGAATGACTAGAGAAGAGTTCAATGAGATAAAGGGTATAGCCTTACAAATGAAGGCTAGTGGTCAAACTGAGGTATTGACAACTAATCCTATTTCCATAGCAAGACCTTTAGAGGGTGTAATAGTACCAAGATCAACTTTGTAAATACCTATTTTTTCCCTATGCCATAGTAGTCCAAGTGCAACCCACTATTGTACATCTACTGAAGAAGATTGATGAAGAGGATGTACAGATAGTAGAAGGTAAATTGTCTACTCCTCCAGTCAAAAGGAAATTAGAGAGACTCACTAAGGTGAAACAAGAGGTTGAGTCGCCTAACAAGAAAAGAACCAAGCAATTGTCAAGTGGCCCTAGAAAGAGAAGAAAGATATTGCAGATGGTTGAATTAGATGAGTCTGATAAATTTGATGATGAAGAGGATAGACCTATAGAAAAGGTAGTTGGTGAAGCAACGACAGCCACTGGAAACAAGCCTTGGAAGCCAAATGTAGAAAAATTGAATATGCAAATCATTAATGACAATAATTTCATTCAATTGAATAAATTCTATACCATGTATACCAATATGGACAAAATTCAATTAGAGAATGCACTAGTAAAGAATATGATTCTAAATAATAAAATATTTGAAGATGTACAAAGACATATACCATAGGACCTATATAATAGGTTGATAATAGGATAAGAAGAGTCATTGGTGAAGATAAGAAAATAAGAGAAAATATGATCAAGAAGATTTGCAAAGTCAATAGTGATGAAGACATAAAAAACAGAATTGAGCCCTTGCTAAGAGAAAAAAGAAGAGACATTCTTTTGATGGGAGGCAATTATGAAGAGGTAAACAAAGAGATAGAAGAAGTCATTGTTAAGTACATGACTTATGTACCCAAAGAAGTGAGCACAAATTCAAGGGGAGTAATCCCTATGCCTATTGAGAAAAGTACTCTAATAGCAACAATAATGAAAGCAAAGGACATTTAGATGGCAGATCTATCTTTGGAGATCTCCATTGGAACAAATACTATGCAATTTGACACTACAAGTGTGATAGTTAACATCACAAAAGATCCTTTCAAGGATCTTGGGCCAAACATTGTTGGTAATATCATTGATTACTCTAGCTCAGATGGGGAGGAGTAGAAGAGAAAGAATGAAAAAGAAAGAAAACAAGAGAAAACAAGATCAAAAGAGAGAAGGAGAAAGCAAAAAGAAGCAAAAAGAAGATGAAAAGAAACAAAAAGAAGAAGAGGAGAAAAAGAAGCAAGAGGAAGAAAGAAAGAAGAAGGAAGAAGAAGACAAGAAGAGGAAAAAGAGGAAGAGAAGAGGAAGAAGGAAGAAGTAGACAAGAAGAGGAATGAAGAGGAAGAGAAGAGGAAGAAGGAAGAAGAAGAAAAGAAGAGAAAAGAAGAAGAAGAAAGAAGTAGAAGAAAAGAAGGAGAAGGAAGAAAAAGAATAAAAGAGGAAAAAAGATGAAGAAATCAAAAGAAAGGAAGATGAAAAGAAGAAAGAGGATGAGGAAATGAGGAGAGAGCAAGAAAAGAGGAAGAAGAAGGCAGAGGAGGATAAGAAGCCAAGTGCACCTAACACATCTCTCACCCTAGCTACACTTACTAGCTCTAATGATGATGATCAATTAGAGTTGATATCATCCATTAGTAAAAGAACAAACAAGTCAAGAGTTCATAGAAAACTCTTATGGAGATAATTAAATAATTACAAGGAGTCATGACTATGAAGTCACTTGATCCTAACCTTGAGGATAGAACCAAAGCTTTGATTCAAGAATTTAATGTTGAATTCACACGTTTGTTAGAGGTGGCAACAACATAAGCTCAAGCCAAGCATGATGTGCACATGTTTGACATTGTCTGTCACAACATTATAAATTACTTGTTAACTCGTGATGCATGCATCAAGACATTAAGGAAATGTGAGCTTGAAGGGAAAAATTTCTATGCAAAGTGTGCAATATCTTTTAGCTTCACAAAAGATGTTGACAGTGAACTGAAAGGAAAATGCATAGAGGTAGAAGCATTGGCTAGTCAATTAAGTCATCTTGATGTGTAGATTAAAGCAGTAGAAGCACAGGTTAGAAAGACTTATGATGAGATAAGTCTACTAGAATATAGGAAATTGAGGATAACAAAGAGGTTCTCACTTCTAAGAGAACACCTATGTATGAAGTTAAGAACAATTGAGCAACAGTTGGAGGAATGTCTATCCATCAAGACATCTTTTTGTACTTAGATTGGAATGCAGTGGAGATAGCATCCTATGGATTGTGTGCTCTTCTCAGTATTTTAGAAGGAGTCAAGGACTCATGGGATAAGAACATGAAGAGTCTTGCAATCAATTTTGGTGACTTTATTTTCCTCTTGTTACATGTAAATAAGTTTTGACACCTTTGTCATTGATGTCAAAGGGGAAGAAGGAAAATTGTATAGAGTATCAGTTTGTATAGAAACAGTTATATACTAATGCGGAGAAATGTTACATAGTATTATATTGTATTAGGAGATATAAGGAAGATGTTTATAAGTGTAATGATCCACAAAAAATTTGAAATTTTGAAATTTTTGAAGGCTATTTTTGAAAAGTTCTTTTTGTATAACCTTTTGGGACTTAGCCAATTTTCCCATATATTTCCATCAATGCCAAAGGGGGAGATTGTTGGCAATGTGGCTAGGTAGGATGAGTTAAGGTTTTCATTTATGGAAACATATATCTCAAATGAGATGGTAGCTTATACAGTTGAAGATTCTATAGTCAGAGACAAAAAATTGTCTAAGTGTTAGATAGTTTCACTAGCAGTGTAGAGATAGTTTATGGTATTGCAAAGACTATAGTGATATCTGACATATGTGAAGTTAAGGATAGGTATATTAGATTGTCATAATGATGTACCTAAGTGTGCAAATTAGTACAAACAATACAAACAAAGTTATAGGTCAAATATAGTAAAGGCAGTATGCACACAGAATAAAGTACAACAAAAACATAGGAATAAAGTGTTAAGGAAATATTTTAGTCATGATATAAATACTATTTATGTAGGGACAACATCCTAGACTTTTACCCTAAGTTAGCATAACTTGTGATTACATCAAGTCGACTGTGTAATAGTTTTTGTGAAAGAAAAGAGTATAAGTAAAGAATTGTTTCATGCGAAGTGTGTGATACGTGTTAGATGCGATGATATGCAAATGAAAAGTATATGATGAGTATGTGAACTATGTATATGACATGTAAAATTGTATAAGAGATCTATGATGCAGGTTATGGTATCAAATCAAAGTTGTGCAAAGTACAACAATCAACAATAAAGAGGTTTTGTATCTATCTCATTTTGAATAAAGGCACTGCATTGTATAATTGCATGTTAGGGTAGTGGGCTCTTCTTGCATGTAGTTGTAATTGTCTCCTAATAAGGTTGAGGCTTTTAATAGGGCCTAGTCCTCTAACAAGGACCTAGACACTATATGTAATTCATAGACTCCTAACAAGGTCAATATCCTTAATAGGATTCATTTGTTTAGTGGATCATTTTGTGGGTGCCATCTCCATCCGGGTTTCCCCTTGGCCAGGGATTCCCTAGTTAACAAAATATGGTATTATGAGTTCTCTTTTTGTTAGGTTTTATTTACTGTTCAACATTATTGGTTTACTTTCATATGCATGTTGCAAAGTAATTAATAGTATCCAGTTGTGGGCAAAAGTTTGTAGAATATTTATTCACCTTGCCCCACCCCCCACTCTCAGTATTATCTATTTTTAAAAATATGTTTCCCAAGTAAATGTTATGTTTACCGAGTGATAACTGAATAAACAAGTTTTTTAATGGAAATTTGGAAAGCTCGAGAAGGTCTAAAGCAAGAGTCAATGTTTTTTGCAAGATCAATGATGGAGAAAATTCAAGAAGTATCTAATGATGGAGATTGAATGAGGATAAGGATAGACACAAATTTATATGTAAAGTTATATTTTCTATGTGTCTAAATTCATTGTATGAAGGAATTATTTTGTAAACCTAAGATTGATAGTTATGATTGAGCGACAAAAAATGGAAGGATTTGGAAGCATTGAGAAACCTTTTTAAGGAGATGTTGGAGACAGTTTTAGGTTGCTACTTTAATTTTTTTACTGGCTTATGTTATTGATTTTTCTACTAATTAAGAGGAGATCAAAGTGTGAAGGAGAATATGGAAAAATTTGTTGAGCTAAGTGAACTAAGTAGTAAAAGAAGAAAGAGAAGGAGTTATACAACCAAGATAAAGAACAGAGTGAAGGAAGATCCAAGATAGAGATCAAAAAAGGAACAAGAAAGAACAAATATCTAAACAAGAAAAGGCAGCTTATATTCTAATATGTCACTTTATACTGTTATTGTTCAACCATTATAGTATAATATCTTGGAAGTACTGATCAGACCTAACCAGTCTATGAAATCCTATATGGTAACATCTATTAGTGGTTTTTGTAAGTCCTTTAAATTAGGCCACTTTTTTTAGTCAAGGATAGGGAGTGATAAGGTCTAGATGATATTTTGGTGAAATCCTTTAACAAGGTCACTTTAACAAAGTGTATGTAGCCTTTAATGAGGTAGTCTCTTAGCAGAGATCACTTCAAAAGATTGAAAATTTTGGGTTGCCAATTCTAGGTGGTTTTCCCCTTAACAGGGTTTCCAAGTTAAAAATCATTGTGTAAATCATGTGATTGTTATTTATGTTGTAAGTTGTTTTATATGTTTAACACTTTACTACAACTCAATAATAACTAAGATATCTCTGAATAAGAACAAGAAATTTACTATCATTCAGTAATGCAAGGAATAGTTTGATAAAAGTTTGGAAAGAAGTAAATGAATGGATTAAATATTGGCTTGGAATAGTCTACTGAGTAATTGAAGTTATTTTTGTTGATGTGTATTATGCTTTGGTGGTTTTGAAATGTTTGAAGGGATTGTGTAATAACTAGACATAACTGATTCACCACCCACCCACCTCCCCCCCCCCCCCACCTCATTTATCTAAAAATTTGGTATCAAAGCCTAGTATTTGAAGAAATAAGTTAAAGGAACTTGAGTTAAAGATTGAAGATGTATAAGAGAGAGCCACCAAAGCTGAACAAGGAGAAATTTCCCTCATGGAAAGACCGAATGAAGTTGCATCTTTCTGGTATTGGAGATAATGTCACACTTTGGTCAGATAATGAATACACTACCCCTGATGGTCCCCTAATTGTGGAACAATTAAATGAAAAGAGGAATCATAATAGTATGATTATTGATATTGAAACTACTCTCAATGATGGTGAATTTGATGATATCAAGAATTTTTCCAATGCTAAGAAAATGTGGGATAAAGAGAAACTTGTATATGGAGGACATGATAATGTAAGGAGAGACGAAGTTGAAAGCTTGAGAGGTAAGTATGATGACATGAGAATGAAAGAAGGTGAAAATTTTGTAGAATATGTAAACCAAATCAAAGATGTTGTGAGTACAATAAGAGATGTTGGAGGAGATATTATTGATTCTTAAATTGTAAGTAAAGCTTTAAGAACTCTTTTGCATGTTTATGCTATCAAAGATTCTAATATTCAAGAAGTAAGTGCTATGCCTATAAATGATCTGACACTTGATGGTCTAGTTGGTCGATTGATTGCATTTGAGTTGAGAAATTATGACAATGGCATGGTCACAACGAGGAATGATTTTAAGTCTACACTAACCTTCAAAAATTCAAAGAAAGAGAAGAAAACCAAAGAAGAATGTGAGTTTGAAATTGAAGATGATCTAGATGAGATTGAAGCATTTCTTCTACGAAGGTTATCAAGAGGTAAATGTAGATACAAATGTAAAATCCTCTTGATCTATTTCAAATGACATGAGGTTAGTCACTTTGTTGTTAAATGTCCTAACAAAAAAAAATCTAATAGAAATGATAGAAATGACAAGAAATATTACAAGTACAAGAAGAACAAGAATTATAAAGACAAAGGCAAGAGGTCATGAAATATTGTTGAAGAAGAGCATACTGAGTCAAGCTCCAATGATGACAAGGAAGTATTTGAAATGGTCTATGTTGCAATCAAGAAAGAGCCAAATGGTAAAAGGTATGAGAATGAAACTGCCCTTATTTCACATGTTACTAGGAATGATTCATATATTATTGATAATGGTTGTTCACATCACATGACTGGTGATCTAAGTAAGTTTGATAAATTTGAAGAAATTGATGATGGTGGAATTGTTAAGTTTGGAAGTGATGTTTCATATTCAGTGAAAGATAAAGGATCACTAATGTTGAGTGATAAGATCATTTGTGATGATGCATAAGGACTTACATATGATATTTTGAGTGTTTCTCATTTGAATAACTCAGGTGACAAGCTAGAATTTGAGAAAAAGAAGGTCATGTGCTTTATGATGAAGGTAATCTGATTAGAATAGGAATGCAAACAAAAGATAACATATTCTACCTTGATCCTACAACTAAGAAATGTTTATTTTCTAGAGTTGAGGATTTGTGGTTATGGAATAAAAGGTTGTGTAATATAAAATTTGAGAATATGGTGGAAATTAGTAGAAAGAAAAGAGTAAGAAGCTTACTAAATCTACAAAAACCTGAAAAATGTTATGTGTAAAGAATGTCAGCTTAGTAAGATGAAAAAGTATTTTTTTTCTAGAAAGGAAAATACTTCAAATGATATTATGGAATTAGTACATATTGATCTATGTGGTCCAATTAGAGTTGATAGTTACTATGGTGATAGATACTTCATATTGTTTGTGGATGATTATTCAAGGATGATGACTAAAATGTTCATGAAAGTGAAATCAGATGTTTTTGATAAGTTTAAGTGGTACAAAGCAAGATTTGAAAAGGAAATTGGTAAATCATTAAAATATTTAAGACCTGATAGAGGTGGTGAACTTATGTCTATTGAATTCACTAATTTTTGTGTTGCAAATGGTATTAGAAAGCAGTTATCTACACCGAGGACACCACAACTGAATGATATTGTTGAAAGGAGAAATAGATCTATCATGGATCATGCAAGGGCACTAATGATTGAGAAGGAATTCTCTTAGATATCTTGGAGAGAAGCAATCAATATTGTTGTTTATACTCTCAATCAAGTTCAATTGAAGAAAGAAAGAAACAAGACACCCTATGAGTTGTGGTATGGTCATACACCGAATGTAAGTTATTTCAAAATCTTTGGAAGTAGGTGTTACATTCACAAAGATGCTAGGAATATAGACTTGATGTTAAAGGGGACGAAGGTATGTTCCTAGGCTATTCATCTAAGAGAAAAGATTACAAATGTTTGAATAAGACTACTAACAAGATGATTGAAAGTACAAATGTAAGATTTAATGAGTTTGTACAGAGAAATGATCTAGAAAGCAAAAAAGAATTTGAAGATTACAAAAAATTTGTTTGCCTATGAAGAGGCACTTGATACTGTACTTGAATTACAACATAAAGCTATCAAGAACCAGATAAGGACACCCGAGTCTCAAATAGTTATATTTGAGCACTAGATGGTACAACCCAAGAAATACGTTGAACTTCTATCATGTAAAGAAAATGCTATGAATCAAAAAAAAAAATGAACCTTTATTGGCCAAATATATGAGAAAGAGCCATTCACTTGAACAAATAATTGGATATAGAAGTGTTGGATTACAAACAAGAAGCAAGATAAGAGAAGGTACATGTTTAATAGCTGATTTTGAACCTAGATCAATGAAAGTTGCATTGGATGATGAATGTTGGATTAATGTTATGAATGGGGAGATTGATCAAATTGAGAAGAACAATACCTAGACACTTGTACCAAGACCTATTGATATGAATTTTATTGGAAAAAAATGGATTTTCATAAACAAGTTGAATGAGAATGGAGAAGTGGTAAGAAACAAGGCTAGATTGGTTTGCAAAGGATATGCACAAGAAGAAGGAATTGACTATGGTGAAACTTTTGCACCAGTTACAAGAAGGAAATGGTCTACAAGTTGAACAAAACACTATATGGATTGAAACAAGCCCCAAGAGCATAATATGAAAGGTTACACTCTAATTTGATTAAGATTGGGTTTTCTAGAACAAGTGAAAACAATAATCCATATTTGAAGAATGAATCTCAAGATATGGTGTTGATTGTTGAGATATTTTTTGATGACATAATATTTGGTGAAAAAATGATAAGTTGAGTAAGACATTTTCTAAACAAATAAGTACTAACTTTGAAATGTTAATGCTTGGAGAGTTAAAAAATAATAATCATTGGATGCAAGTCTATCAAACACAAAAAGGTATCTATGTTACTCAATCCACATATATGAAAGGAATCTTGAAAACATTTGGGATGGATGAGTCTAAACCAATCAGTACATCTATGGTGACTGGAGTAAAATTATCAAAAGAAGACACTACTAGTGAGGTTGATCTAACACAATACAAATCTATGATTGAAAAGCTATAGTATGGTGTACTCAATAGATCAGATATTGACCTAGTTATTGGAATCGTTACAAGGTTTTCATCTAATGCAAGGGAAACTCAAATGACTATTGTGAAAAGGATATTTAGACACCTCAAAGGAACTGAAGATTATGGCCTATGGTATAAAAGAAAGGATAACTTTAATCTCAATTTCTATAGTGATGTTGATTGGGTTGGAAATTTTGATGATAGAAAAAGCACAAGTGGTGGACCTTTATTTTTAGGAAAAAGGTCGATTACAAAGTTCTATTACACAATCTATTATTGAAGCTAAATATGTTGATGTTACAATCAATTATTCAAATATTGTATGGATCAAACAAATGTTGGAAGGAATGCAAGAGGAAGCAAACAAGTCGATCACTATATACTATGTTAATACAAGTGTTATGAATATTTCAAAAAACCTAGTGATGCATGCAAAGACAAAACACATATCAATCAAGTATCATTACTTGAGGGAGAAAATTCAAGAGAAATAAATAAGGCTTGAGTATGTGAAGTCCAAGGAACAAATAATTGGTATATTTACCAAGCCACTACCTAAGGATGCTTTTGAGTATCTAAGAGGTATACTAAGGATCCCACCAATATCTAAAATTCACTAGGTGAAGTTTCATGTTGCATCAATTCATAGATGAATTGTAATATCTTCTAGAGTTGATGTAGAAGCGTTCACACTTTAGGAGCATTTATGAAGTTGTGAAGTGAACTATGATGAAATAAATGTAATATGTACATGCAAGGTACAAGGATAACTACAAGGTTTTAAAAAATTCATGATGAAATTTATAATGACCTTTGACATTATTGTCAAAGTGGGATAGAAATAGAAAAAGAGAAACAATGGAGATACATGAAAAGTGGGGGAATAGACTGAATGGAAGAATATATATTAAATGATAATAAAATTGTATGTCAAAGAGAGATAAAGCTACAAAGATGAAGATGAATCAAAAGACTAAAATTGATACAAGATATCAAAATCAAAGGGGGAGTAAAGTTGAAGATGTTGAAGAACTTGTTGCTACTAAAGATATAGAATGAGTATTAGTTTAAAGAACCTTAATTGCAAAGTTGTATTGTTGTCAATGCATACATTTGATTATCTTATGTAATGTTGTGTAATGCAAAGTCTAATGTTATGTGTTTCCATCAATGCCAAAGGGGGAGATTCTTAGCCCCAACTGATAATGTAATTGACAATGGGAGATTGCTAGCTAATAAGTGCTATGAATGTATGTAAAGGAGTCATGTGACTTGTTATATTGTCATTGATGTCAAAGTCTTAGTTGGATAGACATTATACTAACTCAAGAAAGTACCATATCATTAGATTGATGAAGAGGATTTGATTGATGAATAGGATTTTAAGAAAGTATGAAGAAGACATAAGTGTTATGTAAGGTATTCAATAGGTACTTGAATGAGTTGGATAGTGATTATGTAATATTGGCTTGATTATTTTACAATCATGTATTGTTGCAATGTATTGAAGATCACAAGCTTAATCGAGTCACAAAGTTAATGAAGGGAGATTGTATTCATTGATTGACTGTTGTGTTGGTCGAGTGATTGGTAAAGGATGAAGAGCATATTGTTACCTTAGGGAGTCAATATTAATTGAGTTATGTATTTCCCAAGTAAAAAAAAATTTATCAAGTGACAATTGGATGAAAAAGTTTGGAAAAGTGGAATCTAAGGTTGACTTTTGATGGAGATTTGGAAAGTTTGAGAAGGTCTAAAGGGAGAGTCAAATTTTGTTGCAAGATCAACAACAACAAAATTTTAGGAAGGATTTGATGATGGAGATTGAATGCAGATAAGGATGGAGACAAAGTTCTATGTAAAGTTATATTTTCTACGAGTCTAAATTCATTGTATGAAGGAATTCTATTGTAAACCTAAGATTGATGATTCTAATTAAGCAAAAAAAGATGGAAGGACCTAGAAGCACTGATAAACCTATTTAAGGAGATGTTATAGAAATTTTTAGGTTGTTGGTTCAAAGTTGTCATTGGTTGATGTTATTGAGTTTGCTACTGATCAAGAGGAGATCAAAGTGTGAAGGAGAAGAAGGAAAAGGGAGATTGTTGAGCCAGGTGAACCAAGTAGTGAAAGAAGAAAGAGGAGTTATACAACCAAGTCAAAGTATAAAGTGAAGGAAGATCCAAGATAGAGATTAGATAGAGAAAGAGAGAGAATAGAGATATGAACAGGAAAAGGTAGTTTATATTCTGAAATATCACTTTATAATGTTATTGTTTAACCATTATAGCATAAAATCTTAGAATATCAAGTGGACCTAACAAGTCTATGAAATCCTATATGATAACATTGATTGGTGGTGTTTGCAAGTCCTTAATCGGGTCACTCTTTTTAGTCAACGACAGGAAGTGATAAGGTCTAGATGATCATTTGGTAAAATTCTCTAGCAAGGCAACTTTAACAAAGTGTATGTAACTTTTAACAAGGACATAATGTCCTAGCAGAGATCACTTCAGAAGAGTGAAATTTTTGGGTTGTCGATCCCAAGTGTTTTTTTCCCTTAACAGAGTTTCCATGTTAAAATCATCATGTGAATTGCATGATTGTTACTTGTGTTGCAAGTTGTTTTAAATTTGTTACAATTTACTATAACTCGTTAATAACTAAGCCATCACTAGGTAATAACTAGAAATTTTTCCTCAATTGTTAATGCAAGGAATAGTTTGATAAAAGTTTGGAAAGAAGTGAATGAATAAATGAAATGTTTGAAGAGACTATGTGATAAATGATTTACTCCCACCCCCCCCACACACACCCTCTCAATTTTTTAACATGAAGCATAACCCAGTCTTATAAGAGAACAAATTCCTCAAAGGGAGGATGAGTTGGAAAAGGAGAAGGAAACTCATACTCAAGCTGCTATAGTAGAGAATAATATAACAAAGGAGGTTGAGAAGCATAAATAAGACAAAGAATCAGCTAATTAAGATTCACCTATCAAAACATAAGGGAATAGGGAAGTTGGGGGAGTAGGGAAAGGGATGCCACGAGAGGAAAAATAGGAAACAATTGAGGAACAACCTACATAAGAAACTAGAAATATCTTGAGATGGAAACTCAATTATAAAAAGAGGATTTTCAAGTAAAAGAAGACACCCCAATAATGAAGGACACTCCATTAATTGATACCATTCTTGTAAATGAGGTAGCACTGGTTAGAGAGAAGCCATAGGAAGAGAAACAAATGGGTGATATTAAACAAGCATCAAAGAAGGAAGATAATCTGAAAGTAGAACAAGTAACATTAAGGGAAGTAATACCAAAGAGACAACATGTACCTAAAAAAGAAATAATTCAAGAAAGGGATAAGTCCCCTATTCATGAGAGAAAGAACACTAGTAAGGGAGACTACAACAGAAAAATGGAAGGCTTTTGAAATGGAACATAAGGGAAGACAAGAGGAAGTTAAATCTTCCAAGAAAGATAAGACCCCAAAAAATTGAAGGTATTTGCAAGCATTTCCAAGGGATTGTTGGTGTTTTAAACTACCAAGTAGCAAAATACCTGATACCAAGATAGTGAAGAGCAATTCAGTCTAAGGATTAGTTGTTTCCTATACTCAACTAAGACATCATCAAATCTAGACCCAACTTCAACAAAATCATAAACATTTTCTACTCTTTAGGTTGTGCAAAACCAAGGCAAGTGCACCTGAGGGATAAAACATTCAAAACTTGAGACTATCTTCAAAATTAATTCATTCAATGACATGCTATTACAATACTCATCCCTATAGCATATGTTTGGTCATAATTTTTCTCAATTTTACAAGTAATTATGGTTAACAACAGCTAAATAAAACACATAGATTAAATGCAAACAAGTATTGACCAGCTATGATACTCTTCATACATTTAAAGTAAAAATTATTTTGATTTTAAGATTTTGCTTGATGCTTATCCATGATTCCTTCATATGCAAACTAAGATAATTGATCAGTGCCTTATCCATTGGGATTCAAAGTCTATCCAACTATTTTGACCTAATTGATTGCATTACAATCAATATTATCAACAATCTTCCCTAAAACTCATTCTTATGCATATCCTTCTTACTGTCTGGAAATCCTATCATATTTACTGAAACATTGAATTAAAAGCAATAGTGGATTGACATACAACCTATCCTAGTTCCATTAAATTGAACAAGCTTTGCACATACAGCCTCAAAACAACCAGTCAATAAAAATGGAGACAAGATTTAGAGAAAATAGATATGATGGCAGTTCATCTTTATATTAGTTTTCTTTGAAAATTTCATAACATTGGAATAATACTTAGAACAACTCAAGGAAAAACAACATGATCTTAGAATGCTAGTATATTTTCAAAATTGTAGAGAAAATACATCACAAAAATTATATCAAGAAAACTGGACCAAAATAAAACTAGCTAAACTAAATGTTGTACAATAGTTTGGACCCTTTCTCTAGCCCTGGAATCTCACTTATATAGTGTGAGATGCAACAAGCTTCAGGCAGAGAGAACACTAATAGTTGTCCTTAAGACACAAAGATATTTACAAAAGTTACGATCAAAGAAGACAAAAATTGGTGCAACAAAATTATTTGCATTATGAACATTCCTTTTGTGGGGACCATTTCTAATGCACTATTTTTTGTTGAGGAATTAATGATTGGCTTTGCAATAATGGTCATTCCTTGGAACATGTGGCCATTGGACTTTCTTGAGATGGATGTTGTTCTAATATTTGAAAATTGAGCTGAACCTAGGGTTCTCCATCCATGTCATCTTGTACTAACAAATTAACAGTCACACTTGATTGTCTTGTTGCCAAGTCATTAGTTTGGGCCTCTATGCTTGTGACTGCAATTCTTTGTTTACCTTTATCTTCTTCTACTTGTACCGATGTGTCAATTATTTGCAAATCATCTTGTTCTATTTCATCAGCATCGATCTTTCCAATCACTAACTGTTTTGCATGTACAAAATCTTCAATCCACTTGTCAAAAAGTGTGTCATCTGGCCAATTAAAATTCAGAATATCATGTTGTTTCTTCATCACATACTCTCCCAATTTATCTATTTCAATAAAAATTTCTCTTAAAGAATCATAAACTATTTGCACTTTTACTACTCTTTTTGTTGTATTCGCCCACCATGCATGTCCCTTTTCATTTATGACCCTATTCATCCTAAGGCACAATAGATCATCTAATTCTTGGGCCCATTCCTCTTTATCTTTTAATTTATCTTTTTTATCCAAGGCATGGGGGAAGAGTCCAAAGTTTCTACTCTTATACTTTGCAAGATAATTTATGATTCTCCTTTGTAATGCAATTCTCTTATTATCAAACTTGAAGAGATCATTTGTCAAATAAAAAGCCCTTTCTATTTCTTCACAAGATAAAATGATGATTGAAACACGCAAAAGAGTGACATATTTATCCATGTTGTTCCATTTATTAATAATTGGCTTCAAGGCCTCCTCATTTCCTTTCAACTCATTCCACATGCTTATTACTTTTTCCATTTTTCATAGAATGTGGGCCAACCAATTTTATCAACCAAATACATAATTGTTTTCCTCAACTTATCCTCATATTGGATATCAAATTCCACATGCAATGCCTATAGTTTTCTCTTTTCTTCTTCAAAATCCTCTATAGTATAATATTGAGGTCTCTGTGGTGTGTTTGGAATTTTTATAAGAGGAGTGGATTTAAAAGACTCCACTAGTGGATTAGGATAAGTAATTCTAGGCCTGCTAGACTGTCCTTGGTACCCCATCACCTTTTTCTTAAGCTCTATTATTTTTTTGTACTTCTTTATTATAAGCTACTAGAATTTGTTCATATTTTTCTTGTAATTCTCGTCTTTCTTTTTTCTCCCTCAAGGTTGTGGCTAGGGTGAGGTTGGTTGTTCCAACATTTAGCTCTATCGCTTCCTCATTTGGAGTATCCTCTACCCTTTCTACAATTAAGTTTATAATCATACGAGTATCATCAGGTTGGGAGGAACTGGCTCTATATCCTCTTTTCATAGACCAAATTACTAAGGCAACATGATCTTCACTAAATTTGGCACCTTTCAACTCCTTTTTTAACCTTTTCATATGCATTCAACTTCTTGGTCACAAAGTTAAAAACCATTACATCGGCAATGTCCCAATTTGGCAAGAGCAAAACCCTAGATGATCTTATCATTTTTCTTCCTTCTTTAGGGGTTAAATTTTTAAATTCTTGCACCATATCATCCTTGATTTGATCTTGTATGGATGTCTCTTCCATTTTAGGATGCTCTACCTTCATCTTATTACACTTTTCTTCAAATAGTTCAATATTTGTTCTCCATGCAAATTCATAAAAGACTCCAGATTTAACAAAATTGTCATTAGAAATAAATTCATGACTAGCTTGTTCTACAATAGGGTCCAATTCCCTTCCTTTGTAATTAGCAGCAGTTAACTCAAGGGTAGGCATGGGAGGCTCTTGAGAACTTCCTTCTTGTAATTCTGAAATAGTAATAAAAACTCCCCCTTGGGATCCTAATTGCTCCATGTGCTCCTTAGTGAGTTGTTCATCTCCTACATGCAATGGGGATTGAGTGGGTGAGTATTCCTCTTTTTGGGAGACTTTTTTTTGTTCTATTTTTTGCCTCTTGGCCTCTGGCTCTTCAGGCCTATCTTCCAAAACAATAGTAGTTGACCCAACTATCTGTTTACCCTTATCAACTGTAGGCTCTTTATTCTTAATGATATTATAGCCCGACCTCCTCTAAATAACCAATTGCCTTGATCCTACTACAGGAGTAAAGGATAACCTTTTCATTACTTCTCAAGCCTTGTTAGGATAAGAATTAATAAAGAATGTTTTATTTTCATTCATGGCCTCCATGATCTCTAGAAAAGTGATCATCAAATTA
Source organism: Cupressus sempervirens (assembly GCA_028749045.1). NCBI lineage: Eukaryota > Viridiplantae > Streptophyta > Pinopsida > Cupressales > Cupressaceae > Cupressus > Cupressus sempervirens. The sequence goes on along the minus strand of CM053785.1, from coordinate 391,933,013 downwards.
TTTATCTTATCTGCCTCTGTCTTTGCATCTTTTAAAGGCTTATAATCTTTATCAAAACAAATGATAAATACTAGAACCGTGGAATAAACTCTCCACTTCTCCTTTTTGATCTCTTGTTCTTGGAGAGAGAATTCATTTCTTATTATGTCTTTGGGGAAATAGAGTTGATTTTTTTTGGCACCATTCTTAGTCCTCTGTCTGAAAACTTCAAATAATCCTTCACTATCATTGAAGAGATCATGAGAAACAACCATTTTGTATTGGCTTAAAAATATATATAGAAATAACCAAACACCCTTGGTGATTATGAACTGATGGGCCATTATACAGGATGGGAAAATAGAACCCCTAGACTAATCAATCAGTTGTGCTTCCTCCAATCCACCTATCTACCATAGCATTTTATCTATTCCCACCTTTAGAGGTACTTGGTAGGGGAGTACATGGGGAGTTCCTTGGAATCCATATACTTTGAACATTGTTGACACAAGGTATGGAATGGTATTTTCCCATGGGAAACCTTCAAACCAGTAGAGGTATTGATAGGTCTAATGAAATCCAACAATGCCTTAGGTATCCTAGGATTATCCTTTAACAAAAAACTCCTCAACCTTGATGCAAAGTATCTATCAAATCTCACAAAATTGGCCTCCTTTGCATCTCAAGTCATATTTGCACTCCACAATTGAACTGGTAGAGCTTCTCCCTCATATTCTCTATTCAACAACATTTCTTTTGTAAAGAAGGTAACACCTTTATACAAGAACATATGCATCAATAAAGAATAGTGGCCAAATGTTTTCTCAATTTTTCCCTATGCAATTTCAATTAGACCTGTGTGAATTTCTTTTACTAAATAGGATGCAAAATCAAGAATAATATCCACACCAAAAGAAGAGATTTGTGTCATCATATACATGAACTTTATTAGCATAAAATCTTATTTATCTTCACCAAAAAACTCTACACAAAGTCATGTAAATATCAATGGTTTTAGAATTGAAAAAATGCTTCTTGAAAGGCTCTTTAGTTGATGCTATAACAAAAGTCAAATTACCAAATTGTGGCAAAGTGTCCTCTCAGTGTACCTTGTCTAATTTGATCTTTACGAGACAAGTATTCCTTTTCCAATCCCTAAAATTCAATGATCTCATGGTAACCTATGGTTGGCTCCATTCTAAAAACCTCCTAAATTTCTTCTGCAATGATTTTCATCAGACACTCCCCATCTATTTTCCTCACCATCCTAGCTATGGGGTCATAATTTAGGGCTATAATTATGAGAAGGTCTAAATCCACGAAAACCCTAGGAACTACTTGTTTACCTAAATCAAAATTCTAAATATTCCCATGGGGAGCAAACAATTTCCTCTCTGAGAACCATTTCTTGAACAATTGGAGCCTTTTTTTGGAAGTTATGGCATCCCTAGTCCAATTCCCCTTATCAAACAATGCATCTGCAACTTGGAGCCTAGGGTTTATAGGAACTATTTTCTTAATTTGGGCTGATGCATTTGTGGATTCACTTAATTATTCTAGGAAATATCATGTATATTTCTACTGGCATATTCTACTTTCCCAGAGAAACCCTTCTTTGGAGGCATATTGGACAATAATGCAGAAAAACTAGAATTCTTTGAATTATATTTGGATTGTGATACTTGGATTTTTTGTTTCTTCTCTAAATGTTGCAATGAATTGCTGATATAGAAGGTTTTCATGATTCAAGCAAGCATGACAATAAGCTCTTAAACAAATATCGCTCTAGAAAATCAAAAATACATTTTGTATGAAGAAATTTTCAACTGTCTACACTATATTCCTGGTTTTATTTTGCATGGGGAGCTTTAATTCTCATAAATGGATCATAGAGAAACATAGTGGCATTACCTTCAAATTTCAAAATAGGCTGTCGATATTTGAAAAATCCAATGATTGAGAATAAAACATTTTATGACTTGGCTTTAACCTTCCTAGTTAGTAGTTAGTCCACTTGAATCCTTCCATGTGAGCCTTTTCTTTCATTTTTGGTGACTTACATAGGACCCACGTACACCTCTAGACACGTGTCATGTTCTCACTATGTCACCAAGGGTAAAATTTGAGCAACTCCCCTTGGCGACGAAGTGACCACCATTGATCAACCTTGCATCAGATGGTAGAGCTTTATGATAATCATAGTACACATAATGTGGGCCTATGACATTTCCTTTAGGTCGCCATGTCACCAAGGATAAAGTTCTTGCAACTTCCTTTGGTGACAAAGCAACCACCATTGATCATGGGAAGATCTGATGGTGTGGACCAATGTATTATCTCTTTCAAAGTGAATCCCTCATAGCAACTGACATCCTAACAACTTGACAAGTTGTTGATGATATGGAAATTTACGATGTCATCCTCAAGGGTTGGTCCTACCACATATCCATGTGGCGAGTTGTCGCTATGTTGCCAAGGATAAAGTTCTTGCAACTTCCTTTGGCGACAAAGTGACCACCATCGATCATGAGAAGATCTAACAATGCGGGCATTTTGTCTTATAACCTTGTTCATTCATGACTGGGTCCCTTGGGAAAGTATTGCTTGGTCAATATGTCGCTAGGAGTAAATAGCATGTGATTTCTTATGGCGACAAAGTGACAACCCTTGATCTTAAGCATGTGATTTCTTATGGTGACAAAGTGACAACCCTTGATCTTCCTTAAGATCAAGGGTTATTGTTATTCAATTGATTTTTCAAATTAAAAACATAAACCTACAGAATATCTAAGATAAAATCTTAGGTTAAAATTATTTTGGGAACTTAGGATAATATTAAATAATGCAAATAACCTTTTTAAAGGTTCCCAGGAATGCAAAAGGGGTATTTAAAAGATTTTTCTAGCACATTTTTTATTTTGAAAAGGCATACTATATAAACATAATCCCAAGGCTTTCTATGGCAATGCTTAGTGAAACAAAAAATAGGGTTCTTCTAAAGTTAACAAAATTAAAAACACAAAAACCTAATTTTCACAAAGGGAACTTGGAACATTCATTTAGTGATGCATCAAGATAAACTTGAAGTGAAAACAAGACTAACAGGGACAACAAAGTGTTAAGAAGACTAATCCAACCAAGTAGAAACTAATCGTAGAGGAGGAAACATGAAGTAAGAAGAAGCATAAGGAACAACAAGATTTCACCTCTAGATATTCATCATCTATGTCTAAAGATGGAGAATTTTTTGAACAAGATGTAGAAGAAGAAGTGGAGAAAACCACCACACAGGAGGAAATTGAAAGGATGAAAGACAAACTTGGAAAGATGAATTCCAAGGAGTTGAAGAAATTTTCCAAATTAGGAAAGCAATATGAAAGGCTCAATCAAGATAGCAAAAGACAGTAAAGGGAAAGAACATTGGTTAAAACAATAGGTCCCATTATTCACCTAGCAATGAAGGTCACATATGACTTAGATATTTATCAAATTAACAAACTCATTCAAACAATTGAGAACATTGAAGGCTAGAAATAATATATTAGGAAGGTTGAAGAGAAGAATGTTGAACATAAGATATTGGAGAAACTTATTGAGCTTGTTGAACAAAAAAAGGTTACCCTAGTAGATATCGGTGAGGAAATTATTGATGTCTCAAAGGACATCACATTGGTATTCCATAAAGCATATACTTTAAGTACATGCAATAATGACCTTGAGCATAGGAAACGGGAAGGTCAACATGGGGGCTTCAAGAAATCATCAAGATATTTGATCCACTCACTGGATCATTTTTAGATTACTTAGCTAAAGCACAAAAAACCATTCACTTAGTTAATAGGTTGAGAGATGAAGAGGACAAAAATGATATCAATTTCTTAGAACTACAACGTTTCATGTCACCACTAGCAAGTACTATTCAAGAACACACCAAAGATGCATAAATATAGATTGCCAAGAAACTGATAAGTACTCTAGATGGCATTGGTGAACACAAGGTATACATATGGAGCGAGACTCTTTCTGTCACCATTCTAAAAGAGTAATGGGAGGCACAACTAAAAAATGCTTGTGAATACTTCAAGGAAGTGTTTGAAAAGCTATGACATAGAACATTACCCTTTTTATTGTTGAAAAAAGGGGGAGAATATATAAAGGAGGAGATAAAGGAGACAATACACAGGGGGAGAAGAGTTCAGAGAGAAGAACAAAACATAGAGGAGAAGTGTATTGGAACAATGATGAAAGGGATGTTGGAAATATAAGGTAGGCAAGGTTATTGAGAAGGGAGGGGTGAATCAGGAACCAATAAAACTTTATCTTACTTCAATCAATCCTTCATATAATATTCTGATCTAATTGCATACATGAAAGAGTGAAAGAAAATAAACATTCATAACACTTTGACAAAAGATATGGTAACTTAGAAACCTTCCAAATAGAAAGTAAAACTAGGGTGGGGATGATACCCACAAGCTTTAGTACTATAGTATAAAGTTAACCTATTAAGGCTTACAATTAACCACTTATGGTGATTTGCCTTGTTAGGAGCAATAAGGACTGTGAGGTCCACTTTGTTAAAGGATTTACAAACATACAATGAAGTACGCACTCGGTTAAGAGATTTAGCAAAGACTATTAAGTCTACCCTATTAAAGGATTTGACTGATACACCTGTTAGGATGAACCAGTGGTTGATCTCTGATATGCAACTCTAATTTGTTGGTTGAGATTCCTTCTATTGTAATGATCACTTGACTGTGATAGATAAATCTTAGTTGTCCCTTATACTGCTTGTAGCCTTACTCAATTTGCACTTATGCTCATCACATTCTCTTTACATACTTACTTGGATATGATACAATGTATTACATTTATACCAATCCAAATCATAACTTACTGGAGTCGTCTACAATACCAATTTCATCATAATTCACAAAGTCATCCCAACTATTGTAACTTGAGTTCTAAAGACAAACTCGATAATGTTCTGATACTCGAAAAACATTGTTAGCATTCAACAATCTTTGGCACTTGGTTGAACTTGGAGCTCGGTCCATACTAATCACTTCTAAGAAGCTCAAAGTCAGTCAACACTATGTGACTTGGTGAACACTGAGAAACTCGGTAGCTTCTAAATCACTCAGTTCACACTGCATGACTCAGTCAACACTAGATTCACATTGTTAACACTACAAGCTTAGTAGACATAGTATAACTTGGTTAACATGCCATAACTCAATTAACACTATGATCTTCTTCACTTCCACTGAATAGCTCAGTAGCCTCTGATACACCCAATTTGCATTGTGCCTTGCTTATGAAGCTCAATAAACATTGTGTAGCTTGGAAAACACTGCAAACTAACTTAGGTGCTCAGTAGACACTGCATTCTAACTACTTGGCTTGGGAGCAACTAAATCACTTGGTTAACACTACAAACGGATTGATAAGCTTAGTAGCAACTGTAGAGCTTGGTAGCTTTGTAACCATTTGATTAAGTGTTGAGTCATTGATAGAAAAATTGACCATAATGTCAACAAGGGGGAACTAATGGATAGATGAACAACAAAGATCAAGTTGAGGGGAAGTCTCATTTCTTTTTACTAAGTCCACATAGACTAGTCAAAGAGAGGAAAGAGAAAAGGCCAAAGGAGTAGGTATGTATAGATTTCTATCAATTCCAAAGGGGGAGATTGTTGGACTTATTAGTTTAAGTTTAGCATTACTTAAGTGTTGTTATTGATTAGCAACTGATAAAGAAAGAGGTAGAAGATTTCAAGTTGGATTGACTACTAGTAGGGTGATTCACCAGTCAAGATAAGGACAATGACTATGTTTAAGTCACAACAAGAAAATAGGTGGAATGTGGAGTCAAGCAAAGAGTGAGAGTAATGATTCAAAATGGTGTGACATGACAACATAATGACTAGACATGGTGATGTGATAGACATCCATGTTTAGACATTCACAAAGTTAGAGGATAGAAGCTACACATAGGATCATAGGGATACTGGCATGCCTACCAATCTAGACCCCTACTCATAGGTAGTCATAGGTATTATGTGAGTTTCTCATGTTTTTATTCAAATTTTGATTATGTCAATTTGAGAAGGATTTTTTAATAGGGTTTTTGCATTGAGATATTGGGAAGTGTAAATAGCTTGTACACCTCATTTTTTAAGTTTTTCATAAGTATTAGGATCATAGGAAGAAGTAAGCCAGTAAGCTATAGAGAGAAGACATGAACAATAGATAGGTTGGTTAGAGACATGAATGAACCAACAAGTGTAAAATGTGACACGAGGTATTCACAAGGCAAGCCAAGGCAAAGAGAGGAGAATTTGAAAGGGATCTCCAAGGTTTACATTGCAGATCTATAAGACAAGTTGTGCCACTTATAGATCAACCTTTTAGTTCTCCCTCTTATAATTGCAACTATTAGTAGGCTCCTAACTATGCATGCTTCCTTAGAAAGTATTTTTAAATCCTCTAAAAGGGTACCTCCTAGAAGGAGTGTTGTAAATCCTCTTACAAGGTAGCTTTGACAAGCTTTCTTAATCTTTATAGATTATCATTATTCTTAATTGGATGTTTCTTAGAAAGAGTATCTGTAGCCTTTAACAGGGTTACCTTTTATACGCATTAAAAGGTTAATGGGTATATTACTCCCACTTTGGTTTTCATTCTCACACTTAGGATTTTCACATATAAGATTCATGAGTTCTTGATGTATGCTTCCTTGTGTGAGTTCATATGGTTTTATTGTGTTTCATTTGTTATTGTTTTATTGTATAAGCAATTGGTTGAAAAATTATTTGATAAAGTAGCTTGACTGACTGATTTGAAAGTTTGTACTTATTTACCCCCCTCTTAATACTAGTTTGGGTCAATAATCACATATTCATCATCAGGAAGAATGTTGCCACATGAAGATTCACCACCCTCTAGATTAACTCTTTCTTCTGCTCCTTTCATTAAATCTTTAATTGTATTCATAATATCATCATAATTTTGGAATAAGGCTTTCAACCTTGTACCATCTTAAATTGGGTGCACTCCAATTTAATGAAGGTTTAGCACCTATTTCATGTGAGATCTTCAATCTCCTTATGTCTTCCATCCTTTCTTCCCCTTTTTGTCCTTTCTCCTAGGTGGAATTGGGGTAAAGCCTAAAAATCCTCTTTAAAGATCCTATTTTTGTGGCATTAAGTTTGAGGTAGGATCTATCCTCTTAGGTCCTCCCTTTCACCCATCTATCGAATTGGAATCTACTCTTCACACTGAAATGGGATTTCCTTGGAACATGGACTAGATTTCCAAATTTAGGGACCTATTGTGGAGTCCCAAGACAATCCTAGGAGTTTGTGCACCTAATAATCAGGGGAACAGTGCACCCCTGACCAATTAGGGATGCATTCCATCCCTAATGGGCTAATCAAGGACGTAGTTTGCCCCTGATGAGGCCCTATTTTTGGTCTCCATTTTGGGACCCTTGTTCTAGAATGTTCAAGGTGATAATCTCCAGGTAGGTCTGCCTACAGGAGTTAGTCAATTCTGAGCTCTATATAAACCCTTCCATTTGTTCCATTTTCACATCTCATTCACAATTATCCAAACACTTTAGCACTCAAGCTCTCAGGCATTCAAGTTTCAAGCCTTCAAGTCTTCAAGCATTCATTCAAGAATTTTGTAATTGAAGATCAAGGATTTAAGTATTCAAGCAATTGAATCAATTTACTTCAAGATCTTCTTTAGTCCATTCATCTTCATCTTCCTGGTCCAAATTTGTTGGTGAAGTAAGCACATTGCATTCAATTCAAGAGATTTGACTTTTGTAAGGAGAATTCCTACATTTACTTTACATTTCATGTTATTTCATTTATTCCAATTCAAGGTTAATTCCTAAACTAGTGTTTGACCAAGGCAAACCCCACCCCCACCCCCGCCCAACCCTTTTTTTATTGCAGGTTGTTGATATCAAATTGACAAATAGGTTGTTGAAAACTACAATCGAAACAATTTTTATGTTGCCATTGATATCAAACTGTACTAATGAGACATTTTCTAACAAAGTAGATCGCCATATCAGTTGATTGATGAAGAGGATTTGAAAAGAGAGATAACTAGATGAACTAGTGAAGTGTTGAGTAAAGAGGAGTAAGTTGTTAGAATTGCAATGGGCACTTGATCAGTTAGTCTTTGACAAGATAGTTGTTTGATCATCAAATGAAGTAAAAAATACAATTGAGTTAAAGTGTAGAAAAGTAGTTGAGAAAATCACTAAGCTTGATCAAGTGACAATTTAGTAGATCAATGAAGCAGAAGATTAAAGAACTTAAGAGTTGCCCAAGAAAGAAGTATCAACCGAGTGATAGTTATGGCTGAGCAAGATGAAGAAGAGAATTGTAGTATTGACCGATCATGATGAAGATTGAGCAAGCCAGTCTAAGCCAAGTGAGACGGAACAATAAAGATCAAGCTATATAGTGTTAACCAAGAAGAAGAACACAGTGATGACAAAGTGTTAGAAAAAAAATTAGTTTGTGAAAGAATCAAGTTTTGAGGCTAACATAATTGGATTTTCAAATTTGTCAAATGTATGAATGATGAGGATTGATGAGATGGCTTATTTAATGCATGAATTGAGTTTGTTAAGTGATCAAAGGAAAGGATTCAAGGTGAAGTTTATAGAAGTATCAAGAAAGGAGTAGAAGGATAAAAGGATGGATAGATTTAATGAATTTGATCAAACCCTAAGATCTACACTGGTGTTTAAGCAGGAAAAGATCAAAGCTGCCTATTTAAGGAGGCATAAGAGATGTTTTATTGTTGGTCAATTCATTGTTTATTGGCAAACTTATGAAGAACCTGTGAAAAACATAGTAGTAGAGGAAAATAGTAAGATTGGTGACGTGTGATTGCTTGGAGGGTTTCCAAGCATATCAGTGATGGAGAATATGAGGAATTCCAATCAATGAAATAGCATGATTCGAATGGAGATCTTTATTTGCAAAGTGATTTTTATATTAACAGATCAAACCTAGTTGTTACTTTCTAACCATTGTGGGAGTAAAATCCTTTAATCAAGTTTGACCTAATAGTCATTTGTAAATCCTTTAATCAAGGTGAAATTCTAATGGAATGATCCGGATTTCTCTAACTAGGCCACTCCTAATAGTGTGACACCTAATAGTGTGTTTTGTAACCTTTAACAGGGTTGGCTCTTAACCTAGCTCACTTGAGAAGAATGAAAAAGTGGTAGCTTGTTACTTGGTGTTTTTTTTCCAAATTGAGTTTCCACATTAAATCTTGGTGTCATACATGCATGAATATTGTTTTATGATGTATGCTATTTATTATTGCTTAATTTTGTTAGTCGACATATACCAAACAAAGAGCTAGTGATAAATGAATTAGTTAAGTTGTTGATAAGTTGCTATATTGACCAAGTGATTTTATGAAATTGATTAAGTTGTTTGAAGTTGTTAGAACATGTATTGGTACATATGGACCTAAGGATAATTGATTCATCCCCCTCTCAATTATTCTAAATATTCTAACACAAGTTGTAGATCTGAGTACCCTTTTCGGCTTTCTACACAACAATGAAAATATAATCAATGTTGCTCACTATCATTAGGGGCGCACTGCACCCCTGATGATCCCATTTCACTCCTGAAGATACAGTTAGCTAAAATATTTTTGGATTTTGTTTGTTGTGTTGTGTTAGGCCCAGATCCAACGATTTCCATTCATTTCCCTCAAAAGAACAAGCATAAAATAGACTTTAAAGGTGTGTTCTTCATCTTTGTCTTTTCAACACATGTACATATATCTAGCTCTAGCATTTTATATTCATCTAGGGTTTTCAAGGATTTTGATACATTTCCCCTAATGTTCCTAGATCTAGCTTGCATTAGTGCTCCTTTCTTATTTGGTTAGCACTAATATTTCTAAATCTAGTTCTCTAGAATAAAGATTGAAAGGATTATTCTCCTTGATTTCCTTCATCTTGTATTGCATGCATATGTGAGGTGGTTGTGTGATGGACTTGTACCCTTGATTTACATTTTCGACCATACAAAGCTATTCCAGTAATCTGATTCATGATAAAAATTTGAGAAATGAAGGATCTTGTTCCTTAAAATCATTATACACCCTATGGATATCATTCTACCTTCTCTTTTTCTCATATAAATCCTTGGGAAGAATTATATTCCTAATAAAAATTCCCTCTGGCAATGGGTGGTGATCGAGAAAAGGTGCGCATGCCATTTCCGTTGATATTCTTGTCACAATCCCTTTTGGATCACACAACCCCAATGAGAATTAGCCATTTTATAATGCTTGAGGAAGGAATTCATGGGATCTAATAACTAATTTCCAATAATAAAATCATCAACTACCCACATCCTAGGAACCAAGGTGCCTTTCTTCTTGTTTGGGCACATGAACTCTTTATAAACCAATGTTAGCTGCTAGATAAACTCCACAATGCCAACCCTAGAAGGGGCATACTTGGGTAATCTATGAGGTGCTTGAGGACAACCAAGAACCTTGATGATGGTATGATTATCAAACAATAATAGATCCACCCAATTGTGCCTAACAAGGCCATCAAGATTAGTTCATTGTTGGAGAAATTATTTCCTCAAAGGGACCTAGCATTCTCCTAAGAGGAAACACAATCCAATTCTCAAAATACACAAAGAAGAAACATACATATTACTTTCCCATACCCTTTTCCATAATTGGACAGGCAGTGACATGTCCATTTCTTCCTTTATCAAGTTTAGATCCTTGTTCATATGATTTGTATTATGACATAAAATGAGGTGCATAAAAAATGAATTACACTTAAATTCAATCTCACTTAGTGTGTTCTGGATTTCTACCAAATCATTGTATAATTTGGTGATGATGTATCCCACATAATAAAATTCCTTATTCACATGGGGATGTAGGACATCCATGGCCATCATTAAGGAGTCCCATGTTATTATGTTTCCTCTATTCATCCCCAACGCTCTATACAAACCATGAACTGTGTATTTTAAATAATTGTGAAAAGACTCCAAATTGAAAGGAGGATTAACATCCTTGGGAATGGGAATTAGTTTCCTTCTCTCTTAGAATATATTTAGGGATAACTTCTTGTTTTAGCACATCCTTGTGTGCATCATAAATTGCTTTCTCATTCTCTAAATCAATATCCACACTTAAAGCATTGGTGATACCAAAATTGTGCACAACACTTTCTCTATGATTTTTTACCGTGGAGAACTTGTCTTAGTGTATGATACACATTATGAAGGGGTCATAATTATTCACCAAATCCCTGATTAGGTTGACATCCACATAAACATTAGGAACAATAAACTTTTCTAAGTTTAGGAACCAAGGATTGCAAATGGGAACATCCCTAACTTGGTTATTGTAGAAATACATGAACAAGGACCTGCCAATTGAACTTGGAGTTTCAGGATAACTGCATCTGAAACATTTATCCATTCAAGCTTGGTCATTTGTTGATAGTGCATTCAATGTCCCATGTAGCAATTATGCTCATTCCTCAGAAAATTTTTCCTTCTCAATCTTCTCTTCACCATCAAACTTAGTAGAGGAGCCTGGTTGTGCCATTGTCTATAAAAAAAACTTCACCCTTCACTAGAAAATACTTTACAAATGCTTTCACCACTTGTCTTTGAATTTTAGAGAAACACTTCACACCGTTACACAATTTACAATGCTCAAAATTAGATACACAATGATGAACAAGCATGCAACTTACTAATTCTTTGTGCATACAGAAAATATCCATCAACCTCGAGATTAATGTTTCATGCATATCAATTTACTTAATAGTGTTTGTAGAAGAAAATTGACATGTCAATAGCTAAAACACATAACCTACTAGTAGTTATAAATTAAACAATTCAAATTGTGTGACATGGAAAAGGAGCGTCCATCATGTCAAGATTTCATTGGCTTTACTCATACCTTTACCGACCTTTACCTTGGAAATTTCAGCAGTATGATCCATGGGTCACATTATCCCACCACTACATGCCATGAAAGTAGCACTTTAATAACCTTGCAATCATGTGCAAACCACACCGATTTTTTCACACAATTGCAACCTTTAAAGAATTCTTGGTGCTTAACTTGCAAGCATGTGCAATGCTTGGTAGTAACTTTAATATTTATAGTAATGGAGAAAGGACTATTCATCAAAAAATATTTTTGCACCATCACAAACCACCAATGCAAGGAAAAACCAACTTGTGTAGTTGCAAAAAACACTAGCATTCTTTAGCACAAGATTGCAAGTCAATTTGATAGTAACTTTAAGGTCTCACAAAGTCATGTACACCATTGATATTTCTTCATGAACATGTGGCAAAATCTTGCTTTTTCGCAGTTCAAGCGCTTCTTTTTAAAAATAGCCTTGCAGACATGTAGATAAGCCTTGCCTTTATTTTTTAGATTGGAAACATGGCAACTAACCATAATATCACAACAATAAAATAATCATTTTAATAGCACCTATGATCATGAGAAAAAAGGAGAATGGATCACTCTCCCATGAGACACATCAAACATGTACAGTGATCCACTGCATATTCACCCTTTACAAACTAAGACCCCAAAACAACCCACAAACATGCGGTAGACATAAAACTTGACTATCACAATAGTTAAGATCACACATTCACACTTACTAAAACACTAATCGCCAAACACCTTGTAAACATGCAAAAAATATGAAACTTCAAGAGATAACCATTTCACACGATCACAACCTTCAAGAATTAGCATTTCCTAACCTTGTGAATACATGATAAAAATAAACCCAACCTCTCAAGTGGCTTCTCATGTTATATGAAGATGACCACTTTTTGACTTGCAAACAAGAAGAAAAAAAAAGGACAATTGACTAATGTTGATCACGATGATGCATACATCTAACAAATCATTAGCAACCAATTGGAGAATAGTGAAGCACAAAAAATCCAACTCAACATTTCAAACCTTATATATTGTACATAAGGGAAAATGAAGTTTACATACACAACAAACTTTGACAAGGAAAAACAAAAATAAAATTAGATGAATCTTTCAATCCTAATAGTTGAAATCTTTGATTTGTTAGCTTTTTTATTAGTTTTAAGTCAAGTCTTAGTATTTTCCTTGTAATTTTGCGACTTATTGGGCCCATTGCAAGTAATGTTTACTTATAAGTGTCGGTCAAAACAAAATCTCCAAATTGCATGATGTTATTAGGATTTTTATCTTGACACACATTAACAAAGAGTTTGTTAAACTTGCAGTTGGGACTAAAGGTTTGAATTGCAAGTTTGAGTTTATTGGTTGTAATCATTAATGGCCCTTTCTTTACATTATATTCCTTTCTCTTTTGTTTAACTTAATTCAAGTCGCTTTGAAGTTTGTTTGATTTCTTTGCATTGCACATTTAAGCTTACTATTAGCACCTTCTCATGTTTGTGGATTGATCCAAGCCTTCATTTCACTATTTCTTTTCCTTTTATTTAGTGAACATTATTTTGATTATGCTTTTTCCTAGGACTGTAATTCAAATTTCTTTCATTTTTGTATCTAAGAATTGTTTTTATTTTGATCTTTTTTGAAACACAAGATTCTATATTGTATGAAGTCACTATTTATAGATTACAACTCTATGTGCTTTTTTGCATTGTAGTTCTTTAATCAAGTTTTTGTTAATGTATTTCTCATTTTTACTTTGCACCTTTTCTTTTTCCCTAGTTTTCTTCTAAGATCAAGGCTTTGCATTTTTTTCCCTAGTCTCCTTTTGGCTTTTTTGTTGAGTTATACAAATTGGTGCTAAATTTATTTTATTCTAGAATGTCTTTATAGATTTTTTTAAGAATGGGTGTCAATAGTAATCTACATACTAAGATCACAATTCTATGATCGAATCCTTGATCTCTTTGCAAACAAATTAATAGCAATAATTTTTTGTAGGCAATGCAAGTACAACTCAATTTCAACACAACATGAACATAAGTGATTACCTTTCTATCCATAGTTTATTGTGAAACCTTTCTATAAGTGATTACCATAGAAACCAAGAAAGCCCCAACAAAAGCTCTCTTGTAAGTTTAAACCCAACGTTCATAGCTTAATGAAGATATCAACTTGGTTGTAAAAGTAGAGCCCCCCTTCAAATGCCTTATTTTTGCCTAACATCAACAAAGAGCTAACAAGAAAGACTATTGATAGCCTACAATACCTCCATTTCCCCTTTGAATTCCATGTGTGATATGCCCACAATTCCAAGAAGGGTATAAAGACACCCAAATCCCCACGAACTCAGTCAAATAATTAATGCCATCTTCAACAAATTCAGCTAGATTACAAGAATATGCCTAAAATCACTCCTTGTAAGACACACATTTACTTTCATAGGCCTAAATCCTTTAATTTGCCCATACCTACATTGTTTGTACCAAAAACATGATTTTCATGTATAAATGGAAGATTCTACTCTAGATATTTCCATGCAAATAAATCAAAGAAAATAAATCCACAAATTCTACACTCACCTTCCTATATCCTCATGCACACAAAATCGTCCATGAGCTAATAGCCATTTATTTTTTGGGAAAAAGTTGTTAGTAATTAGATCACTTGGGCAAGTTTAGTGGTACTAATAATATACAATTTTATTAACACATTTGTGCAAAAAGTGTTAAACCAATTGTACAAATTGTTTGGTTGTCAAACCAAATGAGTAATGAGATAATAGGAAATATGTTTCCCAAGACACTCACCACCTTTTCACCCTTGTGTGCATAAGATCCCATAATTAAGTTGACAGGCTTCCTACAGTGGCAACAATCTTCAATGTAAACATTTTTCATTTTGAAAAAATTTGACGTTCATTTACATGTCAGAAAAATAAACTAGAAGTAGACTAAATATAATTATAATTAAAATCGTGAAAATTGCAGAGAGGAAATGGAAGTAAAAATGAGGCAAATCAAGAGTCTCGAATCATTTCCTCATACCTCTTAGACTCACATAAATATGCAATGATGGAAGTTATGAGATTATGAAAATAGGCGCCTCGTGAAAGATATCTCTCGACTTATTTTATAAAATATATATAAGCTAGTATATATCTTTTATACTCAAAAGCCAGATCTTTAATACATTAAGTCACATACAAAACCAATCCAAAAATTGTCCAAATGCAATGTACCGTTTAAGACCTATGGATGCAACTTCTACACTTCCCCAAAGACATCTTTTAAGCCTATCCTCTCAAATATTCTCCCAAATGCTTATTCTTCATGCTTTGCTGATAAATGCTTCAGACATTATTCTCCATGTATCGTTGAAAAGATGAGATTCGCGCCCTTACGATCTTTGAAGACCTTTGCCTTGAGCTGACTAAATCCGCGGGATTTTAACAGTCAAAATGAATAAATGCATCTAGGGTTAGCCAGATGATTCAAGCAAAGTCGGGCATTCTGGATATGATGCAGATCGCATCAGAATCTTTTAAAAACCAAGAAATTAGGTCCACAGTTCAGAAAAACTTGGCGACTGGCAACCATGGACTCCACAATCTCCAGGTCCACGGATCGAAAAGATAAGTTTTGAGAAAATGTATAATGAGTAGAGAAGCTTTTAAATTAAGCTCGTTTAACGATCTTTTTGAAAACCTCGTATGAAAGATCTTAAAAATTGTTCAATGGGATGCTTATTTACTGATTATTCTAACATTTTGATATGGATAATTGATTCTGATTGAAAATATTAATGTTAAAAATTCAAATTTCATTCTTATGTTTTGAAATGGATCATAGACTTTGATTTTTTCAAATATTGATATTTTAAATTTTAAATTCAGAAACAGTGGTGAGAACTGCTTTTGTACTGTGGAAATCTGATGACCCTGGATGATCCTCTATTATTAAAATTAAATCCACTCTGTTGTTAAAGATAAATCCATTAAAAATAAGCCGATTGATCATGATTTAGTTAAAGTTAGCTAAGAGGAGACGAAACTGGATCGATAGAGCATTCCAGCAGCAACCAGATCTTAAATGGTCTGTGAATGGAAATATTGATGCATAATATTCAATTCAGAAACAATGCTGTTAATTCCACGAATCGTAAAAATCTAACAACCCTAAACGATCACTCTATTGATTGGAAATAAGCCATAGCTCTGAGAATGAGTTGGTAAAAGGCCCAATATACCAGATGACAGAGCAATCCGATAGCGAATAAATGATTCCAAGTTCAATTGCTAAGAGCTCAACATTTATGCTCCATTTATACAGGTAAAGGTGAAAAGTTTAATGTACATATGGCAAGATTCAGAATCCAGCCTTTTCAAATCCATGCAGATCGCTATCCTTAATTGAAGATTTACGTTGCACTGCAACCTTGGCAAGTTTTTCTGCAACTTTCCAGGCAGAACAATTCTGCGTTTGTGAAAGTGTGAGCATGTCGACCATGGAAGGAGTTTGATATTCCATGGTGAAGGCCTCCATGCTTTCACCTCGCGTGGTGGCGCGTTGGCGGAAGTGAGAGCTATGGGAAGAGAGAGCGTAAGCCCTGCCTGACCTTTCATAAGTGTGCTGGTTCTCCATTCTCGACTCGATTTCTGTAAGCTCGGACTGCAGGGCAACACAAAGCCCGTCCGAGCTCCATCTCTGCAAAGCAGCTTTGGCTTTGCGGATCACCTGCTGCGCTTCTGTCATCTTACGGCAGTCCGCCAAAGCCCTAGCCTGCGAAATCGCCAGGGCCGTTTTAACCCTATTTCTCTGTCTCTCCACCTCGACATTCTTCTGCGGAACGGCGCGGTCGGGTCTCGATATAGAAACCCCTCGCCTTTCCGTCTCTAGGGTCTGTCTCGACACAGGATCTCTGCACAAAACCCTGACGGCGAGTAAATCAGTAGTAAAATCTTTTGTGGACGGAACGGCCAGATCCACAAGAATGTGTTTCTCCTCCTCGGCGTAAAGATCCCCAAGCTCGACCATCCCCTGCTTCCCCGAACCGCAAATCTCCGTCCTGTAACTCCCGGCATGGATGGTCTTGAGTTCGACTCCCTCAAATTGACGAAAAATCTCCAACCTTACGTCCTGCACGACGACACTTAGCAGCCCGCCAATGC
Source organism: Cupressus sempervirens (assembly GCA_028749045.1). Lineage (NCBI taxonomy): Eukaryota > Viridiplantae > Streptophyta > Pinopsida > Cupressales > Cupressaceae > Cupressus > Cupressus sempervirens. The sequence goes on along the minus strand of CM053785.1, from coordinate 391,915,858 downwards.
ACTGTGCGAAAGCGTCCTGGACCAAAGATTCCGACTGGATGAAAGAAAATGTGCCGCCGGAATCCTCCGCAATTCGGTGCATTGTGGCCGAGTCGTGATCGACGCCGAAGCCGAAAGCATGGATAGGAAAATTGCTCCTAAATTCATGCCTTTCATTCGACATACAGAACGTGTCCTGGCCGTCGGAAAGCAGCATTATGCCGGCCACAGGATTCCTTTCACGGCGATCTTGAAGGATCTTTACGCCCTTTCGCACACCATCGCCAATATTTGTGCCGCCGCTGCAGATCAGGCGGTCGATCACTCGCCTCGCAGATCTCTGCCCTTCCTGTGTCATGCAAATCAAGGGAAAAAGCCTCCGTGAAGTGGAAGAAAACACGACTACAGATAACCGATCAGCGGGGCTGAGGCTTCCAATGACGAAGCTTATGGCCCGTTTGAGCAGCCCAAGCTTTGTTCCCGCCATGCTTCCGCTTACATCCAGAACTGCTACCAGATCCACCGGCGCTCGCAACCTATTACTCGACGGCCCTGAATCCGCCTTTACTATGCTTTGCGGGGCTTTGATGTGGATCAGGACTGTTAAATCACGGGCATTCCCAGCGGCTACAGCCTCGGCTTCCGGATGCAGGGCTATGTCGATTTGTTCTTCTCTGCTATTGCAGCTACCTCCTTCCCTTTGAACAGCAAAAGAATTCATGAATAATTTTTCATCGTCATTGTAGGTCGAGGGTTCGGGGGTTTCTGTGTTGTGGTTTCCTCTTAGGCCTGCTATGGATTCGTCCAGCATTCTTAGGACGGGATCCATTCTTTTCTGCTCTTGCTCTGCATTCCTGAGGCCTTCTTGCTCTCTGAGCTGCTGTTGGTGGCTGAGGAGCGGTGCAGGGCGGGGTCGGGGGTTCGAACTCTGGGCATGGCCGTGCCAGTGCCATGGGACCTCTTTCCAGGTCAGTCTGCAGACGGGACACGTGAGATTCCCGCGCCTGGCGTACGACGCTATGCACGGAAAATGAAATGCATGTGAACACTCTGCCGTGAATATGGCATGTCCCTGTCCTGCTTTCGTTGTCTCTAAGCATATTGGGCAGCAGCTCCTGCTCCTGCTCTTGCTCTGCACCATTCAATTCAAGCATCAGAATTAGGCTAAGTACCTGCTTATGTACTCATCATACAGAGATTTACATCATCTGGGTAAGTCCGGCAAGAATTTAATTATGTATGATTTGTTGAGTATAAATATTTTGGATCACTGTCAATTTTTTATACTCTCATTTCAATGCTGTTCTATGAGAAAGACATGGTATGGACTCTTCATGTTTATTCTCGGAAAATGTTCTCATCATAAGGAGTTTTTATATCATATGACAAAGTAGTTTCTAATTTCAAAATTATGTAAAATTATTCAGTGTCAATATTTTATATCACAATCTCACTTTAATGCTGTCTCATAGAAGAGATATAGTATGAATTCCTAATGTTTATTATCAGAACACTCATCAAGAATGAACAAAATCACCAAGAATGAATCTTGACTAACAATTCTTACTGATCAACTTTTAACTTTCTAATGTTTTAGGCCACAGAACCTCCCATGGAAGCATAGTTGACTGCTTTAAGAATGAAACTATAATTGGAGACATTAAAAGTTTTTAGTCCATAGTAATAGGTGGAATGTAGTTTTTAGATTCAATTAAGATTTAGTTTAGATCATCTATCATTATCGTTAGACTAGTAGATAGTTAAAGGAGTAGAATGATAATGATGTGTTACATAGAATGAAACCTTGATTATTACTACTAAATAGATTTTATACAATTGAATTTAAATATTACTAATAAATAGATTTTATACAGTTTGAATCTAAAACCTACTCTGGAAATTTAGTTATTTAATTACTTTGGCAGGTAGCTTGAAACATTCCAAAGACATCAAAGTTTACAGAGGAAGACATTCAGTAGTCGTCTAAGCTAACTTCTTTCTATAGAGACTGTGAAGTGCTAAATGGAAACACTCAGCCATAATAGCCACTTACCAAAAATAATAGTATTTTTGATATAAATGGACCAATCAACAACCAAAAAGCTAAACATGTGTAATCGACTATTAATACATATATTGTCACCATTAATTCACGTTTTATCATTTTAAGAACTTTTTAAAAAACAATACTTATCACAAATCGTTAGGAACCCTAATTACTATTAGATCTCTTCCAACTAAATGATACTGATAAATGGACGTAGTCTAAAGATTCATTTTAATCCTTCCCACTACTTTTTCTAATTCGAATAGACCGTCCCACTAGGAGCCAATGCCCCTGCCATTGGACGGGATTAAAGTGATACCCACCACAAATATTATTCCATTCCAGGCCCATAACTGTACATCGCCAGGTCAAAAATTAGAAAAAGTAAATGAAGAATCCCCCGGGTAATAGTGTTTAGAATAGAAAACAAGATCTTTGATTATAATTTCTATAGCGGTTCTACTGTATGACTGATGTACGACAGTATCGACAGAAGACAGTGAATGAGTCCTCAGGAAACATGTGATCCAAGCTGAAACAGACTTTTGCTGACGACCCACTTCCTTCAATTAAATAGATCACGAGGACTTTGACGTTTACAGCAACACAATAATTGACATGATCATATAATGAAACCAATGTCGTCTTCCTGGACTGACAGTTTTCCGTTTGTGGACTTACAATAACTTATAGGAAAAGAAAATAACTATACCAAATGACTTAACAATAAAGATGGCTTGCTGGTTGCAGGCATGATAGTATATAGAGGGCTCTTGGATAAATTGTGAAATTTTCTGTATGTTGATGATGAATTGTTGAGTGCCATATGTAATATTAAATTATTATAAAATCAAGTATCTTATATATTAAATAAATTAGAAAGTTCATTAAAGAGAGATTTTGACAATTTATTTTAATTATTTGTATAAGTTTTTGGATTTGATTGTGTTCTAATATTTTTGGATCAATGTTTCGAATGTCATCAGGATGAACATAAGAGAACACAAGGAAAATTCATTTCCATATAATAAAACTCTAAAGTGTTTCTTTTTTTCAGTTTCAATAGAAAAACTTTTGTATATTGATATTTTGGATCTCACTCCACAATCTAGACTCAAAACAAAGAAAACAGATAACAAAATAGAGTGGGATACAGATCTAATAAATTGTGGATCACACTCCATGACTCAACTTCAGAATGAAGAAGTAAATAGCTGATCCAAAACAACATTTCAGATCTAAGATCAGAATGAAGTAGATGTATCTTGGAACATGATTCAAAATATTGAAGAAAGTAGATTTAGTACTAACAATATGTCTGATCACACTATATAATTTATCATCACAATAAAGAAAATAGAATGTATGATAGACTACTATCTTAAACATTGAAAACAGCAGTTAACACTGTAAAGTATGATTCCTAAGACATCGATTCACAAAAATTTACAATCAAATCTAAAAGCAACAATAAACTATTCTCAAATAAAAACCTTGATTCAACTAAACTAACGAACGATCTTCAGTTTCTCAAAAACTACATATATAATCCTGATAGCAATATCACAAAAACAATATTCTGTCTGAACTGAACTCTTAACCCACCAGAGACATAATCGATCTAGAAACATTTCTGAGCAGATCAAATCCTCCACATCTATACACATTTTGGGTGAACATGGAAGCTACCAATAGCTCACAAGACACACAACAAACAAGACGCAAGAAAAATTGTTGAAAATGAAAACCAAAAGAATGGAAAGCACAATAACTTACTCTAGAAAGTAGATGAGCGGAGCTGAAAACGCCCCCAGGCGGCGCCGCTTCTTTGTCCAAGATTGGGCATTTAGCCTTTTGTTTAAGCCTGCAGGCAGAATCTAGATCGTCAAATTCTGAAGAAGCCAAATTGAAGCGCTTGAATCCAAGAGCCATTCCAACGCTTGTCCAAAGGCTACTACTACTTCTACTATTATTGCCCATCTCTATCTCTATCTCCCTCCCAAAGAATCTCTCACATGAAGCAACCAACTCCAAATATGTTACTATTTTATCATTATCTCTGCCTCGTTTTTCTCTATGGTGGGTTTCAGAAAAGTCAAGAAGTCACCTCCATTTTAGAGTGCACGGACATCAAGATAAAGCCTGCAAAAGTGAGCATATCTTAACAATAAGGCAGTGAGTGAGGGCAGAAAGAAGCCATTTTTTAACATTGCATAATTATTACATTTGTATGTTGAAGTAAAGTCAAGCAGTCACCTCCATTGCAGAGAGCACGGACATCAAGATAAAGCCTGCAAAAGTGAGAATTTCTTAACAATGAGGCAGTGAATAAGGGCAGAGAGAAGCCATTTTTTAACATTTAATAGTTACTACATTTGTATGTTTCACATGGGTAGGAGGAAATTGACAAGTTGTCTGAAGTGGAAGTGGAACACTGTTCGTTTATTCCACCACCAGAATATCCTAAGCCAATCTAATCTAATCCAGCAAATTTGCTTTTTGGAAGGGTCGTTCTTGGACCAGAGAGAAAGACCTTGCACAATTGCGCTAGGCACTATCTATGGCTTTAACCATTTTTATACCCATCATGAAATAATTATCCCTTTTGTTATACCCATTAGGAAGTAATTGCAGGTTAAGCAGCTAATTGTTTGTTTATTTGTTATTTTTTAAGGCAAATTGTGCTCTTCACATCAACTCAAATCCCTCTCATGATTAAATTATTAAAAATAGAACTAAGAAAATGGTGGTGACAACAGATAGCAAAAGTATTTTATTAATCTGGTTGCACACATAAAACAAATTACATGGTCTCTATAAATAGAGGACTTCCAACTACAAACAAGGAGTATAGAACATACATGTGGATGGTGTAATGTGAGAGCACTAACACTACACTTAACAACTTTGCCATGTGTTAGGAGATATATTCAATCATGCACACATGGGGTGGAGTTAACTGTAGTTTTAGTTGCAATAGGAAAAAGATGTGGGTTTGGTCTATTCCAACATCTTCTCTTAATTTTTACCACTAAAGGCTCTTTGTGTGGAAGAAATTACAATAAGAAATTCAAATAGAATAGGTCCCCGTATTGAGCCTTGTTAGGTACCCATTTTACAACATAAAAATTTGGTTTCCCTTCTCATTATCAGTTTATTCCTTGTGTCATTATGATATGGGTTTTTTAAACTAGTTCACCCATAAGCATTTGTGATTTCCCCCCAACTAATGCAATTGATTATCATATTCCTAGTAGACGTTTCATCGAAACAAGTGGTTTTGGCTTACCACAAACTTTTAATGGACTTTTTGGTTTTTCACCTAAACAAGTGGTTTTGGCTTACCACAAACCCTTCAATAGACTTTTAGGTTTTTCACCTAAACAAATGGTTTTGGCTTACCACAAACCCTTCAAGCTTTTAGGTTTTCACCTAAACAAGTGGTTTTGGCTTACCACAAACCTTTGTAACTTTGTAAAAATATTGTTCCAATGACGGGGAAACCAACTCTAAACTTTTCTCATGCACAATAATATTGAGTCTATATGAAAAATAATCCATCTACCAAGGCACATGGGTACCTAGCTGTTGTGCTCGCTAGTTCTCTACGAATATTTTTCAGATACAGGGTTCATCAATATGTCAAACCGAAAGGAAAAAAGAACTTGTGGTGTAGGGCACAACCAATAATGCACTTCTTACTAGAACCATCACTATTTGATATTCACGACTTTCAACGTATTATTTCAATATGCATATCATCAAATTTTTCCAATTCTTAGAGTAGCAAACCTTTCTTCCTCTCCCTTTAATTGACAAGAATGCTTCTCCAAATGTTATATGTTTCTCATGTGTTCAATAACCAGTTATCCAACCTGATTTCCTTAGGTGACAACTTTTCTTTCTTCAACTAGCTTCTCTCAACACTAGCAACTTAGATTGTATCTTTAGAGGTTCTCTTCATTCTAGGCATTGACTTCAATGATCTGCCTTTCTTTTCATTTGGCAGCAACATATCTTCTCTATCACATTTTCTTAGACAAAAAATTCATGAATCAACAAAGATCAAATATTAACACACCCCCAAAAAATTATAGCCCATGAATAATCAAATCTGCTCTAACACCATATTAAAAAATAGAACTAAGAAAATGGTGGTGACAACAGATAACAAAAGTATTCTATTAATCTAGCTGCACACATAAAACATATTACATGGTCTCTATAAATAGAGGACTTCCAGCTACAAATGAAGAGTTTAGAATGTGCATGTGGATGGTGTAATGTGATAGCACTAACACTTAACAACCTTGCCATCAGGGATAACTTTAAGAAACCCCTCTCTAAAGAAAAGCCTAAAATGCTGGCGAATCCAAAATCTTGGGGGCAGGAAAATTTTAATATCGAGGATGACTTTTCTGTTCCATATAGGGAAATAAAATATTATATGTTGGCGATTTTTTTCTTGCCCTAGCAAAAATCATTTTAAATGTGGCGAATTAATATTTTTTTTCACTGACAGATATATAAATGATGGCTATTTTTTCCCTTGCCAAAAATGAATTAATAATGTCATAGGCGATTTACTTGTTTTGTAGGAAAATGAATAATAATGGTCTTGGCTAATCTTCAGTGGTAAACTGAAAAATTGTTTAATCTGAAAGTGAAATTTGCATATGTATTGGCTAGTGACTGTACTGACTGCTAAGTAGTCACTTTCAAGTTTCAACTTGTGTACTGTCTTAGGTGTGTTATTAATAATGTTGTAACATCGTTACGTCAGTATCACAATTTCCAAGTCGACTATCATCACTTTTGTTACGTTAATAGTAAATACAATAGTTTTATTGACCGTTGATTAGTTAGAGATCAACGATAGTAGATGCATCTCAGGGCCACTTGCTTGAAAAGACTTGTAGTCGCATGTAATTTTTCGGAATGGAGACATGTGGAAAAGTTTGCATGGAAATCATTAATCATGTTAGGCACTATTGACTGTTTGACATTAATGTCAGCACATTTCGGCGTTTCACACACTTGAAAATTAATAGGAATACAAAAAAATAAGATATGAAAGATCATGAACGCCAAATAATTAGATGCAACTGTAGTCTGCCATTAAATAGGCTCTTCAATTCCTCTTTCAATATCATTTCTCATATTCTAATTTCTTCAATCTGAATTTGGTTTGTAGTTGCACTTTGCAGAGTTTTCAGTTTTTTGAATCGTAGTGATGGATACGCCAATTCGCCTAAAATGAACTAATATGGCTCTTCAAAAGCCCTTTTTGGGCAAAATTCTTGATGATGTCTTTGCCATGGTTTGCAAGGTAGATGGCCAGAGTCTTTTTATCCGCCATGCTATATGCATGGTACTCGGCCATGAATTCTTGAGAAATGATAAGAGGTACCGTGTGTCCACGAATACTACCTCCCACTTCTTCGCATCTCTTCTCGACTTTGGAGGTAGGTAAATAAACATGTTGATGCTTCTGCATAACGTTTTTAAGGAAACGTTTTTAGAAGATGATGTCAAATTTATTGTATTCGCCGAGCAGGTACTGGGGCCAGGTATTGGCATCCCTTTTGTAGATGTAGTAGACAAGTGTTGGGAGGAAGGCATAGGGTGCATTATACATAAGCATCCTTTCTTGCTTGGCATGAACGAATGACAATTGACTCGCCATCGGAAGTGGGTGTGGCTTAGAAGAGATTTTCTGCAGAAATGGTTGTTGTTGGACGATGACGTCAGCGACACAGGCTTCATATGGCTAGATGAGTTCAGTGACATCATCTTCTCCTATAAATTCCTCGTGGACGGAATTGAAGACCTTTCTGATTAAAGGCTTCAATCTCTCGGTCCCTGAGCTTGCTCATGCTTCAGCCTCCCTGGTTCCCTGTTCCCTTGGCCTTTTAGGGCAAAAAAAAGTTTTGATTGGGGCAAAAGTTTGCCAAAAAAATGTTTTCAAGATATATGTATTTTTTTTTGGATTGGGCCTTGCCCTTTTTTGTAAATTACGAAATAGTAAAATTAGGCCGATTAGTGATTTAATTAGCTATTTTGAATATGTAAGCTATGAATCAGTATTATTTACATTGTACAATCTAAAATATTATCAATGAAAATAATAGTTTTTGGCTTCTCAAATCGTTGTTCTTCTTAGTTTACGATTTTGTAAGTTTGTTTTTGGCATCTTGTTTCTCAAATTATGCACTATTGAAATGTTATTGTTAGTTTGCGACTTAGTTAAAAATAGTGAACTGTTAATAATTAACTATTTTCTTTTAATCTGATTGGTTAAAAGTTAACAAATAGAGCTTCAAGAAAAACTAAAGATTAATAGATTATAACCTTAACAAAGTTAAATATAATTTTGATAATTTATGTGTCAAAGTTTTATTTTCATACCTATCTTGTCACCTATTCCTAACTTTTTTTTCATTATGAAATCTTTTAAATGATGAAGAATAGTTTATAAACAATTATCACAATTTTCAATGTATGTTAAATTTTAATAATTTATAGATATTATAACTATATTGTATTTTAATTTTGAAATTAAATAATAAATATGAATAAAAATAGAGCATTTGCAATTATATTTCTAAATTGTAATTATAACCATATCATATACATATAATATAATTATTTATACTATAATATAATATAATATAATTACAACTATATGATATAATCATAACCATATAATATAATATAATTATAATTTATAATCATATAATATTTATATAATATAATAATAATAATGACCATCTCAATTTGATAGATCGACGGCCCGGGATGAATTTCGGGCCGATTCGGGGAATCTTTTCCCATCTGCGCAGATTCATCCGAAATCGTGACACGTGAATAATATTATTTTTATTTATTATTATTTATTATATAATAGAACATATAATATAATTATTTATACTATAATATAATTATAGCCATATGATATAATCATAACCATATAATAAGATATAAATATAACCATGTAATATAATATAATAATAATAATAAATTTAATAAAATATATAATGACCATCTCAATTTGATAGATCGACGTCGATCTATCAAATTGAGATGGTCATTATATATTTTATTAAATTTATTATTATTATTATATTATATTATATGTTCTATTATATAATAAATAATAATAAATAAAAATAATATTATTTTTATAATAATCATAAATCTTAAATGATTACATAATATAAGTAATATATTTTTAATTGAATGCCAAAAAAATATTATAATTTATAAAAAAATACATTATTAAAATATAAAAGATAAACCAATGCACTTATATTAATTTTTTAAAAAAATATTCAACAATAATAATTTAATAATTTAATTAAAAATAATAGAACATATGATATAATTATTTATACTATAATATAATATTATATAATTACAACTATATGATGTAATTGTAACCATATAATATAATATAATTATAACTATATAATATTTATATAATATAATAATAATAATAATGACCATTGAGTCATCAACGGTCCGGGATGAATTTCGGGCCGATTTGGGCAATCTTTTCCCATCTGCCCAGATTCATCTGGAATCGTGACACACGTGTCACGATTTCGGATGAATCTGGGCAGATGGGAAAAGATTCTCCAAATCGGCCCGAAATTCGTCCCAAGCTGTTGATCTATCAGATTAAGATGGTCATTATTATTATTATTATATTATATTATTTAATATTATTTATATTATATTATTATATAAATAATATTAAATAATATAATATAATAATAATAATAAATTTAATAACCATTTGATAGTCTATAGATTGACGATCCGAGATGAATTTCGGGTCGATTTGGGGAATGTTTTCCCATCTACCAAGATTCATCCGAAATCATGACACGTGTAACTTATGTACATCACTATATTATTTAATATTGAGTCCTGACAATTTATTACGATTAGATGTACATTGTACATAAAAGTTAAAACCATTAATTACTTATTACTTTCGTTTTAACTATTAAACTTCAAGTATTACCTTTTTAGAGTATGAAGTTGAGAGTTCTGGAAGTGTAAGACGAGAGTCAGATACGATAGTCGTAGGGTTTTCAAATTTTAAATTTTCAAAGACTGGCAGAATTTCATTTTGTGTTATGATTTCTAAAGACTGCAAGTGTGAAACTTGGGTATCAGACGACAACACCAATTATCCAATCTCAATTTCAGGTATTTAATTTTTTTTCAAAAAAATTCCATTGCAATTTGCAGCAATAGAAATCTTGATTTTAATTGTTTTAGGTTTAAACTTTACAATTATTTTGAATAGGGCCTGAAGTCTAATAACCAGTAGCAGCCAAGCATGGGCAAAACAAAGTCAAAAACCTCCCAAACGAGTGCACCCATAAAGGAAAAAGAAGACCATTATAGAACTCAGACAAGTGCTACAAACCCCAGGTTTCGCCGATGAATGCCATGATATTTTTGGTCTTGTTATCCATGGAGATTTTGGAATCATGGCAATTAGACATTCATTGTTTAGTAAGTGGAAAGATCTCTAGAAGGGGAGAATTTATTACAAATATAACAGCAGTATTGGTGCATATACAAATAAACTAGCTGCTCTGGTTACTGGATTAGCAAACCTCGCTGTACCCGAAGTATTCCCTTGCCCGAAAATTGTAATGCTATGCGCTTAGGATTATGATGAAAATAGAAAGGCAATTGTAAACCAAAACACTCAGGAAGAAATTTTATCAATAATTGAGAGTGATTTTTTCACTCTGTTAGACCTAGGGTTAGGGTTTAGAACAAAAAACTCTAAGGAGCGCATTAACTTGGATAAAGTAGCTCAGGCTTATGACAAGCTGGAAAGAAGTTTTCAAGATTCATATATTAAGGGTTTAATACCCTTAGAGTCCACTATTAGTGTTACACTAAACAAAGACCATAAGCCTCCTTATCAGTATGATATTTTTGTGCCATGGGTTCAGAATACTATTTCTTTGTTATCATTTTGCCTGGGATTGGATAGTAACAAGGAAGTGGGGACCAGTGTTCTTGAAATGATTTATAATATCCATTGTCGAGGTCAGTCAGTTGACAATGTAGCAGTAAGATATGATTTTGTTTGGTACATTGTTGAATCTATGCAACAACAATTACTAATGATTAAACAAAGTACAACTACAGGCAAGACGAAAACATTTAGGTTCACAAGTTACTTGTGTTACCTTCTTTTAGCAAAGCATCACCCAATATTTGAGACAGAGAACAACAAACTTGATATTGAGGTCTATAAGTTCGATGAGAAAACTTAGAAGAAATCAGAGACACCAAGTCCAGTATATGAGTGGACACATAAGATGAGGATGATTGCTAACAATAAAAATTACAACCATGTTGTAGACTTGTTTTTGGCACTTATTTACCAAAAAATCATAGGCACTACAATGCTTAGATTGCTTGTGTCTTGTAAAGATTGCATTCAACTGAGAAGTCAAATTCAATTGGCTGACTGGTTATTCATGAAAGAGTACACTGTCTTAAAGTTTTACAGTTCAACAGTTGAACCCTACAAACTTTCAATGCATGTTACAGTGGAATATGTAAGGTAGATGTAGAGCGCAGATGAACTTTTCAGTGGACAACAAAAGAAAATGATATTTCTTTCCTTGTCTTTTGCAATTGGAGGCCTCACATTTGAGAGAAAAGATTTCAAAGTGGCAAATGAATTGGTAACTTTTTTTGACTTTCATTTTGTTAGTCACTGGAATTATGATCCATTGAACATAATAAAAACAAGACTTATTGCCAATGGGAACTCTGTGAGCAAATATCAACACCAGGAGATGCCATTGATAGAAAAGTTAAAAACAAGGATTTGTGGGATGAGGTTAAGAAAGAGATGGAGAAACATGCAGTAGAGAATAATATTTCAATGCAACAACTGTCATCCCAAATTATGACATTGCACATATTAGAGTCACACAAATCAGGGCCTCTGATATACTTCAATTTCTACGAGAAAGCATCTAAACCTTCTAAGAAGTCTATGCCAAAAGAAATTAAAGAGGCATGCATATCTGAAATGTGGTGTCAAACCAAAATAACCGAGTTTTGGAAAATGAGGAAAAATTTGGGTGAACCAAAGACATTAGCAGATTTTGAGGAAATTGATGAGGAAGACCTTTTCAGCACTTATTGGGATAAAGAGCATCCAACTGTATTATATCAACTTGGTAGGTGTAGTGACAGTGATATTCAAAGACAGAAGGACTTCCAGTCTAATGCTGACATTCAAGGTATTGAGGATTTTGGGTCAACCAGGGGCAGAGATATTATTAAACTTCAAATGAGTGATTCTACTAAACAAACGTATGTAAAGGAGCAACTATGATACAAAAAATGGGTTATGCAGGTGTAGGGCCCATTGGTGCAAGTGGTGATGGGATTTGGAATCCAGTTCCAATACCAAACCCACCCAAAAGAGGAAGTAAACCAATCATTGGAAGCTCCGAGATTGAAGATGATTCATCTAAAAAGGGCAAAAAACATTATACTTCTACTTCTGAAGGTCATCCCAACACATTATTTGTTAAATCTTCAAATCCAATTGTAGTTGATCCCATTGGCATTGGTACTGACATTGGTACTAGCATGGATGACCCTTGTGCAAAAAAGAAAAAACTTATGACAATTACACCGCAAGAAATGTCAGCGGTTACTTCAGCAATGTATGCACTAGTGGCTTCTATACAAAACCCTGAAAATAGTCCTAAAATGCTAGGATTTGGAATGGGCCATCTTCAGTATGTTGGCAATCCTCAAAATACAATTTTAGGTGGAGTAAGTTTAGTTGGAGATGAAGGAGCATCAGCATTCAACGATACAATTGATAATTCACATTTCAAATGCTCAATTGTGTTAGAAAATCCGAATTTTAGTTTGAACGAGTTTGCATCAAAGTTTGAACAGACAAGCAAAAAAATAGGCAAATTATGAAGACTTTGAAAAGTGACGCAGTTGTCGAATGTCAGGGATCTACTAACAGAATATTTCCAACATATGATCCAAACAATGAAATGATGAACTTCATGGTTGTTATGCCCCTGGGTAGAGATAATAATCTACCACAAAATATAATAAATCGTAACGATATACAAGTTACCAGTCTTCAAATGGATTTGTTAAAAGTGAAAAATATTGACAAAATCAATATATCAAAAGAGAGCAACAAAATGGTCTACTCTACACTTTTGAAAGCGGAGAGGGAAAACAAAAGACTTACAAAGCAAATAGAAAAGTTACTAGTAGACCTTGATAATCTGAAGTGAAGGAGAAAGCAACAGACAATAGGTTCAAAGAATTGCAAAACAGGATAAAGAAATCTTCTCCTACAGAGGCAATTGTCCAGCAAGAAAAGATGAATGAACAAGTGCAACATTTGATTAAAGAATTGGATGAGTGCCAAAAAAGACTTAAGAATGAACAAGCGTCTATTGCACAGTTGTTCAAGTTTGTAGAGAGTAGTGCACAGGGCATCAATTAATTGAAAACTGAGTTGGAATCTGCTGCCAAGGAAAATAAAATTTTGAAGGATGAATGGGAGAAGGAAAAGAAAAAAGAGGAGTCTAGGGCAAGTATGATTTTTAATTTGCAAAAGGAATTTGGGAATGGGAAGAAAAAAGAGGAGTCTAGTGCAGACACAATCCACAATTTGAATAAGCAATTGGAGAATATGAAACAAAAAGAGTTGTCAACTGCAAAAACTATCAGTGATTTGAAGGAGGAATTGGAGAATGCAAAGAAAATGGAGTCTAGTGTTACTGGAAGCACTAACACAATCCACAAATTGAGGAGAGAATTGGAGAATGCAAAGAAAAAAGAGGAGTCAACTACAAAGCAAAACCTCGATTTGAGAAAGGAATTGGAGAACGCGAAGAAAGAGGAGTCTACTCAAAGTCTCCATGATTTGAAGAAGGAATTGGATAGTGTGAAGAAAAATGAGTCCACTTCAAAGACAATCCATGATTTGAAAAGGGAACTCGAGGAAAAGAAGAAAAAAGAGGTAAGTACTGAAAATAAAATCCAAGATTTGAAGAAGAAATTGGAGGATGAGAGGAAGAGAGCAACTGACTAGCAAAGGCAACCTAGAGGAAATGCAGAAAAAGAGTGAAAAAGAAATGTCTGAAATGAAGAAAAAGGTGGAGAATGTAATAGCAGAAAATAGAACGACCTCTTCCGAAGACCATCATGTGAAGGATACTATAATAAACACAGTTAAGCTTATCAAACAAGAAATTTGGAACAAAATAATGATGATCAGTTATGGTTTGGTTGAATGGCTTGATTTAAATAGCAATCTCAGAGTTGTCTTTGAAAATGTAAAAATTTATTTTCAGGCTGAAAGACAAATCTTCACCAGTTCCTTAAAAGATCTTTTTGACCAAGTTCTCAATAAACTAAAGAGATCCAGTGATAGGGATTTGGAAAACCATGGAATAAACAACCACTTCGATGCCTATGTAATGGCCATTAATGTCTCTCAACATTGTGAAGAAGTAACGCAAATTGGTGAATTGCTCAATTCTTCTTCCAAAGAGTTGATGAAGATGAATAACACCATAGTGAACTTGCTAAATGTTGGATTACCAAATCCAGCTAACTCAGAAGGCACATTCATTGGAAACGAAAATTACATGCAAAAGTTGCAGGGTAGGATGAATTATGATTTAGGAAAATTGCTTGAGGAATTCACTCCAGAGGGAATTGCAAGTTGCATCAAACCACTGTCAACAATGAGTGATGTTATAGATAGATTCCTCCTATCATATGATTTTATCTCTCGGAAGTATTTTTTGTTGACGAGACTACAACTAATTAGCTACAACCTCAAAAAAATGGGGCTTCCAAATGATGCAGAATGGAGCACCCTAAAGAAATTTAGTGTCATCTTCTCAAACTGTTACTGTTGCTATCAGTGGCAGTCATAGCTGATAGCACTAAGTCGTAAAACTGTAACAACTTAGTAAGTGATAGAACTATAATTGTTTTGTTACTTGTTGCTCTTTAATTTTAAATTTTGGATTTAATTTCAACTTTGTTTAATGTTAATTGTTACAGGAATCAAGAGCCATCATATCAGGATAGTTGGGCAGCCAGGAAGTAGCATACAATGGCATATCAGGAATCAAGAGCCATCATGTTTGATCATATATACAATTACAAATCAACCTCCAACTATTGTTGCTCCCTTGTATTTGCAAAAGGGAATTCACGGTCATTGCAATTTGACATTGAGTCATTTGCAAAGGGTTGTAATTGTTTGTAATGTACAATCGTTAAATGTATTATGTTACAAGCTGATTTGTAATTATAAATTATAATACAATTTTTTAAAAATGGAGCTTATTCTGTTAAATGCATTATGTTACAATTTCTTAAAGAAATTAGAATCAATGAAAATCTCAACATGTTTAAAAAATACAATCAATGAAAATCTCCACGTGTAAGTACTAAGTTTGTAACATCAACATGTTCAAAATAAAATAAAATAAAATAAAGCATCTATAAAGGGACAGTGAATGAAGGCTATAAATTAACTTCTAAAAACATGTTACATAATTAATTAGTAGGTAGAGTCTTAGATCAGAGCTACTAGCCTACTACTTGACTCACGCAGAAGGTTGAGAAGCTGCTATAGTTGCCATTTTGCCTGGACCGGCTCAGCATCACTATCATTAGAATCCTCCTCATTTATTGCATATAACATTTCATTTTTTGTTGTGTTTTCTTCAGATTCACTGTCAGCGTCAGACTCATATGCATGCCAAATTCAACATCATCTTCATTGCTTTGACTTTCAATATCATGATATGAACCACTGCCACCGCTACTGCCACTGCCACTGCCACCGCCACTACCACTGCCACTTGTGTTTGAAATGTTGGCAATCCTTCTTCTTTGACATTGCTTTCTCCAAATATTGATAGCCCTATCATAAGGGAAACTTTCTACCTCATACCTAGAATTATGAAGCCTTAGACAATTATCCAAAAAAATTTCTAATTTGTTTCTAACCTTTGACTTAAGGAAGCCCAAAGTAATGAAAACTCTCTCATCCTCCACT
Organism: Cupressus sempervirens; assembly: GCA_028749045.1. Lineage (NCBI taxonomy): Eukaryota > Viridiplantae > Streptophyta > Pinopsida > Cupressales > Cupressaceae > Cupressus > Cupressus sempervirens. Next base: position 391,899,713 of record CM053785.1, on the reverse strand, counting down.
AAACTCAATATCATTGTCAAACATAAATTAGTAAGCTTAAAATATTTTGGTATTGCCTCTCTCAACTGATTGCTCTCACCAAGGTTTTTCCAAAGCTTTGTTACCGCTCCCTCTTCATTTGGGTTCTCCATAACAACATATTGCTCCTTCATTATGTTTGCAAAAGAGTATGATTGATCTTTCAGTCGAGTTTCATCTAAAATTTCATTTATGGTGACTCCATTGATTACTTTAGGTGTGAAAAAATGTTGAATCAGACTCGTCATCCTTCTTCGAAAATCAGTTGGACTATTTAGAGACCAATATTGTGGAAAAACAATTGACATTGCTTCCAACAGTTCCTCTGGAGGGAATCTGAATCTGATTTCTAACGATAGATTGTAGCAAACTCACTTGATAGAGTCAAGCACAGAGTCTTTGATCTTCTTGAAGGCTTCACTTGTAACACATGAAAGTACCTTCTCTGGTTTTGATTCAACTTCGCTTCCTGCTTTGTTGGGGTTGACACAAGCATAGTACTGCATTGGTATGTCAACTCCACATACCCTGGCATATACCTCATCGTTTACACCAATATGTAAAAAATTCTCAGGATTGTTCAAATTTGAGATTTCTAACCACTTTGCAAACTTTGTTTCATCTAATAGTAATAATCAATATAGAGTATTTAGGCCACTACATGTCATTTTACGCAGCTTATTATATTATGCAATGTACATAGCTCTTTGTTGAACCTTTTTTATAATATTTCTCATGCCCTGTAGCATGGGGAGAATAGCTGCTAAAGTTAAGAGTACCTTAACATTAGTTAGGCTTGAACATAGCCGAGGGAATTTGTCTCGCACAGAGTGGATTAGTCCAAGAAATGACGGGTATTCAAACATTACTCGATGTGCTGGTCCATCCAAAGAGATACATCTGGTATCATTGTCTTTAAGAAGCTTCCTCCCATTAGTAAGTCCTGTAGCAAAGTGTTCAAATTCTCGGACTCGTTTTGGACTTCGAGAGAAGTATTGGTAAATCTCTTTGATCAGAGATTCCACTTTACTTACACAACAAAAATTGTTGACAATTCCAAACGTTAGATTCATTCGATGGCCCATGTAATGAATGGGAATAGCATAGGGTGCCAAATCATTCTTGATATTTTTGCAAAGATCGCCTTTATGACCTTGCATAACCGAAGCACCATCCGCTCCAACAAACACCAACTTTTTGGCAATCTCCATGCTATCCAAACTTCCAAATTCAATTAGAGTAGTCTTTAATAATTCATATAAGTTTTCAACTATCGCACTATGATTCAATTTAGCAACATATAGTAGAAATGGTTGACGACAAAGATTGTTTATATTATAAACATGCATGAACACCTAGGAAGTATTATCAATTGTTGTAACTTCATCTAGAAACAATGCAATGAAATTAGAGTTTTTTATAGATTCCTTCATATCTTCTATTTCAACTTGTGCAAGACATTTAGCCCATTCCCACCCGTTGTTTACTAACCAGTGACTGTTAGGATAGTTTCAAGTTTTCAAAAAATGCAATAATGCAGTCATTGAAGGGTAGTCCTTCATAGGGCGTCCTCTACTCAATATATAAAAAAACACACCTAATTGAACTATTTTTCTCATATTTTGCACTTCCGTTGCTTTCCCAATGAAATCTTCAATGGAACCTTTTATTGCAGAACGCTTCTCCTATATTTGCTGGTGTAACTCGTATCTTTCAACATTCCTGATATGCAGATAGTTCTCCTTTGTTTTCCAAGTTAGCACAAATTTTTTGACTCCATCTATAATTTCCTTCTTGTAAACTTTATCGACATGCTTTTCTATGGTATCAATTTTAAGCTGCAGCCTCTTCTCCTTCTTTGTTATCTCTGTGCAAATCTTACATCTGCATTCTACAGGAGGCTCACCATCATTTGGATTGGGCACTGGTTCAATGAACCAGTACTTTTCCACCCATTCTAACTGAAAATTCCTTTTGGATAGATCCCAGCGAGATCGATCTTTCTTCGATTCCAATTTTCTTTTCCCCTTTTGTGCATGAACCTGATTTGTGGAATCAATTTTGGTTTTCTCAACTGACTGGTCTGGGACCGACTCCAACTCTATAATCTCAATTTGCGACTCCCTACTTAGGGGAAGTTCCTCCAGATCTTGTTCAAGTTCGTCCTCGATTGAGATATTAGGTTCACCAACTTGAACTTCAATACTGTCTGAGGGTCCAACTTGTGATGAATCTCCTTTTTCAGTAACCACTGGAGATCTAACTTGTGAATCTTGTAGGTTGCCAAAATTTTCACCACCAAAATATGCAGCTATGGTTCTGCGTTTTGGTAATGGTGGCCTCTCTTGGATTTCAGGGATCGCACCCCTCTTGTTTGATATGGCAAACCGATAAAGGCTGCAAAAAAATATCAACTTAGTTGTTGAACTAAAGACTTAACTACTTAGACTACATATAATAACAATAATATGATTCATTCTCAAAAAAAGGGTACTACTACTATAGTACTACAGTCTATGGTACTACCTAATATAATTCACAAACTTAATACCTATAGGCTATCTTAGCATGTGAGATGTCCAGTCACTAGGAGACACTAGACAGTGAAATTAAAAAATAACCAGTACCATTTACAAAATAATTTAAGAATCACTTGCCTTTTACAAAAATCATGGTCCACGAGTCAATGGCCAATGCACTCAGCACTATGAAAGTTCGGCAGCAATAGGAAATGCTAGTCTCCATACCAGAAAATAGCGAATTGTGTAGAATAATAATTTCTTATAGTCCAATCTAGGTTGGCGAATTAGGTGGGATTAACAAGCGAGAATGTCAAGTGTAAGCTAAATGCACCTTCCTATGCAAGCCCATAGTAGGAAACAGTTGACTAAATGGGGCGGGTGATCGACACACATCAGTAAAATGGTTGGCGACACCCAACCCAAGGGAAAATTTATATGGTTGTAGTAATGACGAAATAACCTCGGGCAATAAGAAAAAATATGAAAAGGCTGGCGATATGTTTAAAATAAATGTATCCAAACTGTATATTGCATTGGTGATTGCGCCGATATTTTTGACCAATCATGTGATAACTAATGGGTGACCACCCTAGGCGTTAGACCCAAATATGATAAATATCTGATGATGCGGTTGGACCCAAATATGATAAATATTCGCTAAATGACGATTGACCCGTTAGACGGGATCGCCAAAAGGAAAAGATTCGCCGCTAAAGTAATCCCTGCTTGCCATATGTTTGGAGACATATTCAATCATGCACGCATGTGGTGGAGTTAATTGTAGTTTCAGTTGCAATACAAAAAAGACACAGACTTGGTCTATTCCAACATAAATATAAATGGCTAAAGTCATATATGTCATATATATTCAGTTATTTATTTATTTGTTCTTTTAAAGGTAAATTGTGGTTTTTATTACCTTGCATTCTTAAATTTAATTAAATATAAACTATTAAAAAGTCATATATTATTGTTAGGTCATTAAATTCATGTATTTTTGTTGTTTAATTTTATGCTTATTTTAGATAATGTATGAAACATGACCAGATACTTAGATGTATTGTATGTTTATTTTTAGTTTGGCTTATAGCTAGATTCTTACCTTAATATTTTGCTTCTGGATTGAGATTGTGTGTATATTTTGAACCAACGTTTTGGGTCACAATCTGTGAACCATCATCAGGACAAGAGAGCTATATATTGATTTTAACTTCTATGTGTACCATTTACTCATCATCATTTGATCTTCATTATGACTTAGGGGACATGGCCTAGTAGCCATCTAGTCTAACTTCACGTACATAAAACTCCTAAATTGTAAGTCAGATCTTGCCCATTTTTTTAGTGTATCTCAATAGGTGAGTTAAGAGCTTAAAGCTAAGGTTTATTATTCATGGATCTCTCTTTAGAGTTTGTCGAGCACAAAGTCACCAAAAAGTGGCATTTCAAAAGTGTCGCCTAATACATGCTATGTTCTTGCACTAATAGTTGTTCATTCAAACATTTTAGTACTTGTGGTCCAAAGTCCTAATAGTGGTGTACAAATGGGCCAATCACCAACTAGAAAAGCTAAAAAATGATTGACTTTTAGTACATGTACGATCAACTTATAGTACACATGTTCTCATTTTTGGGGCTATTCTATTAATAGCAGTTGGGGGGTAAACTTGACAAAAAGGTCACAATTATTGGACCCCCTAATAGTTATTGGATCACTTCTCTTGCTTTCATATATTTGCTCTCCTTTATGAAATCATGTTTTTATTACTAAAGTGGCTTGAGGTTTTGTGTGATATCAATATACCCAAGAATAAATCTAAAATTCAAATTCCAAGTTTCCTTACCCTACTTCTATTATGTATGGAGTAGAAACATAATAATATACTCACAAATATTATACTTCTTTGCTAAGTTTCTCAAAGATAGATTCTTATCTAGATTTACTTTAACTCCCATCTGTTAAAAATTTCACACATGTATCGTTCACTCATCATTATTGTACTTAACTAAAACTTACTCTCATATATTTGCTCCCTACTTTGAAATTGCCTTTGAGGTTGATTCCGTGTGATATCGAGGTACACAAGAATAAACCTAAAATTCAATTTCCAATTCCTCTTACCTTAGGGTCCGTTTGATTGTTGGAATACAACAAGAATAGTCATTGAAAATTAGAATATGATTTTATTCTTTGTTTGGTATGTGGAATCAAAATGTAGAATAGGAATATGTATTCCCATTTTAGCCCCAAAATGAGCATTTGTCCATTCTAAAAAATACTTGTTATTGGAATTGCTATTCCTATTCTCATTTAATAATGTTTTCAGAGCTGCATCATTTTGATTTCTTCTCATGCTCCACCATTTCTCAATTTAAAAATGATGATATTGATTTTTTTCCCCCTAAGATCTATGAATCAAACGGGAGAAATCATTTGAGTTCAAATAATTGAGAGGTTATGCACTAGACAATGATGTAGAGAAAATTAGGAGTAGAAAAAGAATATATTTTTGGCACAATCATGGCCAACAAATGTTTTGACTACTAAACTCATCAAAATATATAGAGATTATAGAAAGTGGCCCTCTAGTTTGGCCCATGGTAAAAAATTTAGAGATTATTCACGATTGGATTGTAGTTCAAGGAGTCTAAGATGATCACAACGGCCAAGTGTGTCAATGTGTCCTCATCATAAATTGTAATTTCTCAATGAAACAAAGAGAACTCTATTGTTTTGGCAGGTTATTCCCTGCAATTTTTCTTGGCAAGCATCATTGGTGCTCTAGTTCAAAACTTAGTGGGAATCCGTGAGGGTCTTGACTTCCAATTTCTATTTTGTCTAAAAAACAAAGAATTCAAATGCTTATTCCAAAATAACAATTCTAGAATAATAATTCCTAGTTCTCCATTCCTATGCCTGCAATGAAAGGGGCCCTTAATTCTACTAGTCATTATTGACTGACTAGAAACTAGTTTGTGTGATGTATTTTTTATTAAAGGTATACATAGGTTTTGAAGGGGCCTTGAAACCCTTTATAATAAAAGATTATAGAGAAATAACATTAATCAAACATCGACAAAATATGTTGGCAAAACAAAAGTCAAACATCTAGATAGACCAAAAAGCTACTAGACACAGACATAAAATAGAGACTTGACAAAGACAAACACAAAAGGAACACAAAGACCTAAGCTAGACTTTTTAGACTGTTGGCCATGTCTTCTTCCATCTCAATCATTTTGAGAGCAAACTTTTTTAGATCCTTAACATCGAGTGGTAGGGAAGAGCCTACCATTTTCCTTTTGTTGGCTCTAATGTGCCTTTCCAGACCGTCTATCTCTTGGCATTCAAAAGATTTGTGTGATATGCTACCATGTCATGGTATTCAAAAATATTATTTAAGACATTTAAATTTATCCAAAAAAATAAAGGCAATGATGTTACCTAATTTTGTGTTTATTTTGAGAATGTTTACATTCACAAGTATGATATTTTTAATGTGAAGTCTAGTGTATAAATAGATTCTTACACACATCCTTATCTGTAATGATTTTAACTTCTATATGTACCATTTTCACACATACCATTTGCTCACATCATTATATCTTCATTCAAATTTACTCTCATGCATTTATTCTCAACCTTGAAAACCACTGTTTTATTACTAAAGTGGTTTGAGGTTCATTTGGGGTGACATCAAGGTATAGAAGAATAAACCTAACACTCAAATATGGAAAATCAAAGTTCAAGTCCTTTTATCTCTCACCTAGTAGTCATTATGGATTAACTAGAAATAATTTTGTGAGACATCTGACCATGTAATCGTACTTAAAAAATTTCATTTGTGTATTTTTTAATATCATCTAAAAAGATATTTTTTAATATCATAAAAAAAGATTAAGGACACTTAATTTTGTGTTTATTTTATGGAACTTATGAAACATAATAATACAGTCATAAGTGTTATTTTTTAAATTTCAAGTCTCATTTATAGCCAAATTCATCCACATTCTTATCTTTGTTGGTTATAAAATTTCTATTTTGTATTTTTTTCATATGTACTGTAATGCCATGCTTGGAGATCCTTAGAAACAAGGATGAAATATAAGCAAGATATTTAAAAAAAAAAAAAACAAGCGTAAGTGCACATGACAACAACATACATGGATCACAAAGATCGCAATGGAAGATTGAAAATCATCCAACACCAACGGATCTCCAAGCATCACCACTGACCAAAAACATAACAAGAAAACATAAGAGATCCACCAAGCTGAAAGAAAAAAGCTAACTCCTGAAAATTGGTTAAGTCTGTATTCTTGAAGTCTTGAAATTTGGCTAAGTCAAAATTTTTGAAGCCCTAAAATTTCCTAGAATCTTTATCTTAGCTCGTAGAGGTTTAGAACCTATCTCAAAAGATTTGTCGTAAGGAATTAAATGTCCTTATACTTAAACGATATATTTTAAACCCCTTAGGAAATCTGTTTTGAACTATGAAGGTGAAAAATCAAAAAGGGTATCCAAAACCAACTTTCAAAATTTTCTTCGACAAGCCTTGATAGCCCCTATTTTTAGCATGAAGCCAACAGAGTGCTAGTTTTCGGGAAAAGATGTGTTGGATGCCTCGTGAAGAAGTGCATTTTCACGTGAGAAAGTGCATTTTTGCACGAGGAAGCACCTTTCCAATAGCATAAATTAATGTTGGGTTTCGTGCAAAGAAGTGCAAAGCTGCATGAAGAAACCCAACATGCCACGCGAGGACTTGCATTCTAGCAAGAGAAAGTACAATCTCATGCGAGATCTCAAATCAAAAAGCAAGAACAAATAGCAGTAAAAAGCCAAGGAAACTACGAAGAAAAGTTCCTCCACACTGGAGAGTGCCAGATTCACATTTCAAGGCAAGGACACTTGAACCATAACTGAAGAATAGAAAGCTAGAAATAACATCTAACCATCTAATAAAACACCAAAGGAAAAAATAGAAAGAAAACATCGTAGAGTACTGAAAGCAACATCGTAGTGAGTGGAAATAACAAACTAAGTATGCAGTTCCTCCCAACCATCAATGGCATCATAAGACCATCGTGGGCCCTAGCCATCCTTTGCATGTAACATCCCAAGTCATCGATCAGATCGTCAATACCATCATAATAGGGACGTCACTCCTAAACATGCTACAACATATAAGCATAAGGAAATCTAACATGCTAGAATAAAGCATAAGATAATTCTACAAGTAGATAACATCACCTATCACATGCTAATCATCATAATAAGGAAATGCGTCAAATCTAACATCTTCTAAACATGATATACAAGCATCCTAATGAAAGCATAAATCACAAGATAGCATACTTCGAAACCCGAAGTACCAAGTGAAACATCTAGCAACGGTCGCACTAGAACAAAATATCGTCTTTGTACATCAGTCCCTAGCAGTGGTATAGGTAGCTACACCTTCCAACCACGTGGCACCCATAGGTCCACACCTGCCATGCTAATGGAGATAATGATCCAACCAAAAATACACGCAAAACAACCATCCATGGCTAACACACATGCCAGACAGTATGATGACTGAAACCAAGAAAAAGACGATGCATAAACTATAGGTCCTGGTCAGACACTCAATGGGCTACTATGTAGGTGTTGACACCATGGCGAGTCACATGGCATCGACAAGCCCAAGCTAGTATTGGTAACTACTCTTCTCAACAGAAGGCACACAACCTAGGCAACAACTCTTCTCAACAGAAGACGCACAACCCAAACATTTTATTATCTTATAATTATTAACACCCAAATGTTTTAATTTAGTTATCACTTATATAAAACTTCTTTTTCCAACCAATGGGAAATAGTCACTAGGTTGTAGGATAGAAGCCCCTCCATATGCTACCCTACCCTACCCATGCTCATCCAACGATGAGTGCTCGTAGGCATGCAAACTCCCAACCCAACTGCAATGATCATAACTTCTGGAAGTACCACAGAAGATCGGGCCCCGTAGGTCACTTGACAAATGTACACGTACATACTCATGTATGGTGCACCACCATCACGAAGATCATAACACAGGGACTAGATGAGAACACAAGCAGAAAGTCACTCAACCGAAAATAGACTCAGGAGGACGAATGCAACATGCATCCCAATGCAACATACAAATGCAATAAAGGTCCGATTGAAATCAAAATGGATAATCCAAGTCCATGACCCAACTCATGCCAAGAAAACCCGAGAAAACATGGCGGCATGCAAAATGAGGTAAAAACCTTAAAAACTAGAAAAATTTCAAAATTAAAACTCGTTTGACCTTTGGGTGCAAAAACCCCAAAAATCCAAAAATAAAAGAATTTGGACACCATATGTAAAAATGTCCAACATAACGGCTCAAAATCCCAAATCCCCATCCCAAAAATAGGGAAAATGTTCATACCCGACCAACCAGGCAAAACCAACAAACAAAAAATGGAGGGGAACATTAGTTCTTAGCCTCCTAACATACTGCTACAAGAAACAAAAGTTGAAACAGAGTAACAACAATAAAATGAGAAGGCCCTACCTGATAGCAAAAGGGGCAAAAACTGAAACTCGCACAATAAAATAAATAACCCACCAAATCTACTGAAAGTGACAACAAATCATAAACTCCTTGAGCTGGATTCAATGAGATTGACCGCACGAAAAACCCACTCTCATAGCTCTGAGAACAAACAAAATTCGAATCCTTCATAAGAGGATTCTCAAAAAGCTCTCAAATTTTCTATTTCAAAAAGTGAGAAGTGAATAATAAAAATAGTTTTTCAATACTTATTGATTTTTTGAGTGAATAGCCGATTAGGGAAAATAGCCAGTTAGAGTAGCTAGACTTTGAATCAACCCAAACAAAAATAGGTTATTCTCCATAAGGAGAATTCACCTAAGGAAAAGCTACTAGAAATTAAATCCGAAAAGATTTAAAACCCGAAAACCCAAAATCATAGAAAATCACTTAACACTTTCTTGACATAGCGAAACTCTAAATGCACAGACACACTCACTGGTCTAATCACATAATGCAGATGAGTTCGAATTTACTAATCATCGAAAGATTTTAATTTAAAATAGTTAAAATAAGGATATGTCGACCATACAGGGACAACATTGGTAAAATATGAACAACTGAATCACTAACTCCATGTGTCATTGCCAGGGATATAAATCCTACACACTAAAACACATGATCAAGTGTAATTGCATATAATATAATAGTCGAAGCAATTAATGCATTAAATAACTAATTAATCCATTTACACCACTCACATTCGCAGAAAGCGTAAAGATACATGAATGAAGTAAATCACTATAGCATCAAATCCATTACATAACATAATCAACAAATATGTCCAATAACCATAAAACCAGATATCATCATAGCTCTATTGTCATCTCAAAATAGCATCAACATGCAAATATGATAAACTAAACAACATAGTAGTATAGCATCTATGGTACTAAATCAAAGTATAACATTTGACCCTCATGTCATCTCAAAGTACATATAATAAGAGTATCAAGTATCTCTCAAATCAAAATAGACAAGGTATAGACTGCAAACATGAGAGGCACTATATGTACTATGCATTTTTTATTGCATCTTTACTAACTTAATTTTGAATTTTTTTTTCTCTAAATTGAAAACACTTTTTGACTCCTAAAGTAGCTTGAGATTGATTTGGTGTGATACCAAAAATCACAAAATAAAAATAATAATTTAATTATGGAATTCAAATTTCAGGTCCTTATCTATCTCCTACTAACCATTATGGCTTTTTTAGAAACAAGTTTGTAGGACATCATACTATACATGATGGTATTTTTTATTTATTTATGTAAAATTATCCAAAATGTAATTATAAAGGACACTTAGTTTTATGTTTATTTTAGGAAGTGCATGAAACATAAAAACACTAGACAACTTGATTGTACTTTATGTTAATTTTTTTTTGTCAAATCTTATTTACCACATTCTTATCTTTGTTGGTTTTACAGTTTCTCTTTTGTATTTTTTTCATATGTACCATGTATTTTTTATTGCATTTTCACAAACTTATTTTCATATATATGTATTTTTTCTCTACATTGAAAACACTTTTTTGACTCCTAAAGTAACTTGAGATTGATTCGGAGTGATACCAAAGAACACAATAATAAAATTATAATTTAATGATGGAACTCAAATTCTAGGTCCTTATCTCTCTCCTACTAACAATTATAATTTTTTTAGAAACAAGTTTGTAGGACATCATACTATACATGATGGTATTTCATTTTTTTATTTGTTTATGTAAAATAATCTAAAAATTAACAACAAAGGACACTTAGTTTTATGTTTATTTTATGGACCGCATGAAACATATCAACACTAGACCACTTGAGTATACTTTTATGTTAAGTTTGACTTATATTTTATTTGTTATCTGCACTCTAATCTATATTGGTTTTAACTTTATCTATACCATTATTGTAACTGATCTCAACTAGTACTCTCACATTTTTTTTAATCTACTATGATAATGTGTTTTTACTCTTAAAATACCTTGAGATTAATTTGGTGTCATATGAAGGTACACTTGAGAATAATCTGAAATACAAATATGGAAAATTAAATTTCAATTCCTCTTACCTCTCCCCAATTAGCCATTACATATTAAGTAGAAAAATCTTATGTGGTGCTATGTGATTGTAATTTCATTTCTATAAACATTATCCAATAAACAAATCATCAAGGAACATAATTAGAGGACACTTCTATTTATAAAGAAACAAACAAAGCACATCCATAAACAAGCCATATGTGTGTTGGTGGATGTTGTTTCAATATGTATTGTTATTAATTTGACTAGAAAAGGATTTTGACCTAAGGTATGTGCATGGAAATAGAGAGACAAAAGAATATCAAAAGTGGTTATTGATTTTTAAAATATTTTTAGCTTAAAATGACAAATAATGATATAGGACAATAAATTCAAGCTAACTACATTTAATGCATCATGATGGAATGAAAACAAGATTAGTACTTAGTGTTTGAAATCTAGTTTCTAAATTACTATTTTTACAAGAAAACTAGGGTATTAAAAGGGTCAAATAGGGGATCATATAAAGTGGACATGTTTTTGTCAAACAATAATAATATAATATTATGTGTATGCCCCTATAATATTGACTTTAAAAAAAACACATTTAACAAATATATTTAGTGGAAACTTAGTAAGTTACTTTGTACCAAATTTCTCTACTAATTTTCAATGGTTATATAACTTCAATAAATTTCAAAGTGACACATCCTAAGAAATATAAAATTAAGTTTTGTCTTTAATTTTTACAAAAAAATTGAAAGTACCTCTCTTTTTAGTGTGTATATAATATAGAATGAAAAATATAACTAGTTTCAAACTCAAGTGAAGAGATAAAAAAAAATGGCACAAAAGATACATATTGGTTTCCAATTAAAAACAAAAAGACTAGCGTAAAATATTCATATCAAAACTTTAATGTACTATACAAAAATTCATATAGCTTCAAAGATAAGGAAGGTGAATATTATTGCAATATTTTCAAAAATAATATCTTAAAATGTGCAAATCTACAAGAGAGCATCCTTGATATAGAGTTTTAAAAAAATGTTTTATGCCCTACTTGTCTTTGAGCATATTACATCTATGCCCAAGAAAACTTGAATATCTAACCCTAAAATTGGGAGTCGAATGCAATTCCAAATGAAATATGTGTGTATTCTACACACCATGCTACCAACTTGCCAAAGTTGATCCTAGATTTGAGTTGTAAGTTGTTGATTCTTCATCTTTGCAATTTGTGGAGTCTTGAATTATAAAATTAAGCGATCATGATTTTTGTTTCATAAAGAAACACCAAGCTCAATGCATAAGGGTCATAAATGCATCAAATACATTTGCAACACTATATCAATACATATGCTTGGATCACTTCAATGTATCTTTATTAGATCTATACATATTTTCAAGCATATTGTTCCTTGATACATTAACATTTGTTGTTTTTTATTGGTTTTACAACCTTGCACCACAATCTATTATTGGTTGGAGCACCCTCAAAACCAAGTTTGAAGAGCAATTCAAGATGGATGAATCTGCACATGCATTGCCCTAACTTGCCTACTTGAATAAAGAATTCCACATGCCTATGAATGATTCGTTACTTTCTTCAATGACTTGACACATAATATTCCAACTATCACTTAACCTACAACTAAGAATGTGAAGAGTTTCTTTGTCAATGCTCAAATGTTTGATGTATTTTTTCTACTAAGAAGACAAACTTTAAATACTCTTGGAGCTACACAAAATCTATAACCAAAGATATTTTATCCTCATTGGTTATATAAGAATAGAGCCAAATGTGTTCAAAGAAATCACTTCTGTAGATTCCTATTCTTTACATGCAATATAATGCCTCTTATAGTGCAAGGGTTGGCTAATAAGGTTTTTGCCCTCGAAAAGTAAATATCTCAAGGGGTATTTTCTTCCCCATGTAAGGACATTCCAAGGTAGCTACACCCAAATTTTGTTCTTAATTCTACTCCATGGAATTAAAATAAGCTTTAGTACTCACCATTGAAGTTCACTTGCTCTTGAGGCCCCGCCAGTAATGTAGCAATAAGTATAATGCCTCACAACTCCAATAGAGAGAGAGCATTTTAAAGAGGAAAGGGGAGGTGAATGTCAAATACTATTCCAAGTAGGCATGCCAACATTGAATAGATAATTTCAAGAGCCAACCAATTCGGGGCAACCTCTATAAATCAAAAGATTTTGCATGACTTGTACCATAGGTATGTATAAAATCCATTGACAATGTTTAATCAATTATGTATAATCTATTTACCATTAAATACATTACCTAACTTAATTGTAACTCCTTAAAGCATTAAATAATTGATATCATGGTCAAACTTTTGCGTGTGTGTGTGTGTGTGTGTGTGTGTGTGTGTGTGTGTGTTTAGGAACACAAATACAATGAAACCTTATTGACACCTTTATTTTATTCATTCATCTTGTCCATGCACATAAAAATGAATTGTTAGGCACATTGGTAAGGAATTTTATTAGTCAATTGGGTATAATATGAACCATATACAATAATAGAATGATAAAGACTATATATAAGCACAAAGTACAAATTGATATAGTAGGTGCATTGTATATATTGTGTATGTATCCAATATTGCATCTTATTTAAATATAATTATTAAACTATGTACTTCACAATTAGGAATGAGGCAATGTAGTGCCTACCCTCGTTCACATCTTTTCTGGACATTGTTGTTGTTATTATTAGACTATGTTGGACTAGTTTTATGTTGATGGATTAGTAGTATTGTTTTGAGACTATCAGACATTATGTTATGGATTCAGTGGATATATGATGAGATCATTTAGACTTTACATTTCATGTATGCATGATGATCATTATATTGCTTTCAGTTATTGTTGATGATTAGTTAGATGGTTTATTATTTCATGTGCTTTATTATGGATACTTACCCCATACTTGCATGTGTATGGTGTGCGTGTTTTCTTATTGTATGGCATTTCTGATATGGTTAAGGAAGGGAGTCGTAGTCACCTGCTTAGTCGGGATCTACACGATGCACCACTTCCTGCCATTGTTTTTTTAGCTTAGCATTATATATATTGTATGTACATGCATGATTTTTCTGCAGGTTGTAGGTACCGGGTATCGACTTCTTTGAATTTTTCAGGATGAGCGTACCCTATTATACTATCTCAATGATAAGAGAAGGGAGATAAATTCTCAAGTCCAAATCCCAAACCCTTAAACTAATTGTCCTAGTAAGGTAGGACAAGTATCTGGATATTTTACCCACCAAATGTGTCGGATGACATAATTCGTGATTTTTAACCGTTTAGACTGATTTTGTGTGAATTGCTCTATGATGAGTTTTCATATTTTATCTTGGAGGTCTATGGTGAATTTTCTATTAATTAAGTCTTAATAAATAGATTTAATTAATTAATTATTTGAGAAAATTAATATAAAATATCATGATCTTTGATATTTTGATTATAATTAATTAAATGTGAATTAATTGAGGAAAAAGAATTAAATAAAAGAAAATTAGAAATTAAAATTAATAATAATAATAAAATAATAATAAAGTAATAAATAAATAATAATAAAAGTTATAAAAAATTAAAATGAAAGTTATAAATATTTAAATAGAAATTAAATAAAAAGTAAATTGGAGTTATAAGCTTGCATGTGAATTAATGCACCTTTTCATTTCTTATATGTCAACAACACGGGGGTTAGTGCATCAATTAAGCACATGGTGTCTACAACCATATGGCTCATCTAGAAGGTTGGAAAAGACCCATGCTTAGTTGGTGACACCTTCTAGCTATTTCTAGAAGCATTCTAGATGTTTCTTGAGAGCTCTTTATATTTAGGCATTCCTAGAAGCTTAGAGATAGCATTGGAGAGCAATTGGAGCATTGGAGGACTCGAGAACTCTAAAGAAGGGAGGAGCTTGCTCTGTGGGTTTTCTGAGGAAGAGAGAATTAGCATCAGAATCCGGGTAGATTCTTCTGATTTTACTTATGCTATTTCCACATCTTGTATTCCCTGTTTTCTTCGTGTCTTCCATATGTCTTCTGAGGATTTTCCTATTTTAATTGTATGCATTCTCAATATGGGTAGTTAAATTTATTTGAGAATTTTATATGCATAGATCTAAAAAGAACACGGGGCTAAGGTTTAGATTCATAGTCAAACCCATTAGATTAATTAATGGAAAAAGTTTGAGATCAAGAATTGTAGGAAAATTCTGTGAATTGGAATTTATATTTTGTGTATATAAATATTTGTATTTTTAAATTTGCATACATATGTGCATATATATATATATACAAAAATACAATTATATATATGTCTGTGTGTGTGTGTGTGTCTATATGCTGTGATATTTGATTAAACTCTGTATGTATACACACACACACACACACACACACACACACACACACACACACACACACACACACACACACACACACACACACACACACACACACATATATATACATATATATACTTATATATATATATATATATATATATATATATATATATATATATATATATATATATATATATATATATAAAATTAAAAGTCGAATGACATATATTTCGCAGCGAGCGAATGTTTTAAAAATCGCATCGCGATTCATCTCTGAGAAAAACGTTTTAAAAATGCTATTGAAAAACAATATTAAACATGTCTTTGGGTGGGTATATGACCTGTACCCTGTACGTCAGGCAGCGACATCATACCTGCGGTCGTAGGTACTGTGACTGCTGTCGCAGGCCTACGATGACAGGCATGGTGGCCGTACGACTTTTATAGCCGGTGGTGATTGTTATTAAACAGTAGTATGAGATTAAAATTTTAATATGACATCAATCAAAATTTTGTAATTCGATTTTATATTTCATTTTTTTAATATAAAATGCAACAATTATATATATTTATATATATATGTATATATATATATATATTTAAATATAAATATAAATATATATATATGTATATATATATATATTTAAATATAAATATATTTATATATATATATATGTATATATGTAAGTATGTAAATATGTTAATTAATAAATTTAAATTATTATTATTTGATAAAGATATATATATATATATATATATATATATTAAAGGTTCATCTTTTATAACGATGAGTTATTTTATAATATTATAATTTAATTATAAGATTTAATTAATTGTTCTAAATTATTAAAGAAAGAATATGCAATTTAATTAATAATTTGGTGGGGGACGTTTTCAAACAAAGATTATAATTGAAAGATGGATTTTAAGGGAAACTTTTATTCATTTAAAATAATACATGTATAAAATGTTCCTCCATTTATTCTCTAAACTTGGAAACATAAACTGAGACCTCTACATTTAAATTCAAGTTTGTAAATTTAGCAAAACCAAAACATGTGTTTGCATTGTGTATTCTTTATGCTATTATTTTGGATTTTTGGGTTGACTAGTGTTGACCAGTACAGGACGTCTACCAGAGGCTTGGGGGTTATGTGATTGTGATGTCATGATGATGTTTTAATCTCGATCTTTATAAACCCAACCATGGTTATGTGATGGAATGCTCTATGTATTGGTTGTAATTACTGATTGTTATAGTTGAGATTCTTATGTATGAGACACTTGACTTAACCATTTTTGGTCATCGATCAGTTATCCTTGGTTATTTTCTAGTCGCCATGATGGGACTGAAATATGGATTTATTCTTGATGATGTCATGTTGTGACATGTTTTGACTCAACCATTTTGGAGTCTTCGAGATCAGTATGATTGAGATATATTTTGGTTATTGAGAACCATTGGATACTTTTGATTATCAGTGATACTTCAGTTGCCAATAGAGAGCTGTTGTGTTCATGATTTTCTATGGATATTTGCTCATGGAGATTTGATGCTTTTATGCATATTTGATGATTTTATTATGGATTATCTTTTGTGATTTTGAGATTTATGATTCCATGAGCTTAGGGTAGGATATCTGCATGTAGTGTCGGGAAGTGGCTTGCAATAGGGGTTGGGGCCCTAAGAGGCTGCCAGGGTAACTCATTGTAAGTTGGATTAATAAGTGATAACATTCACACCTAATACTAACTGAATGAACCTAAAAAGATAAGTGTTTTGGTTCTCACCCATGCCTTGAGTGCTTGTACAGGCTAAGATGGGAGTAGTGAGAACGCATGGTTGCGACTTTGCATTCCATAGTATGCCTCGTTAGTATGAGAGGATACTAGTGGCCGCATGAGATCAATATGGACCTGTGGAGTTTAGCTAATTGCCAGGGTAACTTGTACGTGATAAATGTGATGACACTTTCTCGCTTGCATAGTAGGTTCCTACATGTCATTGTGTGCCTCTGGGATTAGATGTCAAATTTTGTGTCTGGAACCTTTGAGTTAGTATACTTTTAGGATTCCTGGACTTACAGAGATTTATGCTATGTGTTTTTGATAGCCTATTTGGGACTTGAGATTATCTTCTCAGCATGGTGGGAGTGGACCACTTAGGTACCACACGGTCGGGTGGTAGTGTATTTTCCACTCTTATCATTTGAGATTCATTGAGACATCGTGGCTGATGCGTCCTTCATGATGGTGGATATGTATCCTTTCATTGATGATTAGCATATGTTAGATGATGTTATCTTATGCTTTTATTTGCATGTTAGATTACTTTCTGCATATGATATAGTATATGTTAGGAGTGACATTCCTACTATGTTAATACCGATGATCTCTTCGGTGATTTGGAATGTTACGCATGGAGGGATGGCTAGGGCCCACGATGGTCTAATGATGCTATTTACAGTTGGGAGGAACCATGCACTTAGTTTATTATGTTTGATCTTTATGATGGATGTATATCTTCTATGATGATGTATCATGTGATTATCTTTACTTTGATGTATCATGGATTAGAATAGGATGATGTACCTTATTCTACATATGTATATTCTTTTGAGCTTTTCATACCCTGTGACATGTAAAGTGGATGATTGAGCATTTGGAAATGTAATGTATAAACATTGGACTTATCATTATTATTTCATGTGGATGTTGTACTAGATGGATTCATTAATGTTAGTTGTTTAGATGTAATTCAACGTTAAGGGATCTTTAAAGAATGTAACCAGTTGTGTATGTTATGTTTACTTTTAGATGGACATTGCTATTGCTTCCATTATGGTGCATGAGTTATATGTGGTATTTACTTTCATGTTAAAAAAAAAAAATGCTACCAAACTTAGTGAAATTCTAGGTTATTCTTTGGATCCCTTGGCGGGGCATTACAGGCAATATATTATTTTAATTAGTTAAGTATGAAATACGGGTCATAAATGCATCATAGTCATATATATTTTGAGGATACATCATCTCTTATGGCTAGAACTGAAGCATTAAGATTATTTCTAGCCTATGCAACTAATAAGGAATTTAAGATTTATCAAATGAATGTGAAGTCGACATTCTTGAATGGGGACTTGAAGAAGAAGTATTCATTGTGAAACTTGATGGGTTTCCTTTGATAAGTTAGGCATACATGGTATGCAAGTTGAAGAAAGAATTGTATGGCTTGAAGCAAGCTCCAAGAGCTTGGTATGCGAGATTGGATACATATATTTTACATCTTGGTTTTAGAAAAGGTAGTATAGATAGAAATTTGTATTTGAGAACTAATCCTATAGGAATTTTGATTATTGAAGTTTTTGTTGATGATATAAATTTTGGTGGCAATGATTAAATGAATGACATGTTTTCTGAAGTGATGAATAATGAATATGAAATTTCCATGATAGGAAAAATGAAGTTATTTCTTGATTTGCAAATAACTGAAAATAAGGATGGGATATTTATATCAAAAACTAAGTATCTTAAGGTCTTGTTGGTAAAGTTTGAAACCAAAAATTGTAAATCAATAGCCCCTCCTATAGTGATAGGTTACAAGTTGACTTCTACTAATGATTCACGTGATACATTTTAAACTAGATACATATCTATGATAGAAGGATTGCAATATCTATCACACAAGGCTATACATATCTAATGTTGTTGAAATTGTTGCAAGATTTCCAATAAAACCTAAGGAAACACGTTTAGCAGTTGTAAAAGGAATTTTTAGATATTTATAGGGTATTTTGGATGATGAAGTATGGTATGATAGATCTAAGGATTTAAGATTTTTTCTTATGATGATGTACATTGGGCAAGTACTCTTGATGATAGGAAGAGTACTGGTGGAGTAGCCTTCTTCCTTGCTGGGAGATTGATTTCTTGGTTGAGTAAGAAGAAAGACTATATATCTTAGTGTTAGAAACAATAGTCCACCAAGATAACTGAGAGGGAGGGGTGAATTAGTTATCCAATAATTAAAACATTTATCAACCTTAAAAAATCTTATCCATTCAACCAAAGTAATCAACCATAACAAGATGCACATAGAAAATTACATCAGATATGTTAATTAGAGAAACCCTTGATTAGAGGGAAAACACTAGTGGGAATGATGCCCATAAGATGATGTACTAATATAAATATTCCTTGTTAGAAGATGGACCTTGTTAGGATTCTATTACAACATTTAGTACATATGAGTCCCTGTTAAGAGACTTTGAATCCTTGTTAGAAGATTCCAACCTTGTTAAGAGTTGTGCCAACCCTGTTCGGAGTTGTAGAAGACAGAAGGATCCACTATCCAAATAGCTTTTGGGGAAAGACCAATGAACTCACTATCCAACTGATCTCTCAACTATTTCTTGCAAAATAATTGTTTGTAATGTACTTTAACTTCTTTTCTCTATCTCTTCAACTAGGCCAATTACTATTAGACCTTGTTAGACCTTGTAGACTAGGTCACGAACCTCGAATTCAAGTATCCAACTTTGGATCACATAATAAAACCTCGGCAATGAAGTTTCCTTTACTTCCGCTTTGCTCTTCTTGTCTTTGCATTTTGCTCTTTGTGCTGCATACAATCATTCACTTTCCTCCATACATCCATTCCATGATAAAGGAAAATGTCCTTCCTTTATATCGAATCCATAAAACAATTCTTTGAGTTTTCTATTACACCTTCTCAATTAATTATTATAGGACCACATTAAGAACATGTTACACTTAACAATAACATTAATATTTTACCTTGCAAATTGAATAACTTTTCATACATGTAACATTATGACGAGCAAGCTTAGCCACATCATCACCAACATGTCTTCTTCACATCTTTAACTTTGACTTCTCAGAATAGCAAATCTACTAAGAGATATAACAAGTTTACCAGAACATGACTATGTAAACTCTACCTTAGAGCAGTCTTCACCAAAAATTGCATAACTTCTTCTAAACTTAATATCTTATGCTTCAAATGTTAGTTGTGTATACTAGACACATAGTATAATCTCCTTTCAACTTTTCTACTAAAAGTACTCAATGATCTATCCATACCAACTTGATCTTTACCGATGTTCTTTTGTCAGATACTACAAAAAATTGCTATGTTGACATAATGACACACATAGTCATGAATGTAACATATCATTGTGATAATGATCTAATCATTTTTCTACAATACTCCCCCATACGAATATCAGTAGCATTCATGCTTCCAACAATCTCCCCCTTTGACATTGATGGCAACTAGATGAAAAACATCTAGTTCCAAGAATACCAACTGCAAAAGACTATTAACCTTTCTTTTCAAATCCTCTTCATCAGTCATTCCCCCATTGATATACCTCAATGTGCTTTACATCAAACTATTTTTCCATGTTGCACTTCTCCTGTTGTACTTCTTTCCAAATAATTTTTCAAACATGTTGTACTTGTTTTTCATGCTTTTCAAACTATTTTTCTTTCATGCTATACTTGTTTTTTATGCTATACTTCTCCCCCATTGAC
Organism: Cupressus sempervirens; assembly: GCA_028749045.1. Classification (NCBI taxonomy): domain Eukaryota; kingdom Viridiplantae; phylum Streptophyta; class Pinopsida; order Cupressales; family Cupressaceae; genus Cupressus; species Cupressus sempervirens. Next base: position 391,878,616 of record CM053785.1, on the reverse strand, counting down.
ATCAATGTCAAAGGTTTCAACAACCATCAAACTCTACAACAACTATTTTTGACTAGCTCAAGTGTTCGAAGACACTATTCAAAAACAACATCCAACAAGAGTCCCATATGACTTTGTCCATCATAGATACTCCCCTATACATGAAGTATCAACATTTAGTCTAGACAAATAATAGTGCTCTGTTACACTGGACTGATGCACTCTTACATTATCTAGTCTGATGTAGGAAGGGGTATAACCTCTAACATACCTCGCAAATATTCAAAAGTCTCTTTAGGAAGAGGCTTAGTGAAAATGTCTGCAATCTTCTCTTTAGTACTCACATACTCCAATTTAATTTCCTTTTCTACAAATTTCTCTCTCAACATGTGATAGTTGATAGAAATGTGATTGGTGTTTAGAATGCAACATTGGATTCTTATACATATTTACTATGCTTGTGTTGTCATAATGTATGACAACAAGTTCATTGAATTCTATCCTTATATCCTTTAGCATCTGTTTCATCCAAATAGCTTAATTACAATTGTTTGCTGCTGCAATATATTCTACTTCTACTGTACTTTGTGAGGTACAATTATTCTTCTTGCTTAGCTAAAACACTAATCTTCCTCCAAGAAAGAAGGCTCCACCATTGGTGCTCTTTCTATCATCCATACTACCTTCCCAATTAGCATCAGTATAAACATATAGAGTGAGATCATTAGATCTGTCATACCACAATCCAAACTTTGGTGTTCCTTTCAAGTATCTAAATATCCTTTTGATTGCTACATAATGTGCTTCTCTAGGATTAGCTTGGAATCTTGTAACAATTCCAACTGTATTTGCTATATTCGAACTTGTGTGACTTAGATATTGCAATCCTTTGATCATAGATCTATACTTCTACTCAACAGTAGGTGTCTCATCCTTTGTAGATAACTTGCGTCCAATTACCATAGGTGTTCCAATAGGTTTACATGTTTCCAAACTAAACCTTTTCAGTAAATCTTTCAAATACTTAGTCTGAGAAATAAAAACTCCTTCTTTGTCCTACACAATCTATAATCTTAGAAAATATTTCATTTCTTGTACCATGCTCATTTCAAGTTCCCTCTTCATTTCTTCTACAAACTTGTCACTTTCATCACCATTTCATCCAAATATGATACCATCAACAAATATTACTAAAATCATTAATCCATCATCAATTTCTTTCCAATAGAGATTGTTATCTGCCATACCTTTGCTATATCCAAGCTTTTTCAAATGCTTGTCTAACCTTTCATACCAAGTTCTAGGTGCTTGCTTCAAACCATACAATGCTTTCTTCAATCTGCATACTATGTCTTTGTCATCTATCAAAGGACAACCTTTAGGCTATTTTATTTATACTTCTTCTTCAAGTTCTCCATTCATAAAACTTGACATCCATCTGATATACTTTGAATTTCTTATATGCTGCATATGCTAAGAATAACCTTACTACTTCTATTCTTGCCACATGAGCATAGGTTTCATCATAGTCTATTCCTTCTTGCTGCGAGTAACCTTTACATACAAATCTTTCCTTGTTCCTTACAACTTCGCCTTGTTCATTCATCTTGTTTTTGAATACCCATTTAGTTCCTATCACATTCTTGTCTACTAGTCTGGGGACCAATTCCCTTATTTCATTCTTTACTATCTGATCCAATTCCTCTTTCATAGCTTGCTTCCAAAAGTCATCTTTACATGCTTCATCTACATTCTTAGGTTCAACTTGAGATATCAAACATAGTCCTTCATTGATTTTTCTTCTCATCATCACACCTTTGTCTTTACTTCTGATAATCTTCTTAGGTGGATGATTCTTTGTCATATTCTTATATGAAGTAGGAGTTGCTATCTCAACTCTTGGCTCTACTAAAGTTTCCAAACTTTGTTCTTGTCTTATCTCTCCTTCATTCTGCAAATCATTGTTAGTCTTAAAGAATACTTCATCATTCCTTGGTTTAGTAACAACACCATCATCTGAATTGTAATCAACTACTCTTTCTTGTATCCTGAATTTCTCATCAACTCTTACATTTGCACTTTATCTAATAGTCTTAGTTCTTAGATTATAACATCTATAAGCCTTTCTTTTCAATGAATAACCATGAAATACACCTTCATCACTTCTAGCATCAAACTTTCCAATATCAACATCTCTTTTGATATAACACTTATTGCCAAAAAAATTGAAATACTTAACTATAGGTGAGTGACAAACCACAGTTTATAAGGGGTCTTGTATGTGTGTTTCCTGACTTGCACTTTGTTCATAGTGTGGACTATTGTATTCACAACTTCTCTCCAAAACATCTTGGATACATCATTCTCATATAATATAGCTCTTGCTGCTTCTATTACTGACATGTTTCTTCTCTTTGTTATACCATTCTATTCAAGAGTCTTCAACTCAACTCTTTCTTTTGCTCTAGGATCAAATCTTTGTTCTTCAATCTAATTCCCATTCTGCCAATCATTGTTATTGATAACTTCCACATTTTCATGGTTAGCTTTTGGATCAATAATAGTTACCAAGGTTGTCTCTTCTAATACTTCCTCTTTCTTAACCAAATTATCCTTATCACAATCATTCAAGAATCTTTCCATACTTGCTTTAAATTCTTCAACTTCATCTGAAAGTGAACTCTTTCTAGTTTTCCTTACTCTCTTAGGGCATGTAGATGAAAAATGACCAAACTCTTTACATGTCCAACAAGAAAAAATTTCCATACCTTCTTTCTTTCTTTTCATAAGTAGATCAATAACTTCCTTGATCTTCATGTCTTCTTTGAATCTTGATCTATCTTTACTTGTGCCTCTATCCAGAAACTCAATGCTAAATTCTACACACAATTCTAAACTCTCACCAAAAAGATCCATCTTTTGGGTGTCAACATTTCCTCCATCAGACTCAGGACTATCTTTTCTGAAATAACTTGCCACTGATCTCCCAAAGCTGTTAAGCTTATCCTTCAAGGATCTGCTACTTTGATACTAATTTTTAGAAACAATAGTCTACCAAAATAACTGAGAGGTGGGGGTGGGGTGGGGGGGGTGAATCAGTTATCCAATAATTAAAATATTTATCAACCTTGAACAATCTTATCCATTCAACCAAAGTAAACAACAACCATAACAAGATGCACATAGACAATTACACTAGATATGTTAACTAGGGAAACCCTTGATTAGAGGGAAAACCATGGTGGGAATGATGCCCACAAGATGATATACTAATATAAATATTCCTTGTTAGAGGATGGACCCTATTAGGAGTCTATTACAATATTTAGTACATACGAGTCCCTATTAGGAGACTTTGGATCCTGGTTAGAAGTTTCCAACCCTATTAGGAGTTGTGCCAACTCTATTAGGAGTTGTAGAAGACAGAAGGACCCAATGGCCAAATAGCTTATGGGGTAAGACCACTGAACTCACTGTCCATCTTATCTCTCAACTATTTCTTGCAGAATAATTGTGTATACTATACTTTAACTTCTTTCCTCTATCTTGTGAACTAGACCAATCATTTTCAGACCTTGTAGATCAGGTCATGAACCTCAGATCCAAGTATCCAACTTTGGATAACACAATAAAACCTTAGTAATGAAGTTTCCTTCACTTCTGGTCTACTCTACTTAACTTCGCATTTCACTCTTTGTGCTGCTTACAATCATTCACATTCCTCCATACATCTATTCCATGATAAAGGAAAATGTCCTTCCTTTGTACCAAATCCACAAAACAATTCCCTTGGTTGTACACCTTCTCAATTAATTATTATAGGACCACATTAAGAACACATTGTACACTTTGCAATAACATTAATGTTTCACCTTGCAACTTGAAAATTTTTTATACACGTAACATTATGATGAGAAAGCTTAGCCATGTCATCACCAACATGTCTTCTTCACATCTTTAATTTTGACTTCTTAGAATAACAAATTTTCTAAGAGATATAACAAGTTTACGAGAACATGCCTTTGTAAACTCTATCTCAGAATAGTCTTCACCGAAACTCACATAACTTATTCTATACTTAATATCTTATGCTTTTGAGGTTAGCTGTGTATACTAGACACATAGTATAATCTCCCTTTCACCTCGCTACTAAAAGAACTCGACAATCTATCCATACCAACTTGATCTTTATTGTTGTTCTTCTATCAAATACCATAGAAAATTTCTATGTTGAGATCAATGATAAATACATTTATAAATGTAACATATTATCATGATAATGATCTAATCATGTTTCTACAATACTCCCCCATTGGAATATCATCAACTTCATTCTTCCAACTCTTAGTCTACTATCAAAAATGAGTATGTGGCCCTAATAAAAACAATTGTACACAATTGATATGAATAAAGAAAATGTTGAAGGACATTGGTATAACTTTTGATGAACTTATTATTATACATTATGATAATACAAGCATGTTTAATATGTTAAAGAATCTAGTCTTACATTCTAAGACTAAGAGAATATCAATCAAGTATAATTTCTTGTGAGATAAAGTGTATTGTAATGTTTGGGATGATTATTAAATGTGTGAGTCTTGATGTTGGATATCAGAGGAGAGTTGAAGGATTTCCAAATACTTCGGTTGAAGGGGTATGAGTGGAATCTATTATCATTCCTAAGTGTGCCTCATATGAATTTTTAAGACAAGTGTGTTGTCATCAACTATTTCATTATTTGGATTTGTAAATCCTTGAAGATGGCTTCAGCCTTCACATCTCAGATAGTGAGTCTTCTTTAAGGTGGATTTTATCTTCTCTCTTAAGAAGTGATCCCTGTGTTCTTATCAACTACTAAGAGGGTTAGAACCTTTTAGTAGGGGTTAAGTACTTTAACAGGGACACATGTACTTAATATATTTTATCAACCCCTAATAGGGATAGGTCTCATAATAGGGGCATTTTAATATCAGTGCATGATCTTGTGGGTATCATCTCTATTAAGGATTTTTCCTTAGGGGTTTCCTTGAGAACAAAAATCCTTATGTTATGGTGTAGGCTTTTATCTTGACATGTAGTATTATATTTTTTGTTGATGATTTGATTTAGAAGTTTTAAATCTATAGTTGTTGGACACAATTGATTCACCCCCCAGGTTGTATGGTGTTGACTATTATTACTAACACTATGAATTGACATTTACTTGCAATTCAATTGGTTAATCTAATTACACTAAGTAAAACCTTTAACCAAATCAATTAATCACACAACATTAAAAGGAAAGAAACTTGTATAGAAAGAGATACTTTGAGTATAAATCTAAGAAAATAAGTTTAATTCAGTGTCACTAGCACCCCTTTTCATCCTTGTTAGATAGTGCTAATCTAATGTAGGCCCTTTTAAAGGTTATGCTTGAAGGTCCCTCTTCCTCTTTTCGTAATGTACATTAAAAATTAAAGGATTTTTAATCCATTTACATTCACCTCTTAATTTTTATTGTTACACAAACAAGAAGTGTTATCACCAAATCTAAAAATGACACCATCATATTTATCAAGGTTTACAAATTTATTGATATTTTCTGTCATGTGAACATTTATCCATTCATCATTCATTCCAACATGAGTAACTATATATTTTACTTGAAACATAGGTGTTTAATCCTTAATAGAAAAAAACATCTTCCTCACTTTTCTTAGATTCATCATCTATAGCACCTTTACTAACAATACAATAACATTTCTTGTGATATCTAGGCTTAAAATTTCTAGGTTTATGTTTAGGATCTTGTTCAAGACATCTTGATGAACATGACCAACATTGTTACATGCAAAACATTTTAGTGAAATTTTCCTTCATAACTACCTTCTCCTCTCATTATATTTTGGCATTCAAGGCTTCTATCTCTTGCATCTTCCCTCTTCTTCAATATCTTCTCATTCCTTATCATATCTACCAAGTCTTACAAAACTTGAAGAACTTATAGATCTCTCATAATCAATCATTTTCTAATTCTTAGAAATATTATCTTTAAATGTAGATTCAACTTTAGGTAAGACATCTCCTAATTTATTTATTTCAAAATTTGATCGCTTGCCAACCAATGTTTATCTTTTCACAATACAAATAGGTTTGATTTCCTCAATAGAAGGAACTTTGGTATCATAGAATGATGGGAAGGATCTTAGTATTTTAGATACAATCTCATATTTAATGGTTCCTCCAACACATCTAATTCCACATACAATCTTTTTCACACAATTTTTTATTGTCTCATCTTCACTCATCCTCAAGGATTCCAACTATCCTTTCAAGTTGTGTGGCTTGGCTTGTTTTGAAAACTCATGATAAGTTTCGAACTCTATGACATCAATAAATTTAGGATAAATCAAGGCACTAAATAATACTTACTTGGTAATAAGGTTACAATAGAATTTATCCATTTTATCTTAATTCTCTTTATCTAGATCATTAGGAGGTATGTAAGGCTTCTTTATTTGTGACTCAACATCTATTGCCTATTGCTCGACACCCACTGTTTGTTGCTCAAAAATTAGTTTTTGCACCTTAGTATTCCCTGTTTGCTTGGAAACTGCAACTTTGTTTTCTTGTTCAGTACAAGTTTTGGGAGCACCATCATCAAAATATATGAATGTATTGTAGTCTTTAGGTTCTTTCTTACATTCAATATCATTTCTTTTTGCAAATTTATCGACTTTCACATTTGCATTTTCCACAACTTTGTCAGAGTTAGAGTTTAAACACTTGTAAGCTTTACTCTTAGTGGATTATCCTACAAATATACCTTCATCACTCTTAGCACCAAGTTTTCCATTCCTATTATCTTTAAATATGTAACATTTGCTTCCAAATATTTTGAAATATTTTACATTAGGAGCATATTCATATCATAGTTCAAAAGGTGTAGCATTTGTACCTTTCTTGACTTGTACTCTATTTAAGGTATAGACAAAAATACTGGTAGCTTCTCTCCAATATTTCTATGATACAATCTTCTCCATCAGTAATGTTCTAGCACAATCCATTATCGATGTGTTTCTCCTTTCAAAAATCCCATTTTGAGGAGGGGTCCTTGGTGCTAAAATTTGTCTTTTAATTCCTCTATCATTGTAGAATGTGTTGAGTTCATTAGAAATTAATTCACCACCTCTATTAGATCTTAGACACTTCAGACTCTTCCCTAATTCTTTTTCAACTCTAGCCAAATACCACTTAAATAAATAAAAAGCATCAGATTTAGCTTTGAGAAACATTACAGTAATCATCCTAGAGTAGTCATCAACAACCAGAATGAAATACTTATCTCCGTAATAGATTTGATTAACAATAGGTCCACATGGGTCACTATGAACTAATTCCAAAATATCACTAGATGTGTATGTTTTTCTCTTGAAACTAGACTTTGTCATTTTTCCCAATTGACATTGTTTACACATAGCATTGTCAAGCTTTTGTAGTTTTGGCAACCCTCTTACTTTCTTCATTTTACTAATGTTCACCAAATTGACAAAGTTTACGTGACATAACCTTTTGTGCCATAACCAAACATCTTCTTATTGTGCAAACAAACATGTCTCATTAGATAAATCTAAATAGAACAAGTTACCTTTTGTCTAATCACCACTTCCAATCAAATTGCCATCAACATCATATATCTTGGCCACTCTATGATGGAATTCAACTCTGTAACCTAATTTTTTTAACTTTGAAATACTCAAAAAATTGTACTTAAGTCCTTCCACCAATAAACATTGTCAAACTTGATTTTGTCAGTCAATTGAATTGTGCCTTTACCTTTAACAATACATGGAATATCAATACAAAATTTAACACAACTACCCTTGTATGGTTCAATGTCCTCAAATTTATTTCTGTCACTAGTCATGTGATTAGAGAAACCACTATCAATTATCCATCTATCACTTTGGTTCACATATGAAATTAAAGCAGTTTTCTCATGTTCATGATAATCTTCTTTCATTGCAACATAGACAACTTCATCATCATTACTTTCAAATTCAGTGCCAATTTCTTCTTCAACAATGTAACAATATTTCTTACCTTTGTTATCCTTGTTGTTTTTGTAGTCTTGGTCATCTCTCCTTCCTTTGTACTTGCTTTCCTTTCTTTCATCCTTTTCTTCTTTGTCAAGATACCTTGTAGCAATATGACCAACCTTGTTGCAGGTAAAACAAATTATAGGTAATTTACCTTTGTATTTGCCTCTGCCTCTCCCAAATATTTTTTCAATAAGTTCTTCAAGCTCATTAAGCTCATCATTAGAAGTGTCATTGTCACTGTCACTCTTCGCATGTTTTCCTTTTCTCTTGCTAAGAACCAATTGTGACTAAAAGAAGATTCAATGGCAATAGGTGTGTGAGTATCAAAATTAAACATCTCAAAGGTAGTAAGCGTACCAATTACACCTTCCAAAGTCAAAATGTTATCTAGAGTGCATCTCAGCTCTTATATTACAAGAACCCTAGTGACATATATAGGAAGTAGTGTTCTGAATACCTTTCTTATCACTATTTCATCTTTAATCATTATTTTTGCACCTTGAATAACATTGAAAACTTCCTTGATTCTTGTACAATATTGCATTACATTCTCACCTTCCATCATTCTCATTTCATCAAATTTTCCACTTAGGCTCTCTGCTTTGGCTCTCAAAATATTTTCATCTCCTCCATATCTAATCTTCAGTTTGTCCCACATTTGTTTTGCACTATCACAACCTTTTTATGTCATCGAACTTAGCATAGCTTAGGGCTGAAGTAATCTCCAACATTTCCTTATTGTGTTCTTGTTTTTCTTTTAGTTATTGATTAGTCAAAGGAGCAATTGTTATCTTCACATATTTATTGTTCACAAAGTGTATTGCAGCATCACCAATATTAGATATGTGTAGCCTCATCAACATTTTCCATGCAAGGAATTTCTCCTTGTCTAGCATTGATATCTCCTTTTTGTGAGTCATGATATTTAGCTATAAGTACCTTCAAGATTATTTTTATAAGAACTTGAGCTCTAATACCAATTGTTAGAATGTTTAGAATAACTAAGAGGGAGCGGGGGGTGAATTAGTTACTCAAGGTCCATCACTAGCAATTGAACAATCAAACACTTAAACACTTTTGTGTCTTATATTGTTGTAGCTCAATCTCTACTGAAATTTCAATAACGATATTAACTAGTAGTTTATTTTCCTAATATAATAGACTTGCTAAATGTAAACATTCGAAATGTAAAACACCATAAAACATGTTAGGATTAACCTTAGATAGAAATAATAGTTACATGCAAATATAACCAATACCAAAAAATAGTAGATCGCATAAAAGAGAATACACGACACCAAGATTTAATGTGGTTCACCCAATGCTTGGGTTACACCCACCAATAGCAAGTCCAATATTATTATTATTGAGTGATTACAATCTACAATCCCTTACAGCTTAATATCGCCACAAGAACCAATTTTTGCATCACACATTATGAAAATCCCTAACCCTAAGCCCTTTTTATACAAGGTTTTTGTTGCTTACAAAATTAGGGCTAGAATAATAGAAAAATAGTAGCTGACACCTTTTACAATATAAGGGCATTTTTGTCTTTGGGGATGCTGACCCCAAAAACCCCCATGGGGTGTTGCCCCTCGACCCCATCCTGTACTATGACAGGGAGTTCACCTAGGGTGCTACCCTATGCTGCCCCCAAACCCCCATAAAAATAATATGGAGGGAAACCATGCCAAATAATCCTCTAAGTTTGATTAGGCTCCACATCACAACAATCTCCCACTTGGAGCCTGATCATACTCCACAACAATAACCTTCCACTTGGAGACTGATCATAGTACTACTAAACTTATAGCTCCCACTAGAATATATCAAACCACCCTAGACTCTGTTGTTCTTTTATTCTGTTTAGTCAAGAAGACCAATTGAACTTGAAGAGGAGTTCAAATTCTCCCTTGTCACTACCTTTGTAAACATATCTATTGGATTTTCATTTATATGTATCTTCTCCAGCTTTAATTGTCCATCATTCAAAACTAACCGAATGAAATGGTACCACAACTATATGTGTTTTGTCTTTGAATGCAGAGTTGAATTCTTTTCAAGATGAATGCGACTCTGACTATCTGTAAAAAATAATTATCCTTCTAAGGGTGTCCCAATTCTTTCAAGAAGAACTGAAGCCATATCATCTCCTTGGCCGCCTTTGTAGAAGCAACATACTCTATCTCTATAGTGGATAAAGCATTAATCTTGTGTAATCGAGAAACACAACTCACAACTGCCCCACTAATAGTAAATAAATAACCTATAGTACTCCACCCCGTATAAATATCCCCTACCAAATTAGAGTCAACATATTTGTATAAATTAGCAGTAAAGCCCCCAAAATATAAACACTTACTGGATGTGCCTCTCAAATATCTAAGAATCCATTTAATTGCATTCCAATGTTCAATTCCTAGATGACTCATATACTTGCTAACAACTCTCATTACATGTCCAATATCTGGCCTAGTACATACCATAACATACATCAAGCTTCCTACAGTTGAAGCATAAGGTACCTTAGACATCTTATCCTCCTCTTCGCTTGTCTTGGGACACTTCTCCTTAGTCAACTTCAAATGACCAGGTAAAAGCATGCTGGCAGCTTTAGCATTCTTTATAGAGAAATGTTGCAACACCTTCTCAATATAATCAGCTTGAGATAAAGTCAATTTTCTGTTCTTCCTATCTCTACAAATCTTCAGACCAAGGATTTTTTTTCCTAACTCAAAATCTTTCACACAAAATACATGTGCTAACTGTTCTTTAACCCCTTAATGTGATCCATGTTAGAGCCAACTACAAGCATATCATCAACATATAAACATAAAATAATGTAGCTCCTATCATCCAATCTCTTAAAATAAACACAATGATCTAAATGACACCTATTATATCCATTCTCATGATTAAACGTGTTAAATTTCAGATACCATTGTTGAGATGCTTGCTTCAAGCCATATAAACTTTTCTTCAATTTGCACACTAAATTCTCTTTACCTTTGATCTCAAATCCCTGTGGCTATGTCATATATATCTCTTCATCCAAATCACCATGAAGGAAGGCTATTTTAATATCAAGGTTCTCCAAATGCAAATTTCTAGTAGCCACAATACTTAAAACACTGAGAATAGAAATCATTTTAACAACAAGAGAAAATATCTCATCAAAATTGATGCCCCTTTTCTGTGCAAATCCTTTTACATCTAACTTGGCTTTAAATATTTTCTTACCTCCATTCTCTTCTTTCAACCTATAAACCCATTTATTTTGTAAAGCCCTTTTACCTGCAGACAACTTGCATAAATCCCATGTCTTATTTTTTCGCAAAGAGTCAATTTCTTATTTCATTTTAGACTCCCACTGAATCTTTGCATCCACCTGCACAACTTCATCATAACATTAATGTTCACAAGCATTAGTGTAGTTCCTCTCCCATTTGACTTCTGTAAGTCATTCTGATGGATGCAACTTTGTTGATCTTTTGTTGTGTTGGATCATGATTGTGACCCTGAGTGGTCTACACTGTTGAGGTGTTTGGATTTATGTTTCTGTATCAATTGCTTTGATTATGCTTTTGACTGATCTATGAGATTATGATTTGATTTATGGTTCACTGAGGTTTGTGTCAGTGCTTACCAAGATCGATGTGGTATCATGAGGTTGTTCCATGATTACCTTGTGATGTGTACAGAGATTGCACTATGTACTATTACCATGCTACACTGGAGTAGGTTCCTATAACAGTGATTAGTCATGTTTATGACTGTGTTTGCTTATGTGTTTTAAGTGCCTTTTTGTTGATTCTTTAATCAATCATTATTAAATGCTTAAGTAATTAGAAATGGATTGTTCATGTGGGATTATTTGGTTATGTGCTGTGGTCATTTACCTTGTGATATTCTGATCTGAGAGTTATGTGTTACTTATGTGATGATTTACATTTGAGGTGACCCGAGGGTCAGATGTTATACCTTGATTTCAGTATCATAGATATTAGACTACTATGCTATTCAGTTACATATTGCATGATGATGCCATTTTGAGATGATAGTGTGTTTTATGATGATATCTGGTTATCTGGTATTTGGAGATACCTCTGATGATGTTAGGTGATGGATTTAATGCTATGGTTTTTTACTTCATTCCCTGCATTGTTATGCTTTATGCAAATGTGAGTGATGTAAATAGATTATTTTAATATAATTAAATAAATGGTTAAATTAGGTGATTTAGTGCATTTATTTCTTTGGCTATGTTATTATATGCAATTGCACTTGATCATGTTGTTTAGTGTGCAGGATTTATATCCCTGGCAGTGGCACATGGAGTTAGTGATTCAGCCTTTCATATTTTACCAATGTCATCCATGTATGGTTGACGTATCCTTATTTTAAATGTTTAAATTAAACCTTTTGGTGTTTATTAAATCCGAACTCATTTTCATTATGTGATTAGACCAGTAAGCGTGTCTATGCATTTAGAGGTTCGCATTGTCACGAAAGTTATTAAGAAATTCATGTGTTTTTGGGTTTTCAAGCTTTTTAATTGATTTATTTTAATTTCTAGAAGCTTTTTCATAGATGAATTTCTATTTATAAGAATAGTCTGTTTTCATTTGGATCGATTCAGAGTTTAACTAGGTTGGCTGGTTATTTGCTCTAATCGATTATTCACTCGAAAAGTGAATAAGTATCCAAAAAAGGAATTTAATTACTCACTTCTCACTTTTGAATTAGAAAGTTGGAGAGTAAAACCCAAAATTCTCTTCATGAGGATTTACTATTTTTTTCGTTGTGGGAACTGCAAGTGTGGGATTGTCACAAGGTTGAGCTCGTTCGATCCAGCTCGGGGAAACCTTGTATTGCTGCGATTTTTGGCCACTTCTGCGGGCATTTTATTTTTTGGTTTAGATTCTCATTTTTCCCTTTTGGCTGTGAGGTAGGGCTTTCCTATTTTATTGTTTTTGCTTTGTTTCTGCTTTTATTTTTGGTAATCGTTTGTTTAGAGGTTGAGAACTAGTGTTCCCCTCCATTTCTGTATGCTAGTTCTACCCGGTTTGGCAGGTACGAACATTTCCCTATTTTTTGGGAGGAGGGTTTGGGATTTTGCACCGTTATACTGGTCATTTTTGCATACGGTGTCTAATTCCATTTATTTTTAGATTTTTAGAGTTTTTGTGCCCAAAGGCCAAATGCATTTTAATTTTGTAGTTTTCCAAAAATTTGGAGTTTTTACCTCATTTTGCGTGCTGCCTTGTTTTCTTGAGTTTTCTTGGCACAATGTGGGTCATGGACCTTGATGATCCGTTTGGATATTAGTGAAACTACTATTTCACTTTTATGTTACATTTGGATGCATGTTGCATCCATACTCTTGACGTTGTGTTCGGTTGAGTGATTTTATACTTGGTGTTATTTTTTTTTTTAGACCTTTGCTTTTGTTTCATGAGTGCTAGGATTCGTGTAGAATCCATACTCTTGGATTGAGGCCAGTTGAGTGAGTTCATGATGTTTGGTCTTGTTGCATCATTGGGATTCGTGTAGAATCCATACTCTCAGTTAGAGGCCAATTGAGTGATTTTATGATGTATGGTTTTATTGGCTTTGGGATTGTGTAGAATATGTCCTCTTGAGTTTCTTTTGGTTGGGTGTCTTGTTTTTCATTATGTTCTCATCCTGTCCTTGTGTTTTGATCTTCGTAATGGTGGTGCACCACACATGAGTATGTGTGCATACATTTGTCAGGTGACTTGTGAGGCTCGATCTTCCGTGGTACTTTCAAAAGTTATGATCATTGGGGTCGAGATGGGAGTATGCATGCCCACGGGCACTTGTCATAGGATGAGCATGGTTAGGGTAGGGTAGCATATGGAAGGGTTTCTATCTTGCATCTCAACGATCATGGTGCCATGGGTTGGCAGAGGGGGCTTTATATAAGTGATAACTAAATAAAATGTGTGATTGGTAATAACAACTGAAGATAATAAAAATGTGGGGTGCTAGAGCCTTTCTGTTGAGGGATGTTGAATCTGCACAAGTTCGAGCTTAAGCTTTTTGATGCCAAGTGACTCTCCATGATGTCAATCCCTAGTTAGTAGCCTATTGAGTGTCTAACTAGGACTTATACTTCTTGCATTGTCTTAGGTTCTTGGTTACAACCATCATACTGTCAGGCGTGAGTGTTAGCTATGGATGTTGTGCTTTATGTGTATTTGTGGTTGGATCATTATCTCCATCAGCATGACAGGTGTGGACCTACAGGTTCCACATGGTTGGGAGGCATAGCTACCTTCACCACTACTAGGGACTGATGTACAAAGATGGTCTTTTGTCCTAGTGCAACCATTGCTGGATGTTTTCACTTGATACTTCAAGTTTCAAAGTATGCTTTCTTGTGATTTATGCTTTCATTGGAATGCTTGCATATCATGTTTAGATGATGTTAGTTTACTTGATGCATTCCCATATTATGATGTTTAGCATATGATTAGATGATGTGAATTGCTGTAGTAGCATATCTATTGCTTATTGATGTTTAGCATGTGATAGGTGATGTTATCTACTATAGGATTATCTTATGCTTTTGTACTAGCATGTTAGATTCCTTATGCTTATTGTTGCATGTTTTAGTAGTGATGTCCCTATTATGACAGTACTAATGATTTAGTCAATGGCTTGGGATGTTACATGCAGGGGATGGCTAGGACCCACGATGGTCTTATGATGCTATTGACGGTTGGGAGGGACCATGTACTGAGTTGGTTGTTTAGTTGTTGCGATGTTATTTCTGTACATTATGATGTTGCTTTTGTTCACTGCGATATTTATTTCAATATGTTCATTATTGCTATAGTTTAGATGGATAGATGTTCCTCTTTCCTTGCTATTGATGCACTCAAGTGTTCATTCCTCAATTTATGTGGATCTGGTACTCCTCGGTGTGGAGGTTCTGAACTCATTTTTTCTCTATTTTTCCCCTTTTGTGTTTTCCTTAAGTGTTTTTGTGTTTCTATGGGCGACATTTTATTAGCATGGTGTGACATAAAAATGTATCGCACGCCCATAGAAACTATGTTGTACGATGCTGAAAAGTATCGTACGCCTCATGGAAAAATGTTGTGCGATACTGGAAAGTATCACATCTCCTTTGGAGAAATGTTGTACGATACCCTAAAAGTATCACACGCCCTTGAGAAAAGTATGCTCAAACTCTGAAAGTGTCACCCTCCTTCTTTAGAAATGTCACGCGATACTTTTTAGTATTGTATTAAAGTATCGCACAAGTTTTGTAAAAACTTGCGCGGGCACTTTTCAATTTGATCCAAATTTTTTGAGAGTTTTTTTGGATACCCTTTTTGGTGTTCTTTGACCCTATGTTGTTGCTTTTTGGATTTAGGTTGTTTTCTTTCAGATCATTTTTGCATGTTTTTGTTGTAGTCCTTTGGGGTTTAAAATATATCATTTAAGTATAAGGACTTATACTTAAGATATATTTTAATATATGCGACGAATCTTTTGAGATAGGTTTCAGACCTCTCGGAGATAAGATAAAGATTCTAAGAAATTTTAGGCCTTCAAAAATTTGGACTTATCAGGGGCTTCAAGATTTCAGGCTTAGCCAAATTTTAGATTTTTGCATTCTACCCCAGCTTGGTGTTTTGTTGATGAGTGGTCATTTCTTTAGCCCTCATCTTGTGCATTGTTGTTGTTGGCTTGTTTGTGTGTGTCAGTTTGGTAGTGGCATTTGGAGATTCGTTGGTTGTTGAGATTGTGGTGAAGTCTTCCATTGCAATCATTGTGATCCTTGTATGATGTTGTCATGTGCATTCATACTTGTAAAAAAAAATTCTTGGCTTGTATTTAATCCTTGTTTCCAAGGATCTCCAAGTGGGGCATTACAATTAGTAAGTAAAATAGAATACAAGGGAGGAGAAAATCTTTCTGGAAGTCTACTTATCCTTGTTGACCATCTAACATTCATTGGGGTGTGTGGTATTTGTTGTTGCGAGTGTTAAAGATCATGAGAAATTACTGGAACATCATCTTTTGGAGTATTATCCAACATTACATAACCATTTTCTTTCTTCTCATGTTGCTGCAATAGATCTTTGTACAAAATTTTCTCATTGAATATGACATCCTTGCTTCTTACAATTTTATGATTTTCAAAATCCAAAAGCCTATAACCAAATTCATTAATGCCATATCTGAAAAATACACATTTCTATGACTTAGATTCCAACTTGATTCTATTTTTAGAATCTATATGAGCAAATGCTTCACAAACAAAGGTTTTGAGAAAAGAATAACTCACCTTCTTACCAGGCCATGCTTCCTCTAGAATACCATAGCCCAAAGGAGTAGAGGGACCTCTATTAATCAAATATACAATAGTATTGACAACCTCCACCCACATGTTTAAGGGAAACCCTACATGTAACCTCATGCTCCTTGCATGCTCTATTATTCTCCTATTAATGGGTTCAACCACTCCATTTTCCTATGGAGTCCTTGGAATAGTTTTATGTCTATGAATACCATTAGTAGAGCAATGATCTTCAAATTCATGACTGTAATACTCACCACCATTATCAAATCTAAGACATTTTAGTTTCTTACCAGTCTCATTTTCAACCAAGCATTTCCATTTCTTAAAATTTTGAAATACATCAGATTTCTATGTAAGGAAATAAACCCATACTTTTCTAGTTACATCATCAATAAATGTAACATAATAATGAAAGCCACCAAGGGAAGATAACTGAGCTGGTCCCCATACATTTGTATGCACAATCTCTAATTTCTCACTTTTATTTTCCTTCCTAGTCTTCACAAAACTCACTCTCTTGTGTTTTCCATACAAACAACTTTCACAGAAATCTATATTAACACATTTCAGACCTAGTAAAACTTTCTTTGAATGAAGTACTTTCATACCTTTCTCACTCATGTGCCCAAGTCTGTTGTGTCACAGCGCTGCAGCAACTGTTTGTTCTCCCTACTCAACTACAACAATTGTTCCTAAAAATTCATTTTTCTTTGAAACAATCAAAGTAGAAGGAACAATATGACCTGTACAAAGATATAAGGTGCCTACTTTTGCATTTTTCCACTACAAGGGAACCTTTTAACACCTTCCAATATTTATCACTAAAAGTAACTACACAATCCTCACTATTGAGTTGCCTTACTGAAATTAAATTTTGACTCAGCCTTGGAACATGTCTTATCTCATGTAGTAGCCAATGATTCCCATTCTACAACTTAATCTTAACTTTTCCATTTGTAACAATTTGACAGGGTTTATTATCACCCAAATAAACAAGCCTAAAATCCCCTTGGACATAATCAATGAAATAACCTCTATGAGGTGTAGCATGAAATGAAGCACCAGAATCTAAAAGCCATGAATCATCAACACTTTATAAAGATAGAAGCAAAGCATCCTCTTCGAATTTGTTACTTACCACATTTGTGTCTATGTTCCCTTTTGGTTTATCTCCTTCATTGTTTTTTTGAGTCCAACAATCTTTCTTCGTATGCCTTAATTTCCCATAGTATTGGTAATCTCTCGATCCTCTGGATTGAGACCTCTTCCCATTTGACTTTCCTCTTGATTTCCCATGATTTTCAAAATTATTTCCTCTCTTAGTCATTCTGCCTCTGCTTTTGCGTTCAAAGCACTTCTTAATGTAGATCCACCTGAGGTTTTCCTACGAGTTTCCTCACTCAAAATAACACCAATCACATCATCATATTTTGGGGTATTAAATCCACAAACAAAATTACTCATAGCCATTACCAAGCCATTCTAGCTTTCACATAAAGAATACAAAATCAAGAGAACTCTAATTTCTTCATCAAAATTGATAACGATAGAAGATAACTGACTAGTAACAGTATTAAACTCATTTAAATGATCCACAACAAATCCATATTCTATCATTTTTATATTAAATAAACACTTCATTAGAAATACCTTGTTTGAAGAAGAGGGATTTTCATATAGTTTTGCTAGGATTTACATGAACTCTTATGTCATCTTCACTTTTGTAATATTAAATGCCATTGATGGTGCCAGGCATAATCAAATACTTTCAAGTGCCTTTCTATCTAAAAGATCCTAGTCGTCATTTGTCATAGATCCTTGATTCTTGGTTTTTCCTTCAAATGGCTTCCATAAATCCTTTTGATAAAGATAGTCCTCCATTTGCATCTTCCATAACTAAAATTTTTGCCCATTAAACTTGTCAACCCTTAGCTTACCCTTGTTTTCCATCACTCCCATTGAACCATGAGACTCCCACTCAACTATTAGACCTTCCTACAGAGGATCACAGAAAAAAAAAACGATAGTCTGGCTAAAAAAATGATGACCATCTGACTCTAATACCACTTGTTAGTATTAACCTCAGACAAAAATAATAGTTACATGCATAAATAACGAATACCAAAAAATAGTAGATCACATAAAAAGAGAACACAAGATACCAATATTTAATGTGGTTCACCCAATCCATGGTCTACGCCCACCAAAAACAAGTTCAATAATTTTATTATCTAGTGATTACAATCCACAATCCCTTATAGCTCAATACCACTGCAAGAACTTATTTTTGCATCACACGTTATTAGAATTCCTAACCCTAAACCCTTTTTATACAAGCTTTTTGTTGCTTACAAAATTAGGGATTGAATAATAGAAAAATACTAGTCAACATCTTTTACAATATAAGGGCATTTTTGGCTTTGGGGGTGCTACCCTCAAAAACCCCCACGGGGGCATTGCCCCTCAACCCCACCTTGTACTGTGATAGGGAGTGCACTTGGGGTGTTGCCCCAGGACCCCACAAGGGTGTTGAACCTTAAAACCATCTTGGGGCTCTACCTCCAAACCCCGATAAAAATTATTTGGAGGGAAACCACACTAAATAATCCTCTAAGTTTGATTAGGCTCCGCATCAAAACAAAACATTCAATCATAAGTTTGACACTAGGATTTAACGTGGAAACCTAATTTGGGATAAACCACTAGCAATATGTCACCACTTTTTCACTCTTTTGAAGTGAGCCATGTTAGGGTCCAACCTTGTTAGAGGACTTTAGAACATTCCATTAGAATGTCACCCAGTTAAAGAAATTAACACAAACTGTTAAGTCCTTAAATCCTGTTAGCTCAACCTTTAATTAAAAGAATTTCAATACAAACTATTTATAATGATTAGAAAGAAAGAAATAGGGTTTGATCTATATAATTACAACTCACTTTTTAGTTCTAGATCTCTATTCAGTTCATGTGTTGATTCCTTTATAAGTCTTCCTTGTCATCTCTATCCTTGATTTTCTTGGCAACCCTTCAAGCATTCACCCTTCTCTTCACAAGAAATTTAAGCCTTTTGCTTAGATTTAGTTATCAACCTCAAGAGCTTTATTCATCTCACTAGAAACACACATAAATTCTCTATTCTATTCTCTTCTTTGCATATCTCATTCATGCCCTTCTCCTCTCTCTAAATTTCATCTCTATGCCTCCTTAAATAGGTAGTTCTGGTCCTTTTTCATTTCTCACAATCATTGTAGATATTAAGCTTTGTAATCTAATCCAATAGATTCACTGTATCTATTCATCTCCTTTTTTTCTAGAAACTTCTCATCAAATTGATTCATTAGGTATCTTACCTAATCCTCTCCTTGAGTTAAATGATCCAACATGTCAGTCCTTATCTTCAACATGCTTTCCATATCCCAAGAAATCAATTGAGTTAGCTATAAATCATGATTTTTCATATGCATTCAAAATATTATTACTTGGCCATCATTTGGTTTTGACACTTAGTCATCACTAATTTTCTTGGCCATTATAAAGCTTCTAGCTCAGTATTAACACTATTACTCAGTCAATACTAATACTCAATCAACACTAAATGTCACTCGGCTTGTACTATCACTCAATCGACACTAGCATCACTTGACATGAACTTCAAGTTCCTTAATCTTCTATTGTATTCCTCAGTTAGGCTTAAGAAATATTTTAGTCTTTTCTCATGTCTTCATAATGTAAACAATCAAATTATCTTGTCAAAGTCTAACTTATCAAACGTCCATTGTAGCTTCCATTTTCATAACTCAACCTTTCCTCTAGGTGCTTTTTTAATGAGAAACTTCTCAAATCCTCTTCATCAATCAAAATAGATATGACATTTAGATTAGACGGAAACATGTCTCATCAGTAGATTTGACATCAATTATAAAACAATAATTATTTCAATTGTAGTTTCCAACAAAGATGCGTATCCAAGTTTGAATAACACCTCTAGACTCACATAGCAAAATTCATTTCCTTTGAAACTTTCCTAAAAATATATTATACCATTGTCCATAAAAACTTTTCATGAAATCATCCACAGCTAATCTTTGATAAATTCACTAAAGTTCCAACATATTAAAACATACATCTTGTGATGATAAACATATCATCTTAACATGTTCAAAATCATAATTCTATGATTGCAAGTATCATCATAAAAAATGTGTCTTTTGCTGATGAGGGTACACTACAAGAAAAAATGAGCACAATAGAAAAGGAAACTTTTATTATCATAAATGATATTCTATTACATTCATTACATCAAAATTCTACTCAACTACATGCCCTATGGGCTTACAACATTATCATATTCTAGAGAAAAACTCTTCTCATTGTACCTTCTCCCAAACTCCACAAAATCTGCCTTTACATCACAATAAGTGACCTTAAGTAACTCAAATTAAGTTTAGGGTTAGGAATACATTTTATAATGTGCTAGTTGATAGAAACTACCAAAATAGAAAGTTCTAAAAGTCACATTAGATGTCGGTGCAAAATTAAAAGATTCCATAAATAGTAGTCTAACTTATGGGACACATAACTTTTGATTAGGGACTTTGATTAATGAAACATTTGACATTTCAAGAAATATTTCTAAGTACTTTATATGTCAAATGGATGACTTCATCCATCACCCACTTTTTGGTGTCACACGAGGCCATTTGGTACCTCAAATTAGGGTCTGAAACATTCTTAGGAGGTCTCCAAGCAACTTAAAACTTTAATAACTTTTAAATAGTGAAACCTTTTGAC
The DNA here is from genome assembly GCA_028749045.1 of Cupressus sempervirens. Lineage (NCBI taxonomy): Eukaryota > Viridiplantae > Streptophyta > Pinopsida > Cupressales > Cupressaceae > Cupressus > Cupressus sempervirens. The sequence continues at coordinate 391,857,421 of CM053785.1, read as the reverse complement.
TTAATTATTTTTGCAAAGTTCTTGAAATTTCAATTACAACATTCCCTCCAACTTATGTCCTCTAATCTACATAATTTTGTCTCTATAGCAAAATAATCTATTTTCTACATTTGCATGTATCCCGAAGTGCACAAAAACACTAACCCAGAATAGTAATAAAGGATTATGAGAGTTAGAGTGATGTAGGAGCATCCTGGGTTGCCTTGTTAGCCTACTCAATTTTATTCACTTTGCAAGTTGGTGCTGAGTTACTATAGCACTTAGTTGGTGCCAAGTTATTGTAGCACTCTTCATGTTTTGAGTTACTATAGCACTCTTCATGTGCAGAGTTACTGTAGCACTTAGTTGGTGCCGAGTTACTGTAGCACTCTTCATGTGTCAAGTTTTTGTAGTATTCTTTCATGTACCAAGTTACTGTAGCACTCTTCATGTGTCGAGTTACTGTAGCACTCTTCATGTGACAAGTTACTATAGCATTCTTTCATGTGCCAAGTTACTGTAGCATTCCTTCATGTGTCGAGTTACTGTAGCACTCTTCATGTGCTGAGTTACCTAGTGTATGTCGAGTGTTAGTATTTGGATGTGATTTCTACAAGCCAACTTGCGAGATTTACTTTGTTCGCGACATTTATGTTAAGATCTTTTCTTGGGATGAGTCCAGACCATTGTTGGGTCGACCTTCCTCTTATGTAATGTGCTAGAATGATCTGTAAGCTATTTTGTCAAGTATAAATAGAGTGTTTAGGCTTAGAGTTAGGCAAGTTTTTTGAGAGTAGATGGGAGAGCAGAATTGAAAGTGCAAATTCATAGTTAGATCTTTGAATCTAAATATATTTGTATTTGGCCATAACCCATAAGGCCTTACAGATGGGCATGTATGAAGATATTTTGATGAATCAGTAAAAGTATTTCACTCTTCTTCCTCTTTTGGTTGCTATTCCTTGCATTTGTTTCCATTGTGTTAACTCTTGCAAGGTAGTTTGGATAGTTGAGTGAGCCTTTGGCCCTAGTTATCAACTCTTACCTACGTCAGTTGGTATCAGAGCTTGAAGTTCATATTTTTGGAGATTGGATCATGTAGAACCTTGATTTGGGATTTAGTTGTAGGGTGGCAGATTTGTGGATTTGACCTATAACTTGCAGAGGGTTACGATCTGGCAGGACCTTGATTTGTAAAGATGGTTCATGGTAGAAGAAATGTTGATGATGCTATATTGGATTAGTTGAGACAAATTGTAGCTAGACTAGATGCTGTATAGACAGACCAAAGGAGAGGAGCACATCTTGATGATGTAAGTGATGATGAAGCAGCATCACCAAATCATAATCCAAAACCTGAAGAAGATCAAGATGAGGAAAGATTGTTGCAAGTGTTGTCTAGGGAAAATTCAAAGCCTACTGTAGAAGTTGTTCCTTACAATGGAAAATTGGACACTAATGTTGTGTTGGATTGGATCTTTGATATGGAGAAGTCCTTTGAGTATGAAAACACTCCTAATAATAGAAAGGTGAAGATTGCAGTCACTAGGTTGAAAGGTCATGCATCACTATGGTGGGAGCACTTGCAAACTGATAGACAAAGGAGAGGAAAGGAGAAGATCAGAACTTGGCCAAAGATGGTGAACAAGGTAAAGAAAAAATTCCTTCCTACTAATTACCAAGCTAGCTTGTTGAGAAAGATGCAAAATTTGAAGCAAAAAGACATGACAATGAAAGAGTATACTGAGGAATTCTATAGACTAGACATCAGATCTGGACATGTGGATGATGATGTTGAAAAAATTGCAAGGTACGTAAATGGATTGAGATCTAAAAAACAAGATGAAATAAGTTTTGTGAAGTTGGAGAGTGTAGAAGAAGCATACCAATATGCCTTGAAGGCTAAGGAGATCTTGAAAAAGAAGCATTAATAAAGACAAAGAGGTAGAGGTGGCAGATTCCAGAGAGGTAGACGTAGATCTTATGGTGAAGGTGGCAGATCTAAAAGTTTTGTGCAAGATGAAGGAAAATCCAAATGGAAGAATCATGACAAAGGTAAGACTGAATGGAAAAGTGGTAATTCTTACCAAGGAGGCACTAATTCTTACTCTAGAGGTGGATTTCATGGTAATTGTTTTAGATGTGGCAAAGAAGGGCATAGATCTTTTGAATGTAGATCCTCTAAAAGTGGGCAAGGTAACATAAATGTTGTGATTCAAGGAGATGATGAGATATCACCAAGTGGACTTGAGGCTAGAGAAAATTTCATGGTGAGAAGAACCTTATGCAATAAGGGAAGTGATGAGGAACCTGTTTTAAGGAGAATTTTTTTCAAGACAAGATGTAAGATGATTGGAAAATGCTACAAAGTGATCATTCACAGTGGAAGTTTTACAAATCTAGCATCAAAGGAGCTAGTTACAAAGTTACAGTTGTAGAGGTTGAAACATCCCAAACCCTATCATGTTTCATGGATCAAAGATGACCATAAGATATTGGTAAGTGAGCAATGCCTTGTGATGTTCAAAATTGGACATTACTTTGATGAAGTTTTGTGTAATATTATGTCCATGGATTGTTGTCATATTTTGTTGGTAGACCTTGGGAAATATGGTAGATATGTTGTACATGATGGAAGATTGGATCAATATACTCTTTGGGTAAATGGGAAGAAACAAACATGGTTGCCTTTGATTGAAAGTCCAGGTGAGGTTAATTGTACTACTATAAAAATTTGCATGGTTAATGGGAAATAATTTGAAGAGGAAATGAAAAGGAATCAAATCAGTTTTGCCATAGTTCCTAGAGGATCGAGTGTTGGTAGTAATGGTTGAGTAGTAGAAGCTAGTAATGACTAAGTGATAGCAAATAGTATAGCCGAGTACCAGTAGAAATTACAAAATTGTTGAATGAGAATAAAGACATTATTGCTGATGATATTCCTAATGGTTTACCTCCAGTGAGAAGTATAAGGCATTGTATGGATCTAATTCCTAGAGCTAGTTTTCCAAACAAAACACCATATAAATTGACACCTACAGAGAATGAAGAACTTAACAGACAAGTGCATGAGTTGTTGCAAAAAGGTTTGATCAGTGAAAGCTTGAGTCCATGTGTTGTACCTACTATATTAGCACCCAAAAAGAATGGAGAATGGAGAATGTGTACTGATTCCAGAGCCATTAACAATATAACAATGAAATATAAGTTTCCTATGCCGAGGATGGATGACATAATAGATTCTTTAAGTATTTTACCAAGATTGATTTGAAGAGTGGCTATCATCATATTAGAATCAAAGAAGGTGATGAATGGAAGATTGCTTTCAAGACAAAAGATGGTTTGTATGAATGGTTGGTTATGCTTTTTGGTTTGACTAATGCACCAAATACTTTCATGAGGTTGATGAATGAAGTTTTGAAAAGATTCTTGGGCAAGTTTGTGATTTTTTATTTGGATGATATTCTTATATTCAGTAAGACTAAGGAAGAACATCTTGAGCATATTAGACAAGTATTGCAAAGGTTGAAAGAGGAAAAGTTGTTGATTAATCTAAAAAAATATTTTTTCATGCAAGAGGAGATTGTGTATTTGGGATTTGTGATTTCAGTTGATGGATTGAAGATGGATCCTGAGAAGGTTAAAGTAATTTTGGAGTGGCCTACACCTGAGAATTTGGGTGAGGTAAGATCATTTCATGGTTTGGCTAGTTTTTACAAAAATTTTATAAGAAATTTCAATTCTATTTGAAATGCTATGACTGAGACAATGAGAGGAGAAAAAAAGGAATTCAAGTGGATACATGGAGCTAATAAGAGTTTTGAGACTTTGAAACAAAAGGTTGATGAATTACCTGTATTGGCTTTGCTTGATTTCAACAAAGTATTTCAAGTTGAATGTGATGCAAGTGGTAATGCAATAGGAGCTATATTAAGTCAAGAAGGTAACCTATTGTTTTCTTTAGTGAAAAGTTGAATGATGCTAAAAGGAAATATTCTGTGTATGATCAAGCGTTTTATGCTATTGTTCAAGCATTGAAGAAGTGGAGACATTATTTGATTCCTAAGGAGTTTGTGCTGTATATTGATCATAAAGCTTTACAATACTTGGGAAGTCAACGTAAATTGAATTAGAGACATATGAAATGGCTTGAATACTTGCAAATTTTTATATTTGTGATCAAGCATAAGAGTGGAGCTACTAACAGAGTTGCTGATGCATTGAGTAGAAGACATTCTTTGCTGATTGAAATAAAGGTTGAAGTTCTTGGTTTTGATGAGATGAAAGAGTTATATGACACTGATCTTGATTTTTCTGAGGCATGGAGAGAGTGTAGAGCACCAAATATGATAGATCACATAAGTAAGTATGATGAATATTTCATTCAAGAAGGTATGTTGTTCAAAGGTATTCAGTTGTGTATTCCTAGAAGTCCTATGAGGTTGAATCTGATTAAGGAAAAACATAGTGGTGGATTAGCTAGATATTTTGGAATTGATAAGACATTGAGCTTGCTGAAAGAGAAGTATTATTGGCCACAAATGTATAAGGATGTTCAAAAATTCATAAAGAGTTGTGGAGTTTGTCAAGTTGCAAAGGGAGTGAGTCAAAATACTAGTTTGTATATACCTATTACTGTTCCTGAGAAACCTTGGACTGACATTAGTATGGATTTTGTTCTTAGATTGCCTAAGATAGTGAAAGGGTATGATTCCATATTTGTTGTAGTGGAAAAATTTTCTAAGATGGCTCATTTCATACCATGTGAGAAGACATCAGATGATGAGCATGTTGCTGAACTTTTCTTTAAAGAGATTGTAAGATTGTATGGATTACCAAGAAGTATTATTTCTGATAGAGATAGTAAGTTTGTTGGATACTTTTGGAAGACTATGTGGAAGAAGATGGGTACTAAATTGAATTTTAGTTCTACATTGCATCCACAAAAAGATGGACAAAAAGAGGTGGTGAATAGAAGCTTAGGAAATTTGCTAAGATGTTTGTTTGGGAATAAGCTGAGTAATTGGGAGATGGTATTGGCACAAGCTGAATTTGCATATAATAATTGTATGAATAGGAGTACATTGAAGAAACCTTTTGAGATTGTTACTGGAATGCATCCTAGAGGTATATCAAATTTGAGAGATATTGCTGGTGAAGAAAAGAAAAGCACTGTAAGAGAAGAATTTGCTGATTTTATGGAGTCTTTGCATAGGGAAGTGAAGTTGAGGTTGGAACAAAGTAATCAAAATTATAAGGAGAATGCTGATTAGTCTAGAAGACACCATGATTTTAAAGTTGGTGATGAGGTGATGGTTCATCTGAAAAAAGGAAGATTCCCAGTTGGAACATACAGTAAGCTAAAGATGAAGAAATTTGGACCTTGTAAGATCTTAAAGAAGTTTGATAGTGGTAATGCTTATGAAGTTGAGTTACCTGATGACATGGATATATCTCCTATATTCAACATTTCTGATTTGTATAAGTATCATGAGTTAGAGGATGAAGTTGTTGTATCAGATGATTATCTTAAGAAGCAGATTGAAGAAGTTGAACAAATATTGGATCAGAGAGTTGGCAAGAGCACAAGAGGAAAAGATTACTATGAATATTTAGTAAAGTGGAAGAACGGACCTATTGAAGATGCTTCATGGATTTCTCAATTTGAGTTGGACTTAGCTCAGGTTGGGACATCTCAATGATTAAGGAGAATCATTTCTTTCAACCCCGATTGTTTGATGCAGGAGCATCCTGGGTTGCCTTGTTATCCTGCTCAATTTTGTTCATTTTTCAAGTTGGTGCCGAGTTAGTGTAGCACTCTTCATGTGCCAAGTTACTGTGGCACTCTTCATGTGACGATTTACTATAGTACTCTTCAATTACTGAGTTACTGTAGCACTGTTCATGTGCCAAGTTACTGTAGCATTCCTTCATGTGCTGAGTTACTGTAGCATTCCTTCATGTGTCGAGTTACTATAGCACTCTTCATGTGCTGAGTTGCTATAGCACTCTTCATGTGTCGAATTGCTGTAGCACTCTTCATTTGCTGAGTTATTGTAGCACTCTTCATGCACTGAGTTACTGTAGCACTCTTCATGTGCCAAGTTACCTAGTGTATGCTGAGTGCTAGTATTTGGATGTGATTTCTATGAGCAAACTTGTGGGATTTATTTTGTTCGTGACATTTATGTTAAGATCTTTTCTTGGGATGAGTCCAGACCGTTATTGGGTCGGCCTTCCTCTTATGTAATGTGCTAGAATGATCTGTAAGCCATTTTGGCAAGTATAAATGGAGTGTTTAGGCTTAGAGTTAGGCAAGTTTTTGGAGAGTAGATGGGAGAGCAGAACTGAAAGTGCAAATTTATAGTTGGATCTTTGAATTTGAATATATTTGTATTTGGCCATAGCCCAGAAGGCCTTACAGCTAGGCATGTATGAAGATATTTTGATGCATCAATAAAAGTATTTCACTTTTCTTCCTCTTTTGGTTGCTATTCCTTGTGTTTGCTTCCATTGTGTTAACTCTTGCAATGTGGTTTGGAAAGCTGGGTGAGCCTTTGGCCCTAGTTATCAACTCTTGCCTACATCATAGAGTCTCTATTTGGCCCAAATGGGTATCCAAAAATATAAATGCAAACATAAACTACTACTAATCATATTTTTTGGTGATACATGATCACCCTTACACCACTAGATTCTCCTACATCACTTCCACATCAATCTATATAGATAACAACTTAGGATATTATTTTTTAGACACATATATTGACATAAATGGAAAAACATCAGTGCCAAACATACCCAACATTACATCCACCAAGAATCATCCATTAGTACATTCAATCATCTTCATGGCTATAAGTGAATTCTACATCCATCCACGAGGGTTTATGCAAGTTAAATCTATTATTTATCTCCCAATTTACTTTTCTTCATTCTATTTCATTTTGTTTCTATGATTGATTCCAAAACAAGATTTTACCAAGGAAAACCCCTTTTCCTAACCTTTTTCTCATTTTTATGTGTGCAAGAATAGGATACAAAGTCATTGGATTAGTTCTAGGAAGAGCAAGTGTAGTCATTGGATTGTATGAATTTTTTGGCTAAAAACACTTGAGACACATCACCTTTCTCAACATGTCTCAGAGACATGTCATCATTCTCAACATTTTCCAACCATTTTGAGCTCAAATTTCTATCATATGTTAGTTTCATCTTCTTGTTTCCTTTTTTGTAAATTTATACTTATTATAAATTCATATCAATGTATTTTTATTAGATTTTTAGTTAATTTTCTAAGAGATAAATTTAACATCATAATAATTCATATTTCATTTCAATAATATTATAAGAAAGGACATATTGTGTCCCCATTTAAAACTCAAGTAAGCTCTTGATCCTAATGGGGGCATTCATCCCTACTAAATATTAATAAAATTAGGAAGTAATTAATTTATCATATTTCTCTCCCCATTATAGGTTCACCTAATATACAATTTGGCTAACCTAATTTCTTTTACATATTTTTGATTTGGTGGCTAGACCCTCTTCGCACAATATCCTTTGTATACACTTTAATAGGAAATCTTTGCATCATATCTTTCTTTAAACTATTCTCAAATCTTATTTGGTGCTTAGATTTACATTATATGTATTATAGATTTCTAAATTTGATATTTAGATATATACCTTAAAAATTGATTATTTTATGTGCATTTCATAAATGAATTTTATTTCTTTGTTTGAATTACACATCTCTTTCAAATATTGTAATTGCATTAAATCTATTTTTTTTAAATCATATTGTACATGAGTGTTATGACTTTGAGTCCTACTTATATGGTGGATGGGAACCTAAAAAATGGCATGCCATGAAGTTAATGAACCAAATTCAATTTTATACGATGATTTTAAGTCATAATGCACAAAGATGTAAGGCTATGTGAAGCCATTTGTAAAAGTTGTCATTGTTGTCCTAGTAAGGTCTTGATAGGTCTGAATGAGTCAAAAGACAAATGGAAGGTTTAAAACTATTGTACACACACACACACACACACACACACACACACACACACACACACACACACACAGAGAGAGAGAGAGAGAGAGAGAGAGATCTATTGTGAAGTGTAAAAGATGAACATGCAAAGTTTCAAGGTCATATGTAGAAAAAATGTTAAAATTGCATAAGATGGAAGTTTTTTTGTCTATGGGTGGTTGAATAGTTATGGAATGGTGATAATGCTATAAATTCCTTTTAATGGTTAATGTTGAGAGTAGTGGTCAAGTTCAAGGGTGTATTGGAAGAATAGAGCAACCATGCTTGTGAGTGTCACATAGGTTTTGCAAAAGATTGAGAGTCAAGGGTATGGATTTTAAACATCTATGTAATAATTGTGATATGTATGAAAGAGAAGAAATGGAGTTTAGTCTCCATCTATAAAGACTTGTATTGAATTGAAAAAGATGGCTCCAAGAAATATTTATTATTTTATTTCAAAATATTGCTACAACCATGTTCAATTTTTTGTTTACATAAATCTTTCTATTTACAATGGATTGACTTCTTAGTAAAACCTATTTGGCAATATATAATGGTAAATTAACTTTCTTGTGAATCATCTTAGACAAGTAGTTTTTAATCTAATATTTTTCATAAATTGGTTAAAACCCTCAATAACATAGTAATCCAATAGGGTTTGATGATAACTGCAATAATAAACATCCAAAGATTCTACAATTTTAGAAATTTTTGTTATAGTGATTACTCTTTCAAATGCATTTGATCTTGTATCTAAAAATTTTGGCATGTCAGAGAAAATTGATGCCCTAGTGGAAGGATATAGTGAAATGTCTAGTTTGACAGTAAATTAAATAACCTTGATTGTTATCTAATTGGGAATTCCTCCTAAATGCATATGGATGAAGTACAGTAACAAGGAATGCGTGTGGACTCTCAAATATGCATGAAGATTGGATCTAATAAGTGAATGGACATATTTTTAAATCTATTATAGTTAGAACCAAACAAGAAAGAGCAATCTCAATCAAGTTAACTTAATTTATTGTTCCTTAGCATTTAACATTGGAAAGTGTAAGTGCATTATGGAGCAAGGATTAGGAATAATATTATATCTTGTTACCTTGTACAATGATGGACCAATAAATACTTATAAGGACCCTTTTAGGTATCACTATTGCATAGGTACATGTTTGTGATCAAGACACCATAATTGGTTAATATGCATACAATGCCATTGTTAGAAAATAACCCTTTTATGTGTAAAAATAAAATAGAAATGTTAGCTTATTTCAGGGTTTAGAGGTGTGTTGGTGAGTTATTCAAAGATTTTACAAATGATTGGATAGTCTTTATTCATGATATTTTGATCAATCTTATTTAACTCATTTGATTGTGGTTAAGAAATGAACTTTTGTGAAGAAATGATGAGCTCTTGCAATGAAAAGGTTAATGGATACATTGTGTTGATTGATAAAATTGTGTGGTTATGGAAAAGGAATGTAAGGCCTTAAGACCTAATTAATTTGTTTAATCTATGGAGGGAATATGTGAAAGGTATAATTGTGTACTTGCTATGCTAGGTGATGGTTGATGGATAAATGTACATGAGAATGAATTGATAATGGGGGAACAAGATGTTAAGATTATTGTTAAAGCCTCAAATGTGAATTTGAACAAGAATATGTGAAAATGGTTGATTGCATCAACATGATCATAGAAGAATGAATAGTCTCCTAAGATTCTCTACATTAAATTGGTATCAGAGCTAGAAGAGCTTGATTTTTTAGGTAGACCATTGAAGGATGAAATACACATCAATACCTATCCTAATGGATTTGTTATTTGATGATACTAATGAGTTTTTGTTGTAGGTTCTTGTCCATCTAGTTACAAAAGGAAGTTGGTGTTGTGTGTGTGTAGGAAGACAAGAAAGGTATGTTAGGGCCCTATGATGGTTCATTTATTTCCAAAAGACTAGGGATAAAGGAAAATGGAAGGACTCCTAAGTGAGGCAAAGGTTTGAGTGGTGAAGTAGAAATGGAAAGGAAGACTTTTGACTGATAAGGCACTTGAGGCACTTGGGGTGGCTACCATTACATACCCCATTAATAGGAGCCATTGAGAAGATAGATACATAGATAGTGTTGTGTCCTTAAAAGGAAATATGATGGTCATAGAGGGATAAAGAATATGAAGGATGATAAGAGTCAATAAAAGAGGAAATGAATGGTAAAGGTGAAAGATTTCAATCCAAGGCACTGATTTGTTTTACTTGTAGGTAATTATGTCCATGTTTCCAAGGAACTTGAAATTTTTTTAGAGCCATGATTAAGGTGAAAGAGAACCAAGTACAAAGGCATGCCAGTAGGTTAATGATTCATTTTAACCATATTATAATGTATATGATGATTTTGAGTCATAATGCACAATGATGTAGGACTATGTGAAGCCATTTGTAAAAGTTGTCATCATTGTCCTAGTAAGGTCTTGATAGGTCAAAATGAGTTAGAAGACCCATAGAAATTTTAAAATGATGTATTATTTTTTATTCGGTCTATTATGAAGTGTCAAATAAGCATATGCAAAGCTACAAGTTAGTATGTAGCAAAAATGCATAAAAGTGCAACAATGCAAAATTGTAATTTTGCAAGTTGCACAGAAAAGTTATCAAAATGGAAGTTGTTCAGTGTATGGGTAGTTGAATATTTAGAGAATAGTAAGAAGGCTATAATTTCCTTTTAATGGTAAAGGTTGAGATTAGTGATCAAGATAGAGGTTATTTTGGAAGATTAGTAAAACAATAGCTTTGACTATCACATAAGTTCTACAAAAGCTTGACAATCAAGTGTCTTATAGGTGTAAAATAGAAGAAATGGAGGTTATTCTTCACCTATAAAGACTTGTATCATATTTAAAAATACAACTCCAAGAATTATATACATATTTTTATTTCCAAATATTGTTGCAGTCATGTTCAATTTGTTGTTTACATACATCTTTTGATATAATATAAATGGATTCAATGCCTAGTAAAACCTATTTGGAAACATAACACAATAAATTAAATTTCTTATGAACTAACTTAGATAATCAACCATGAGATATAGAGGAAGATCTAACTATTTTTTATAAACTATTTGAAACCCTTCATAAGAGAGAAAGCCATGAGGGTTTGATGATAATTTTGATAGTAACTATCAAAAAATTCTATAATTTGGGGAATTTATAGTATCATTCATTACTTTTTCAAATTCATTTGATCTTTTATCTAATATTTTTGGCATATGGGAGAAAATCAATGTCATATTGGTGGAATACAATGAAATATCTGATTTAACAGTTAATTAAATGACCTTAATTGTTATCTAACTAAGAATGATTCCAAATGGCATATGAAAGGAGCAAAGTAATAAAGAATCTGTGTATACTCTCAAACATGCATGGGGAATGGATCTAATAAGTAAATTGACATCATTTTAATCTATTACAATCATATCCACAAGAGCAAGAACATTCACACTCAAGTCAAGTCAAGTTTTTATTCCTTAGTATGTTAGATTAGGAAGTCTAAGTATATTATGGACCAAGGATTAGGAATAATACTATATGGTTTTACCTTATAAATTATGGACCAATAAAAAATTATAAATACCCTTGTAGGTATCACATTTTTATAGGTCCCTATTTATGATGAGGCCCTCATAACTAGTTAATGTATCTACAGAGCCATTGTAAGAGGCAAACTCTTTTCTATATAAGAATTAGATAGAAATTTTGTCTTGTTGTAGGGTGTGAAGGATTTTTGGTGAATACCAAGTATTCAAAGATCTTATCAAGAATTAGATAGGCTCTATTGATAATGCTTTAATTATTCTATCATGAGTAATTTGATTGTGATCAGGAAATGGACTTTTGTAAAGGAATGGTGAATTCTTGGAATGAATAAGGTTAATATCTACGTTGTGTTGATTGATAAGATGATGTGGTTATGGATAAGGCCTACTAGGCCTTGAGACCAAATTAATTTTGTTAATCTATGGAGGAAATATGTAAAGGATATAACCTTAAAATACATGGAAGGTATAACTATGTACTTGTTATGATTGGTAATGATTGATGGATAAATGAACATGAGAATGATTTGATAACGGTGGAATAATATGTCAAAGTTATTGGTGAAGTCTTTAGTTGAATTTGAACAAGAATATGTGAAAATGGTTGATTGGGTCAAAAAAATACTAGAAGAATGAATGGTATGCTATGATGTTATCTTATGGTGGAAAGAGGTGCAAAAACATAAAGAAGATAATTTGGTGAGTCTAAGATCATTAGGTCAATGGTTTTGGTTTTTGGACTTAAGGATCGATTCATTCTAGAGGAGTATGGATTGGTATTATTTAAAAAATTGAAGAATCTAAAGAAAAAGTATTTGATAGTTAAGGAGTACACCAAGGAGTTATACAAGATGAAAACTAGATATGGACACTCAAAGTTGCATAAGGAAAAGTTGGCTAGGTATTTGAGTGGTTTAATACTTAACATTCAAGATTAGTTAAGTGTGGTGAGGTTTACTATAAATTGAGGATTATTATTAGTATTCTCTTAAGGTCAAAGGTAATTTGAAGAGAAGACAAGCTACACCTAAGATAAGGGATAAATCAACCAGTGAAATGAGAAAGAATAAGTATGTGACTGAAGAAATTGACTAGAAGATTCATGGAAGAGGTTGTGGAAACAAAGAGTTCAAAGGTACTTTTTTGAGTGTAGAAATATTGGACATAGAGATTTTGTAACACTACCACTAACAAAAACAAATAAATTTGATACCAATAACAAGAACAAAGAATGCAATATATATTTTTTTATTAAATCAACTTAATATGAGTACAAATACAACGATTGAGTCACTCTCAATCCAAAATACTCAAGATGAAATATGGTATCATCCATATATGTTACCAATATGATGCTATTACATATTGAGTTCAATACAATAATGAAGTACAACATTCTTTTTAATCTCTAATGTTTAACATATGGATCCTACAAGTAATTAAACACTGATTCAAGATGAAACTTCAACAGTAATCTTTAGCTACTTGCTAATCAACTTGAAGTACCTGAAAAACACACAGAAATGGAACACAACACAAAAGGGGCTTAGTACACACTGAGTTGAAAAGTGTAATCCACCAGTATACATGTTAGAATAAACATATACATAACCATAATGCAGATATCTGATCCACTTAACATAGTGCAGTTCCAAAATTAATATGCATGAAGTAAACATTTACTTAACAATGCAAAATTAAACTCGCACTAAGAATAACCCGTAAATGAAGCATATATATATTCAGGTGTCATCGTTATGGCACTAAGACTCTACATCCATGTACTATATGCCCATAGTCAACACATAATGGTATTCTCTATTATATTTGTCAATGACAGAATAGAGATATGCTTTGTTCTCTGTACTTAACCATATAGGTTTAAGTCACAGGTAAGACCAATTATCTTTTATATGTAATTAACCCACCCAATTTATTTTAAAGTTATCACTGAATTAATTAACTGAATAGGATAAATCAATATTTAGCCACCTCGATATACGTTCATTATAGCTATTCTTAAAATACACATCAAACAAATTTTCTAAGAATGCACACGCAACGAATAACAATTTAGTTTTCTCATGATATTCCATTGTTCATCTTTTGAAAATCTCATCTTTTACTATCAAATTCAAAAGTAAACTTAGACTATTATAACAAAAGAAGTAAATACTACAATATTATGTTCTCGTAAATATAACTAAACTGATACATTAGCTTAATAATATTTACTAGTCGTAGTACTATACTACCTATTCCTACTGTTATAATAAACTAAACTTATCTTTCGAAATGAACAAGATAATAAAACAATGCTCATATAATATTCTTGCTTTAATTGACAAATCATCAAACATATATCATAAAACTATCTCATACACGAAACAACTTTCCATTTCAATTATGAACTGAAATGCATCTGGATAAATTAAAAGAATTCTGTTTCAAACATATTATCTCAAAACAATCCATAAATGCTATTAAGATACTTCATGGAAAAAATTAAACATAATTGAATCCAAGTGCAACCCAAGCTTTAACAAAAGATCCTTTACAATGCCATTAAAATTCAAGTGACTATTGCAGTTATACTACTGTTTAACAAAAAGCCACCACCCAGTTATCAGGAACTGAAAATCAATTTAAAATGTGATTCATTAAAATTTCATTGTAACTTCATCATGTCATTAACCAAAATAATTAGGATGAAAATTCCTAAACTATAATGTACAAACTAGCTGTTCATATAATGACTATACTGATATTGAAACAACAGCATCTACCAATGTTTTTATTCATCAATTAATGTCATATTCAGTTCTGAACTATATCTCAAAATATCAACTAATTATGACTCAATTTCTATCATATAATAATGGTACTTTTTCTATTAGTATCGAATAGTTTCAATTTTCTTATAAAAAAAATTCATTTAATACTACTCTCTTTATTAAAAACTTCCTCATTTCTATTTGTCATAAAGACATAATTGGTGTTAAGAATAGCAATAATTTAATTTCCAATTATCATAAGAATACATTGTACCGATGATAAGAAATTTGAACCACGACATATTTTCATGCATCGACTGTTGACAACAATTTAATCGCACAATAACACAATAACACAATGCTAATACTTGCTGGTTTGAACTTTATCTACATTTCACACTAACTGTTTGACAAAAATTTTGCCCATGATTTCATTTAGTGGTTCGATAGTTGTCTACATTTTTGTTTTCCAACATCTCAAACACCATATAACTTCTAATACCCATGTTTCAAAACATAGATAGTGGGTCGAGCTTACATCGCACCCGTATTTGTATTTTCATAAAATAAGTTCGGTTATACTCCTCCCAGCTTAAACATACTGAACAATTATATCACCCCTAACTTCAAATAAGTATTTGATGTTACACAAAACCCTTAGTCCATGCAACTACCCAAAGTCGTAAGCACATATTGCTTTCTAATTCAATTGGGTGATACTGCATATAATTTCAACAACGACACAAGCATGAACATAACTGTTTTACAAAATAACCGAGTCCAAATTAAAACCCGTATCATAGTGTAGCTGTGATCTATGTCGCAAGCCAATTACATGACAAAATGTCAACATAGTATATGAAATTGAAACACACAAGTGACCTCTGTTTTCATAAAACTATATATATATATATATATATATATATATATATATATATATATATATATATATATATATAATATCCGATTTAAAACAACATCCAAATCCAAATACAAACACAAAGTTTTAAAAACACATGATACCCATTATCCAAATATGGATATATACAAACCTCGGCACAAAATGCCCAACCCTATATACACCCATACTTGGGTATCGACAAGTTTATTTTAAAACTGTAGCTTCTACAATTTCCTTTAAACAAAATTAACACTCGAAAATAGCAAAGGACTAGGTTAGGAAATGCCCCCTACCTCAAAATCTCAGAAGATGGAAAACTCAAAATGATGACCAACAACCAAAATCACTATCCAAACAACCCAAACTACCAGTTGGCCAAACCCCTGTAACCTCAAGAGCAACTTCAACTAATAAAAAAAGATAAGCAACAATGACTTTTGAAGAGAAACTCTTCCATGCCCAGGTATCCAAGAAAACCTCTTCACCCGAGTCATAATGTTGAGACTCCAACATCAACTCACAAGTGTTTACTAGAACAGAGAAGAACGACCCTAATTCTGGCTAAGACTTGGCAACTCACACAATGCCCAAAGAACTGGCCGACCATCACTCCAAGATCATAAAAGCTCCATAAAATGCATTAATATCATGGGAACTAACTTAGATCCATAAACATGACCACTTCATTGCCGTCGCCAAATGGCTGATAAAACACAATGACCTCATATATAATAATAGCTACAACAATATCTTAACATTACAAAGTTCAACTTAAACATTTCACACTTAAATTTATATAAATATATGTGTGACTTTTTCACACCTATATTCATATGAATTTTGTATGTGAATCTTCAAGATATCAACTTAATATAAATATATATATATGAATTAATATTCAGACACACACACACACACACACACACATATTTACACAAGTCAAGCACAAATAGGTATGAAATACTATGCCGAATAACATATTACTTCAATGATAAAGTCATTCAACTAACATCAAATTAAATTCACTTCCATCAAACTCAAATATTAGTATCAGTTTTGAGTTCAAAAATGCACTAAGAATCAACGTAATCAGCTTGTTCAAAATGGCTAAATCCTTATTACAATAAACTGACATAAACATATAATGATCACTATAACTGTATCAACATAGACCAAAACTCAACTAACTAAATTTAACAAATTGATAAACAAAGTTTGATAATATCATAGCAATGAACTTGAATCACAACAACAAATTGAAGCAAACAAAGAGAAACAGAAGGAAAAAGGTCAGGCATGACATCCTCCCCCACTAGTTCTTGATTTTCTCCTAGAAGTCAGCAAATAAGTACGAATGAGCTGCTCTCATCATTACAGTGTCTTCCCAAGTAGCAAATTTTTCATCATTGGGGTCCCAAAGGACCTTTACCTGCTTTATTTCTCTTCCTCTTCAACTCATAGTTTTGCTTTGCATGATTTGTACTGGTTCTAGCATGATTTGCCCATCCATAATCTGCAAATGTTCCCAATCAAGCACATGAGCAATGTCAGGTATGTACTTATGCAAAACTAAAACATGAAATACATTATGTATGCATGAAAGACTCGAGCACCCTTGACTTGGTCAAACAAGTCATCAATTCTAGGTAAGGGATACCTGTTCTTAATAGTGACCTTGTTTAATTGCCTATAATCTATGCAAAGTCTTAAGGAGCCATCTTTCATCTTGACAAAGATTACTGGAGCTCTCCAAGGTGATACACTAGGATGAATCAAACCTTTCTTCAAAAGCTCCTCCAACTAAAATTTAAGTTCAACCAGCTCTTGAGCTGTCATTCTGTCTGGAGTCTTGGAAATTGGTTTTGTTCCTGGTACTAAATCGATTCAAAAATCAATTTCTCTTCTTGGAGGTATTCTAGGAATCTCCTCAACAAAAATATCTAAAAACCTCTACAAGATTGGATGATCAAGAGAAGAACCTTTAACAAAAGAATCTTCTACGTCGTTTACCAAAATGGCAAACAAACTATAGCCTTTTCGAGCACACCTTACCAATTGCTTGGCAGAAATTGTCCGCAAAGAGAAGGGTCTTCTAATACCAGCAATAACCTTAGCTGATCCAAAATCATCAACGCAATTGATTGACTTATCCTTGCAATCCATAACGGCTAGATGTTGTTCTAACCAATCCATTCCCAAAACTATGTCATACGATCCTAAAGGTATAACCCTTAGGTTCACTGAAGAAGTAAAAGATTTCATTTGAATCTTACAATCAGGAGCAACAATATCTGCATTCACCCTAGAACCTGACACTAACTCCACTTGACATCTGTTCCTTGCCCTAACCACAGGAATACCACTATTTGCAACTAAAGTA
The DNA here is from genome assembly GCA_028749045.1 of Cupressus sempervirens. Taxonomy (NCBI): domain Eukaryota; kingdom Viridiplantae; phylum Streptophyta; class Pinopsida; order Cupressales; family Cupressaceae; genus Cupressus; species Cupressus sempervirens. Next base: position 391,839,750 of record CM053785.1, on the reverse strand, counting down.
GAAGAAATAAATGAGTCTATAGCTCCAGAGTCAAATAAGATAGATACTTTCATACCTTGAGTATTACCCTAAGCTTCAATAACCGTGTTCTGGTGTTTGGCTTGCTTCTGATCTAGGGTTGCAAAGATAAGGTGGTTCCTGGCAGAATCTCCAACTGTCGCTTCAGACCTAACTGGCTTAGGTCCAACCTTCGACTTGTCCTAGTTAGGGCACTGAGACTGGTAATGACCTAACTGTCCATAATGAAAACACTCAACAGATTTCCTGAATCCCATGTTCTAACCAGAAGGATTAGGAGATGGCTTATTACTCTACACACTTTGAGGTGGTTGAGATGGTCTAGGCTATTCTGAACCCTTGGAGTCCTTATCAAACTTCTTCTTCTTGATTTTCTTGCCTAAAAATCCTAATTTCGCACTACTCTACGAAGGCTTTTGACTCTTACTAACATTTAGAGTAGGTGGATTCATGCTGGTTTTGTATGAAGCCCCATGATAACCAAACTTCATCTCAATCAGCTTTGCTCGCTCTGAAGCTTCCTATATAGTCAAAGGTCAGAAAGTTCTCACTTCCTCCCCAATCTTGGGCATAAGCCCTCTGATGAAGTGTTGTATCATGGCCTTATCATTTTCAGTCCACCCAAAAAACTTCTTAAGCTCGTAGAACCTACATTCATAAGCTTCCACTGAAGAGCCAGACTACATAATCTAAAAGAACTCCTCTGCACGAGCCTAATGCCAATATTCAGACATAAACCTCTCCTTGAATTGCTCTACAAAGAGATCCCAAGTAACTAGAGAAATATCAATGCCAAGCTTTTCCAACTCCTGATCCCACCACAAGGAACCAAATCCCCTCAAATGCATAATCAACCATCTTACTTTCATGTTACTCAAGTAACTATGTAAAACAAAGCATCGCTCAATATTCAGTAGCCAAGCTTCTGCCACTGTACCCTATTTTGTACCATAAAATAATGACCCTTTCATCTTGGAAAGATCCTTGAGCTGAGCTCTTGCCACTAGATCTTCTTCTATAGAAAGGTTAATACCCTGCACAAGAGGTCTCCTATCATTCACTCCCCCACTAGGAATCTAGTTGTTAGCCTCAATATTATTGAGATGTTATATAATCCTCTGAAGAACCATAGCTTGATCTACTTGGTTATCCTAGTTGTTTCCAACCCCAACATTCTGATCAAACTGATCATTCCCAGCAAAATTCTGGTTCCCAGGACCTCTACCACGGCCTCTGCCCCTACCTCTACTAGCAAGGTTATCCTTAGGAATGCCGCGTCCTCAAGTTCCTCTAGTGATGGGAGGCATGATAGAAACCTAAAAACAACTAACTGTTAATAACACATCGATGACGGGTTAAACCTTATAACCCAAGAGTCCTGGTTATTTTAACCACTCTCTGATACCAAATGTAACACTACCACTAACAAAAAAAATAAAATTTGATACCAATAACAAGAACAAAGAACATAATTTTTTTTTTTATTAAATCAACTTAATACGAGTACAAATACAACGATTGAGTCACTCTCAATCCAAAATACTCAAGATGAAATATGATATCATCCATATATGTTACCAATATGATGCTATTACATATTGAGTTCAGTACAATAATGAAGTACAACATTCTTTTTAATCTCTAATGTCCAACATATGGACCCTACAAGTAATTAAACACTGATTCAAGAAGAAACTTCAACAGTAATCTTTAGCTACTTGTTAATCAACTTGAAGCACCTAAAAAACACACATAAATGCAACACAACACAAAAGGGGCTTAGTACACACTGAGTTGAAAAGTGTAATCCACCTGCATACATGTTAGAATAAACATATACATAACCATAATGAAGATATCTGATCCACTTAACATGGTGCAGTTCCAAAATTAATATGCAGGAAGTAAACATTTACTTAACAATGCAAAATTAAACTCGCACTAAGAATAACCTGTAAATGAATCATATATATACTGAGGTGTCATCGTTATGGCACTAAGATTCTGCATCCATGTACGGTATGCCCATAGTCAAAAAATAACGGTATTCTCTATTATACTTGTCAATGACAGAATAGAGATATGCCTTGTTCTCCATACTTAACTATATAGGTTTAAGTCATAGGTAAGACCAATTATCTTTTATATGTAATTAACCCACCCAATTTATTTTAAAGTTATCACTGAATTAATTAACTGAATAGGATAAATTGATATTTAGCCACCTCAATATACGTTCATTACAACTATTCTTAAAATGCACATCAAACAGATTTTCTAAGAATGCACAAGCAACGAATAACAATTCAATTTTCTCATGATATTCCATTCTTCATCTTTTGAAAATCTCATCTTTTATTGTCAAATTCAAAAGTAAACTTAGACTATTATAACAACAGAAGTAAATACTACAATATTACATTCTCGTAATTATAACTAAATTGATACATCAGCTTAATAATATTTACTAGTCATAGTGCTATACTACCTATTCCTAATGTTATAATAAACTAAACTTATCTTTGAAAATGACCAAGATAATAAAACAATGCTCATATGATATTCTTGCTTTAATTGACAAATCATCAAACATATATCATAAAACTTCCTCATACACGAAACAACTTTCCATTTCAATTATGAACTAAAATGCATTTCGATAAATTAAAAGGATTCTGTTTCAAACATATTATCTCAAAACAATCCATAAATGCTATTAAGATACTTCATGGAAAAAATTAAACATAATTGAATCCAAGTGCAGCCCAAGCTTTAACAAAAGATCCTTTACAATGCCGTTAAAATTCAAGTGACTATTGCAGTTATACTACTGTTTAACAAAAAGACACCACCCAGTTATCAGCAACTGAAAATCAATTTAAAATGCAATTCATTAAAATTTCATTGTAACTTCATCATGCCATTAACCAAAATAATTAGGATGAAAATTCCTAAACTATAATGTACAAACTATTTGTTCATATAATGACTATACTGATATTGAAACAACAACATCTACCAATGTTTTTATTCATCAATTAATGTCATATTCAGTTGTGAACTATATCTCAAAACATCAACTAATTATGACTCAATTGCTATCATATAATAATGGTACTTTTGCTATCACTATCTAATAGTTTCGAGTTTCTTATAAAAAAAATTCATTTAATACTACTCTCTTTATTAAAAACTTCCTCATTTTTGTTTGTCATAAAGACATAACTGGTGTTAAGAATAGTAGTAATTAAATTTCCAATTATCATAAGAATACATTGTACCGATGATAAGAAATTTGAACCATGACATATTTTCATGCATCGACTGTTGACAGCAATTTAACTGCACAATAACACAATAACACAATGCTAATACTTGCTGGTTCGAACTTTATCTATGTTTCACACTAACTGCTTGATGAAAAGTCTACCCATGATTTCATTTAGTGGTTTGATAGTTGTCTACATTTTCGTTTTCCAACATCTCAAACACCATATAACTTCTAATACCTATGTTTCAAAACATACACAGTGGGTCAAGCTTACATCACACCCGTATTTGTATTTTCATAAAACAAGTTCAGTTATACTCCTCCCAGCTAAAACATACTGAACAATGATATCGCCCCTAACTTCAAACAAGTATTCAATGTTACACAAAACCCTTAGTCCATGCAACTACCCAAAATCGTAAGCACATATTGCTTTTTGATTCAATTGGGTGATACCACATATAATTTCAGCAATGACACAAGCATGAACATAATTGTTTTACAAAATAACTGAGTGCAAACTAAAACCCGTATCATAGTGTAGCTATGATCTATGTCACAAACCAATTACATGACAAAATGTCAACATAATATATGAAATTGAAACACACAAGTGACCTCTATTTTCATAAAACTGTATATATATTTAATACCTGATTTAAAACAACATCCAAATCCAAATACAAACACAAAGTTTTAAAAACACATAATACCCATTATCCAAATATGGATATATACAAACCTCGACACAAAATGCCCAACCCTGCATACAACCATACTTGGGTATCAACAAGTGTATTTTAAAACTGTAGCTTCTACAATTTCCTTTAAACAAAATTAACACTCTAAAATAACAAAGGACTAGGTTAGGAAATGCCCCCTACCTCAAAATCTCAGAAGATGGAAAACTCAAAATGATGACCAGCAACCAAAATCGCTGTCCAAACAACCCAAACTACCAGTTGGCCAAACCCCTGTAACCTCAAGAGCAACTTCAACTGATAAAAAAAGATAAGCAACAATGAATTTTGAAGAGAAACTCTTCCATGCCTAGGTATCAAAGAAAATCTCTTCACCCGAGTCAGAATGCTGAGACTCCAACATCAACTCACAAGTGTTTACTAGAACAGAGAAGAACAACCCTAATTCCAGCCAAGACTTGGCAACTCACGTGATGCCCAAAGAACTGGCCGACCATCACTCCAAGATCATAAAACATCCATAAAATGCATTAATATCATGGAAACTAACTTAGATCTGTAAACATGACCACTTCATTGCCACTGCCAAATGGATGATAAAACACAATGACCTCATATGTAGTAACAGCTATGGCAATATCTTAATATTACAAAGTTCAACTTAAATATTTCACACTTAAATTTATATAAATATATCGGTGACTATTTGACACCTATATTCATATGAATTTTGTGTGTGAATCTTCAAGATATCAACTTAATATAAATATATATATATATGAATTAATATTCAGACACACACACACACACACACACACACACACACACACACACACACACACACATATATATGTGTGTATATATATATATATATGTGTGTGTGTGTATATATATATATATGTATGTATATATATATGTGTGTGTGTGTGTGTATATATATATATGTATATATATATATATATGTATATATATATATATATATGTATATATATATATATATATATATACATATTTACACAAGTCAAGCACAAATAGGTATGAAATACTATGCCAAATAACATATTACTTCAATGATAAAGTCATTCAACTAACATCAAATTAAATTCACTTCCATCCAACTCAAACATTAGTATCAGTTCCGAGTTCAAACATGCACTAAGAATCAACGTAATCAGCCAGTTCAAAACAACTGAATCCTCATTACAATAAACTGACATAAGCAGATGATGAAGACTATAACTGTATCAACACAAACCAAAACTCAACTAACTAAATTTAACAAATTGATAAAAAAAGTTTGATAATATCATAGCAATGAACTTGAATCACAGCAACAAACTGAAACAAACAAAGAGAAATAGAAGGAATAAGGTCATGCATGACAAATTCCCAATGTTTAGTTAGTTATACTAAAGGAAAAGGAAAATAGAAAATAGTGGTGCATGAAGAATAGGGTGATAAATATAAACAATCTACACCTGAGATGGGATAATTTTTAATGTTAAGTAGAGTTATCTTAAGTAAGAAGGAACCAAAGCTTGTACAAAGAATGTAATTACTCTGAATAGTATGTAAATGTGGAGACATGTTTCAAAGTGATAATGGACAATGGTAGTGTTGATAACCTTGTACCTATGGAGATAATATAAAAGATAAGGTTAAGGAGACTCAAATACCCTTATTCATAGGAGATAATTTTGTTTTAGGATAATCATATAGTGAAAGTAAAAGAGGAGTGTTTGGTTAAGCTCAACATTGGACCACACCAAGATGAGCTATTATGTAATGTGGTTAACGTGCATGCTTTCTATGTTTTGTTAGGAAGACCTTGGAAGTATGATGTGCAATCTATTCATGATTTTTGAATGAATGTTGCATCAATTTTAAAGTATAGAAGAAAGTTTACTTTAATTCCTTTGAAGGAGGAAGGAAGAAAAGATAAGAACCTGAGTGTAATGAGGACTTATGTTAGGAAATTGGAATCTTTTTGATTAGAAGGTTATTGATGTCATATATTTGTTTAAGGATGTGATGAATGCATCTATAAACTAGTGGAGTTTAAGGTTGATGAGAATTGGATGGTATTGTAACAACATGTTATCAAAGTGATAAAAGATGAGTAGTAGGATCTTGTGAGTAGATCAAAGGTGAAGAAGTTGATGAAAATATAAGTACTTGATGTATCATAATATATTTCTAAACTTATGAATTTGGATGGTCAACACAACCATTTATATAAAATGTACCTTACTAATGAGGAGGACATGTGGGTCAACAATGAGCATAAAATTATGTCTTGAATCCTATCATATTTTCATAATATTTTCTAATGGATTTTCTTCTATTCACTTTGGGTGTGTAATTTAGGGACATCTAAGAGTAGGTTGCAATCTTGCATTACTTAAAAAGATTTATTTTTCCTTTGTCTTATTTCCTTTTCCATTTGGATGATTTCGTCTATTTTAGGTAGCAATCCACCTAGTTGTCTCTTTATTTTATGCAATCCTTATGGTGCAATCTAGGCATCATGGAGATGTTGTGTCTAACTTTGGAACTAAAATTGATGTTTCTATATGAAGATTGGTTTGGTCCTATATTTGTTTTTTGAATCTAATAGCCAAATTGGCAAGATTCAACTTGTGATGGAGATCTAAACCATGTGAAGCTCAATGTCACATTGTTCTATGTTATTATACACATAAAATACCTCCTTATGTGTTCATACATCATGATTTATCTAATTTGGGGAATTCTTATGGATTTTGATCCCTAACTATATGTTATAATAAATTTCTTAATTTTGGATACTATTGATTATATAAGTTAATTTGTGGCTAGTGATCTTGTATATAAGTAGGGTAGTAGTTCTATTCTTAGTGGGGAAATAACAATTAGGTAGATAGTTGGTAATGATAGGAGATAATATATTTGGTAGTAAATATTATAATAAGGCAAGGTCCTTAGTAATGATGCATGTCTGATGAATAATATGAAATACGAACTTGCATGCCAACTTGGTGATAATTCAAGATCATATTTCCTTATTTGCTAGTGTTGTTCATTATTTTGTTTTTCCATTTCTATTTTGGTGATTTAATTGAAAGGTTGGACACATCCTTTGGGGATTTCTCTTTCCTTGAATACATCAAAACACCCAAGATTCATTTTCATTCTCAACATATCTAAAGGACTATTTCCTAGCCATTTTGAGCTCAAATTTCTATCATAGGTCAATTTCATCTTCTAGTTTATGTTTTCATAAATTTATTCTCATTATTAGTTTGTATGAGTACGATTTTATCAACTTTTTAGTGACTTTTCTAATAGGTCAGCTATATAACATAATTTTTTTCATTTTATTTCAATTAAATTATAATGAATGATATACATTGTCCCATTTATAGCTTAAATTGTATCTTGACCAAGTGGGGATATTCTTATATCCACAAAGATATGCACTTGCACCTGCAAGCTTATAACCCAATCTATAGGCCCATTGCTAAGATGTCACTATATAATAAAATTATAGATCTAGCCCTCAGTTGGGTTTAATCTTGATTAGAGTAAGTTAGACATATTATTGATTACAACTAAACTCACAAGTAGCATCTCCAATACCAATATAGATATAATGGAGTATAACTTCATCCTTAGTTTCAAAACTTGCAATATCCTTTCTTTGCACATCCTCACATACCTAAAACCTCACTCACACACCTACTTACAATTAAAAATGATCCCTCATTTATATATATCACAAAAAAAACATCAACTAGGTTGATCAAGACCTATGGAAATAAAATATGAAAAAGAAAATCACTAATGTGTTCCAAATCAAGTCATTCAAGCATCAAATAGGACCTAAATCTTCAACCACAGACATGCAATAGTAGGACCAAGAATCACAACATGTTACTTTACTAAATCAATTAGGAATAAAAAAGAAGAAACACCATTACACCACCAAATCAAAAATTTTAATTTTTTTTTCAATCAATTTGAAGTATCAACATGATCATCATATAATCCAAGATCACCAAAAAAAACATGAATTCCTAATGCAAGAGCATCTTGGGTTGCTTTTCTATCCTACTTGTCTTCAATGTTTTGCAAAGTTCTAGTGTTGGCCAAATTGCATCTTTTATCGAGTTCAAGTTTCCATGTTGGCTGAGTTTTAGCTTTGACCAAGTTCATTTAGTATTGACCATGTTCTAGTGTGTGCCAAGCACTAGTATTGGCCAAAGCTGTACTATCTGAGTCTCTTCGATGGTTATTTTCCTGATGCTCAGTCATGTCCAAGTCTTTCTTTGGTTGAGTTCGTCTATTGCATTGGTTATTTTTTGAGCCAACTTATTCATTTATTTTAAGTTGTGCATTTAATGGAAGGATCATGCAAACCATTATGTGGTTGACCTTCTCTAATTTGAAGATCTAGAATCTTTTGTAAGCCATTTTGGAAAGTATAAATAAAGATGTCTAGGATTAGGTTAAGTAACATGGGAGAAGAAGTGGCATATGGAGTTAGATCAATAGTGAGATCACGGATCATTTTTTGGCCACAAGAATTTGAAATGAACTATCCACTTGTAAATCATTTGCTAGCCACAACTGAGAAGGCCTTACAACTGGACATGTTTGCAGATCATTTGATGAATCTATAAGAAATTTCTATTTCTCTCTCTCTCCTTGGTGTTGTTCTTTGTGTTATTTTCTTCTGTTGTGTTTACTCAACAAGGTGGTTTGATAGTTAGATGTGTCTTTGGCCCTAATTACCTGATCTATCTTGCATCGGGTGGTATCAGAGCTAAGTTCATCATTGTGGAGATTAGATCATGTAAAACCCTAGTTGATCTTGGTTGTAGGATGAAAAATCCAATTTAGACCTATAACTTGTAGAGGGTTATGATCTTGCAGGAGCCTGTTCAAAATGGTTCAAGATAGAGGAAATGCCAATATTTTATTATGTACATGTGATAAATGGAAGCTAGATTAGATGCTATGGAGATAGCCCAAAGGAGAGGAGTGCATTTTAATGATTTGAGTGATGATGAAGGAGACTATAGAGCACAAAACCCTAATTCTAATCTAGAGGTGGAATCTGACGAGGAAAGATTATGGCAAATCCTATCCAGGGCACATTCAAATCCTACTATTGAAGTGACAAGTTATGATGGAAGATTGAACACTAATGCTTTGTTGGATTGGATCTTTGAGATGGAGAAATTCTTTGAATTTGAAGGCACTTCTAGTAATAGGAAGGTGAAGATACCTATTACTGAGTTCAAATGTCATGCCTCACTTTGGTGGGAGGATTTGTATATTGATAAACAAAGGGAAAAGAAAAGATATGAACCTGGCTAAAGATGGTGAATAAATTAAAAAATAAGTTCACCTTTTTGATAATCAAGTGAATTTGTTGAAGAAGATACAAAATTTGAGACAAAAGGACATGGTTATGAAGGTGTACACTGAGAAATTCTATAGATTGGACATCAGATTTGGACATGTTGATGATGAGGTTGAGAAAGTTGCAAGGTAGTTGAATGGTTTGAGATATGGAATTCAAGATGAGATCATTTTTCTAAAATTGGATAAAGATTTGGAATTCAAGATGATATTATTTTTCTAAAATTGGATAGTGTGGAAGAAGCATATCAATGCCTTGAAAGCTGAGGAGATCGTGAGAAAGAAGCATGAGTAGAGACAAAGAGGTAAAGGTGGAATATTCATAGAGGCATCCGTAGATCTTATGGAGAAAGTGGTAGATCTAACAATTTTGTGCAAGATAAGGGAAATACTAAGTGAAAAAATGAAGACAAAGGCAAGAACGAGTGGAAAGGCAGTAGTTCTTACTGAGGAAGAGGTAGTTCTTACCGAGGTAGTTATGGAAGTGGAGAATTTAGTGGTGACTATTTTAAATATCGTGAAAAAGGACATAAAGCCTTTGAATGTAAAAATTCTAGTAGTAAGAATGAAGGTAACAATGAATGAAATGTTGCAATTCAAGGAGATCTTGAAGTTTCACCAAGTGGACCCAAGGATGGAGAAAATTTGATGATACGGAGAACTTTGTGTAGTGAAAGAGTTGATGAGGAACCTTGACCGAGGAGAACTCTTTTCAAAACTAGATGCAAGATAGGTAGGAGATGTTACAAAGTGATCATTGACAATGGAAGTTGAATAAATTTGGCATTTGAAGAGTCGGTTAAATAGTTTTAGTTGTAGAGGTTGAGACACACTAAACTCTATCATGTTTCATGGATCAAAGATGAACATAAATTACTAGTGAGTGAGCATTGTGTTGTGAAATTTATGATTGGAAATTAGTTTGATGAAGTTGTGTGCATTATTATGCCTATGGATTGTTGTCATACTTTTGGGTAGACCTTGGCAGTGTTATAGACATGTTGTACATGATGGTAGATTGAATCAATATACTCTTTGGGTGAATGGAAGAAAAAAACATTGTTTCCTTTGATTGAAGTTCTAGATGAGGTAAATTATACTACTATTAGACTTTGTATGGTTAATAGAAAGAAATTTGTAAAAAGCATGAAGAAGAACAACTTTTTCTTTGTTCTAATTCCTAGAGGACTGAGTTGTGATAGTAATGTCCAAGTGAAATAAGATAGTATTGGTCAAGTGACAGAAGACAGTATTGACTAAATGACAAAAAAAGATGATAGTGTAAGCCAAGTACCAATAGAAATTAAGAAATTTCTTAATGAATACAATGAGATTGTTGCAAAAGATATACCTAATGGTTTACCACCAATAAGAAGTATAAGTCATTATATGGATCTAATTATTGAAGTGAGTTTTTCAAATAAAGCACCTTATAGATTAATACCTACCAAGAATAAAGAACTTAATAGGAAAGTGCATGAGTTGTTGTAGAAGAGTATGATTAGGGAAAGCTTGAGTCCATGTGTTCTACTTGTTGTATTGGCACTTCAAAAGACTAGAGAATGAATAATGTGTACTGATTCCAAAGCTATTAACAAGATAATAATGAAATATAGGTTTCCTATACTGAGGATGGGTTGAATAATGGATTGTTTGAGTGGAGATAAATATTTTACCAAGATTGATTTGAAGAGTAGCTATCATTAGATAAGAATTAGAGAGGGTGATGAGTGGAAGACTATTTTAAAAAAAGGAAAAAAAGATGGTTTTTATGGATGGTCAGATATACCTTTTGGTTTGACTAATGCACCAAGTACTTTCATGAGGTTGATGAAGAAGGTTCTCAAGAAATTCTTTTGTAAGTTTGTGATTGTTTATTTGAATGATATTATGAGAATCAATAAGACTAAGGAACAACATCTTGAGCACATTAGAAAAGTATTACAGAGACTAAAGGAGGATAAATTATTGATTAATTTGAAGAAGTACTCATTTATGCAAGAGGAGATTGTGTATTTTGGATTTGCGATTTCAAATGATAGGTTGAAGATAGATCCTAAGAAGGTTAAAGTAACTCTTGAATGGCCTACTGATGCAGGAGCATCCAGAGGTATAAGGGCAATCCTGTGTCACCCAAAAAAATGTACTTAGACTTAGTTTCTATTTTATGTCTTTACATTTTTGGATACCCATTTGGCTCAAATAAAGGTTCCAACTCTCATAGTTCAACTATCAGTTCATTTAAAAATCCTCAAAAAATAGGAGCATGCAATTTGACCATCATTTTGGTGACCTAGAAGGTGTGACTTGGCCAGATGAATGTAATTGAGATTTAGAGCATTCCAGAAAAAGAATCAGGTCAAAAGGCCCCACAGTTTGAAAGTTATTGCAGTTTTTCGGGTTTTGGAGAGCCCCTAAGAATGCTTCAGAGTTAGGTTTGGGGCATTAAATGACCTCGAAAAGGGTTGAAAAATGGGGGACGAGCAAAGCTTGTCCATAGGGCTATAGAGCGCTTCGAGAGCTTTCCGAAAATGTAAACGGTTCGTCAATCGGAGTTACGGTTCAAAAGTTATGCCTCCCGGAAGTTCGGCTACCGTTTCTGGATTCTTCTAGAATTACACCGACTTCTAACGCAGCTTCCGGAACCTTCTATTTTGTCGGTGGATGCCTACTAGCACTTTCTAGAATGTACTCCTAGTCCTTAACCCTCCGAGGTCTATTTAAGGAGATTTCTGGCATTGTAAAAGGCAGTTCGGATTGGAGCTTGAGAGGAGGTGCTAAAAGGAGAAATATTCTCCAAATTTATGCTATTGTAAGCCGCAGGGCATGTTTTGAGTTTATTTTCTCCGCACTGTTTGTACCAGCTTATTTTCTCAGTTAATATAATTTCCCCTTTCTATTGTGTCTATTCTGGTTGTTGGGTTGTGTCCCCATCAAGTGGTATCAGAGCGGGTTTTCCTGAGTGTGTAGACAGAGCGCCGACTGTGAGGCAGTTTGCACCAGGACTGTGTGGTTGTGGGTTCGAGTTAGAAGATGCCTCCACGAAGAGAGCATGGTGGAAGGGCCAGAGCTGTTGATCCTAAGGAGGTTAGAGCCCTCCAGAGACAGGTACAAGCATTGCAAGAGGAGCTTCGTAGAGGAGCAAATATTGCCGCAGATGACAATAGTGAGGATGACAATGAAGAGGAAGTAATGGAAGTTGACGGGGAAGTTCTGAATCCTGTAGAGGAAAGGCTTTTTAGGGCAATTTCTAGGTTTGGGAAAAGACCTACAATTGAAGTGGGTATATTTTCGGGAAATTTGAAACCAGATGAGTTGATCGATTGGATCAATGAACTGGATGAATACTTTGAGTATGAGGATATAAGGGACCCAGATAGGGTTAAGTTTGCAAAGGCCAAACTAAAAGGCCATGCCAAAATTTGGTGGCAAGAGGTTCAACTGGAAAGACTTAGAAGAGGAAAGGAGAAGATCACAAGATGGGATCGCATGGTGGACAAATTGAAGAAGCAGTTCATTCCTGTGGACTATGAGCTTGATCTGTTTAAGAAGATGCATGGGTTAAAGCAAGCAGGAAGATCAGTCCAAGAATATACAGAGGAGTTTTACCGACTCCTGATTAGAGCGGGGCATGCAGAAGCAAATAAGGAGAAGGTTGCTCGTTATATTAGTGGGTTACGACCTAGCATCCAGGAGGAATTAAGTCTGGTAAGAATGACCAGCGTTGAAGAAGCATACCAGTTTGCCCTACGAGTTGAAGAGAAGCTGAGTAAAAGGTTTGAAGGAAGACAAAGAGGGCGCGGTCAAGGAGGAAGGGGAAGCGGTAGATCATCTGGAGGCCGCAATGAAACTCAAAAGAAAAATGAAGATGAGGGTACTAGCAGGAACCAGAGGAATGAGGGTTTCAACCGCTCCCGTGATCAAGATTTTGGAAATCAAAGAGGAAGAGGTAGAGGACGTGGGCAAGGAAGAGGAGGCTTCCGTGGTACCTGTTTCCATTGCAATGAAGAAGGTCATCGTGCCTTTGAATGCCCTCAACGACAAGGAAGGACAGATAGGAGAGCTGAGGGCCAAGCTAGGGTTGCTCATGTGGATGAGGATGCACAATCATCACATTCAGAGGATGCAGAAAGAGGAGAGGCCTTGGTAAATGAAAGAGTCCTACTAAGTGGGGAGAATGAACCAGGGCAACGGAGGAGTCTATTCCGTACCAGATGCAAGTGTGAGGATAAATGTTGTGATGTGATCATTGATGGTGGTAGCACTGATAACTTGGTATCCGAAGAGATGGTCTCTAAGCTGAAGCTCAAGAGGGAGAAACATCCCCAGCCCTATCGGATTTCTTGGGTAAAAGATGATCATAAGGTCCTGGTAAGTGAACAATGTTTAGTAAAATTCAAAATTGGGAGTTACCATGATGAAGTTCTTTGTGATGTTATTTCGATGGATGTTTGCCATCTATTGTTGGGTAGACCATGGCAGTTTGATAGACATGCAATACATGATGGACATGCAAACACATACTCTCTGACAAAGGATGGAGTTCGCCACAAATTGAAGCCCATGAAAAAGGAAGGTGAAAAGGTATGTAGCAGTGCTAGGATTTGTCTTGTTGATGGAAGGAAGTTTTTAGATGGCATGAAACATCAGCGCATGTGCTATGCTTTGATTCCTAGGAAAGATAAAGAAGGTAGTAGTGAAATACCATTTGAAGTTTCAGATTTACTAGGAGAATTTGGAGATATTATCTCTGATAATGTTCCAGATGGATTGCCACCAGTAAGGCAAATCAGTCATCAAATAGATCTGATTCTAGGAGCTAGTTTGCCTAACAAGGCTGCTCACAGGATGACTCCTACTGAAACAGAGGAGTTAAATAGACAGGTTCAGGAGCTGTTGAGGAAGGGCTTGATTCGAGAGCGCCTGAGTCCATGTGCAGTACCTGCAGTACTTGCACCAAAGAAGGATGGAGAGTGGCGGATGTGTACAGATTCTCGAGCTATAAATAGGATAACCATCAAGTACTGATTTCCTTTACCAAGGATGGATGATCTTATGGACTGCTTGAGTGGAGCTCAGTACTTCACAAAGATAGATCTGAAGAGTGGCTATCATCAAATACGGATTCGTGAAGGAGATGAGTGGAAAACAGCCTTCAAGACCAAGGAGGGTCTTTATGAGTGGTTAGTCATGCCCTTTGGATTGACGAACGCCCCAAGCACCTTCATGCGGCTCATGAATGAGGTACTTAAGAAGTTCTTGGGAAAATTTGTTATTGTCTATTTGGATGATATTTTAATTTTCAGCAAGACTTTGGAAGAACATTTACTGCATATTCGTAGTGTCTTTGAAAGGCTAAGAGAAGAGAAACTGTTAATTAATCTAAAGAAGTGTGTCTTTGCAAAAAGGGAGTTAGTCTATTTGGGATTTGTTATATCACCTGAAGGTCTCAAAATGGATCCAGAGAAGGTAAAAGCCATCTTGGAATGGCCTACTCCAAGGTCTGCTACTGAGGTAAGATCATTTCATGGTCTGGTTAGTTTTTACAGAAAGTTTATTAAGAATTTCAGTGGCATATGTGCACCCCTAACTGATACAATAAGAGGGGATAGAAAAGAGTTCAAATGGACTGCAGCAGCTGCGAGAAGTTTTGAATTGCTGAAGAAGAAGGTGACTGAACAGCCTGTGTTGGCACTTCCAGATTTCAGAAAAGTATTCCAGGTGGACTGTGATGCTAGTGGTAGTGCTATTGGGGCTGTATTAAGCCAAGAAGGTAAGCCTATTGCATATTTTAGTGAAAAATTGAATGATGCAAAGAAGAAGTATTCTGTTTATGATCAAGAGTTCTATGCGATAGTTCAGGCCTTAAAGAAATGGAGGCATTATTTATTGCCAAAGGAATTTGTTTTGTATACTGATCATCAGGCATTACAGTACCTAAATAGCCAAGGTAAATTGAATCAGAGGCATATGAAGTGGGTAGAATTCTTGCAGAGTTATACATTTGTGTTAAAGCATAGAAGTGGAAAATCTAACAGGGTTGCAGATGCATTAAGTAGGAGACAGTTGTTGCTTACAACAATGCAGGTTGAAGTAGTTGGGTTTGATGAACTCAAGAATTTGTACCCTGAGGATCCTGATTTTGCTGAAGCATGGAAATCTTGTAAAGAACCTGTTGCTGTAGATAGAACCAAGTGGTTAGACTATTTGATTCAGGATGGCATGTTGTTCAAAGGTAGTCAATTGTGCATTCCAAGGAGTTCCATGAGGGAAAATCTGATTAAGGAGAAACACAGTGGAGGGATGGCAGGACATTTTGGTCGGGATAAGACCATTGCCATTCTTAGAGAACATTATTTTTGGCCTCAAATTACACAGGATGTGAAGAAGTTTGTACAGAGTTGCCAGGTTTGTCAAGTTGCCAAGGGGTTTAGTCAAAATACTGGCCTATATCAGTCATTGCCTGTTCCATCAAGGCCATGGGAGGACATAAGTATGGATTTTGTTCTTGGATTGCCAAGGACACAAAGGGGTAATGACTCAGTATTCGTGGTGGTTGATAGGTTCTCCAAAATGGCACATTTCATTCCATGCCATAAAACTCATGATGCTGTCCATATTGCAGACTTGTTTTTCAAAGAGGTGGTAAGACTACATGGTCTTCCAAGGAGTATAGTTTCTGACCGAGATACTAAATTTGTGGGATATTTCTGGAGGACATTGTGGAAGAAGTTGAGAACAGACTTGAAATTCAGTTCCACGCATCACCCACAGACTGATGGCCAAACAGAAGTGGTAAATAGAAGTCTAGGCAATTTACTGAGATGTTTAGTTGGCGATAAGCCCAAGGGATGGGATTTGATTCTACCACAGGCAGAGTTTGCTTATAATAACTCTGTAAATAGGAGTACTGGAAAATCACCATTTCAAATTGTATATGGAAATAGCCCAAGGACTGCACCAGAATTGAGAAAGATAGAACAAGGGGAGAGAACAAGTGCTGAAGCTGAGGAATTTGCTGAACACATCAAGCGTCTACATGAGGAGGTTCAAGCACACATTATCAAGATGAATCAAGAGTATAAAGCTAGGGCTGATGCAAGGAGAAGACATAAGGAATTCCAAGTAGGGGATCTTGTCATGGTACACTTACGAAAAGAAAGATTTCCAGTTGGTACTTACAACAAGCTGAAAATGAAGAAATTTGGCCCCTGCAAAATTTTGAAGAAACATAACTCAGGAAATGCATATGAGGTGGAGCTGCCAGATGGTATTCACATTTCTCCCATTTTCAACATTGCAGATTTGACAGAGTATCATGATGATGGTGCAGATGAGGAGCTGGTTTTAGAGCCGTGTCCAATTCCTGCTTCTAAGAAGGAGGAGATAGAAGACATTCTAGATCATCGTGTGGGTAGGAGTACCAGAAACAGGCAGTATGAAGAGTATTTGGTCAAATGGAAAGGACGGCCAATTGAGGACTCGACTTGGATTTCAGCAGCTGAGGTTTCCCATTTGGGATTTCCTCTACCATCCATAAAGTGACAGGGTCACTTTTCAATCTACCCTGGGTGTCTGATGCAGGAGCATCCAGAGGTATAAGGGCAATCCTGTGTCACCCAAAAAAATGTACTTAGACTTAGTTTCTATTTTATGTCTTTACATTTTTGGATACCCATTTGGCTCAAATAAAGGTTCCAACTCTCATAGTTCAACTATCAGTTCATTTAAAAATCCCGAAAAAATAGGAGCATGCAATTTGACCATCATTTTGGTGACCTAGAAGGTGTGACTTGGCCAGATGAATGTAATCGAGATTTAGAGCATTCCAGAAAAAGAATCAGGTCAAAAGGCCCCACGGTTTGAAAGTTATTGCAGTTTTTCAGGTTTTGGAGAGCCCCTAAGAATGCTTCAGAGTCAGGTTTGGGGCATTAAATGACCTTGAAAAGGGTCGAAAAATGGGGGACGAGCAAAGCTTGTCCATAGGGCTATAGAGCGCTTCGAGAGCTTTCCGAAAATGTAAACGGTTCGTCAATCGGAGTTACGGTTCAAAAGTTATGCCTCCCGGAAGTTCGGCTACCGTTTCTGGATTCTTCTAGAATTGCACCGACTTCTAACGCAGCTTCCGGAACCTTCTATTTTGTCGGTGGATGCCTACTAGCACTTTCTAGAATGTACTCCTAGTCCTTAACCCTCCGAGGTCTATTTAAGGAGATTTCTGGCATTGTAAAAGGCAGTTCGGATTGGAGCTTGAGAGGAGGTGCTAAAAGGAGAAATATTCTCCAGATTTATGCTATTGTAAGCCGCAGGGCATGTTTTGAGTTTATTTTCTCCGCACTGTTTGTACCAGCTTATTTTCTCAGTTAATATAATTTCCCCTTTCTATTGTGTCTATTCTGGTTGTTGGGTTGTGTCCCCATCACCTACACTTGATAATGTGAGTGATGCAAGATCATTTCATGGTTTGGCTAGTTTCTATAGAAAATTCACAAGGAATCTCAGTTTTGTTTTTAATGCTATGATTGAGACAATGAGAGGAGATAAAAAGGATTTCAAGTGGACACATGTAGCTGAAAAGATTTTTGAGACTTCGAAACAAAAGGTTGTCGAGGTACCTGTACTGGCTTTACCCTATTTCAATAAGGTATTTCAAGTTGAGTGTGATGCAAGTGGTAGTGCAATAAGAGTTGTGTTGAGTCAAGAAGGTAAACATGTTGTTTTCTTTAGTGAGAAGTTGAATAATGATAAAAGGGAATATTTTGTGTATGATCAAGAGTTCTATGCTATTGTTCAAGATTTGAACATGTGGAGACATTATTTGCTTCCTAAGGAATTTGTGTCGTATACTAATCATAAGACTTTATAGTACTTGGGAAGTCAACATAAGTTAAATTAGAGACATACGAAGTGGGTTGAGTACTTATAGAATTTCACATTTGTGATAAAGCATAAAAGTGGAGTCATTAATCATGTTGTAGATTCATTGAGAAAAAGACATTCTTTGTTGATTGAGATAAAGGTTGAAGTTCTTGGCTTTGATGGGATGAAGGAGTTGTATGATACTAACCTTGATGTTTTTAAGGTGTGGAGAGAGAGTAGAGAACATAATCTATCAAATCATCTGAGTAAGTAGGATGAACATTTTATTCAAGAATGAATGTTGTTCAAAGGGATTCATTTGTGTATACTAAGATTTTCTATGAGAGTTAATTTGATTAAGGAAAAACATTCTAGTGGATTGGTTGGACACTTTGGTATTGATAAGACATTGAGCTTTCTTAGAGACAAGTATTACTGGCCACATATTTATAACAATGATGTGAAATTTTTCAAGTTGCAAAAGGAGTAATTTAGAATACTGGATTGTATAGACCTAGTTATATTCCTAAGAAACCTTGGAGTGACACTAGTATGGATTTTTTTCTTGGATTACCTAAGACAACAAGAGGGTATGATTCCATATTTGTGGTTGTGGATAGATTTTCTAAGATGACACATCTCATACTGTGTAAAAAGATATCTGATGTAGTGCAAGTTGTTGGGATTTTCTTCAAAGAGGTTGTTAGATTGCATGGTTGTTGAGGTGTATTGTCTCTGATTGAGATAGTAAGTTTGTTAGTTATTTTTGGAAGACTTCATGGAAGAAAATGGATACTAAGTTGAAGTTTAGTTCCACATTCCATCTAGAGACTAGTGGATAGACAAAGGTTGTAAATAGAAGCTTCGATAATTTATTAAGATGTTTAGTTGGGGAAAAACCAAGTAACTAGGATATTGTATTGGCTCAAGTTGAGTTTTCATATAATAATTTGGTGAATAGGAGAATCAGGAAAATGCCTTTTCATATTGTTACTAGAATGAAACCTAGAGGTATATCCAATTTGAGGGATATTGCTGTTAGAAATATAAGAGGAGTAACTAAGAGGGGAGGGGTGAATTTGTTACCATTAAAATATATCCTAGATCCCTTATATTTCAATGCAAATCAAAACTCTAATTAAACTATATTCTGCAGTAACTAGATAAACACACATGCACTTGGTTTACACTAGCAAATGATGTAACTCTATAAAAATTGAAATAATAAAAGTAACTTAACAAAATCTTAAGATATTTTCTATGATTAGCCTTATTAAACTTAGTTGTTAACACATAACAAAAGAGACACCAAGTTTTAATGTGGAAACCCAGTTTGGGAAAAACCACCAATTGCAACTAGTTACTGATTTTCACTCTTTTGAAGTGAGCCCTATTAGGAGCCAATCCTGTTAAAGGTTACAAAACACACTGTTAGGTGTGACCTCATTAGAGGATTTGATCACCCTATTAGGAGTGACCTTATTAGAGGTCTTTAAGACACTTCAAATATAAATACCACCTTGTTAAAGGATTTACAAATAGCTATTAAGACAACTCTATTAAGAGAGTTAGATCAATGTTACAGTGATTAGAAAGTAACAATGAGATGACATTATTTCTTATGCAGCTTAATTGCTGATTACATATCTCAATTCTAGGTTGTATACTTGATCCTTCTTGATCAAATGTATCTTTGCAGGTCAACAAGGATATTCTACTTATCCTTCCAATTCACTTCCTCTAAGCATCCTCAAATCTTTTATTTTGTTCCACACATTCAATTCTCAATTTGACCTTATATATATCTTATACATTGTCAAGTCTGATTGAATACAACTTATAATGCTTCATATTCATCTCCTTAGTCATCTAGAACCAATAATCAAATCAATTGAAGTCAATATGCCAAAACAAGAAAATCCTTCTTTAGCTGATCCTACTCGGTAGACAGTAACTCAAAAATGATTTTCTTGTGTTAACCAAGTGAACTCAGTTAACACTACATATTTAAAAAGTTCCTTTGGTAACCAAGTGAGCTCAATTAACACTGGTTCCATACAACATTTCCTTAATTAATCAAGTGATCTCAGTTAACATTAAACTTTTGCAAACTTTTTTTTGATGCCTGAATGAACATGGTAGACACTATCTTCTAGACTTGGCAAAATTTGGAATGCTTAATAGACATAGGAAATTGTCTTCATTTCTTGAGTGATCTCGACATACATTGACTAGAAATGATATGACATTTTGTGTAACATCAAAGACAACACACAATTAATCAATTATTTTCAACAATTGTTGGTGAAGAGAAGAGAAGTGTTAAGTGTTTGTTGATGTTATGAAGTCTTTGCATGAGGAAGTGAAATTGAGGTTGGAACAAAGTAATTAGAAGTATAAGGAGAATGTATAAAAGTATAGAAGATACCATGTTTTTGAAGTTGGACTTGAGGTGATGGACCATTTTAAAAGAGGTAGATTTTATATTGGTACATACAGTAAGTTGAAAATGAAGAAGTTTGGTTCTTGTAGAATCTTGAGAAAATTTGATAGTGGTAATGCATATGAAGTTGAGTTACCTAATAACATGGATATATCTCTTATATTATATGTTGTTTATTTATATGAGTATCATGAGGCAAATGATGATGATTTTGCACCAAGTGATTATCCTAAGAAGAAGATTGAAGAGATTAAACAAATACTAGACCACAAAGTTAGCAAGAGTACATGAGGCAAAGATTACTATGAGTATTTGAAGTGGAAGAATAGGCCAGTTGAAGATGCTACATGGATTTATCAATATGAGTTGGATTCATCTCAGATTCTGCGACCTTCATGATTGAAGAGAATCATTTGTTTCAACCTTGGTTGTCTAATGCAAGAGCATCTTGAGTTTCTTTTCTACCTTGCTTTTCTTTTTTGTTTTGTTGAGTTCTAGTATTGGACAAATTGTAGCTTTGGCCAATTTTCAAGTTTTAGTGTTGGCTAAGTTCCAGCTTTGACCAAGTTCATTTAGTGTTGGCCAAGTTCCAATCTGTGTTGATTGCCAATATTCACTAAGTGATACATTGGTCAAGCCTATTTGGTGGTTATTTGCCTAATGCTTAGTTGTGTCCAAGCCTTTGTTTGGCCAAGTTCCTCTATGTGTTGGATTTTTTATGAGCTGAATTTTTCATTTATTTTAAGTTGTGCATTTAATGTAAGGATCATGCATTGATATGTGTGTAGGCTGTTATGTGGTCAACTTTCCCTAATGTGATGATCTAGAATTTTCTATAGGCTATTTTGGAAAGTTTAAATAAATATGTCTAGGATTAGGTTAATTAGCATGGGAGAAGAAGTGGCATATGAAGTTAGATCAATAGTGAGATAATGGATCTCATTTTCTAACTTATAAATCATTCTTTGTCCACAACCCAAAATGCTTTATAGTTGGGCATGTTTGCAAGACATTTGATGAATCTATAAGATATTCATGTTTCTCTCTCTCCTTTGTGTTGTTCTTAATGTTATTTTATTCTATTGAGTTTACTCGACAAGGAAGTTTGATAGTTAGGTGTACCTTTGGTCCTAATTACTTGACCTACCTTGTGTTAATTCCATCCAAAACCTTCACATCATATCGAACTTGAAATCCAAACTTATCTTTAACACTAATCAATAGGACCACTAACATACCAAACTTAATCATAATAGAAGATAAATCTCCATACCCTAAATCATGAACAACACTAGGTACTTGGACAAAATGATAAGTCCCAATACAAATACTAGCTTCACAACCTCTGCAATGTCAAATTTGATTCATATCAAAGCATTTACTCAACTAGTAAACATAAAAAAAATGTAACACCAATGACAATGAATCAACAATAGCTCACTCAAGAAATCATGTGAACCTTGTAAACTCCAACAAGAATCACAATAATAGATCTTCAATATATCATCTAAATATGATAAGTCATCCAAAATTGAACAAAATACATTACATTATTTTCAACAATAATAGTATGTTGATATCAATGACAAAAAACTAATGTCAACACATATCTACAATCTATGACATGCTCAACCAAATATCCAACAATCCCCCCCTTTGGAATTTCACTCCAAATATCTCTCCCAATAATATCCAAAAGTATTATTCAATGTATGGAATTGATTTTACACATATCTCTCCCCATTTGACATTAATGGAAAAGGACAAAATATATCAAAGCTCTAAACTCACCTCAAAATGTTGATTGAAAATATGTAGTACCAAACTAAACAAGACTTCTTTCCTTAAGAAGAACCCCCTCCACATTGTATATGCTACTTTAGTATGTTAGAAACACTAAATTAAAATAATCAAAAAGCATTTGCATACTAATTTAACATAACTTCATGAGAGACAAAGTGAAGTCCTCAAATGAGAATATGAGCCATGGATAGGCTCTCTCAATGAGGATGATCACTTGATGTAGAGGTGTGTCTAATAGCTAAGATTATTTGATTATGTATGTATGCTCAAATGCTCAAATGGGATTCAATGGAGGATTTTTGATAGATTTTGGTGAATGGATTTGATGTAAAAATGGCTTCTCAAAATGACATTATGGCTTTACTTTCTAGATTGTGTTAAAATGGCTAGGGAGAGGATTCCTTAAATAGGCAAAGGGCTTGAGGGATCAAGGGCTAGGGTGCAAGGATGGGAGAAAGCTTATGGAAGGTTTAGATTGAATGAGAGGAGAGCACATGGATTGTGCTTCCTTATAGCCAATCAGGGAGTGACACATGTCACAGGGTCATTGGTTAGAGAAAGACAGGTTGAGGGGTCAACAAAGGAGGCTCAAAGCTCATAAAGACCCCGATAATGGTTTGTAAGAGAAATGAATGGGCTTGTAAGAGTCATTTATGGCTTTGTGGGCTTCATAAAATTTTATGGTTGGGATATTTTGAGGGGATAGAATTTGGCTTGGCTTAGGAAAGTCTTAAGCTTTCAGGATTGTGCAAATGATTAAGGGTAAGATTAGAGATGGCTTAGGATTAGATTAGGGATGTTAGAGATGGGCAAGTGGATGGAATTTATGAGGGTGGGTGAAGGAGGAGATATTTGTTAACTTTGGCTTGGGTTAGCAAGTCTTAACCCATGTTTAGGGAATGTGACAAGGTTAGGAGGGATTAGGATTAGGATTAAAGATAAAGATTGACATCTTCTAGAAGAGTCTAGGCTTTGGATGAGGATGAATACTTTCTAGAAGTATCTAGAACTTCTTAGGATGAGGATAAATAAGGTTTTTAGGAAATAAATAAAGTTTTATTTATTTCAAGGGTTTGGGTTGAGGAGATATTTATTAAAATATTTTTAATAAACATGAGGATTAATATTTAGTCTTAATTAAATATTTTGAGTTGGGATTAGGGGTAGGAAATGATGGGATTAGCCTTTAATCAAAATTAAAGAAGGATTAGAAGATTTTGGAAGAGGTTAGTGGTCTTAAGGAAATTGGCCAAGTTTTGGGCAAAAAATAAATAAATAATTTATTTTGGAATTTTTGGTCAATTTATTAATTAAATAATTAATAAATATGAAAATAATGCTTAAATAAGATTTAAACATTTTTGGGAGGGATTCCTTAATTAAATATTTTTAATTAAGATAAAAGAATTTAATCGCATAAAAATAAATAAATAAATTAAATAAATAAATAATTAATAAATGACAATGTCATCAAGGATTTTTCAGAAAATAAAAATACTTTATTTTCTAAAAGATTTTAGGTGTCTACATTTTGCCCCTCTTTGATGTGATGCCGCAAGTGGCATGGCATCAAAGATAAAAAAATAAGATGCCCAAGGCTAGAGCAGAAGAGGAGAGAATGGACTGGGAGATGCCCCCTCAAGAAGGTGATAGGGAGAGAAAGCGAGGCTTGACGACTTCTTGAAAAGTACAAGAATCTTGGCGGGTGGGAGGACAAAGAGGGCTTAAGAGAAGAGGTTTAGTTAGCTCAAACTCTCACTATGGGAGAATGATAAAGGGGAAAATTAGAGGCACAAGAGTAAATAAGCTTAAGACTTTCAGGATTGGGGGGAGGATGAAGGAGCAGAGTGCTATAAAAAGGAATCCAGGATAAGGGAAGGGATGATGGGATGAGATAAAGCTGAGGCAACAAGATTTCAAAGAGTCAGATTAGCGGAAGATTGGTTTTGGAGATCCCTAGGACTAGGATTGTGGGTCTCCAAAGACGAGGCTTGGTGGATTGATTGGATTGGTGGATCCCTAAGACTAGGATTGTGGATCCCTAAAGCTAAAAGTGAAGATTGATTCAAAGAGATACTGATGCATAAGCTTGGGGTAGGAGAGACAGATGCACTGGAGATGGATGGGGGATAATGGAGATGAAGGGAATCCATTGAAGCTTTTTGAGTAGGGGGATACTTCAAAGAGAAGTACCACCATGTATTTGAGCACTAGATTTGCTATAGGATTGTTGGCTAATTTCCAAGGTTACCAAGAACATCAAGGCCTTTTCACCAACTGTCTAGAGGACTGATGAACTGACTCAAAACAAACACACAAGAATTGCCCTAGCATCACACATGAATCTCAAAAAAATCAAAGTGGAACCAACATTGGGTAACCCACAAGCAGAAAAGAAAAAAAAACAAAAGACTTGATCAAGACCTTATGCCTAGATTGCCCCATTCATAGTATACCATGATATGAAAGATTGTGGTAACCTTGAGGAGGGAACAAAAATATTTTTTGGAAAAGATACTTCAAGACCCAAAAGGGAAGATTCCAAATCAAAAGAAAGAAAAAATAAAAAAGAGAATCATTTTCCAATGAGATGGGTGGGACAAGGTACTAACGGACCAAGATCAGACATGAGGAAAGCTATATCCTACAAGGATCTATCGGAGAGCACCTAAGCTAATGGATCTGGATGAGTGATGCATCTGACAAGCTGAACTAAGAAGAATAACACTTTGGTGACAGGAGATCTAGCTAAAGGATGCATTGGAATAGCTAACCAAGGGTTGTGCAATGTGTGCAAGATGTTGATCAAGGAGGAACTGACATGAGAGCTGGATAGATACAACGGTACTAAGCTAAAGAGGATGTACAAGCTGACAGACCAAGATATGTTACAAATGTACAAGGTTGTTCATGTTTTGTGTTTTTTGAGATGGAAATGTTTGTGAAGGGTGAGATGTCTGTAATAGTTGATAGGCATATAGGTAGATGGTTTGTGAAAAGCTTAAGAGAAAATGGGGTTCTTTGTGTGCATGTGATAGGATACAAACTAGGATAAAAGCTTTGGTATATAATACAAGCTAGAATATGGTAAAAGCTTTAGACAAGATTTGGATATAAAAGCTATGATACAAGGGATGATACAAGATTTACAAGTTGTGATACAAGATTTACAAGCTGAGGTACAAGATTTACAAGCTGTATAGGAGGTATTTACAGGCTTCATTAGATGTTGGATATTTGGTTGGAACACCAAGGGAACAAGCAGGTGTTTTATGGGATGGTGAGTGGAAGGATGAGGGATAGGATAGTGATAGATAATGGATTAGTCTTAGTACACAAGGTGCCTGAATTACCAAGTTTTCACCAACGTACCTATCCAAGGTGCTTTAATTGCCAAGTTTTCACCATTGGACACTTATTTCTCTTTACTGTCTTTTTGTATTTTTCAAAAGCTAAGTATACCAAGGATCTTCAGGCATAGAACTTATTGAGATGAATAATGTTAGTAGGATAATTCAAGAGTTCTCCTTTCGGTGTAGATAGCTGATAGGCTCCAGAGCCAAAGGAGGCAGTGACAACATAAGGACCAAACCATGTAGGTTCAAACTTGCCTTTCTTTTCTCAATTAGCTTGGACTTTCATATTTTCTTTGAGGACCATGTCACCCAGCTAAAAGTGTCAAGGAAGCACCTTCTTATTAAAGTTCCTTTTGAGATGAGATTGATAGACTATGAGGTGATCATAGGCACGTTGTTGCTTCTTGTCTAGGAGATCTAGCTGGGTGAGTTGAGCTACTCTGTATTCTTCATCTGATATTTGCCCTTGCAAAGATATGCACAAGGAGGGAATTTCAACCTCTATGGGTAGTACTACTTTGGCACCATAGACAAAGGAGTATGGAGCTGTGCCTATGGATGTACGGAAGGAAGTTTGATAGGCCCATAGGGCTGGATTTATTTGTAGGTGCCAATCACGGCCGAAATCATTGACAACTTTCTTTAGAATTTTGAGGAGGGTTTTGTTAGTTGCCTCTGCCTAGCCGTTACCTTGTAGGAAATATGGGCTAGAAAAGCAGTGATGGATGTGGAGGGAAGTGCATAATTCCTCCGTGTTGAAATTTTCAAAGTTACCTCCATGGTTGGTGAAGATTGTGGATGGGATGCCAAAGCGGAAAATAATGTGGTACAAGATGAACTTGGAGACCTGAACTCCTATAGCTAAAACTAGGGGGACTGCTTCCACCCATTTAGTGAAATAGTTTGTAGCTATTATTATTCATTTATGTCCATTATATGAGAGAGGTGTGATAGTTCCAACTAGATCAAGGCCCCAACAAGTTAAAGGCCAAGGTGGTGCAATAGGCTGTAGATCCTGTGCTGGAGCATGCACAAGATTTGCATGCTGCTGACATGGGAGACACTTTCTGACAAAGTCACAAGAGTCTTCTTCAATGGTAGGCCAATAGTAGCCTACTCTAAGGATTTTTCGCACGAGGACAATACCACTCATGTGGGCACCACAAAGTCTAGAGTGTACTTATTTTAATGCCATCGCAGCCTCATTTTCATCTAAACATCAAGAGAGAGTATCATGATAACCCCAACGATATAGGGTATTGGCTATGATAACATAGCGGGATGATTTTTGGATGAGATTTTGGAGTTGGGTACGTGTGAGGTGAGGGGAGATGATACCATCTTTAAGGTAAGCATGAATCTCATGGTACTAAGGGGATTGGGGACAACCAATAAATAAACATGGTTTGAGTCATCATTCACATAGGCAAGTGTGAGGAACTGCTTGACTAAAAACTCATACTGCGTAATCGCTTGGGGAATTTCCAAGAGCAAGCTGATAGTAGCCATAGAATCTTCTACTTTGTTCTACATTCGAGGCACTTGTGTAAACTAAAGCTTTGTAAAATGTTGGGTTAGTTGATCAACTAGCTCTTTGTAGGGTAATAGCATTTCATCTTTGGTTTGATATTCATTTAGGGCTTTCTTGATGATGAGCTGAGAATCGCCAAAGATTTGTAACTCAGTGATGTTCCATTATGCAGCTATCTTTAATCCTACTATGAGAGCCTCATATTCAGCTATATTGTTGGTGCTAGGGAAATGTAGCTTGAAGGCTTTTGAAATGTAATCTCCTTGAGGTGTGACCAACAATATTCCTGCCCTTGATCCACGAGATGTATATGAGCCATCAAAATAAAGTTTTCATGGGGGTTATTCTTCAATTAGACATATATGCTCATTTGGAAATTCTCTGATCAAAGAATATGTATCTACTAGAGGCGCATTAGCTAGGTGATCTGCTATAGCTTGCCCTTTGATTACCTTTTTTTCCACATACTAGATGTCAAATTCACTAAGGAGCATAACCCATTTTCCAAACGGCCTGTAAGTGCTGTTCTAGTGAGCATATACTTGAGAGGGTCAATCTTGGAGACTAGTTGGATGGTATGACTTAACATGTAGTGGCGAAGCTTTTGAGTTGAGAAAAAAACTGCCAAACAAGCTTTTTCCATAGGAGTATAATTGAGTTCATAACCAAATAGGGTTCTACTAATGTAGTAGATGGCTCTTTCTCTGCTGTAGTCATCGAGTTGTGCTAGAACTACCCCTAGAGCAGTAGGCATTGCTGATATGTATAAGATCAAGGGACGACTAGGAACTGGTGGAACCAAGATAAGGGGATTGATGAGATATTGCTTGAGATGATCGAAGCTCTGTTGACATAAAGGATCTCACTTAAAGTTTTCATCCTTCTTCAGTAAATGTGCAAATGGTGTATACTTATCTGCAAGCTGGGAGATGAAGCGTCGAATGGATTGAAGCTTTCCCTGAAGAGTGCGAAGCTGTCGTAGTGTCTGGGGAGGAGGCATGTCTAAGATAGCCTTGATTTTCTTGGGGTCTATCTCTACACCTTGTTTAGAAACTATAAAGCCTAGAAGCTTGCCAGATGTGACCCCAAAGACACATTTCTTGGGATTCAGCATGAGATGATATTTGGCTAACCTATCAAAGACTTTCTCCAGGTCAACAAGATGATCCATGAAGGTGTGAGATTTAACCAAGATATCATCCACATAATCCTCCAAAATGCTATGGATAAGATCATGGAAAATGGTTATCATAGCTCTTTGATAGGTAGCCCCAACATTCTTTAGGCCAAAAGGCATCATGTTGTAGCAAAAGGTTCCCCAAGGGGTAGTGAATGTTGTCTTATGCTGATCCTCTTCTACAATCTTGATTTGATTATACCCAGAAAATTCATCCATGAGGGATATAATTTCATGTCCAACTGTAAGGTCTACAATCATATCTATGTTGGGTAAGGGAAAATCATCTTTTGGACAAGCTTTGTTAAGATCTTTGAAATCAGTGCAAATTCTAATGTCACCAGAAGGCTTAGTGATAGGGACCATGTTGGAGATCCAATCTGAGTAGTTGATAGGTTGGATAACCTTAGCAGCTAACATTCTTTCTAATTCAGCTTTGACCAGTAACGCCACCTTGGGGTGCATTTTTCTAAGCTTTTGTCTGATGGGCTTGATCTTTGGATCGACTGCAAGATGATGAACTAAAAGCTTTGGATCAAGTCCTGGCATGTCCTGATATGACCATGCAAATCAGCCAATTTTCTCTCTTAAGACCTCAAAGAGGAGGTCAACTTGGTCTTATGATAGGGATGCAGCAATGTGAACAAGTCTAGGGATCTCTAAAGAACCGATGTTGACTTCTCTAGTATCCTCAATTAGAATAGAAGACACCTCTGGTCAATTATCTTAAGGAGGCAATGCTAAATCCTCATGTTCTGCTTGTGACTTTGGATTTTCTTATTGAGGGGTTCTCTTTGCTGCCTTAGCTAGTCCCAGATTCACCTTAGTTCTAGTTTTGGGTGTATCAGAACTAGGTTTGGGATTTTCTCCAAAATACCTCTTGGGATGTAGCTTATAGATATAGGCAGAATATGGCTTTTTTTTCTTGTGAGGAGTTTTGACTCCCATGAATCTCAGAAGTGCTTCCTCTGATGTGAACTCATCAATGTGTATGACACTTGGTTGGTCCCAATCTATGAGTTGTGGATGGGTGAGTGGTCGGTCAATGAAATGGATGGATAGTTCTTGGAGAATAGAGTCTCCGAGGAAGATTTGGTCTAGGATATCATCGTAGGCTCTCTTTTCAACTTCATTAGGAATGTCTTCAATTTTGACAAGGTTGCGGTGAATGTTTGAAAAAGCATGACCATTCTCATTGGTTTCCCTAGTTGTGGGTATGCCAAAGCCAAGACTTGACTTCGATTCTCACTTGTGTACGTCGATGGGGCACTGCATGCCTCTTTCTTCTTGTCCTAGACCACCACCTTGATAGTTCCATTTTTCAGTGATGAGCTTATGTTCTTGGGGATACTTCTAGATGAAGTGATCAAGGCATGCTTGATTTCTTGGAGGTGTATCCTTATTTAACCAATTGTTGATATCTGGAGTGAGCTCCTCATGAAGAGGGATTTTCGAGGATACAAAGGTTGTTGGGCCAAACTGTTTGTATCGAGGAGGTGGAATCTCCTTAGATTTGTGATATGTCAGTCATCCATGGGCATGTGGATCAAGTGGGACTTCCCCAACAAAAAATGCATCTGATAGAATATACTCTCCATAGCTTTTGTTATTGATCTTCACGGTAGACAGGGTGGAGGCGGGGATGGTTTCTGGGTCATTACAAGTGTGGGATGAGCTGGCGATGGATGTGCCGATATCAATTCTAGGGAAATGGTTTGTATATGAAGCTTCAACCACATTGTAGTAAGCAAAGGGTTCTGGATCGGCATGGATGGTTACCTCAGTGCCCTGATGCAGAAATTTGATGCACTGATGGTAAGTGGATGGAATGGATTTCATGGCATGAATCCATGGGCGACCAAGGAGGATGTTAAATGGTAGGTTTAGATCAATAACATGGCAGAGTGTTTCTTGGATGAATGGCCCAACCTTGATTGGCAGTAAAATAGTTCCTTCTATGGTTCTTTCCAAGTTGTCATAAGCTTTGATGTTGATAACCTCATTGATGATATCTGCCTCAGTATACCCATCTTGTTTTATGAATTTTAGGGTGCAAATATTCAAGGCTGATCCATTATCTATCATTACTCTTTTTATGGAAAAATCAGATACCATGATGGCTATGCGAAGCAGAAAGGTGTGATCTGGCTCGACCACAGGTATGTCAGTGGATTTGAATGATAGGGCACATGAGGAGGATAAGTGTCCAATGAGATTACTAAAATCAGTAGCATTGATATCTAAAGGGATAGAGGATTCTATGAGAGGACTATCAAGGATGTTTGTGTACACAAGACTAGTGCAGAGAAGGTCTAAAATGGAGATTTGGGCTGGCATGTTCCCTAGGTGTTCCAAGATATTGTATTGGTTTTTGGACAGAGCTGATGATATTGCTTGGGTTGATAGTGCTGATGGGACTGATGGGGTTACAATGTTCAATCACGCTCTTCTAGTGGTGACTACACACTTATTGTTTGGGCCTTGGATATTGATAACATTGACAGAAGGCTCTTTTTTAGATATACAATCGATGAGGCTACCATAGTCTATGTAGGATGAAGTGTGGTCATTGTTTTTCCCATGCTGTTGGTTTGGCTAGTGGTTGTTGGTATTGTTGTTGTTGGTTTGGGTAGGTACTTTTCTAGGATTTTGGTTGTTGTGAGGAGGAAATTTTTTTTTATAGATTTGTAAGGCTGCATTGGGAGAGGTTTGGGCACCAACGGTGATTTCTTTCTAATTAATGAGGTCCTGCACATAATCTTTCAGTTTCATGCATTTGAGGGTGGTGTGACCTTTCACCCTATGAAATTTTCTGTACTCATTGTCTTTGTACCATGTAGCTTTGGATTGGCCTGGGTCAATTTGCTGGGTAGGAGGAAATTTGATGAGTTTTTCCTTAGTCAATTTCTCAAAAATGACATCCAATGGCTCACCAAGGGGTGTATAGTTTCTAGGTGTAGGATGGAACTTAGGCTTTGGTCCTACAGCTACATTGATGGCATTAGCTTTATTGCTAGACCCTTGAAAGTTGGGTCTTGGATTGTGGCTTTGATAAATTTGGTGATTCTGCTATTGGTAGTTGATAGCTTGTTGATTGTTTGATTGATACGATGGGTTGGACTGATTTTGGGAAGGACCAACAATATTCACATGTCTCGTATCAGTAACCCCATCTGTTGCAATGTGCTTATTTTTGTTCCAATACCTAGACTTGTCATTTGAATGTGTTTGATTTTGGTTGGCTTCCTTGTAAATCTTGACCACACCATCTTTAATGAGTCCTTGCTCAAGGATCATTCATTTCTCTTTGATATCTTTGTAGGTCTGCAAATAGTTCATGGTCATATGGTGAGCCAAGCTAGGATGGGCATTATCAATAAACATTTTCACCAAATGGTGCTCTGGCAAGGTGCAAGAAATGCGGGTGGTAAGGGTTTGCCATCT
This sequence comes from Cupressus sempervirens, assembly GCA_028749045.1. NCBI lineage: Eukaryota > Viridiplantae > Streptophyta > Pinopsida > Cupressales > Cupressaceae > Cupressus > Cupressus sempervirens. Next base: position 391,807,741 of record CM053785.1, on the reverse strand, counting down.
TTGCAGATATTCAAGAAGGTTTTCTCCACCTTTTTGCTTAGTGTGGACAAGATCAACTGTTGATAGTTCTATTTCGACAAGATGGGCATATTGGGCTACAAATGCCTCAGAAAATTTAGCAAAGTTTTTAATTGTGCCATATGGAATTCTATAAAACCATTCAAAAGCTGGTCCGGCCAAGCTTTTGGGAAAGAGATGCAAGAGGAAGATGTCACCGTATGCCACTTCTTGGTAGTGCATGTAAAATTCTTTGATATGTGTGATAGGGTCTCCTTTTCCTCTAAATTTGTCAAGCTTGGGTATCTCAAAGTGTTTGGAAAATGGTGTCATGGTAATGGTTCTGTCAAATGGGTAAGGACACACATTCTCAAACTTGAAGGTTTTTGGATCATTTCCCTCTTAGATGTTCTTCAAAGTTGTCTTCATGGCTTCCCATTCTGAATTAATGGCTAATGGCTGGGGTGCCCCCAATGTAGGAGTGCCCTGAGGTAGGTATGTGCTAGATGGGGTAATGGAATATGGATGGCTTTTGAGGTATGGGCTGGTAGGGATTGTACATGGCTTGGGCAACTAAATGGTGGATGATGGGTTGCTGTGGTGGAGGTGGCACATATTACTGCATGTGTTGTGAGGCTTGCTATTGATATTGGATTTAAGGTTGGGATTGAGGAACATAAGTTAGCTGTGGGATAAATGGATTTCTTTGTGGAGGTAAGGTATAAGATGGTTGTGAAGCTTGGGGAAAGGATCGAGGAGCTTGTGGAACTTGACTTTGGATTTGAGGAGTTTGACCAATATATGTGGGTTGTGCCCCCATTTGGGAAGGTATCTGCATGGCAAAAGAGGCCAAGTAATTTGTGGTTGGTGGTGGTGGATTTCCTCCTAGAAGTGGCATAGAAAAATAGTTAGCAATAGGAGGTAATGGATTAGTTCATGGTGGAGGTGGTGGGAATTGAAAGCTTGGAAATGGAACTAATGGGGTTTGTTAGCTTGGTGGCTAGATTTGAAAGTTTGGTAGAGTGGTGGTAGGAGCTTGGGTCACTTGAGAGCTTGGTAGAACATTGGTAGTAGCTTGTGGAGTTTGATAGCTTTATGGAGTGAGGGTAGTAGCTTGTGGATTTGTGGCTGATGGAATTGAGCTCCAAGGACCTAGTGGAAATGATGGAATTGTGCTCTAAGCTGAGGTAAATAAGCTGGGGGTGATGAAAGGTTGATTACTTGGCCCCATGGGTGGCATCCTGGTTGTATATTGCTGAGGTTGGCCAAAGATGCTAGCACTGATTTGGGAGATGGGTGGATTTGGTAGGCTGGGTTGGAGAGTAGCAACAGTAATAGTGAAGTAAGTGAATGATAAGGTGTTTTGGGTGAAGGGGGTTTGGGATGGAGTGGTTTGGACCAATGGTGGAGTGGTGGTGGCTGGATTGGCTTGCGGAAGGGAGATTTCAACTTGAGTGGAGGATGGTATGTTTGGGTCTGTTGGATCATAACGATTGGCTTGAGGCTCTTCTTTTGGCACATATTGAGGATAATTTGAATCATAAGAGCCTATTGGGAGTGGTAGTTGTCCAAACAATAGGTGAGATGGATCTGATAAGGGAGGAGGTCTTCCAAAGTCGAAGGCTCCTATATTGTCCCTTCGGAAGTTAGCCATGATTGTTTCTTTGTTCTTGTCTATAATGGTGTTCACCAATACTGCATTTCCTAGTTGGTTCATGAAAGCTTCAATGTCAATAGGTGATGGTATAGTGTTCTCTGGGCTGAAGGATGGTTGAGTGCTCAAGGGGAGTGATGCTATTTGATCCAAATGATAAGGTTCCATTATTTCTTTCTTCTTCTTGGCTAAGCGAGTAACAGGTGGCATGAAAATGTTCCTAGGGATGAGATGCAACAATGTTGATGTATGCAAAGGGGGAAGGCTTTTCTATGCAAATGATTTCCTAGGTTGAGGCAAAGCTATATGACAAACCTAAGGAGGATTAGGTTGGGGATTTTAACTTCAAAGTTATGTTGCTAAAGCATCAAAGGTCTACTTTCCTATGTGCAAGCTTGGTGGTGATTATGTCAACTTTAAGGATAAATTGATGATCCTTCAGGAAAAACATGAGATTGACCACTTGTCGATCCCAACCTTTGGCTCAAGGTGATGAGGGATAACAAGTGACAAAGCTAGATTACCCTAGACAAAGCTTTGTCAGAGGGATAACCTCGGTGAGGCTAGTGGATTTGCCAGATGGTAGGAATGGAAAACCTTTGGCAAGGTGACAACAATTTTGAAGGCTTGGATGTGAAAATTAGGCTTTTTGGGATGCTAGCTAGGTTTGAGGGGATTGGTTTGATTCTAAGGCAAAGACCTAGATGAGATGTGTTGGTGTTTTATTTTGATGTTAATAGTACTAAAACTACTAGGCGACAAAAGGCTTAGTACCTAGATATCAGTACATACACAACCTAAAGAATAGCCAATTCTCATTATCACTTGCATATGCAAAGTATTAGGACCCAACTTCAATAAAACCTTAGACAGTTTTCTACTCTTTTGGCTCTGTAAAACCAGGGCGGGTGCACCCGGGGATGGTTCAAAGATGGAATAATTGTATGAGAATTATCCTTAGTTTCATTTTGATTCTCATCTCTAAATCCTTAAACATATAGGTAAATAATTGATAAACACATCCCTTGAACAGATATGGCCAAGAAATCTTCTATAGCTCTGCAGATGTTTCCAACAACAATGGCTAAATGAAGCTAAAACAATCTAGGCAGGCAAGTGCTGACCAACTTTGAAAATCTTACAGGAAAGATAAATGAAAAATGATTTTATGATGTATTTTGAAAAAGCTAGTTATAATATACTTCTCTTTTGGCTGAAATACTTTCGATCAGTGCCTAATCCATTGGGAATTCAGAGTCAAGTAAATTCTTAGATCTAATTTGTTGCCTTGCAACGAATTTTCATCAGCAATTCTTACCAGAATTTATCATTCAAAAATCCTTATTAACACCCGAGCAACCTCATCACATTCATCAAACCCTTTACTTAATCCATTGAATTAACAACAATAACAAATGGATGTACAGTCTTACTCAATTGCAATCAATTGCATAAGCTTTTACTCACACAACATCAAGGTAGCTCAGTATTAAAAAGGAGACAAAATTCAGAGAAGAACAGATATGGGGACAGTTCATAACTTGTATTCATTTCCTTTGAAAATGATATATCCTTTACAAAAGACCCAGAAAAACCTTCAGAGAAGAAGCACAGTTCTTTCTACATTCATCCATATCTCAGAAATTTTGACAGAAAAAGCATACTATAAATTTCTTTCCAAAAATGTTTGGACCAAAAAAGAACTAAGCACAACACTTAGTGAAAACCAAATTCGGACCCATCTTTAGCCTTGGGATCTCACTTAAATAATGTGAGATGCAACAAGCTTCAGGCTACAGTAGTTGACAGGTGTCCTTCTTTTGAAAAACAAAAAACAAGAATAACAGAAAGGTTGATTACAACAATACTTCTTGGCGGGTCCCTTTCTGTTATGCTTCTTGGTTGTTATGAACTGCTCTCGCAATCATTCCTCATCTTCAGAGTACATACCCATAAGGTCTGCAAGTGATGTATCATCTTTTGTTACATGCAAAATCACTCTAACCTGGGGATTTTCTATGTCATCATTGTTGACTACAAGAGTAACTATTACTCTTACATCTTCCTCGTCATCTTCTCCTGACATCTGTTCACTAAACTGATCTTTCCATCTGTTGAAAGTATCATCATCTGGCCAATCAAAACTTAGGGTTTCTTTTTGTATCTTTATTAAAGAATTGGAATTTTCTTCTAAATCATCGAATTCTTTTCTTATATCAGCATAATACAGTTGTATTTTTACCAGCTCTTCATTTGTCTTTGCCCAAAACCAACAGCCAGTCTCACTGATGATGTTTGTTATTCTGTTATCAAATAATTCATCCATTTCCTTTTTCCATTTGTCCTTTTCCTTTACTATATCAACAGATTCTAAGGCACAAGGAAATAGGGTGAATTTTTTAGCAAGATATCTTGAAAAACAGAGTGTCAATTTCCTCTGTAAAGAATCTCTTTTATTTTCAAAATTATCTAATTGATTCAATAAATCAAAAATTCTTTCAACCTGATGATAAGGCATTTGAACTGCAGATATACAAACAATTGTAACATCATTATTCCTTTGTCTCCACTTCTGTGCAAGAGAGTCTAGTCCATTCTTTTCTTTATTTAACTCATCTATGAGGGTTACAATCCTGGTCAACTGGTCATAAAAATCTGACCATTGTATTTTATCCCTCAAGTATGTCACACCCTGCTTCCATTTCTCTTCCTGTTGATTTCTAAATTCTATCTGCCACTCATGTAATTTGGTTTTTTCTGCTTCAAACTCCTCTGCAGTATAGAATTGGGGTCTTTCAGGGGTGTCAGGTATCTCAATAATAGGGGTAAATCCCACAGATGACTGTGGGGGATATGCAATTCTTAATGTACTGGATTCTCCCACTTTTCTCTTTCCAAGTACCTTTTCCAATTGAGATATCCTGTTTTCTAACTCAATTCTCCTCTTTACCTCTTGATTATAAGCTTCCACCACTACTTCATATTTATTATGCATATCCATCATTTCCCTCTCTTCTCTTTCCGCAGTAGCCAGGGCAAATTTAGAATAATCCACATTCATGTGGGCTGCCTGTACATTTGAAGTGTCAGCAACTCTTCTTACAATGATACTCCCTGTCAATCCTGAGTCATCAGGCTGTGATGAAGTAACTCTGGATCCTCTTCTCAGGGACCACATAACAAGGGCAGCTTGATCATTTCTGAATGCTGTACCCAAGAATTCTTCTTTATTCGGATCTTGGAGTCCTAAATTATTTGAAACAGAATTAAAAACTAATGCGTCAGCAATGTCCCAATTGGGCAATAATAAAACATTAGCATTTTTTACCATCTGTCTTCCCTCATCAGGGGTTATATTTTGGAACTCTTGAACCATTTGTTCCTTTATTAGATTTTGAATGGAGGTCTCATCCATTTCTAGATGTTCTGCTCTCATATTATTGCACCTTTGCTCAAAAATGTGCATGTTTACTCTCCACGCAAACTGATGGAAAGCCCTAGATCTTACAAAATTGTTATCAGACAAAAAATGCTGACTGGCTTGTTCCAAAACAGGGTCCAATTCCCTTCCTCTAAAATTTGCTGTAGTTAATTCAAAACTTGGTACAGGGGTTTCCTGAGGGTTCCCTTCATCAATCTTTGCTTGTGTAACAAAAATTTCTCCTTGTGACCCCATTTGTTCAAATTGCTCATTGGTGAGTTGTTCTTCCTCAACTCTTATTGGGGTTTGAGAAGGTGAGCCACTTTCATCAGGGGATTCTTCCTCCCTTATTATTCTCCTTCTTTTGGGGGAAGGTTCAGGGGGTCTTTCTTCTAGGACAGTGCTGGTGGATCCAACAATCTGTTTTTCTTTATGCACAACGGGCACCTGCTGTCGGACAATAGTATATCCTGTTTTCTTCCGTACCACCAGTGGACCTATTCCAATGTTGGGAGTGAAACCCAATTTTCTCATAATTTCTCTGGCTTTATCTGGAAAAGAATTAATAAAATGCTGTTTCTTCTCATTCATTACCTCCATTATCTCAAAGAAATTACTCATGAGCTTATGTACTTTATCTGCATTGTTTGCAGCATTACTAAGAGGACTGAAATTTTTATCAAAACAATTAATGAATTCCAAAACTTTTGAATAGACTCTCCATTTTTCTTTCTTTATTTCTTGCTCATGGAGAGAATATTCATTTCTTATTACATCTTCTGGAAAATAGAATTCATGCTGAACTGGACGCAGCTTGATTCTCAATCTAAGGGCAGAGTTAAAGAAACCTTCTGTATCACAAAAATGAGAGTGAGACACTGCCATTTTGTATTGATCCAAAAATTTATGGAGAAAGGCCCACCCTTCTTTAGTTATCACAAATTAGTGGGCTATAGTACAAGTAGGAAAAATTGATCCTGTCCCCCTTTTGTGCAAAAAGGCCTCCTCCACTCCTCCCAACTGCCACAAAAATTTAGCTATCCCTACCTTCAAGGGTACCTGATAGGGTAACACATGGGGTGTTCCTTTGAAACCATAGACCCTGATGACCGTTGAGACTGAATATGGGATAATATCTCCCCAATTATGTGACACTTTTAGATTATGGGTTTTATCCATAGGCCTGACAAGGTGCATTAATGCCTTAGGGATTCTGGGATTGTCACTCAATAAGAGGCACCTTAGTTTGGAGGCAAAGTGCCTATCAAATCTAACGAAGCTAGCATTTTCTGCTTCCCAGGTCATGTCTGCACTCCATAATTGGACTGGTAGTGCTTCCCCTTCTTGTTCTCTATTTAAAACCATTTCTTTACCAAAATAAGTGGCCCCTTTAAAAAGAAACATATGCATCAGTAAGGAATACTGACCCCAAACCTTTTCCACCTTGCCCTGTGCAATCCCCACCAATCCATGATGGATCTCATTTGCCAAGTAAGATGCAAAATCAAAAATTATTTCCACACCAAAAGAAGAGATTTGGGTGATCATATACATGAAGCTCACCGGAATAAAATCTTCTTCGCCCTCTCCGAAGACTCTGCACAGGGTCCTATATATCTCCACTGCCCTGGCATTAAAACATGATTTCTTAAAGGGCTCTTTAGAAGATGATGTTATGGTTGGGAGGCCTCCAATTTGGCCTATGTGGGCTTTCAATGCACCCTGTCTAACTACATCCCTCTTGGATATATATTCTTTTTCTAAATCTATCAGATTAATGGGCACATGATACATGGTGAGGGGCCCCAGACTGAATACCTTCCTAATCTCCTTGGGACTGATGGTAACTAAAGCCTCACCATCTATTCTCCTCACTACCTTAGTGGCTTGGTCATAGTTTTTTGCTATGGCTTCAAGCAGGTCAAAATCCATAAACACGCTGGGAACAACAAGCTTCCCAAGATCAAAATTCCAAATGTTGGCATGAGCGGCATATAACTTTCTCTCTGCAAACCATTTCTTGAATAAACTCAAACCAGTTTGAGCATCCCGGACCCAATTACCCTTATCATACAATCCATCAGCTACCCTAAGCCGAGGATTGAGTGAGGTTAACCTCTTAACTTGCACCGTTTCTACAGTGGACTCAGGAAGTAACTCAAGCAAATCATCATGCACATTTCTATCCAGGTAGTTTACTGCTCCTGTAAATCCCTTCTTAGGAGGCATCTTGGGCTATCCTCTTTAAAACTTATAAGCTCACAAAGATGATGGCAGTTTTACTTACTTGAATTCTGTCTCAATGATCCTTTGAATTCCTGCAAAATTTCAGCGAACAGATAACTTGACAATTTCTTATCAACCTTGGCACGCTTTTCTTTCAGTAATAGCTTCTGCACAAGAATGGCTTCAAATCTTTTCTCGCGTGAAATGAAACTGATGCAATCTCTCTGTATTATACTCTTTTTTTTCTCACGGACGAAGCTTTCTTGTCTAATTAATACAGAGAGTGGCACTACATTTTTTATTTAAAACTGCGCCGTTGATCTTCAAAGATCCTACGATCATGCGGTACAAAGAGAACAACTAGGAGTTATGTTTGCCATGTCAGTTATTTTACCCAATGAGAGCTTGCCACGTACATAATTCCTTCTTTTGATGGCGCTTACCTTTAGACCCACTGACGACGGAGAACACGTGTCAGCATGTCGCTACTTCGTTATGCATAAAGAACTAGCACCTTGCCATAATGAGGCGGCGACAACTGTTGATCGGACCAAGAAATGATCGAAAGATATGCTACAGGACTTCTTAAGAAAGAAGGCAGTGGGCCCATCTCGCTATGTCGCTGTAATTATCTTCCTTGCAACTCTTCATAACGAGGTAGCGAGCTCCGTTGATTCATTTCAAGCTGACATTCCAGATTTCTTGTACATTTAGTCAGGTAGGCATTAATGAGAATCGGATCTCTGCATAGCTAGCACATGTCAAAATTTATCACAATCACCTGTCATTACACGTCATCATAGATCTTGCCGATCTTTTACCATTTTATGGGGCCTCGCTAACTCGCTAACGGTGAAGCACCTCAATTTTCCGATAGCGAGGTAGCAAGCTTCAGCACTTTAAAGGATTCCATGCCGGAAAAAGCAAGGGGGTACCCAGTAATTACTTCTGTTAATTAAAACTGATTCTGACAACAGTATTTATGATAGGTCATGCCACCTGGTGTAATTATGATACAAGCAAGATGCAATGTCATCATTTTCAGATTTTCACGTGGCCTCGCTATTTCGCTAACGGTGAAGTGCCTAAATTTTCTGATAGCGAAGTGGCGAAACTTTCTGGAAACATCAACATTCCGGCTCTGATGTCAGATATTCTAGTGGGTCCTTCTCCCCCTTTTTATGGCAAATTGCAAAGTGTACCTGCACAATAAAGCAATTAAATAGCAAATCTTCGATCGCCGCACCTTCACTTCATGGTCCCACCACTTAAAAACTCAACACTCACTATCTCGCTATACTTAATGAGCATGCAACTTTCAATAGCGAGGTAACGCCAGCGGTAGATCTAATCGGATCTGACGGTTGGGACAAACAGTAAGAAAGGTAACCTGGGAGAAAGGAAAAGGAATATGGAAGCATATTCGCTTCTTTTGAATTTTGAAAATTTCGCGGCCGACCATTTATAAATAGAGATGAATATAGGGCTTATATGGTGAATATTTCTTATAGATGGTTTATCCAAAACCTTATACTTCACTTAGACATAGAACATCTAACTTTTCTATGGTTTAACTGAAAAATTTTTACTGCAGAAAAAGTCAGACCAACAGTGGCTCTGTCTGGGGATGATAGACTACTTGAGTCTATGCAAGGATTCAGAATCTATGGGAGAGCAGACCACACATTCGAGAAATGACAACTTCTTCAGAGAGCACAGAGCAACACACAAAAACAAAAACTCAGACTGTACAAGGATTTACAGAAAACAGGACGCCAGGAAAACCTAAAACTAATGTTCATGGAAGAAACTAAGTATTTTTTCAAGAAAAATACCTCTTCAAGAACTGTCCATGAACTGGCAATTCAAGAATATTATCAAATACATCTTTGATTATGTAGGAATCTTCACCCCAAGCATTCTCAATGAGATATGGGCCTAACCAAATGGGATCAAATTTGCCATGTTTTCCTTTATCTTCAATTCTGGCGTTCCACATTAAGACTAGGTCTCCATTTTCAAATTTCTTGTTTACAGTTCTTTTATCATAGAGTGTTTTGACTTGTAACTGCAATTTTTGATTTCTCAGAGATGCTTCTCTTCTGGCTTCGGTCAATCCTACCAGTTCATTCATTCTTTCTTTCATTTCATCAGTAGTATCTTCATCATATGACTGGATGTAATTGTATAATCCCATCAAATTGTTCTGGGGCATTCTAGGTTGAATTCCATACACTAAATCAAATGGAGCCACCCCAATTGCCTTCTTTACAGTTACTCTGTCAGCCCATATTGCCAACTGTAACTTGGAATCCCATGCCCTTTTATTATCGTCCAAGGTTCTCTTAATGATTTTCAATAGACTTTTATTTGTGGACTCAGCTTGTCCATTCCCTTGTGGATGATATGGGGCAGACGTTGTTCTTGTCATTCCATATTTATCACAAAACTTGATGAATTCCTCAGACCTAAAACACATAGCATTATCTGTGACAACTTTCTGTGGACATCCAAATCTGGAAATGATATTATTCAATAAGAAATTATTTACTACTTTACTCGTTGCATTTCTGGTAGGGATAGCCTCTACCCATTTTGTAAAGTAGTCAGTAGCAACCAGAATCCAGGAATAGCCAGTACTGGACTTGGGAAAAATTTCTCCTATGAATTCCAGACCCCATTGTTGAAAAGGTGCTTTAGTTTCAACTGGCTTCAGTGGAGTATTTCCTGAGAATTTCAGCTTCCTAGCAAATCTTTGACAAGGATCACATTTTTTAACCATAACTTGAGCATCTTTGAACAAAGTGAGCCACCAGAAACTAGCTCTCATTATCTTATGCGTAGTAATTTTGGCCATGTAATGTCCTCCACATACTCCAGCATGCATTTCTTTCAAAATCTCTTTTGCCCTTTCTCTGTCAACACATTTCAACAGAACTCCTTCAAAGTTTCTCCACCATAAGTTATTTTGAACAATCACATACCTGATGGCTTACAATTTAATATTCCTTTTTTCATTATCAGGCAGATGGGGAGGAACTTCCATGTGTTGCAAATAATGTATAACATTAATGTACCAGTCACACTGGTCCATGTCGCATAAATCAGTTCTGAAATCATCATTTACTAGGTTTATCTGATTAGCTTCCAGGTTAGTTTCGGCCATAAGTTTGGCCAAACCTTGACCTCTGACTAACTTAGTTATCTGCATATCAATGTTAAATTCTTGGATTCTATTGATCCATCTGCATCTCCTTCCTGACAATTCCTGTTGAGAGAAAATATCTTTAACTACAGCACTAGGTACAAAGGCAATAATAGTAGCACCTACCAAATAACTTCTGAATGCTTTTACAGCCTTTACCAAAGCATATGCTTGTTTTTCATTTATTTCATACTTCAGTTCAGCATGCTGCAGGGATTTGCTAAAAAAGGCAATAGGCTGTTCATACCCTTCTTGGTTTTTCTGTAATAAAACTGCAGCCACAGTATGGAATGATGCAAAAGAAAAGATATGCATGGGTTTTGTATAATCTGGGGTCTTCAACACTGGAGCATTTTTTATCGCAGTCTTTATATCCTGGAATGCCTGTGAAGGTTCACCATTCCAATCTATAACAGCTCCTTTCTTGAGCATTTTTGAAATGGGTCTACTGATTTCAGCGAAATTTGTAACAAACCTCCTCAGAAAATTAACCTGGCCAAAAAAGGACTGTATACCTTTCACGTTTTTAGGTTTAGGGACTTTATCAATAGCCATTACCCTTTCTGGGTCTATTTTTACCCCATCCTTGGACACTATGTGTCCTAATGACTTTCCTTCTGTGACCCCAAACGAGCATTTCTTTGGGTTTAGGGATACCCCATATTCCAGGGCTTTTATAAAAATTTTGTTCAAGTGTTTGCAGTGATCTTCAGCCTTGTTAGAATACGCTGTAAGATCATCCTGGTACACAACCATAAATTTGTCAATATATTCATGAAATGCTACATCCATGGCTCTTTGGAAAGTAGCTCCTGCATTAATCAAGCCAAAAGGCATCCTCACATACACATACGTTCCCCAAGGGGTTGTGAAGGCTATTTTGAACTGTTCACTTTCTTTTACCAGAACTTGATTATATCCAGAAAAGCCATCCATCATTGACATCAATTCAGAGCCGGTCACTTGTTGCAACATGGCTTCCATATTAGGTAAGCCATAATTATCTTTTAGAGATGCAATGTTTAGATTTCTAAAATCCACACAAAGCCTAATATCTCCATTCTTTTTTCTTACAGGAACAAGGTTTGAAACCCAAGTGGAATGCCTAATTGGTTTGATTATTCCACCATCTCTCAGTTTTGTCAGTTCTTCCTGCATTTTTGGGGCAAGGGTGGGATTGATTGGCCTCTGCTTTTGCCTAAAGGGTTTTACATTTTCTTTCAACGGTATGACATGCTGGAAAAGGTCCTCCCTATAAGCTTTAAGGTCATCATATGACCAAGCAAAAACATGCCTGTACTTCCTAAGTAGGTCAATCAATGCTTTTCTGATTTGAACTGGTAGATCTTGGCCGATGTAAACCTTTTTAGGGAATTCATTCGTTTCCAAATTCACTTCTTCTAGCTCCTGTGGTTTGGGGTCCTTTATTTCCGATCTTACTCTGTCTTGGTTATCAAAAATGTTCTCCAAGACTACCAACCCCTTAGGCATCTTATTTGTTTTTAATTGCATGATTTCTTGACCAAAAATGGTTTCCTTCCCATTTATGGTTTCAATTAGTCCATTACAGTCCATCTCCTGCCCATGGTATCTGTCTTCATTTAGCAAAAAATTTGTGATATCTTTGTCATCTTCAAACACCTGCCAATTGTCAATGTTGTCAGGTATAGAAGGTCTGTTTTGAATCTCAATCTGGGAGATTCCTGCAAATGATATTTCTTTTGGTTTGATAGCTACATTGGCCAGAAGATCAGCCATTTTATTCTTGGTTCTATCTCTCCATGAGATCCCAAATGCATCAAAGAATTCTATTTGATCCCAGACCGCGTTTCTATATTGTTTTAATCTCCTATTTTTTGAGGAGTATGTTCCTTTAATCTGAGAGATGATCAATTCAGAATCCCCTATGACACACAATTTCTTAATTTTGTGGTGTGTGGCCACTTTGAGACCTAGCAGCAATGCTTCATATTCAGCAATGTTATTAGTGCAAGCAAACTTCAAGGTGAATGAATACCTGAAGGTGTTATTTTCAGGGGATACAAAGACTACACCTGCCCCTGCACCCTCTTTAGAACTAGCCCCATCAAAGAACATTGTCCACAATTTTGGTGAATTCATGCAACATTCAACCTCATTTTCAATGATACCAGGTAAGTTTTCCACTTCCTGAATAATTAATTCAGCCCTGAAAGAATTAATCCCCGTGTCTAGGAAACAGGTGGTATCTTTGTCAATTTCTTCACCTAAGATGTGGTTAACCCTTGGTTCCCTATTTACCCTGACAGCTTTGTCCCCTATATGGAAAGTGGCATAAGTAAGGTCACATTGTAGGCTTCCCCCCATGGCGGCACTCCATTTTTTGGAAAGTAGCATCCCGTAATGTGGGGGTATATCCACTACAAGGACAGACATGGTTAATTCCACCTTAGGAAATGCATCCAGTTTGAATGGTAAGGCATTTATAGTACCTATTACTGGGACCTCTCTAGCATCCATCCCTCGGCATCTACCTTGCTTAGTATCCACCTTCAATCCTAGGGCTTCCATTACTTTAAAAGGCATTATAGTGTTGGAAGCTCCAGAATCTATCATACAATTTTTCAAGGTTTTCCCTTTTATGATTAAACTAAGGAAAAAAGGATCAATATCTTGTATGAACGCAACTGATGAATCATCTAAGAACATCTGAGGAATCTGGGATATAATACCATTTTCCTCTATTATTAATGGGGTCTGTTGGGCTACAGCTTGATTATCAATACTATTGTTGTTTGCTATTCCACCCAACCATGACAAAGCCTTATTTTTATGTTCTTCAATTCTAAAAAGCTCAGACAAGGGTACTTTCACAGTAATTTGAGATAACATGGCAATCATATCAACAGGTTCAACCACAGTAGGTTTTACAATAGTACCTAGGATCGGAGTCTTTTGAGTAGTGGGCACCACTTTTAGCTTGACAACATCCGGTTCTGATTTCTCTGGTTGCACTACGGTCTTTGTTGCTTCAACTTTCTGAAATTGAACCTTCTTTTTTGGTTCCCATTTCTAACCCTTGTTCTCCTTGATCTTAGACATATCTATACTGACTTTCTTGTGTTGATCATCTGTCTTATGAGTAGTGTCTTTGATGAACATACTAGATGGCCTTCCTGCCTCATTATTTATTGCTCTATTTCTCAAATTGTAATTACTGTGGACTTGTGAAATCATTTTGGCTGTAATTCTATCAATTTCCTCCTTGGAGGGGATTCTTAGGTTTGTGAAACCTACTTCAGAAAATGTATTGCATACCTTATCTGTATCATTCTTTTCATCATCTGAAAATATTTGCTGATGATGTAACTGGTAAGCAATTCTCTGGCTGGTAACATCGTTCTCAGGTTCTTCTGAATCAGAATCTATCAAATCATCAGATGTATTCGCCATATTGCAGCTTATATCATCATGGTTTTTTTCTTCTGTTTCTTCTTCTGCTTGCACTCCTTGAGCTTGGGAGAACGACTGGGAAACAACACAATAATCAACAGAATGAGGTGATTGGCATATAATGCACCAAGGAAAATCATCATTCATATTTATAGTATTCCTTTGCAGGGGGTCTGGGGTACCCTTATCTTTCATATTTTGGATCTGGTTAGGAACTGGTTTACCATCTTTCCATTGGGTGGTGTAAGGGTAATTCTGCATCCTAGGTTGTCTATTGAAATTGCTGTTATTCACAGGGGCTCTCTCAGTAACATTTGTCTTATTGAAATTAGTGGGATTCATTTTCTTAAGCATTTCTAAAACATGGCCTATAGTAGGTTCTTCAGGCCTTTTTCCTATGGGAGTTTTGTCACCTTCCCTTTTATTATTATTCTTAGGGTTGAAAAGCTTAGGATCATCCCTCCTCCCTAATTTTCCAGAGGCCTTTCTATTATTTTCTATATTCACTGCAACTCTATAGGCATCTCTCAGAGTTTTAGGATCCTTATCTCTCAGTTGGTAGGCCATTTTGCTATCAAAGGCATTGAAATAGGTTGTAAGACAGACGTCTTCATTTAACCGCATAAATTGAAATAGTTTGTACATCCCTTTCTGAAATCTCGCATTGAAATCAAATGTGGATTCATTTGGATTCTTCTTGATATTGTTGAACTCATTCAACATGAATCCTGCATTGGTATTGTCCCCATATTGTTCCTTGAACAATTTCTCCAAATCACTCCATGAAGTAATACTATCATCAGGCAACCTCCTGAACCAATCCCTTGCATCCTCTGTGAGTGAATGCACAAATAATTTCATCACCATGTCCTCATGTTCAACTTCATAATCATTGAGCATGTCAATGAAAATTCTCAAATGTTCTTCACCAGTAACAAGATTATTTCCAGAAAACTTGACCACTTTATCCCTTAAATCAAAAGATATGGGATGGGGGGCACCAGGAATACCGGCAAATGATATTTGTCTATATTTTTTGAGGTATATAGGCTGCTTCTGGAAACCAGGAGCGTTAGAGGTACTAGCTGCATTAGCTTGAGTTAGGAGAGCAGCTTGGGATAGCTGTGGTGGGACAAATGGGACTTGAGTGCCAATATTGGAAGATGAGGTAGGAGCAGATTGGGGTGCTTTCTAAGTCGGGATTATGGGAGCATTAACTGGTGCAGGATTTGTAGGTGGGATAGACAAACTAGGCCATGAATTCAATGCAGAATTAGACTTTATGAATTGGATTTTCCTTCTGGTCTCTGCGGCCTGAGCTTCATTTTCAACCTTCTCAAGTTCTTTTGCAAGGTCTTCCTTCTCCTTTCGAGCCTTCTCTAGTTCTAGATCTAATTTTGATATGGAGGGTTGTATAGGTTTGCTCGGTATAGCTTGAGGCTCATTTATTTGGATTCCTACAGCCTTGCCTTTCCCTTTATCTGGAACTGTTCCAATGGGCTCTATTGGATTAACTTGAATGGGTTTATAAGCTTGAACTTGAGCAATAATTGGTTCTTGTCTTTGATTTAGGAGTTTTTCCTGTTGTTGAACTTTAGCTCTTAGATTATCAATATTTCCAAAGACGTCCTGATGGAGAGTGGGGGTATTCTCTTCTAATTTTTTATTTTGCTCTTTCAAAGCAGCCATCCTTCTTAGCAGAGTATCTCTTTCTATTATTGCATCCAAAGTGGCTCGCTCCCTTTCCTTTTCAAGACGGATGCGCTTAGCTTCTTCCTCAGAAATCCATTTCTTCAAAAATCCTATTTCAGATTGCACTTCTTTAGAATCAGCAGAGGTTGCCTCAGAATCAGCAGGATCATCTAGATCTATAAGGTTCGGTTCCATATATGGGGCTACTCTGGGATTAAAAAGGTTATCAGATGAACTCCTGAATCCTAGCCTACAATTTATATTTGCTACAGGCCCTGGTCTGGGTGAAGCAATTCCCATAGTAGATATGTCTTTATCTTGAAAAACTCTCTGATCTGGTAATGGGGTACTGAAAATACCTCCTAAAAGTCTTGTATTTTCGGATTCAGAACTAAGCGAAGATGATTCTCTTGCTATTATCGGTTGATAATGGGAATTTACAGAGGCATTACCTCTAGGCTTCCAAGTAGGATTTGGATCTATTCTTTTCTTATTTTGGTTCTTCCTACCACCTTGGGGTAAATCAGTATACATTGATACATCGGGATTGGCTCTCATGTAAGCCCTTGTGTTTTTTCTCTTGTCAGCCATATTCTCCTTTTGTTACAATAAGCACTAGCTTCAAAACCTTGACTGAGTCGCCACCCTTTTTCAGGAAAATATAATAACACTCCTTACTGACAGAAAGAAAACAATACACGAGCGGGAACAAAAATATGGCACAAAGAGATCAATCACTGATGTTGTAAGACTGCAACTCTTGCTTGTTAGATAAGACACTCGGATAAGCTGGATGTGTCAGTGTGTAGCAATGGTACTTGGGTTTATATCTTCTTTAGATTCTCAAGTTTTGACACTAATGAGTCCCCAGCAGAGTCGCCATTTTGTTGGTGTTTTATTTTGATGTTAACAGTACTAAAACTACTAGGCGACAAAAGGCTTAGTACCTAGATATCAGTACATAAACAACCTAAAGAATAGCCAATTCTCATTATCACTTGCATATGCAAAGTATTAGGACCCAACTTCAATAAAACCTTAGACGGTTTTCTACTCTTTTGGCTCTGTAAAACCAGGGCGGGTGCACCCGAGGATGGTTCAAAGATGGAATAATTGTATGAGAATTATCCTTAGTTTCATTTTGATTCTCATCTCTAAATCCTTAAACATATAGGTAAATAACTGATAAACACATCCCTTGAACAAATATGGCCAAGAAATCTTCTATAGCTCTGCAGATGTTTCCAACAACAATGGCTAAATGAAGCTAAAACAATCTAGGCAGGCAAGTGCTGGCCAACTTTGAAAATCTTACAGGAAAGATAAATGAAAAATGATTTTATGATGTATTTTGAAAAAGCTAGTTATAATATACTTCTCTTTTGGCTGAAATACTTTCGATCAGTGCCTAATCCATTGGGAATTCAGAGTCAAGTAAATTCTTAGATCTAATTTGTTGCCTTGCAACGAATTTTCATCAGCAATTCTTACCAGAATTTATCATTCAAAAATCCTTATTAACACCCGAGCAACCTCATCACATTCATCAAAGCCTTTACTTAATCCATTGAATTAACAGCAATAACAAATGGATGTACAGTCTTACTCAATTGCATAAGCTTTTACTCACACAACATCAAGGTAGCTCAGTATTAAAAAGGAGACAAAATTCAGAGAAGAATAGATATGGGGACAGTTCATAACTTGTATTCATTTCCTTTGAAAATGATATATCCTTTACAAAAGACCCAGAAAAACCTTCAGAGAAGAAGCACAGTTCTTTCTACATTCATCCATATCTCAGAAATTTTGACAGAAAAAGCATACTATAAATTTCTTTCCAAAAATGTTTGGACCAAAAAAGAACTAAGCACAACACTTAGTGAAAACCAAATTCGGACCCATCTTTAGCCTTGGGATCTCACTTAAATAATGTGAGATGCAACAAGCTTCAGGCTACAGTAGGTGACAGGTGTCCTTCTTTTGAAAAACAAAAAACAAGAATAACAGAAGGGTTGATTACAACAGCACTTCTTGGCGGGTCCCTTTCTGTTATGCTTCTTGGTTGTTATGATCTGCTCTCGCAATCATTCCTCATCTTCAGAGTACATACCCATAAGGTCTGCAAGTGATGTATCATCTTCTGTTACATGCAAAATCACTCTAACCTGGGGATTTTCTATGTCATCATTGCTGACTACAAGAGTAACTATTACTCTTACATCTTCCTCGTCATCTTCTCCTGACATCTGTTCACTAAACTGATCTTTCCATCTGTTGAAAGTATCATCATCTGGCCAATCAAAACTTAGGGTTTCTTTTTGTATCTTTATTAAAGAATTGGAATTTTCTTCTAAATCATCAAATTCTTTTCTTATATCAGCATAATACAGTTGTATTTTTACCAGCTCTTCATTTGTCTTTGCCCAAAACCAACAGCCAGTCTCACTGATGATGTTTGTTATTCTGTTATCAAATAATTCATCCATTTCCTTTTTCCATTTGTCCTTTTCCTTTACTGTATCAACAGATTCTAAGGCACAAGGAAATAGGGTGAATTTTTTAGCAAGATATCTTGAAAAACAAAGTGTCAATTTCCTCTGTAAAGAATCTCTTTTATTTTCAAAATTATCTAATTGATTCAATAAATCAAAAATTCTTTCAACCTGATGATAAGGCATTTGAACTGCAGATATACAAACAATTGTAACATCATTATTCCTCTGTCTCCACTTCTGTGCAAGAGAGTCTAGTCCATTCTTTTCTTTATTTAACTCATCTATGAGGGTTACAATCCTGGTCAACTGGTCATAAAAATCTGACCATTGTATTTTATCCCTCAAGTATGTCACACCCTGCTTCCATTTCTCTTCCTGCTGATTTCTAAATTCTATCTGCCACTCATGTAATTTGGTTTTTTCTGCTTCAAACTCCTCTGCAGTATAGAATTGGGGTCTTTTAGGGGTGTCAGGTATCTCAATAATAGGGGTAAATCCCACAGATGACTGTGGGGGATATGCAATTCTTAATGTACTGGATTCTCCCACTTTTCTCTTTCCAAGTACCTTTTCCAATTGAGATATCCTGTTTTCTAACTCAATTCTCCTCTTTACCTCTTGATTATAGGCTTCCACCACTACTTCATATTTATTATGCATATCCATCATTTCCCTCTCTTCTCTTTCCGCAGTAGCCAGGGCAAATTTAGAATAATCCACATTCATGTGGGCTGCCTGTACATTTGAAGTGTCAGCAACTCTTCTTACAATGATACTCCCTGTCAATCCTAAGTCATCAGGCTGTGATGAAGTAACTCTGGATCCTCTTCTCAGGGACCACATAACAAGGGCAGCTTGATCATTGCTGAATGCTGTACCCAAGAATTTCTCTTTATTCGGATCTTGGAGTACTAAATTATTTGAAACAGAATTAAAAACTAATGCGTCAGCAATGTCCCAATTGGGCAATAATAAAACATTAGCATTTTTTACCATCTGTCTTCCCTCATCAGGGGTTATATTTTGGAACTCTTGAACCATTTGTTCCTTTATTAGATTTTGAATGGAGGTCTCATCCATTTCTGGATGTTCTGCTCTCATATTATTGCACCTTTGCTCAAAAATGTGCATGTTTACTCTCCACGCAAACTGATGGAAAGCCCTAGATCTTACAAAATTGTTATCAAACAAAAAATGCTGACTGGCTTGTTCCAAAACAGGGTCCAATTCCCTTCCTCTAAAATTTGCTGTAGTTAATTCAAAACTTGGTACAGGGGTTTCCTGAGGGTTCCCTTCATCAATCTCTGCTTGTGTAACAAAAATTTCTCCTTGTGACCCCATTTGTTCAAATTGCTCATTGGTGAGTTGTTCTTCCTCAACTCTTATTGGGGTTTGAGAAGGTGAGCCACTTTCATCAGGGGATTCTTCCTCCCTTATTATTCTCCTTCTTTTGGGGGAAGGTTCAGGGGGTCTTTCTTCTAGGACAGTGCTGGTGGATCCAACAATCTGTTTTTCTTTATGCACAACGGGCACCTGCTGTCGGACAATAGTATATCCTGTTTTCTTCCGTACCACCAGTGGACCTATTCCAATGTTGGGAGTGAAACCCAATTTTCTCATAATTTCTCTGGCTTTATCTGGAAAAGAATTAATAAAATGCTGTTTCTTCTCATTCATTACCTCCATTATCTCAGAGAAATTACTCATGAGCTTATGTACTTTATCTGCATTGTTTGCAACATTACTAAGAGGACTGAAATTTTTATCAAAACAATTAATGAATTCCAAAACTTTTGAATAGACTCTCCATTTTTCTTTCTTTATTTCTTGCTCATGGAGAGAATATTCATTTCTTATTACATCTTCTGGAAAATAGAATTCATGCTGAACTGGACGCAGCTTGATTCTCAATCTAAGGGCAGAGTTAAAGAAACCTTCTGTATCACAAAAACGAGAGTGAGACACTGCCATTTTGTATTGATCCAAAAATTTATGGAGAAAGGCCCACCCTTCTTTAGTTATCACAAATTGGTGGGCTATAGTACAAGTAGGAAAAATTGATCCTGTCCCCCTTTTGTGCAAAAAGGCCTCCTCCACTCCTCCCAACTGCCACAAAAATTCAGCTATCCCTACCTTCAAGGGTACTTAATAGGGTAACACATGGGGTGTTCCTTTGAAACCATAGACCCTGATGACTGTTGAGACTGAATATGGGATAATATCTCCCCAATTATGTGACACTTTTAGATTATGGGTTTTATCCATAGGCCTGACAAGGTGCATTAATGCCTTAGGGATTCTGGGATTGTCACTCAATAAGAGGCACCTTAGTTTGGAGGCAAAGTGCCTATCAAATCTAACGAAGCTAGCATTTTCTGCTTCCCAGGTCATGTCTGCACTCCATAATTGGACTGGTAGTGCTTCCCCTTCTTGTTCTCTATTTAAAACCATTTCTTTACCAAAATAAGTGGCCCCTTTAAAAAGAAACATATGCATCAGTAAGGAATACTGACCCCAAACCTTTTCCACCTTGCCCTGTGCAATCCCCACCAATCCATGATGGATCTCATTTGACAAGTAAGATGCAAAATCAAAAATTATTTCCACACCAAAAGAAGAGATTTGGGTGATCATATACATGAAGCTCACCGGAATAAAATCTTCTTCGCCCTCTCCGAAGACTCTGCACAGGGTCCTATATATCTCCACTGCCCTGGCATTAAAACATGATTTCTTAAAGGGCTCTTTAGAAGATTATGTTATGGTTGGGAGGCCTCCAATTCGGCCTATGTGGGCTTTCAATGCACCCTGTCTAACTACATCCCTCTTGGATATATATTCTTTTTCTAAATCTATCAGATTAATGGGCACATGATACATGGTGAGGGGCCCCAGACTGAATACCTTCCTAATCTCCTTGGGACTGATGGTAACTAAAGCCTCACCATCTATTCTCCTCACTACCTTAGTGGCTTGGTCATAGTTTTTTGCTATGGCTTCAAGCAGGTCAAAATCCATAAACACGCTGGGAACAACAAGCTTCCCAAGATCAAAATTCCAAATGTTGGCATGAGGGGCATATAACTTTCTCTCTGCAAACCATTTCTTGAATAAACTCAAACCAGTTTGAGCATCCCGGACCCAATTACCCTTATCATACAATCCATCAGCTACCCTAAGCCGAGGATTGAGTGAGGTTAACCTCTTAACTTGCACCGTTTCTACAGTGGACTCAGGAAGTAACTCAAGCAAATCATCATGCACATTTCTATCCAGGTAGTTTACTGCTCCTGTAAATCCCTTCTTAGGAGGCATCTTGGGCTATCCTCTTTAAAACTTATAAGCTCACAAAGATGATGGCAGTTTTACTTACTTGAATTCTGTCTCAATTCTCCTTTGAATTCCTACAAAATTTCAGCGAACAGATAACTTGACAATTTCTTATCAACCTTGGCACGCTTTTCTTTCAGTAATAGCTTCTGCACAAGAATGGCTTCAAATCTTTTCTCGCGTGAAATGAAACTGATGCAATCTCTCTGTATTATACTCTATTTTTTCTTATGGATGAAGCTTTCTTGTCTAATTAATACAGAGAGTGGCACTACATTTTTTATTTAAAACTGCGCCGTTGATCTTCAAAGATCCTACGATCATGCGGTACAAAGAGAACAACTAGGAGTTATGTTTGCCATGTCAGTTATTTTACCCAATGAGAGCTTGCCATGTACATAATTCCTTCTTTTGATGGCGCTTACCTTTAGACCCACTGACGACGGAGAACACGTGTCAGCATGTCGCTACTTCGTTATGCATAAAGAACTAGCACCTTGCCATAACAAGGCGGCGATAACCGTTGATCGGACCAAGAAATGATTGAAAGATACGCTACAGGACTTCTTAAGAAAGAAGGCGGTGGGCCCATCTCGCTATGTCGTTGTAATTATCTTCCTTGCAACTCTTCATAACGAGGTAGCGAGCTCCGTTGATTCATTTCAAGCTGACGTTCCAGATTTCTTGTACATTTAGTCAGGTAGGCATTAATGAGAATCGAATCTCTGCATAGCTAGCACATGTCAAAATTTATCATAGTCACCTGTCATTACACGTCATCATAGATCTTGCCGATCTTTTACCATTTTACGGGGCTCGCTAACTCGCTAACGGTGAAGCACCTCAATTTTCCGATAGCGAGGTAGCGAGCTTCGGCACTTTAAAGGATTTCGTGCCAAAAAAAGCAAGGGGGTACCCAGTAATTACTTCTGTTAATTAAAACTGATTCTGACAACAGTATTTATGACAGGTCATGCCACCTGGTGTAATTATGATACAAGCAAGATGCAATGTCATCATTTTCAGATTTTCACGTGGCCTCGCTACTTCGCTAACGGTGAAGTGCCTGAATTTTCTGATAGCGAAGTGGCGGAACTTTCGAAAACATCAACATTTCGGCTCTGATGTCAGATATTCTAGTGGGTCCTTCTCCCCCTTTTTATGGCAAATTGCAAAGTGTACCTGCATAATAAAGCAATTAAATAGCAAATCTCCGATCGCCGCACCTTCACTTCATGGTCCCACTGCTTAAAAACTCAACACTCACTATCTCGCTATACTTAATGAGCATGCAACTTTCAATAGCGAGGTAACGCCAGCGGTAGATCTAATCGGATCTGACGGTTGGGACAAACAGTAAGAAAGGTAACCTGGGAGAAAGGAAAAGGAATACGGAAGCATATTCGCTTCTTTTGAATTTTGAAAATTTCGCGCCCGACCATTTATAAATAGAGATGAATATAGGGCTTATATGGCGAATATTTCTTACAGATGGTTTATCCAAAACCTTATACTTCACTTAGACATAGAACATCTGACTTTTCTATGGTTTAACTGAAAAAATTTTACTGCAGAAAAAGTCAGACCAACAAGATGGATGAGCATAACTGATTTAAAGGGATAACCTAGAATGGCTGGCTTTCCTACAAAGATGACTATAAAGTGAAACTTATGCAAGAAGATGTGGAAAAATAAGGGGGCCTAATCATAGAAATTATGCCTAGTTGGTAAGACATAAGCAGGGTTAACTCCTAGATGCTTGCTAAATCTGATAGTGCGATCTAACCAACCGTCCTGACAGGTTTTGTCAGCCGCTTTGTCTTCTGCTTTGTGGAGTTTGGAAATTTGAGGGCTTGGTGTTACTTCCTTTCTCTTGGCTGAAATTTCTTGGTATGCTTGAGAGGGCTTGAATTTGGCTTTGTGAAACTTCTATTTGGGTTTGGGTTGTTCTGACATAAATTCTTGAATCTGTTTGGCTTTGAGAGATCATGGTTGTTTTGCTTCAACTTGTTCAACTTCTAAAATAGGCAGTGACTACGCTAAGTGTGCCCTAAGCTAGGATTGACCAAGTTTGACAAACATTCATTCAACAAGTAAAATATTAGGCAATAGATAGGAACAACTAGATAGAAGTTTTTGATTCTCAGAATGTGATACGTGTGCCAAGAAGTGTGTATATTCTAAAAATGTTTCGATTAGTCACTTCAAACACATTAACATCCTAGATGGTTGTCTACAAGGCTGAAAATTGGTTTAGCTAGGGAGTCCTTGATATATCCAAGGTACATGAGGCCCAAATCTATAGATGAAACCGAAGTAATGTCACACAGCCGAGAGGAGCGGTAACCCACTTCTCCTCTTTCACTTCTCAAGGGTATAAAGTTCCTTGAGGCTTAGCCTGATTGACAAAATTTTGATCCCAAGAGAGGTGTCTTTGGATTCACCTCCTGATCTATATACTCTGCCAGAACATTGGAGTTGAGGTCATCCCAAGGGGGATGAAATCTCCAAGAAGGCCTCCTAAAAGCTAAGACAAGATTTTGGATCCTAATCTTATGCACCCAAGATGGCCTTGAAAGATGACAAGGGGAGAGAAGACTTGCATGATCTTGGGCTAAAAGATGGAGTTCTTTTCCAACTGACGCTTTAAGTTTTCTGATCTAGACCTTTTGAAAACACATGTGATTTAAGATGCAAAGGTTCAATTTCAATTTTAAATGCACCAACAAAAGAGAAGTGATCGAAGAATGAATATACCAAGAAGATTTAGGGTCAACAAAAAGTAAACTCGCGCACCCAGAGGCCCTCCACGTCAAGTATCGATTGATTTTATTTAAGGCATTCAAGATTGAGTGTGAGTTTGTTTTAAGCCCAAAACAAAGATGTGTGTAAAGCTCAATTTCAAGCGTGTGCCCGGAGGCCCTCCATGTCAAGATTTGTTCAAATTTTATGCCCAAATGAAGTGTTAGCAAGACTAATGTGCATTCAAGAAATTTTTTATCTTAGAAAAACCAATAAAAACTCAAGTGAGTGGAATTTGATTTTTGTGGAGCACTTAACACCTTCTTAGGTAGACCCATCCCCATATATGGCGATGATATTGCAACCAATGGTTAGAATGATGGGCGATTAAAGAGGGTGAGTCCAACAACAAATTCACTCAAAGTGTCTTTATTTGTTTTTATAACTTAGAAAGTTTCTAAAATGTAGATTCTTTTTATGCCCTAAAAGATGAAGTGTGAGATATTGTAATGATTAATTGACCTTTTGCATTCAAGATTGGATTTTTTGTTTTAATCATGCATTCATAAAAAACAAACAAACTTGATTTTAATCCATGGCACTCAAGAGTGATTTTAGCAACATGCATTCAAAGACAAGTGATTAAACATTCAAGTTTTTTTCCTTTGAGCATTCAAGAATGAGATTTTGTGTGTTGTTTTAAGAACTTTGAAGTGCTTTGTTTTAACCTTAGATCATTCAAGATTGTTTTGGACTCAAAAGTGAAAATGACTCTTTGAACTTTGGTTTTCATTCAAGATTTTGTGTTCTAGTTTGCATGTTTTAAGCCCAAAAATGATATTCCTAGATTGTTTTGATGTATGAAAAACCTAAGAAACATTCAAGATTTTGCAACAAGACATTTTTTTGGAACAAATAACAAATATTTTAGGATAATTTTGGCAACCATTTAGGACTCTTAGTTTTCATGAGATTTTTAAAAAAACTTTAAAATATTTGCAAATGAGGTTCATTTTATCCTTGATTGATGCTTTGAGTTTGATTTAGATTTTAGTGTGCACTTAGTGTTGATTTTGAACCTTTTGAAATGGAAACTTGAAGTTCTTTTTAAATTCCCAAAAATGAAGTGTTCCTAACTTTGCATGAATGCATCTAAAACCTTGATGTTGCAAGGATGCAAATGATTGGATTGGTTTAGTTTCACTTGTTAAAAGATTTTTTTTATGCAAATTTTTAATTTTTAATGGATTTAAGTATGATTTGGGGGTTCATTTTATGCACTTCAAAAAAAGTGTGTATGATTTTGCTTCCTTAAAAAAAAAAAAGGCCAATTTATACAATCTTACCAATCACAAAAACAAGCAAAATTAGTCAAAATTAGCAAATGACATACAAAACTTGACTAAAAAAGCTAATGAAGATGACCCATGCGGGGTCCCACCAGGCATGCCAAAATGTATATGCTACTTTAGTATGTTAGAAACACTAAATTAAAACAATCAAAAAGCATTTGCATACTAATTTAACATAACTTCATGAAAGACAAAGTGAAGTCCTCAAATGAGAATATGAGCCATGGATAGGCTCTCTCAATGAGGATGATCACTTGATGTAGAGGTGTGTCTAATAGCTAAGATGACTTGATTATGTATGTACGCTCAAATGCTCAAATGGGCTTCAATGGAGAATTTTTGATAGATTTTGGTGAATGGATTTGATGTAAACATGGCTTCTCAAAATGGCATTATGGCTTTACTTTCTAGATTGTGTTAAAATGGCTTGGGAGAGGATTCCTTAAATAGGCAAAGGGCTTGAGGGATCAAGGGCTAGGATGCAAGGATGGGAGAAAGCTTATGGAAAGTTTAGATTGAATGAGAGGAGAGCACATGGATTGTGCTTCCTTACAACCAATCAGGGAGTGACACATGTCACTGGGTCATTGGTTAGAGCAAGAGGGGTTGAGGGGTCAACAAAGGAGGCTCAAAGCTCATAAAAACTCCCATAATGGCTTGTAAGAGCAATGAATGGGCTTGTAAGAGTCATTTATGACTTTGTGGGCTTCATAAAATTTTATGGTTGGGATATTTTGAGGGGATAGACTTTGGCTTGGCTTAGGAAAGTCTTAAGCTTGTTTAGGATTGTGCAAATGATTAAGGGTAGGATTAGATATGGCTTAGGATTAGATTAGGGATGTTAAAGATGGGCAAGTGGATTGCATTTAATGAGGGTGGATGAAGGAGGAGATATTTGTTAACTTTGGCTTGGGTTAGCAAGTCTTAACCCATGTTTAGGGAATGTGACAAGGTTAGGAGGGGATTAGGATTAGGATTAGGATTAAAGATAAGGATTGACATCTTCTAGAAGAGTCTAGGCTTTGGATGAGGATGAAGACTTTCTAGAAGAGTCTAGAACTTCCTAGGATGAGGATAAATAAGGTTTTTAAGAAATAAATAATTTTTTATTTATTTCAAGGGTTTGGGTTGAGGAGATATTTATTAAAATATTTTTAATAAACATGAGGATTAATATTTAATCTTAATTAAATATTTTGAGTTGGGATTAGGGGTAGGAAATGATGGGATTAGCCTTTAATCAAAATTAAAGAAGGATTAAAAGATTTTGGAAGAGGTTAGTGGTCTTAAGGAAATTGGCCAAGTTTTGGGCAAAAAATAAATAAATAATTTATTTTAGAATTTTTGGTCAATTTATTAATTAAATAATTAATAAATAAGGAAATAAGATTTAAACATTTTTGGGAGGGATTCCTTAATTAAATATTTTTACTTAAGATAAAGAGATTTAATGGCATAAAAATAAATTAATTAATTAAATAAATAATTAATTAATAAATGATGATGTCATCAAAGATTTTTCAGAAAATAAAAATACTTTATTTTCTTAAGAATTTTAGGTGTCTACACACATTAATCCAAAGAAATGGTATTTTGATAATGCACTAGACTAATGTTATCCCAAGCTTATTAGCTTTGATCAAAAGAGGCTCTAAGCCTAATCTTGTTTCTCATATTCTCAAATGTACCCTTTATAAAAGACTTACTAAAGATATCTACAATATGTTCCTTTATCAAGACATACTAAAACTTTACATCTTTTTTACTGTCTTTATCTCTCAAGAAATAATACTTATTTAAACATTCTTTGTACTTAAATGTTGTATATGATTCTTTGACATACTTATAGATCTAGACTTATCACATTCAGTAATAATATGTGTACATAATGTAATTGTGTATTCATGAAACTTTAATGTAGAATGCAGATAGACTAACAAAAAGCTAGACTAAACCCAAGATATCATTGTTAGAATGTAATCTCTATGAGCATCTCATGTTTCCCTAAGTACAACTGCTAAGGCTGCTCTTAGACTAGCATCTTAGTGACATTTCTAGAATGGAAGTATGCTAAAAGATGTAGATCTACAAGGATGCATGCAAGATCCAGGACTAAAAATGCAGATTATATGCTATCAAAATGGATATGCAACAAGCTAACATGTAACAAATGATGCTAAATAAAATAAAAGAAATGCTAAAATGCTATGAACTTGCTAGAATGATAATGCTAAAATGATGAATCAAAATGTGCCTATAGTGCAGATGCCTAAAACTTGGGTCCTTTGCCTCTTGGATTTCCCTCCTATTTATAGGTTTTCAGATGGGGCTGGGGTAAGAATCAAGATTTTCACCTTTGACTAATGGGTGAAAGTGAAACTAAAAATATCTCATAAGAGACTAGGAGGAAGAGTCCAACAGACTTGGTTTTGAGGATAATTGAGGATATTTCTAATTCTTTTAAAATGAAAAAGGGAGATTCTCAATTTTGTGAGGATAAATGATTTTATGTTTTAATAAATGTCTTATTTATTCTCAAAATTTTGTCTTTTTCCTCCTTTTTTTCGAATTTCATTTTATGAATTTGAATTGTTTTCTCCTCTTTTAAAGTTGATTTAGGTCTTGTCAATTTGATAAATAATTAATGACCTAATGCGATTTTTTGATTTGAAATTCTGTTGTGTGTCTTCTAATTTTCTCTTTAATTTACATTGATTGATCAAAATTGCATGATTTAGGTCTTTGCCAATTTTTGAGTGTCTACAAATGCCCCTCTTTGAGCTAATATGTGAAGCATATTAGTTCAAAGAATGTCTTGACTTTCTAATTTTAGGTCAATTTTTGATGATTGGATTTCTGTTCAATGATATTTTGACATTTTGTAGTTGTTGTGGTGTCTATTTGTTGATAATTTGATGCTTGATTTTTGATGATTTGATGATTGGTGTTGCGATGTTTTTACTTAGATACCTTGGTTTCGATTGATTTGATGTTTGAAATTTTGGTTGGGGAAGGATGTTTTTGATTTTTCAAAAAAATTTGATGCCCTCGACTAATTTGGAGGCTAGGATGATTGCCATGGAGGCTTGGATGGGTGAGGTATTGAGTACCCTACAAACATTTATAGCTGTGATGACACTAGGGCCACCACTACCACCACTGCCACTAAGGATAAATGGGGCATCGATGAATTAGACAATTGTGATCTGATAGGTTGCACCATTGATAGATGTGACAGAGTATGTGCCTTGAGAGGGGATGAGTGCCCCCAGTAAGCAGGGACCATCAGATCAGGTGCCTATGCATGGATGAGTATACATTATGTGTTGTGGCCTCACTTTTCATCATGTATGGTTATTCTTTTGATGTTTATTTGATACTCATGCTAATGTACTTGGTTGATCCTTGGATTCTGTGATTTATTGACATACTTGTTATGTGATCTTTGGATGTTCTCATTGATGTAGTTTATCTGATATTCATGTGGATTTTGGCCTTTGGATGTATTGTCCAATTGTTTCTTTTTCTTTATGAGATATCCAAGCTTATAGATGTTCAAATGTGTGGACTTGTTATATCATGGGCTCATGTATGCATGTGATGGTTTGATTTGATGGATATGGTAGTAGTAGATGCAGATGTGTATATATATGTGTGAATTATTAATCTAGCATGACAAAATGGATAATGATTAAAATAAATGACATGGCAGTAATTATGTAATGAAAAGGTGATGTGATAATATGAGTGTAATTACATGAAATGAAATATGGTAGAATGACATTGGATTTAATGAAATGAGATGTAATGGAATGTAATAAAATGGAATATAATGAAACATAATAGAATGTAATGTAACGACATAAAAATATAGTAAAATAGAAATTAGATGTGATGAAATGAGATGTAATGGAATGTAATAAAATGGAATGTAATGAAATGACATTTGGTGTAATGTAACATGATGTAATGAGATGTGGTGTGATGTAATAAAGTGATTTGTAATGTAATGTAATGGAATGAATTGTGAAAAAAAAAGAATTGTAATGGGATGAATGTGGTGGTAATTTAATGAAATGTGATAAAATGTGGAAAGAAATGATATGTGATGAAATAATATGTGAGGTAATGAAATGAAATAGGTAAATGAAATGGAATGAAATGTCTAGTGAACAAAATGACATGTGATGAAATAATAGGTAATGAAATTATCAGAGCTAATGTAATGAAATGAAAAGAAATTGGTAAGTGAATAAAAAATGTGATGAAATGGAAAGGAAATGGAAGTAATACGACGTAATGAGAGGAAATGTGATATGAAGTATGATAAAATAGGATTGAATGTAATGGAATGAAAATGAATGTAATGTAATGAAATGAACTTTGTTGTGATGTGATGCAATGTAATGTAATGATATGTAATGAAATGAAATTTGTTGTGATGTGATGTAATTTTATGGAATGAAATAAATATTGAAAGGAAAAGGAAAATGTAAATGAATGAATGTGTGGCAAAGTGTCGTGGAATGGAACATGATAAAATGAGAATAAAAATGTGAAGTTGGGATGTAATGACATGAACTGATAAATAAAAATGTGAGAAAATGTAATGAAATAAAATACGATAAAATGTAATGTGAAAAATGGAATGTGAATGAAGGTGAAAAATGGAAGGAAATGAAATTGTCTGAGACTCAAAAGTTATAAGATGGGATGTCAACTTTTGAGATTCAAAAGCCATGAAATGAAATAGATGAAATGTAGGAATTAAAGGTAATGTGATGAAGAACACGAAATGCA
Organism: Cupressus sempervirens; assembly: GCA_028749045.1. NCBI lineage: Eukaryota > Viridiplantae > Streptophyta > Pinopsida > Cupressales > Cupressaceae > Cupressus > Cupressus sempervirens. The sequence continues at coordinate 391,777,392 of CM053785.1, read as the reverse complement.
AGTCACAAATGTAGAAAAATAGGGAAGGGAAATATAATAAAAATGAAATGAACTGTGATATGTAGGGAAATGAAATGTTGGGGGGGGGGGGCGGGAATGACGTGTGATGTAGTGAATTATGATGAATGAAAAGAAAATGAAATGGAATGTGACAAAATGAAATTGTTTAAGATTCAAAAGCCATGTAATGCAGTAGATGATGTGGTGAAATGTGATGCATGTTGGTGATATTGTGAGGAGACAAAGTCCATGATAGCAGAGTGTTAAAGCTCACCTTGATATTGATGTTTTTATTTGTTATTGGATAACCAGTTGTGAATTTGCTGAATGATGTTGGGAAGGCCTTCTTGTGTAATCCTAATTTATGTGCCAACCATTTATTTTTAAAGAACCCAAGGCGAAAATATAAACTAAATGAATGCAACTAACTGTCACTTTATAAAGAGATGCAAAATTAATTGTCATCATAGAGCATTTAATAAAAGGTGACTAAGTACAATCGCCCCTAGCTCAGGTGTGTTGAATTGAATACTATGTCACATCGAGGAATACCAGCAAACATGAACAATGTACATGAAAAGTATGAGAATTCTTACAAAGCAAAGTTATATCCATAGAAGAACAAAAATAGGCACACAAATAGTCACATGTTAGCTAGAAAACCAATAAAATATCATGACTTCATCCCAACACCTCTAGTAAAACACATCAGCTAGGGAATAGAAGTACATAATAGTGAAAAAAACATTTTTTGCGGACCTGGCATGCTACCAGGTGTGTAATAACTTGTCAAGTTTGTCCAGTTCTATTTGGGAGCAACTATTTATAATGGCTAGATAAGAAAGCATGGGATGTTTCAGCGATAATTTAGTAGCGGATTCTATTTTGCATTGTGCCAGCTTTTCCAAAGCCCAACAAGATGTTTTGGGACATAACTACACTGCTTCTTAATACCATTGAGACACTTTAGATGGTATATAACCCATCAGAGTTGGAGTAAGGTAGGAATTGAAAGGAATTTTGGGGTGTTGTTGATTTTTGCAAGATGTTGTGGTTATGTTCGGTAAGTAATACTCTTTTTTGAACATTTTTGGCAAATTTGGATAATTTTTGAACTCTTTTTGGTAATTTTAGATAATTTTTGAAATTTTTGGTAATTTTAGGCAATTTTTGAATTTTTTTTTTGGTAATTTTAGATGATTTCAAATTTTTTGGGAGTGGAATGGAGGATGTGAGTGAGATTTGTTGGAATATGGAGGTAACTAGGACCATGTGAGTTACCTAAAGAGGCAATGAAGGGGGGTCAAGACATCAAATGGGTCGACTAAGGGCTAAAATAAACATTGGAGATCACTGGCCAAGGTGGATAGTTGAGATGTACATTGATTTTCCTACAGTTCACGCCTATGGTATCTTAATACATAATCGAATTTCTTGTTTCTCCCAATTTGTGGTTCTTCCTTTGTTGCTATCATACTAGCTGTCTCTACTACTACAAGCTATGTTGGATGCTAAGGGACCACTGAACTATAACCCATAAGTGTTTCTCAATGGGGTATGTGTGAAATGAACTTGATTGTGCTAGATAAGCCTCAAACAAGAAAAAATTGTCACAGAGACAATTGGTCGAGTATTGTCTTATTTATTTTTTAAAAGCATTGAAGGACTTGTGTTGTTTAGGGAAGTCTAAAGGTGCTATCTCTCACTCCTTTTCAAACCCTGCCCCCCTCCCCCCTAGAATTTTTTGATATTTTTGATTTTTTTCTCAGAGCTCTAGACATAAAACCATTTGAGATGAATATTATTGATGGGTTCTGCTAGGTTTGTGCCATCACAATATGAAAGTCTATAAGTACCAATCCCAAAGGACTCTGTGATAATGTAAGGACCAATCTAATTGGCCTCCCATTATCCTTTCTTTTCCCTATCCACTTAGTTCTTAGGGTTTTCTCAGAGCACTAGGTCACCAATATGGAAAACACGGGGTTTGACCTTTTTGTTGTAATGTCTTGATAACCTATTCTGATACACTTTGAGGTGTTTATGTGCTACATGTTGAGGTTCTTCTAACAACTCTAGCTTCTCTAGAAGGGCGACTATGGGGTGATCCCACAATAATGGGTTCCACTTTTTGTCCAATTTTGACACTGAAATCAATATTTTTGAAACAAACCTTATGTTCGAGTGATTGTATCTCTAAAACTATGAATAATTTCAAGATGACATAAACTAGTGATTTCTAGTACTCTATTCCTACTTTGTAACCATATTTTTTAATTTAAACAAAATAAAATTATTTATGTCAATTTTTTCTTCTCCTCTGAAAAGTGGTACATATTAAAATTCAATATTTTTAAAGAGTGACAGTTTGTTTGACACATATAACTCTTTTTCTAGAAAAGATAATGAGTTAATTCTTTTGGCGTTGGATTTGTAACATCAATATCTAGAGAATGCATTTGGTCTGATTCAATTTGATTGAATATTGTATAGTGTATGAAGCTTTGAAGTGACACCAATTGTAATTCAGACATACATTCGTTTTGACATAGATAACTTGAACTCAATTTATCATAAATCTAATGTTTTTTTTAATAGGAAGCTATCTCAATGACCCATTTCCTAGACATTATGCAATTTTTTTGACCTAATTTACTAATTTTCCTAAAGTGTTGAAGTTAGTTGACGTTCAATCGGTAATGAACCTATAATGAGTTAAACTCATATTTGAAAGTCTTAATGAATATAATAAGTATTACAATTATAGTCATTGGAAAGCATGCTCTAAGCAACACAAATTGACATTTTTTATTTTACAATAGGAGATCAATAATTTTCAATTTTGGCTGTCAAAAGAGCCAATTTTATTTTATTTTCAGAAAAGAGGGTCAAAATTTTGTAATTTGACATGTTCATTGTGAACATACATAATGGGTTCGCTACGAACATGTGTTTGCATGAACACACACCCTTAAGTTTTGCTAATATATTAATGAGGTATGTTTGTAGCGAACATGCCTAATATATGTGAAATATGTTTTCTGAGAACATTATTATAAGATATGTTTGCTGTGAACATGGTTAATATGTTTGGGCAAACAATTGATAAATGCGATTTGCAAATTTTGCAATTTTTTTGGATTTTTTTCATCCCACAAAAGTGGAACCCATTATATTGGGTTCACCCTATGTAATCCTCATCTAAAAAGACATCCCAAAGAGTAACTCTCAAGGATGGGATCTTAACCTCTAAAAGCAGAATAGCTTCACAACCATAAACCAAGGAGAAGGGTGTCACACCCGGAGGCATCCTAATACTTGTCCTGATGGCCCAGAGGTTGGGGTTCAACTATAAATGCCAATCCCTCCCAATGTCATTGATAGTTCTTTTGAGGATGTTGATAATGATTTTAATGGTGGCTTCTACTTGGCCATTGCCTTGGGGATAATAAATTGATGAGGAGTGGTGTATAATGTGAAACTTTTTACATAATTCATTAATTATTTAATTTTTAAAGTATAGGGCATTTTCCATGAGAATGGCATGGGGTATGCCAAACTAACAAATGATATGGTTTAGAATGAAGGAAGAGATTTGTTTTCCCATAGAGTCAGCAAGTGGCACTGCTTTGACCCACTTGGTGAGGTATTCTGTAGTGGTGATAATCCATTTATGTCCACCAGAGGATGGTGGATGGATAGCTCCAATTAAATCAAAGCCTCACTAATAAAAAGGCCATGGTGTGGCTAAAGGGTTGAGGTTTTGGGCTGGTATATGAAAAAGGTTGCCATGGATTTGACATTTTTTGCAAGTTTTGACATAGTCGATAGAATCCTTTTCCATAGTTGGCCAAAAATACCCCATCCTAAAAATCTTCTTTGCTAGTGTGATCCCACTGGAGTGTGACCCGCAAATCCCTACATTGATTTCTTGCAGAGTGACTCTAGACTCATCATTTTCAAGACATCTAAACAAAGTACCATCAAGACCTTTCCTATATTGTGTATTGGCCACCAAAGTGTAATGTCAGGTTTGCCAAATGAAATTTTGTTTTGGATTATGTGAGAGGTCAGACGGAATGGTATTATCATAGAGGTAAGTGATGATGGGGTTATACCAAAGGGAATCAAGATTTTCTAAGTGGAAAATGATAAGGGAATTAGGTTGAATAAACATGGTTTGAACCACCTCTTCTACTAAGAACTCATACCGCTTGTACTTCTCCGAGAGCTGCAGTAAGGAGGCCAAGGTGGCCATAGCATTTTCTACTCTATTCTTCTCTCTGGGAATTTGTTCAAAAGTAATATGAACAAAAGATGCCTTGAGTGTGTCAACCATATGTTTGTAATGCAATAAATTTTCATCTTTAGTTTGATAAGTGGCAGTGACTTGATTGATGATCAATTGGGAGTCTCAATAAACCTCTAGTGCTATTAGTTTCCATTCTAAAGCTAGCTTGAGACCCAAGACCAAAGCTTCATATTCTACCATGTTGTTGGTGCAGGGGAAAATTAGTTTGTAATACTTAGGGATGGTAACACCTAGTGGCGTGATGAACAAGATACCAATGTCTGATCCATGGTATGTGTAGGAACCATCAAAATAGAATTTCAATGTTATTGGCCCAGTCTGAAGAATGTGCATATCTAGGAAATCTGCTAGGATAGGATTTGAAATCTCTATATGTGCATTTACCAATTGATCAACAATGGCCTATCCTTTGATTTCCTTCCTATGAAAATACTCAATGTCAAATTCATTTAGGATCATCACCCATTTGGCCAACCTTCCTGTTAATGTTGTTTTGCTAAGAAGATATTTGAGGGGGTTAATTTTGGATATGAGCTTGACTTTGTATGTTAGAAGATAGCGACGTAGCTTTTGGGAAGCAAAAACTATGGCTAGGCAACCCTTTTCAATAAAAGAGTAATTGAGCTCCTAGTTCACAAGGGTATGACTGATGTAATAGATAGCCCATTCTTTTCCTTAGTCATTTCTTGTTCTAGGAGGGCTCTGATTGATTTATCTATTAAAGAAGTGTACAATAGCAAAGGTTTGTGTGATACAGGAGGTACCAACATGGGCAAATTCATCAAGAAGGTTTTGAGTAAGTCAAAAGATTTCTAACACTGATCATCCCAATGAAAAATTATATCTTTTTGTAGCAAGTGGGTGAAAGGTACACACTTTTTCCCCAACTGAGAAATGAATTGACAAACTGATTGAAGCCTACCCTAAAGAGAACATAATTGACTCAAATTTTTTGAGGTTGCATGTTGATTATGGCTTGGACCTTTTTAGGGCCAGCTTCTATTCATTTGGTTGAGACAATGTATCCTAGAAGCTTGCCTGATATAATGCCAAAAGCACATTTCTTGGGATTGAGCCTAACTTTGAATGCTTCAAGGTAGGTGAATATCTTGGCTAATATGGGGAGATGTTATTCTTGACTATGGGATTTGGCAAGAATGTCATCCACATAATATTCCATAAAAATATGCATCATCTCATGGAAGATAGTGGTCATGGCCCACTAATAGGTGGCCCTTGCATTCTTTAGCCCAAAGGGCATCGAATTCCAACAAAATGTGCCCCATGCACAAGTGAAGGTTGTTTTCTCTTGATCTTTAATTGCTATCCTGATCTGATTATATCCTTAAAACCCATCCATGAGTGAAAACATGGAATGACTTGATGTTAGATCGACAATGGTTTCGATGTTGGGAAGGGAGAAATCATCTTTGGGACATGCTTTGTTTAAATCTCAGAAATTGATGCAGATGCATATGCTACCATTCTTCTTTGATATGGGGACAATTTTGGATATCCATGATGCATACGCCAAGGGCTAGATGAAATTGGTGTTGATTAACTTTTCTAACTTTTCTTTGACTAACAGAGCTATATGGGGATGCATCTTTCTAAGCTTTTATTTTACTGGCTTAACCTCCAAAGAAATGTTGAGATGGTGGAGGATTAAAGTTGGGTCTAAGCTAGGTATGTCTATGTAAGACCATGCAAAGTTTATCTGTCTTTCTTCGAAGAAGTGGATGAATGCCTTTCTTTCCTCTATGCTTAAGGACTATGCCAAATAAATGACCCTTGGTTCTTTCTCTGTGCCAATGTTGACTGGTTCTATTGGTTCAATCAAGATGGAAGATCTTTCCTCAGAACATTCGAGTAGAGTATCAATCACCCCATTTGTGGGTGCTACAGTTGGGTTTTCACCTTTGGATGTGTCACTTCTATTTGTTTCTATTTTTTTCTTGAGATTTGCCACAACTTGGTAGTGATTATTGAGGTTGTGGAATGCTTGACCTATTCTAGTGTGATTGAGGTAATTGATACCAAACCCGGCTATATGCCTTGTATTCTTTATTGATGAGATGGTTCAACTGTGTTACGGTAGATGAAGACTTCGTGGTCAGTGTCAAAATGAGGGATGTGGTGAGGCTTGATTATATCCTAGTTAATGAGTTTGAGGTGGACTAGGGAGCGTAATTCACAATATGGAAAGGGCTCAGTGGGGTTTAGGGACATGACTTCATTGGATGGCTCATGCATTGTATTTGTCAGATCTATGACATGAGCTTCTTCTAGAGTATTAGGAAAAGTCAAACTTGCAAGAGCCTCATAGTAGTCATCTTTGACTTCTATTGAAAGAAGTTAGGGAATAGGGTTTGAAACTAAGACTCTTCAACATGTTCCTCATCTTGATCTAAGTTGTTGATACAGGAGCATCCAAAGGTATAATGGCAATCTTGTGTCAACCAAAAAAATGTACTTAGACTCAGTTTTTGTTTCAAGTGTTTTCATTTTTGGATACCCATTTGGGTCAAATAAAGGTTCCAAATCTCATAGTTCCACTATTAGTGTTCGAGGATAGAGTATTTGAACACCTTGGGATACATGTAAATGCCAAAAAAATAGGAGTATGTACTTGAGCAATCATTCTGGTGAACTAAAAGGTATAAATTGGTCAAAAGATTTTAATTTTAATTTAGAGCATTCTAGAAAAAATAATTAGGCCAAAAGGCCCCAGGGTTTGAAAGTTATTGCAGTTTTTCAATTTTTGGAGAGCTCTTAAGAATGCTTTAAAGTCAGGTTAGGGGCATTAAATGACCTTGAAAAGGGCCAAAAAATGGAGGAAAAGCTAGGCTTGTCCATAGGGCTATAGAGCACTTTGAGAGCTTTCTAGAAATGTAAATAGTTTGTCAATCAGAGCTACGGTTCAAAAGTTATGCCTTTCGAAAGTTCAGTTACCGTTTCTGGATTCTTCTAATTTTGCACCGACTTCTAATGTGACTTCTAGAGCCTTCTATTTGATCAGTGGATGCCTACTAGCACTTTTTAGAATGTATTCCTAATCCTTAACCCTTTAGGGTCTATTTAAGAACATTTTTGGCATTATAAAAGGCAATTCGAAGTGGAGTTTGAGAGGAGGTACTAAAAGTAGAAATTGTCTCCAGACTTATACTATTGTAAGCCCTTAGGGCATGTTTTGAAGTCTATTTTCTTTGTATTGAATGTAATATCATATTTATACACTTAATACAATTTTTCCTTTCTTTTTGTGTCCATTCTATGCTTGGGTCGTGTCCCCATCAAGTGGTATCAGAGCTGGTTTTCCTAAGTGTGTAGACAGAGCGCCGACTGTGAGGCAGTTTGTACCAGGACTGTGTGGTTGTGGGTTTGAGTTAAGAAGATACATACATGAAGAGAGCATGGTGGAAGGGCTAGAGCTATTAATCTTGAGTAGGTTAGAGCCCTCCAAAGGCAGGTACAAGCTTTGCAGGATGAGCTCCGTAGAGGAACAAATGTTGTTGTAGGCGATGAAAGTGAGGATGACAATAAAGAAGAAGAAATTGGACCAAAAGGGGAATTTGATGGGGAAGTTTTGAATCAAGTAGAGGAAAGGATTTTCAGGGCCATTAATAAGTTTGGGAAAAGACCTACGATTGATGTGGGTGTATTTTCAAGAAATTTGAAACCAGATGAGTTGATCGATTGGATCAATGAACAGGAAGAATACTTTGAGTATGAGGATATCAGGGACCCAGCTAGGGTTAAGTTTGCAAAGGCCAAAATGAAAGGACATGCCAAAATCTAGTGGCAAGAGGTTCAATTGGAACAAAATAGAAGATGAAAGGATAATATCACAAGGTGGGATCTTATGGTGGACAAATTGAAGAAGCAATTCATTCCTGTTGATTATGAGCTTGATTTGTTTAAGAAGATGCATGGGTTAAAGCAAGTGGGAAAATTAGTCCAAGAATATATAGTGAAATTTTATCAACTTTTGATTAGGGTAAGGCATACAGAATCAAATAAGGAGAAGGTTGCTTGTTATATTAGTGGGTTGCGACCTAACATCCAGGAGGAATTAAGTCTGGTAAGATGGACCAGCATTGAAGAGGCATACTAGTTTGCCCTACAAGTTGAAGAGAAGCTAAATAAGAGGTTTGAAGGGAGAAAAAGAGGGTGTGGTCAAGGAGGAAGGGGTAGTGGTAGGTCATCTGGAGGCCGAAATGAAACTCAAAAGAAAAATGAAGATGTGGGTACTAGCAGGAACCAAAGGAACGCCGGTTTCAATCGCTCCCGTGATCAAGACTTTGGAAATCAGAGTGGAAGAGGTAGAGGATGTGGAAAAGGAAGAGGAGGATTTCATGGTACCTATTTCCATTGCAATGAAGAAGATCATTGAGCCTTTGAATGTCCTCAACGACAAGGAAGGATAGATAGGAGAGCTGAGGGTCAAGCTAGGGTTGCTCATGTGGATGAGGATGCACAATAATCACATTCAAAGGATGTAGAAAGAGGAGAGACTTTAGTAAATGAAAGGGTCATACTAAGTGGTGAGATTGAACTAGGACAAAGGAGGAGTTTATTCCATACCAGGTGCAAGTGTGAGGATAAATGTTGTGATGTGATCATTGATGGTGGTAGCACTGATAACTTGGTATCAAAGGAGATGGTCTCTAAGCTGAAGCTCAAGAGGGAGAAACACCCCCAGCCCTATCAGATTGCTTAGGTGAAGGATGATCATAAGGTCCTAATAAGTGAACAATGTTTAGTGAAATTCAAAATTGGGAGTTACCATGATGAAGTTCTTTGTGATGTTATTCTAATGGATGTTTGCCATCTATTGTTTGATAGACCATGGAAATTTGATAGGCATGCAGTACATGATGGTCATGCAAACACATACTCTCTAACAAAGGATGGAGTTCACCACAAACTGAAGCCCATGAAAAAGGAAGGCAAAAGGGTATGTAGCAGTGCTAGGATTTTTCTTGTTGATGGAAGGAAGTTTTTAGATGGCATGAAACATCAGCATATGTGCTATGCTTTGATTCCTAGGAAAGATAAAGAAGGTAGTAGTGAAATACCACTTGAAGTTTCAGATTTACTAGGTGAGTTTGGAGATATTATCTCTGATAATGTTCCAGAAGGATTACAACTAGTAAGGCAAATCAGTCATCAGATAGATTTAATCTCAGGAGCTAGTTTGCCTAACAAGGCTGCTCACAAGATGACTCCTACTAAAACTAAGGAGCTAAATAGACAGGTTTAGGAGCTATTGAAGAAGGGCTTGATTCGAGAGAGCCTGAGTCCATGTGCAATACGTGTAATATTAGCACCAAAGAAGGATGGAGAGTGGAGGATGTTTACAAACTCTTGAGCTATAAATAGGATAACCATCAAGTATCAGTTTCCTTTGCCAAGAATGGATGATCTTATGGATTTCTTGAGTGGAGCTCAGTACTTCACAAAGAAAGATCTCAAGAGTGGCTATCATCAGATACAAATTCAAGAAGGAGATGAGTTGAAAATTGCCTTCAAGACTAAGGAGGGTCTTTATGAGTGGTTAGTCATGCCCTTTGGATTTCCAAATGCCCCAAGCACCTTCATGCGGCTTATGAATGAGGTACTTAAGAAGTTCTTGGGAAAATTTGTTATTTTCTATTTTGATGATATTTTAATTTTCAACAAGACTTTGGAAGAACATTTATTGCATATTTGTAGTGTCCTTGAAAGGTTAAGGGAAGAGAAACTGTTAATTAATTTGAAGAAGTGTATCTTTGCAAAAAGGGAATTAGTCTATTTGGGATTTGTTATATCACTTGAACGTCTCAAAATATATCCAGAGAAGGTAAAAGCCATCTTGGAATGGCCTACTCCAAGGTCTGCTACTGAGGTAAGATCATTTCATGGTCTAGTTAGTTTTTACAGAAAGTTTATTAAGAATTTCAGTGGCATATGTTCACCCCTGACTGACACAATAAGAGGGGATAGAAAAGAGTTCAAATGGACTGTAGTAGCTGGGAGAAGTTTTGAATTGCTAAAGAAGAAGGTGACAGAACAACCTGTGTTAGCACTTCCAAATTTTAGAAAGGTGTTCCAGGTGGATTGTGATGCTAGTGGTAGTGCTATTGGAGCTATATTAAGCCAAGAAGGTAACCCTATTGCATATTTTAGTAAAAATTTGAATGATGCGAAAAGAAAATATTCTGTTTATGATCAAGAGTTCTATGCAATAGTTCAGGCCTTAAAGAAATGGAGGCATTATTTATTGCCAAAGGAATTTGTTTTGTAGACTAATCATCAGGAATTATAGTACCTAAATGGCCAAGGTAAATTGAATCAGAGGCATACGAAGTGGGTAGAGTTCTTGCAGAGCTATACATTTGTGTTGAAGCATAGAAGTGGAAAATCTAACAGGGTTGCAGATGCACTAAGTAGGATACAATTGTTGCTTACATTAATGCAGGTTGAAGTAGTTAGGTTTGATAAACTCAAGAATCTGTACCCTGAGGATCCTAATTTTGCTGAAGCATGGAAATCTTGTAAGGAGCCTGTTGCTGTAGACAGAACTAAGTGGTTAGACTATCTAATTTAGAATGGTATGCTATTCAAGGGAATTAAATTATGTATTCCAAGGAGTTCCATGAGGGAAAATCTGATTAAGGAGAAACATAGTGGAGGGATGGTAGGACATTTTGGTCAAGATAAGACCATTTCCATACTTAGGGAATATTATTTTTGGCCTCATATTTCACAGGATGTGAAGAAGTTTGTACAAAGTTGTTAGATTTGTCAAGTTGCCAAGGGATTTAGTCACAATACTGGACTATATCAGCTATTGCTTGTTCCATCAAAGCCATGGGAGGACATAAGTATGGATTTTATTCTTGGATTGCTGAGGACAAAAAGGGGTAATGACTCAATATTTGTGGTGGTTGATAGGTTCTCCAAAATGGCACATTTCATTCCATGCCACAAAACTCATGATGTTGTCCATATTGCAAACTTGTTTTTCAGAGAGGTGGTAAGACTACATCGTCTCCCAAGGAGTATAGTTTCTGACAGAGATACCAAATTTGTGGGGTATTTCTAGAGAACATTTTGGAAGAAGTTGAGAAAGGACTTGGAATTCAGTTCCACACATCACTCGTAGACTGACGACCAAACAGAAGTGGTAAACAAAAGTCTGGGCAATTTGCTGAGATGTTTAGTTGGGGATAAGCCCAAGGGATGGGATTTGATTCTACCACAAGTGGAGTTTGCTTACAATAACTCTATAAATAGGAGTACAGGTAAAACACCATTCCAAATTGTATATGGAAGTAAACCAAGGACTGCACCAGAGTTGAGGAAGATAGAGCAAGGGGAGAGGACAAGTGCTGAAGCTGAAGAATTTGCTGAACATATCAAGCGTCTACATGAGGAGTTCCAGGCACACATTACCAAGATGAATCAAGAGTATGTTGGGTGATGCAACACGCTCCCCTGCCCACAGGTGGTTAATTATGTGGTGTTCCATGTTCACTAACAGTCATGGCTTTTGGTGCAATGGAAAATGGGCCCCACAATTGGTATCAGAGCCTGGTTTTGGCTTGTCATGGGTTCAAATCTCCCCGGTGCCTTCCCGACCCGTGTAAGCACCTGGTATGCGCATCGAGGGGGAGATTGTTGGGTGATGCAATGCACTCCCCTGCCCACATGTGGTTAATTATGTGGTGTTCCATGTTCACTAACAGTTATGTCTTTTGGTGCAATGACAAGTGGGCCCTACAGAGTATAAAGCTAGGGCTGATCAAAGGAGAAGACATAAGGAATTTCAAGTAGGGGATCTAGTCATGGTACACTTACGGAAAGAAAGATTTCCATCCAGTACTTACAACAAGCTAAAAATGAAGAAATTTGGCTCCTGCAAGATTCTGAAGAACCATGACTCAAGAAATGCATATGAGGTGGAGTTGCCAGATGATATTCACATTTCTCCTATTTTCAACATTACAGACTTAACAAAGTATCATGATGATGGTGCATATGAGGAGTTGATGTTAGAGCCATGTCCAATTCTTTCTTCTAAGAAGGAGGAGATAGAAGACATTCTAGATCATCGTGTGGGCAGGAGTACCAGAAATAAGTAGTATGAATAGTATCTGGTCAAGTGGAAAGGACAACCGATAGAGGACTCAACTTGGATATCAGTAGCTGAGGTTTCCCATTTGGGATTTCCTCTACCATTCATAAAGTGACAGGGTCACTTTTCAATCTACCCTGGGTGTCTAATGCAGGAGCATCCAGAGGTATAAGGGCAATCCTGTGTCAACCAAAAAAATGTACTTAGACTCAGTTTTTGTTTCATGTGTTTTCATTTCTAGATACCCATTTGGGTCAAATAAAGGTTCCAACTCTCATAGTTCCACTATCAATGTTCTAAGATAGAGTATTTGAACACCTTGGGATATGTGTAAATGCCAAAAAAATAGGAGTATGTAATTGATCCATCATTTTGGTGAACTAGAAGGTGTAAATTGGTCAGAAAATTATAATTGTAATTTAGAGCATTCCAAAAAAAAGAATCAGGTCAAAAGGCCCCATGGTTTGAAAGATATTGCAGTTTTTTTAAATTTTTGGAGACCTCCTAAGAATGCTTCAAAGTCAAGTTAGGGGCATTAAATGACCTCAAAAAGGGCCAAAAAATGGGGGACGAGCTACGATTTTCAAAAATGTAAACGATTTGTCAATCGGAGCTACGGTTCAAAAGTTATGCCTCCCGAAAGTTCGATTACCATTTCTGGACTCTTCTAATTTTGCGCCAACTTCTAATGTGACTTCTAGAGCCTTCTATTTGGTCAGTGGATTCCTACTAGCACTTTCTAGAATGTATTCCTAATTCCTAACCCTTCAGGGTCTATTTAAGAACATTTCTAGCATTGTAAAAGGCAGTTCAGAGTGGAGTTTGAGAGGAGGTACTAAAAGGAGAAATTATCTCCAGACTTATACTATTGTAAGCCCTCAGGGCATGTTTTGAAGTCTATTTTCTCTATATTGAATGTAATAGCATATTTACATAGTTAATACATTTTTTTCTTTCCTATTGTGTCCATTCTATGCTTGGGTCGTGTCCCCATCAGTTGTTTGTGGTACTCCAATTCTCAATGAAGTGGGTCTTGGACCATGAGTTGTTCCTTGTATAGCCAAACTTTTAGAGGTGGGTATGTGAACAACATCACATTCTTTATTATGAAGAGAGTCCTTAAGTAATGATTCAAATTCTCATTTAGTGGAATCATCATCATCTTTTTCATTAGAGGTATTTATGTTAGAATTCTTTAGAATAACTGAGAGGGGGGGGGGGTGAATCAGTTATTCAAGGTCTAAATAACCTAATAATACTTTTTCTCAAATTATAGTGAATCCATAAACTTTTCATTCATCCAAGATTAGCAAATTATAGTAAATCAATATGCAAAGATAAAACATACAAGATCAACACATGACACAATGATTTACATGGAAACCCAATTTGGGAAAAACCACCAGTAACATGCTACTTGATTTTCACTTTTCTTAAGCGATGCCCAATTAAAAGCCTTCCCTGTTAAAGGCTTACAACACACTGTTAAATGTGACTTTGTTAGAGGATTTCACCATACTGTTAGGAATGGGCCTGGTCAAAGGACTTTAGAACATTCACTTGGAATGTCACCCTGTTAAAGGATATACAACATGGCTATTAAACCAACCTAAGTCCATAGGATTTAAACTATCTGTTACAATTTCTAGAGAGTAACAATAATGACTTTTTGATTTGATACAACTTACAACATATCTTGCAGATTTCATATCACACTTTAGTTCAGTCCTTTTGCTTGGATTTAATCACCTCAACTCTAACAGCTTGTCATCTCAAGCTTCCTCTCTTCAAGTCTTCTTACTCATCATACCAATGCAACCATATCTGTGGTCATCTATTGAAGCAGAGTAACTATTCTTTCTTACTCCTTAGCACCTCCTTTAGCACTTTATGCTTTCATGCTTGACCTCTTCTCTCTTCTTGCTTCGCAGCCTTATGACTCATTAAATAGAAATCTAGATTACCTTTTCCACTTGATTCTCCCTCTCCAACTTTAGGGTTTCAAATGGATTAGGTAAGATACAATGTATCTACCCCATATCTTTCTCTTATCTAGAAACTTCATCTAGAGTCTAGTTGTATTCTTCAAAAAATGTTCTACGTGGTGTTCTGTGCCACCAGCTCATCACTCTTGTCTTCTATTTGATTCACAGAATTCAAGATAACAACCTTGTTGGTTTAAATCTTTGATCTTTGAAATAATGCAGCAACTCAGCACTATTGGTTTACTGATGCTCGATATCTCTATGTTACTCGGCACTTGTATTTGCTTGGCACCTGATCTTCACTCGGCATCTAATCTTTACTTGGCATCCAATATTTACTCGGCATCTTACATTCACTTGGCACTTGTTGTCTTGACTTGGCAATTGAAGATCACTTGGCATCTGAAATTGAACTTGCTCGACTTCACCTAGGAATCTGTTCGGCACTAACTTTCTTGCTCAGCTCGCTCTCTCTAATGAACTTAGTTAGGCTTTACAAATGACTTAGCTAAAACCTTACATCTTTGATATGTTTTAGTGTGCCCATTCTTTGTGTCTTAGAGTATGTCATCAATACACTTTTTCATCAATGGCTTAGCTGATCCTTGTACTTCATTACAACATCATAACTTCAACCTTTCTCTAGGTGTTCTAGTTACATCTTATTGATTGCCTCCTCCTTGTCAATCAACCAATCGATAGTATTTGGATCACTAAAGCAATTGTCATTCTTGGAAGTAGCAAGTTTGACATCAATGAAAAAACAATGATTGAGAACATTCTTTACCAGTTCCCTTACTTTTTATATATGATCTCTTCAATCATTTCCAACAATCTCCCTCATGATCTTTTCAATCAGTTCCAACAATCTCCCTCTTTGGCATTGATGGCAAACCAAACTGATCAATTGATCAACTTAGTTCCCACCAAGATTGTATATGTTATCTTGACTACTGCATCCATACTACTAATCTCATATATCTCCCTCTTGCTTTGTATTGATCAGTTTTCTATATATTTCGCCCTCTTTGACATAAATGCCAAAGATGTAGCATCTTTATCATGCAAAATATAAGCTTTGGCTCTTATGTTTTTATCCCTCTATCACCATGCTTGTGACTGATTTGGAGTTTCTGCTCCTGCTGTCATCCTCTGCATCATTCTTATGATATTTCAATGATTTTTTCCTATTGATGTAGGGTAGCTACCTTATTGCTTTAAACTACTTGAGTTAGGGGTGTTAACCCCAACTTGCATCTAAGATATTCATAAGCATCCTTGGGTAATGGTTTGGTGAAGATATTTGCCATTTGTTCCTTTGTATGAATGTACTCTAACTTCACTTGTTTGTCTTCTACCAATTCTCTGACATAGTGATACTTGATTGCAATATGCTTGGTTTTTGCATGCATTATTGGATTTTTGGATATGTTTATAGCACTTGTGTTATCACAATACAATATCATAGGTTTGGTTACCTCTTCTTTCATACCTTTCAATAAATGTGTGAGCCATACAATGTTTGTACAATTGACTGTTGCTGCCACATATTCTAATTCTGTAGTGGACTGGGATGTGCATGTTTTTTTCTTGCTGGTCCAAGTAACTAGCCTTTTACCTAAAAATAATGCACCTCCACTTGTGCTTTTTCTGTCATTAATGTTACCTCCCCAATTTGCATCTGTATATGCATTGAGCTCAAACTTCTCATTGTTTTTGTAATAAAGACCAAAGTTATCAATTCCTTTGAGATACCTCATTATTCTTTTTACTACTATGAGATGATTTTCTTTGGGATTAGTAGAGAATCTAGCCACTATTCCAACTGTTAATGCTATGTCTAGTCTGCTATGTACAACATATTGTATTTTTTCGATCATGGATCTGTACATTGTTTGATTGACTTCAGCTAATTCATCATTTTTGGATAGCTTATTTCCTATTGCCATTGGTGTCCTGACTAGTTTGGACTCCTCCAATCCAAACGTTTTAAGTATCTCTTTGATGTACTTTTATTGTGTCACAAATATACCATGTTTTAGTTGATGTGATTGCATTCCAACAAAAAAATTGATCTCTCCAAACATAGACATCTCAAACTCATGTTTCATTTTTTCAGCAAAGCCTTTGCAAAGTACTTCCTTTCCTCCAAAAACTATGTCCTCCACAAAAATCTTAGATACAATAATATCCTTACCTTCTTTTGATTTGATGTATATGTTGTTGTTATCATCAGTTCTTTCAAATCCTATTTGTACTAAATACTTGTGAAGTCTCTCATACCATGCTCTGGGTGCTTGTTTTAGACCATAAAGTGATTTATGTAATATACAAACCATATCCCTATTTTTCTCATCAAAAAATCCCTCTGGTTGTTCAATATAGACTTCTTCTTCTAGTATACCATTTAAAAAAGTAGACTTTACATCCATTTGATAGACTTTAAAACTTTTATATGCAACATATGCAAGTAAAGTTCTTACTCCTTCCATTCTAGCAACAGGAGCGAATGTTTCCCCATAGTCTAATCCTTCTTCTTGAGCATAACCCTTGCATACTAGTCTAGCTCTATTTTTAGTAATCTCACCATTCTCATCTTGCTTGTTTCTGAATACCCAGTTGGTGCCAATCACATTTTTGTCAACTGGTTTGGGAACCAAACTCTAGGTTTTGTTCTTCTTTATTTCATCAATCTCTTCTTCCATAGCTTTATACCAATCATCATCTTGTAATGCACCATATACTGTCTTAGGTTCAAGTTTTCTAATCAGACATGATTCATGTCTTAGTTTGTTCCTTGTCATTGGTCTTGCATCTTTGTCACCAATTATCTATTTAGCAGGGTGATGTCTTTTTACATATTTGGATAATCTTGGTTCTGTCCTTGCTTGCATGTTTGATCTTTTAGATTCAGGGTCACTATGCACTTCATTGTTAGGTTGTTCTTCATTTGTTTCATGTGTACTGACTTTAGGATCAGATTGTGCATTTTTTTCATTCTATAACTCGAGTTCTGAATGCAACTCGACATTCACTGGTTGTGACTCGGCTAAAACTAAAATTTTTTGTTGAATTTCAATTTGATTGATAGCATCCTCGTCAACATGCATTTCTTCATAAGAATACAAAAAGGTTCTATATTCATTCATTCTCTTTGGTTCTTCAGCTTGGACTTTTGTATGCTCATCAAAGGTTACATTTGCACTTTCCACAATTTTGTTAGTGTTAGTATTCAAACACTTGTATGCTTTACTTCTAGTGGAGTAACCAAGGAATATACCTTCATCACTTTTTGCATCAAATTTCCCATTTCTAGCATCTTTAAGGATAAAGCATTTACAACCAAATACTTTGAAATGTTTTACATTGGGTGAGTGACCATACCATAATTCAAAAGGTGTTGTGTTTGTACCTTTCTTGACTTGTACTCGATTAAGTGTATGAATAGCTATACTTACAGCTTCTCTCCAGTATTTTAGAGCAACGATCTTTTCCATCATTAATGTTCTAGCACAGTCAATCATAGATCTATTTCTTCTTTCAGCAATTCCATTTTGTGGGGGAGTTCTAGGAGCTGATGTTTGTCTTTTGATTCCTTTGTCATTACAAAATATCTCGAATTCATTTGATGTGAATTCACCACCTCTATCTGATTTCAGGCATTTCAAACTCTTTCCTGTTTCCTTTTCAACTCTAGCCACATACCACTTAAACATTTGAAAAGCATCAAATTTTTGTTTTAGGAACATTACAGTCATCATCTTGGAATAGTCATCAACAAACAACATTATGTATTTATCTCCTTTGTAGCTTTGTACTTCCATTGGACCACATAAGTCAGTATGAACTAACTCAAGTACTTCTTTAGATGTATAGTTCTTACTTTTGAAACTTGACTTTGTCATCTTTTCTAGCTGACATTGTTTGCACATGATATTGTTAGGTTTTTTAAATTTAGGTAAATGTCATGTCCCTTTTCAAATAATTAAAAATAATAATCTTTTCTAAGGCAGGCAGGCCCAAAAAGGTGAAGTTTCAAAAAAAGGGGATAAAATTTGGAAGCTAATGGACTAATAAATATTAAAATATGTTTTATTAACCCCTCTTGGACGTGAGTTAGGGTTATGCCCTCTTTTAAGGGGTTTGGATGCATTTTGGGCTCATTCCAGAACTTGATTTTTGCTCATTTCTTTGTTATTCTTTAGAGGCTGCCAAACCTGTGGGGAAGGAGACCCAAGAACGAGAGTTTGCAGGTTTCCAGGGAGACCCAAGAATGAGATTTTGTAGGTTTCTAGGAAGGCTAAGGATAGGATTTTGAAGCCATTCCATGTGAATGCTCATGCAGAGTTTGCCTTTGTGCTAAATAGTGCAGATTTGTGATTTTTCGGGTGTATTTTTTTGTAAGAGTTTGGTGTTTCCGGTTGAGTATTTCATATCAGTTTGGGTTGCTTCTGTATATCAGACTTTTAAATGTTAAAATAGAGCTAAAAATATGTATTTGGATATGATTATACTTTTGTGATAGATTATTAAGTTTCTATGGTGATTCCGGGCTACTTTGTGCTATTTTCGGGAGCCCAATGAGCATTGTTTTTGTCCTCCATTTGGGAGCTATTGTGTGCATGTTATACAGATCTAGAAATTTCATTTTATAGGCTGTTATGCTGCTCAAATTTTTGTAAAATTCCACTTTCAGATTTATTAATAATAGGTGAAGTTGTGAAGCTTTTGGCACTATTTCTGGCATACCCGATTTGGAGTTTATTGAGAAATTTGGTGGATGTTTGTGATATTGGTTGTTTGATTTTGAAAATATGATTAGAGGCATGAAATATCGTACAAAATTAGAAAAGGGATAGTTCAATGGTATCAGAGCCATGATCTTGCCAGCCTAAGGGTTTGTAGAAGTTTGCATGTCAATTTTGACAACTACCCAGATCTTGCATGTCAATTTTGACAACTACCCAGATCTTGCATGTTAGTTTTGACAACTACCCAGATCTTGCATGTCATAATTTATGGTTGCATGTTTCTTCTAATCAGTTACATGTCAAAATTTATGGTTGCATGCAACTAAGTGAAATAGAAAAAATATATTTGCAGCGAGAAAAGAATAACAAAATTTTGATCAAACCTCTAGTTGAAAATAAAAGTACAAAATCCAAGGAAGGGAAAAGCATGGCTGATCCAGATGAGATGGCAAAGAAATTCCTCCAAGAAATCCAAAATACTCAGAAGAAAATAGTGGATAGTTTGGCAAAAACTAGAGAGGGTTTGCGAATATTGATAGAAAAACTACAAGGAGTTGCATCTATTAATGAGAAAGGGAGCACTTCCGAGGAGCCAAGAAATCTGAAATCCACACCATCTAAATCAACCAAAACTATTTTTTTGCCTGTAGATGAGCCACCAGTAACAACTCCAGCCATTAATCCTATGGAAGAGGTTACAGGTAACTTGATTACGTTAAGAGCTACTTACAATGGCTTAGATGATGACTTTCGTAGTTCGGTTCCTTTTAGAGAATATGTGGATATGATGAACACTTTGATGCCCAAGAAAGAGAACAGGAGGGAACATGAAATAAGTGGAAGAGAGCTCAAAAATAAAATAAGCAAGTTTATAGCACCTACTTTTGATGGAACAAATAAAATTTCAGCTAGAGCATGGCTACAAAAATTATAGACCTTCTTCACACTTAACCCCATGAAGGAGAGTGATGTTGTTCAAATTGCAAGTCTACACTTGGAAGATGTAGCCTATGGTTGGTGGTATCATGGAATGACTACTCAAGGTCATGATTAGGTAACTACATTTGATGATTTTGGTCAATGAGTGATAGATAGATTTGACCTCAAGGATGATGATTATGAGGATGTTGTTGTGCATGATGGTGAGATACCTGGTAGAGATGAGCAGACATTGAGCATTCATGACTTTTCTAAGAGAGAGTATCAGGCACAGTTAGATGCTTTGACACATGAGGTTGAGACTAGTAGTACTTCACATGATTTTTCCAGCCAGCTGAAAGTGAACAAAGATAGTATTTTGACTTCATTATCTCATCATGACAGGTATGTGGAGTTAGTTGGTATTGGTCATATTACTCAGGTGAGGAGTTTTCTTGAGTTACCATCTGATTCTAGTTTACAGATATGGAATCAAGATTATTATATTGGCATTTGGGATTTAGTTGACTGGAGATCTTTAACACTTTTTGGTAGCAGTGTTTGTTTGGGTGCTATCATGGATTTGATTAGCAGATTGCACGGTGTTTTCTTTTCTTGTGCCAGCAGCTTGTCTGATGCTGGTATTAGTTTTTATACACTAGTGTTGGGCTTTGTTCATATATCTAGTTGACCATACTTGTTGGAATGTGTTTATGATCTTTCATATTTGGCAGTGCGTACCAATGAGTCCCAGGATCATATTGGCATTGATGACATCCAGGAGGATCCAGTGGGTAGTTTTGAAGACTTAGTTTCCTTGGCAGTTTCTTTTGGTACAAAGGAGTTAGACATCAGTGCTACAGTTTTTGATACTCCATATGTTGATATGAGCTTTGGAGTTGATTCACAGGATATGGATGGTAATACTCTGGAGACTAGTAACTTTGAGGATACTCCTTTAGACAGTGCATTAGAGGAGGTTTGTAGGAGATAGTCTAGCTAGTGCCATCATGTGTCTAATTAGTTGAGAGTTAGTGAGCGAGACATTGCTATTGCTTGCCAGCATTTTGATGCCACTCGTCAGTTGTTAGCCATTTATGGATGGGGTTCTCCTACTAGTGATGAGCACAGAGGCAGTTATCTTTCCTTGATAGAGTTCCACTCTTTATGGGAGGCTATCCAGATTCTAAGACAAGATTATATGTAGTTGGTAGCTGATAGAGATTATCTTATGGAGTGGGGTAGTACAACATACGATGCATTATTGGCCAAGGAAGATGAGGTGAGTGAGCTTACTCAGCAGCTTGAGGTGACTTTTGAGATTCTTGAGAGTACATAGTTGGCTTTCAAGGAGTCATAGTTTCATTTGGCTAAGGTGACCATGGAGTTAGAGCGACTACAGTCTTTACTTGATTCTATACAATCACAAGTTGTGGTGTTTGGTGATCCGAGGATGTTCGAGATTGTCAGAGATAGTGGAGATGGAGATGCATCCATCCTTGATACTAACATTGGCATATCAGGTTCATTCCCACTAGAGTCAGGTTCAGTTGAGTTGGGTGTTATAGCAGATTTTTGTATCCCTGACATGGTGGTGGCCTCTAGTACTGATGGCATGGAGACTAGAGATGTATCAAAGATCATGTGTGATTATGGTGAGTCGACAGTTGGCATGGTTCCTGCTAATAATACTACTCCCTTGGTGATATCTTTAGAGGTAGTAGTCAGTTCCAACATGATTAATGATCAATTATAGTTAGTTTCATTTGGATTATAGTCTGAGCCACTGACTGAGATTGGTGCATTCTATCGGCATTACACTGTGAGGTACGCTCATCAATTTACCTTTGATGACCATGTTGATGAGATGATGATACAAAGATGTACTTTGGTTCCTAGTGCTTGTCATCAGTTATGGGACAGTTTGACACCTCGGGATGAGAGTTTTGATGGGCATGACATGGTGATAGGTTCTACAATTGATAGCTTGATAATACATGACTTAGAGCAGGAGTTTGGGAGTGATGCTTCAGCAATTGTTGTTACTAATTCTACTCCTTTGGCTATGACATCTCCTAGCTTAGCTGGTAGTCAGTCACAGTGGGCTATATCACTTGTTCATGGAAAATTTGGTTTGGGTTCCATTTCTTACTCTTTATCTTGTAATGTCTTTTCACCATCAGCAGTGCATGGGAGTTATGGTTATGAGATAGTGGCCGGTGATTTGCAGAGTTGTGTTGACTACAGGAGTTGTATAGTGTGTGGATTCTCCATACTTGGTATAGTTTCATTCTAGAGTGTTCACCATTGTTGCAAAGTTGGATTGTACATTCCGTATAGGCCAGTGGGATGCGTTGATGGTATCTACTGTGTTAGTAGTTTGATTTGTCCACTTTACTTGGGTTTTGATGTTCTAAGAGTTTGTGTCTCATGGGTTTTTGACTATGGTAGTTGTGATTTTGGAGTTTGGTTAAGCTGTAAT
Source organism: Cupressus sempervirens (assembly GCA_028749045.1). NCBI lineage: Eukaryota > Viridiplantae > Streptophyta > Pinopsida > Cupressales > Cupressaceae > Cupressus > Cupressus sempervirens. The sequence goes on along the minus strand of CM053785.1, from coordinate 391,754,825 downwards.
TGTCAGTTTGATTATGGATTCCTCTTGGTCATATTGCAGAGGATATTGCAGGAGCCTGTGTTAATTGGCAATAGTATAGTTCATGACTAAATTTGGGATCCAGGTGGATTGATTGGTTTATTGTTTAGCCATTGCTTGAGGACATGCAATATTTGGGAGGGGAGGACTTGTCATGTCCCTTATCAAATAATTAAAAATAATAATCTTTTCTAAGGCAGGCAGGCCCAAAAAGGTGAAGTTTCAGAAAAAGGGGATAAACTTTGGAAGCTAATGGACTAATAAATATTAAAATAAGTTTTATTAACCCCTCTTGGATGTGAGTCAAGGTTATGCCCTCTTTTAAGGGGTTTGGAGTCATTTTGGGCTCATTCTAGAACTTGATTTTTGCTCATTTCTTTGTTATTCTTCAGAGGCTGCCAAACCTGTGGAGAAGGAGACCCAAGAACGGGAGTTTGTAGGTTTCTAGGGAGAACCAAGAATGGGAGTTTGAAAGTTTCTAGGAAGGCTAAGGATGGGATTTTGAAGCCATTCCATGTGCATGCTCATGCAGAGTTTGCCTTTGTGCTGAACAGTGCAGATTTGTGAGTTTTCGGGTGTATTTTTTTGTAAGAGTTTGGTGTTTCCGGTTGAGTATTTCGTATCATTTTGGGTTGCTGCTGTATATCAGACTTTTAAATGTTAAAATATAGCTAAAAATATGTATTTGGATATGATTATACTTCTGTGATAGATTATTAAGTTTCTGTGGTGATTCCGGGCTATTTTGTGCTATTTTCAGGAGCCCGATGAGCATTGTTTTTATCCTCCGTTTGGGAGCTATTGTGTGCATGTTATATAGATCTGGAAATTTCATTTTATAGGCTTTTATTCTGATCAAATTTCTGTAAAAATTTCCACTTTCAGATTTATTAATAATAGGTGAAGCTGTGAAGCTTTTGGCACTATTTCTGGCATACCCGATTTGGGGTTTATTGAGAAATTTGGTGGATCTTTGTGATATTGGTTGTTTGATTTTGAAAATTGGATTAGAGGCATGAAATATCATACAAAATTAGAAAAGGGACATTTCAGTAAACCTCTGACTTTCTTCATTTTACTGATATTGACCAGATTGTCAAAGTTGACATGACATAGCCTTCTATGTCATAACCACTCATCATCAAATTTTGCAACAAAACAAGAAACATCATCCATATCAAGGTAAAACGTATTACTTCTTTTTTGATCTCCTTTTCCTATCAATTTACCATTAGTACCATAGATTTTTGCAGTTTTGTTTCCAAAATCTACTTTGCATCCTACATTGCCTAACTGTGAGACACTCAACAAATTGTAGTTTAATCCTTCAACATAGTATGCATTATCACATGAAATTTTTTTTGTAAGTTTAATGGAACCTTTTTTTTTTATTTGACATGGAGCATCATTACCAAATCTAACACTATTACCATCATACTGAGTAAAGTTAACAAACTTACTTTTGTCTCCTGTCATGTGATGTGAGCATCCACTGTCTATAATCCACCTATCATTTTTGTTCATACATGTTACCAGTGTTGTAGGCTCTTCTTCATCAGACTGGTCCTTCATGGCTACATAAACAACTTCATCATCATTATCATCAGAATTCTCCTCAGCAATATAACACTTCTTGCCTTTGTCTCTACAATCTTTCTTATCATCTTCTCTTCTATATTTATATTTGTTGCCTTCCTTGTAATCTTTTTTCTGTGTATACCTTGCAGCAATATATCCTACTTCATTGCAATTGAAACAAATGATAGGCATCTTACCTTTGAATTTTCCTTTGCCTCTGTGAAATCTTCTAGCTAGCAATGCTTCCAATTGTTCCACATCTTCCTCATTAGTGCTACTATCACTGGATACATATTTCATTTTTCTTCCTTTCTTTAATTTTACCTGTTCACCATCTTTCAATGATAGCTTGGCTTTGAAATAAAATTCAACATTCTCAGGTTTGTAGTTATCAAAGTTAGATAACTCAAATGCAGTCATTTTATCCACTATTCCTTCAAAACTTAGATTGTTTCCTGGTACACATCTTAGTTCTTGTATTGCTAATACTCTAATAGCATAGATAGGGAGCAAGGTTCTTAAGAACTTACTATTAATAGTATCTTCATCCAATTGACCATTCAAACATCTTATTGCACTTACCACTTCCTTTATTCTTGTGCTATATTGAGTAGCATTCTCATTTTCCTCCATTTTCATATCATCAAACTTTCCTCTAAGGCTTTCTCTTTTAGCTCTTTGGACATTCTTATCTCCTCCATAGATTTCTGGTAGGGCTTTCCACATCTTGAATGCACTATCACATCCTTTGATATCATCAAATTCAACATAGTTGAGTGCAGAAGCAATTTCCAGCATTGTCTGATTGTGTTCCTTTTTTTTTTTCAAATCTTTTGTAGTAAGAGTACCAATTGGATCAACATGTTTAGTAACAATTGAATTTTGGGCATAATCTCCTATGGATCCAAGATGTAGCTTCATCAAACTTTTCCATGCAACAAAGCTGTCTATGTTGAGCTTGGGGACTTCTCTCTTAGGCATTTTGATCTTTCCTTCCTTATAGTCCCTTTAAACTGAATCAGTAGTTAAGCTCTGATACCAATTGTTAGAATTCTTTAGAATAACTGAGGGGGGGGGGGGGGGGGGGGGGGGGGGTGGGGGGTGAATCAGTTATTCAAGGTCTAAATGCCCTAATAATACTTTTTCTCAAATTATAGTGAATCCATAAACTTTTCATCCATCTAAGATTAGCAAATTACAACAAATCAATATGTAGAGATAAAACATACAAGATCAACACATGACACAATGATTTACGTGGAAATCCAATTTGGAAAAAACCACCAGTAACATGCTACTTGATTTTCACTCTTCTAAAGTGATGCCCTATTAAAAGCCTACCTTGTTAAAGGCTTACAACACACTGTTAAATGTGACCTTGTTAGAGGATTCCACCATACTGTTAGGAATGGGCCTAGTCAAAGGACTTTAGAACATTCACTTGGAATGTCACCCTGTTAAAGGATATACAACATGGCTATTAAACCAACCTAAGTCCATAGGATTTAAACTATCTATTACAATTGCTAGAGAGTAACAATAATGACTTTTTGATCTGATACAACTTACAACATATCTTGTTGATTTCAGATCACACTTCAATTCAGTCCTTTTGCTTGGCTTTAATCACTTCAGCTCTAACAGCTTGTCATCTCAAGCTTCATCTCTTTAAGTCTTCTTACTCATCATACCAATGAAACCATATCTGTGGTCATCTATTGAAGCAAAGTAACTGTGCTTTCTTACTCCTTAGCACCTCCTTCAGCACTTTATGCTTTCATGCTTGACCTCTTCTCTCTTTTTTCTTTGTAGCCTTATGACTCCTTAAATAGAAATCTGGATTACCTTTGTCGCTCAATTCTCCCTCTCCAACTTTAGGGTTTCAAATGGATTAGGTAAGATACAATGTATCTACCCCATATCTTTCTCTTATCTAGAAACTTCATCTAGAGTCCAGTTGTATTCTTCAAAAAATGTTCTGCATGGTGTTTTGTGCCACCAACTCATCACTCTTGTCTTCTATTTGATTCACAGAATTCAAGATAACAACATTGTCGGCTTGAATCTTTGATCTTTGAAATAATGCAGCAACTCACCACTATTGATTTACTGATGCTCGACATCTCTGTGTTACTCGACACTTGTATTTTCTTGACACCTGATCTTCACTCAGCATCTGATCTTTACTCAACATCTGAAGATCACTTAGCATCTGATATTTACTCGGCATCTGACATTCACTCAGCACTTGTTGTCTTGACTCGACACCTGAAGATCACTCAACATCTGAAGTTGAACTTGCTCGACTTCACCTAGGAATTTTTTCAGCACTAACTTGCTTGCTCAGCTCGCTCTCTCTAATGAACTTAGTTAGGCTTTACAAATGACTTAGCTAAAACCTTACATCTTTTATATGTTTTAGTGTGTCCATTCTCTGTGTCTTAGAGTATGTCATCAATACACTTTTTCATCAATGGATAAGATGATCCTTGTACTTCATTACAACATCATAACTTCAACCTTTCTCTAGGTGTTAGAGTTACATCTTATTGATTGCCTCCTCCTTGTCAATCAACCAATTTATAGTATTTGGATCACTAAAGCAATTGTCATTCCTGCAAGCAGTAAGTTTGACATCAATGACAAAATAATGATTGAGAACATTCTTTACCAGTTCCATTACTTTTTATATATGATCTCTTCAGTCATTTCCAACAATCTCCCTCATGATCTTTTCAATTAGTTCCAACAATTTATCGATGGTTCTTCCATGGGATGTGAACTTGAGAGGGATATATTTACATTTATTATGTCATTTGTTTCTTGACTATTATCATCCCTTTGTTTAGGTACCTACACCAAGATGGAAGAGGAGGAGTCACTATGCTTAGGATGAACTTTAGAAGAGGTTTGTGTCTTGTCTTGTTCATCATACCCTACCCTTATTTTGGACCTGTTGGACCTGAATTGTGCTACTAGAGGTTCAATGATGCCTGTCCCTTTCCCTAAGGGACCATCTCATATGTATCCCATCTTTTTCATTAGGTAAAAACCTTTTATTTATAGGTGGGAGGAGATGTCAATGTTCTATTGACTAATTTCTTCCACTGAATTTTGAGGTATGCCACTTGCTTTGATAAAATGTGTGTGATAAGGCTTGATGGATGATGGTTTTCCATGAGATCTCAGAGAAAGTGGGGGATCAAATAGGGAGATAGAGTATTCACCCACCCCTTTGTGGTGCAACTTACACTTTCTATCAAATTCCTTCATCAATCTATCCATTTCTTCATAGTGTAACTATTTAGGGTCTTTGGATGATGATGGTGAAGGAACGAAAGGACCCAAATAAATCACTTTCTTTGTACCCTTAGTTGATGTTGATGAGTGGTTGTCATTTAAATTGATAGAGCATGAAGTGTTTGTAGATGTGGATTGGCTGATGTCACTTGTCGGTGTGCCAAATTCTTCCCTATTATGAGGGATAAGGGAATTACAATATTGGGCAAAGTGCCAGTCTCCGGGTATGGTCACGTCTTGACCCATGTAAGGAAATTTAAGACACTAATGATAAGTGGAGGGAATGACCTACATGTCATGAACCCACAGTCTTCCCAATATGATGTTATAAGTTAGTTGTAGGTCTAAGACCTGAAAAATAGTTTCTTTCACAACTGGTCATACCCTGATTGGCAAAACAACCATGCCTTTGGAGGATCTTTCCTTATCATCATAAGATTTGTGGTGATTTTCTTTCTTGAGTCAACAACATCCTCTATATACGCTAGGGATTTTACTAAACTGAGTGTCCCAATATTAAGACCTACTCCACCATCGACCAATGCTCTCTTAATCTATTTCTATGGATAAAGACTTCAATGTGCAAAGGAGAATTTTGTGGCTGGATGATAGACATGTCATCTTGGGCTGAAAAAGATACACAATGAGAGGCAACTAGATTATTGACCATGTTCTGAAATCTACTTACATCCAGGTCATTTGGCACTAAGGCTTTGGTGAGTATTTCTTTATGTTTTGGAGAGGTTTGCAAGAGTTCAAAGATTGAAATGTGGGCTAGGGTCTTAAGTGATTGGTTGACCAAGTTGTACTTGGGCAAGGAGGAACTTACAGTTGCATGATCAAGATTTGTCACTGATCTTGGTAAAACAACTTTAGAGGCCTAGTCTTAGGTGACAAAATTTGAGGATTGCTTTTTATTTTTATCTTTAACTATGATGACATTTACATTGTCATCAAAGCTGGAAATCATGTTGATGGTGTTGTCATAATGATGTGCGTAATTAACCTTAGTGTGAGGGGGTGCATTTTGATTGGCTTTGTAGGATTCAACCTTTTCATGACTCATGAAGGGGTTCATGAAGGTCATATGGTCTTCATTATTGCTAAGGTTGTTTACTTTGATGATCCCATCATTGATTAATTTTTAGATTTTCCCCTTAAGGGAAACACAATTGTTTGTTAAATGCCCCCTATTTTGATGATAGGCACAAATGTGCTTGTCATTCCACCATTTTGGTTTGACTTGGGGTTCATAGGGTTTGGCCTTAGGAAGTACAATGAGTTCATTAGCCAAAAGGGTTTGCAAGGAACTTTCGTAAGACACTTCGATAGGAGTATACACCTTGGGTATATCAGAGGATTTATATCTATGGGGAGGAGGAGCTTGATTGCAAGCAACTTGTTGATTGGACATTGAGGAGGTTTCTACATTATGTTGATAGAGTGGGTGGACATTGTCTTGTTGGGGTGCATTGGAGTTGGCATTATTGATGATGGGATACAACTAACTTAGATTGGTTTGAGGCTTGACATGGTTAGCTTTGACCATCCCATCATTAACAGTGTTCTTGTTGTTGTTTCTCCACCATGATTTTTTTTTATCAGTTGCTTGATTAGAGGAATTATGAGTTTGTGTGGAGTTATTTGAAAATCCCTTACCATCTTTTGATAGTTTAATAATGTCATTATTTAGTAAGGTCTCTTCTACCTTAGTAGCATTCTCTAAAGTAGTTTTGAAATCTTTAGGCCCATGGAATTGGAGCCAATAATTCATCAGTTTGAACAGACTATTAATGAAGATGTTGGTCTTCTCTTTGTTGGGTATGTCCCATGATACTTAGCGAATGTGTGTCTCCACCATTGTAAGAGGGTCTTGAACGACTCACTGGGAAGTTGTTTCATGTTTCATAAGTCGACCATTGTAACTTTCCTTTTGATATTATAGGAAGATTGAGAGATGAACATAGAAGCTAGTTGGTCAAAGGTTTTGGTATTAGAGGGTAGCTTGGAGAACCAATCCATAGCTTTCCCTCCAAGGCTTCTAGGTAACATTCACATTAGGTACATCATGTCATGGACAAATTCCATAATCAAGGTATAGAATTTTTTGAGATGGTCTTGTGGATCTGATGTGCCAAAATATTTATCATATTTTTGCATTTATACATTCTGTGAGAAAGGTGTGAAGATAATTTTCTTATCACAGGGGAGAGGACACACCTTTTCAAGGCTAAATTCTTCAGGTTGTGTTTTTCCTCTCTGCATTCTTTCCATTTCCATTTGTAGGTCTTGTAGCTTTTGTGTGACAACATCTAAGGGTGATTCTTCTTCATCTCATTTCAAGTTGGTCACATCAAAGTTAGATGGAAATTTTATCCCCTGCTGTGCTAATACTAGTATGTAACATTCCTTATGTTTCTTGAGTATCTTGTCCATGATGTCAACAAACTTGAGATTTTGTTGAAAATCTTAGATTTTAGTTTAAATACTCCTATCATCCCATATGTTAGATGAACCCATTGTGGCCACAAATTTTGACTTTCTATTGAACAAGGGTGACTTGTGACTAGTTTTGTTCTATGAACAATCTATTGCTGTAGTAGGTTTGGGGAGATTTAGGGGTTTTGTGCACTTGATGGTTCTGTTAGTTGTTCTAGCACTCACTTGTATAGGAGGTCATTTTAGTTTTATAGCTACACTAGTTTTAGGTGGTGGAATGAAATCTGAGTTAGATTCCTTTAGTTGTTAGGCATTTTTAAAATGTGAGGGTTTCTATTGACTATGATTTGTCTATAGTAACAAAGTTAGGTTGAACAAGACATTTGCCAATGTTGATAGGATGAGTTTCACCTTCGTGAATTCAGGTAAGGGATGGATGTGTGTCTCTGAATGTTTTTAGCTTGATGTACAAAATTAAGTGATGATAATTTTTGGGTTGATAATGACATTTGTAGCTCTGCTTGTTTGAAAAAGATGTTTTTGGTCACATATAGAATCTCTCAGACTTTATAAAATAGTAGCAAGGAAAAGGGTATCTAAATTTGTCATTTGTTCACAAGTTTCATGCATGTAGATGGCCTCTATTTTATGTTTTTTCTCAGATGCTTTACATAAATGATCAAATGCATTGTTTAATTGATCATGTGAGCTTTTTAAATGCTCATATGCACTATTCAAATTGTCATATGCACCATTCCATGATTCAAATGTGCTATTTGGTTGGGCAGATGCATTGTTTAAAGGTTTAGATGTATTGTTTCATAGGTATATGCATTGTAACAGAGATCAAATGTGTTACAAGTCAAAAGCAATGTTTTATGCAGTATATGTGCTATTTTAGGGTTGCTCAACAATGCTATTATTTCAGATTTGGTTTCTTTATAGTAGTTTTAAGTTTGTCTTTTTGGAAGAATTGTGATCCACACTAGTCTTTGTTATTAGGTTTTAAAGTACTTCCAAGCACAATAGTAGTAAAACCAAAACAAAATGTAAAACCACATACACCTAGACAATGGAAGCAAATGGCTTCCTAACAAGGTTATCTAAAGCTAGTGACTAGTGGGTTTTAGTGTTTAACCATCTATATTTGGATTTATCTCTCTTGTGACAGAGAGCTTCCCACCAATGCTAAGGAGGTTTGACACAATCCCTTATGAGACTACTAGAGGAAGGCTATGTTTCAAACACAAGTAGCTTGTATTCAATTGGGAATGTAAGATTGGGAGGCAATCCCTCTCATCAGTCCTACTAAGGAAACTCAGGAGGTAGCCTTTCTATGGCTAGATAATCCTACCTAGTGAAAAGAAGGAAATGGAAGTCACAAATAGGTTTGGGAATCTAATTACTCAAGAAGAGTGAGAGCATATCCCTAGTATTTTGGCTTCCCAGACACAATAGACACAAAGGTTTAATCACCAGCCCTTATACTACAAAAGACAAAGGGGCTCCTAGTTAAGCTATGCATGGATTCTTTCCTCATTCAATTATAACCAATCTCTATAGAAGGTCAGACATTTTGATCAACTCGAAGGAGTTGAGAGCATAGTCCTACTTTTGTTTTGGACCAGTGAGATTGAAAACTTCTATTAAGCTATGATTGGAACTTTGAAATGCCACACTTTATATTGACAAGAGCTGAGGTCCACTTATCTGATTCAGTGCTAGCAAAGGCTAGTGCACGCTATCTACAATCTGAGAGTTTTTTGTTAACTTAGAAGGGACTTGTAAGCAAATGATATTCAAATCTGGAAGTTAGATTTAGGAAAATGTAATTTTTACCAGATGCGCTACAAAAATACTCATATGCATTACAAAAATCCTTACATACACTATTTAATCTGGCAAATGCACTATAATAAAATCACATGTGCTATAAAATACTTTATATGCACTTGAAAAATGATCATATGCATTACAAAACTCTTCAAAAGTGCTATAGAAAGATGTAAATGCATTACATAACTATTTAAATGCACTTCAAAAAGATTTAATGCATTAAAATAGAGTTCAAAAGCATTAGAATATCTCTTGAAAGCATTAAAATAGAGCTTAGAGGCATCAGAAGATTTAGATCTAGCCCTTCTATGTTTGGAGAAGGATTTAGGACATTGTTCTCGCTGATATGAGGCCTCTCGAACACTATAGAACCTATAATCAATCAGATTTGCACAAGAAAATAGCAAAAAACATGGATCTATGGTAAAAATGAAAGATTAGACTCAAAGATTTGAAAATATAGAGGTTTTTAGTTCAAGCCCCACGGTGGATGCCAATTTGTACATGATGTAATTACATATTCATGAAATTTTAATGTAGAATGCAAGTAGACTGACAATGAGCTAGACTAAACCCAAGATATCATTGTCAAAATGTAATCTCTACAAGCATCCCATGTTTCCCTAACTACAACTACTAAGACAACTCACGGACCAACATCTCAATGATAGTTCTAGAATTGGAGTATGCTAAAGATGCAGATCTACAGGGATGCATGCAAGATCTAGGACTAAAAATGCAGATTATATGCTAGCAAAATGGACATGCAACAAGCTAACATGTAACAAATGATGCTAAATAACATAAAAGCAATGCTAAAATGCTATGAACTTGCTAGAATGACAATGCTAAAATGATGAATCAAAATGTGTCTATAGTGCAGATCCCTAAAATGTGGGTCCTTTGCCTCTTGGATTTCCCTCATATTTATAGGATTTTGGAAGGGGTTGGGGTAAGAATTAGGATTTTCACCTTTGACTGATGGGTGAAAGTGAAAATGAAAATATCTCATAAGAGATCAGGAGGAAGAGTCCAATAGACTTGGTTTTGAGGATAATTGAGGATATTTCTAATTCTTTAAAAATGAAAAAGGGAGATTCTCAATTTTGTGAGGATAAATGATTTTATTGTTTTAATAAATGCCTTATTTATACTCAACATTTTGTCTTTTTCCGCCTTTTTTTTAAATTTCATTTTATGGATTCGAATTGTTTTTTTCCTCTTTTAAAGTTGATTTATGTCTTGTTGATTTGATAGATAATTAATGACATGATGCTATTTTTGATTTGAAAGTCTATTGTGTTTCTTCTGATTTTCTCTTTAATTTGCATTGATTAATCAAAATTGCACAATTTAGGTCTTTGCCAATTTTTGGGTGTCTACAATACGTTCATTAATGTTTATCTTCAAATCCTTCAACTCTTGCTCCATCCAAATGACTTCAGTACAATTGTTGGAAACAACATATTCATCTTCAATAGTATATTGAGAAACACAATCCTATTTCTTACTTGCCCAAGAGATTAGACTCTTTCCCAAAAAGAATTCACAACCACTAATACCAATTCTATCATCTGCATTACCTACCTAATTAGCATTTGTATATGCAGAATGTGTGAAATAATTATCCTCATCAAGACATAATCTATAATTAATTATTTCCTTCACATATCTAAATATCCTTTTAATATCAACAATATGTGATTCCTTTGAGTCAGCTTGAAATCTTCCCATAATACAAACATTGTTCATAATATTTGATCTAGTCAAAGTCAAGTAAAGAAATCCACTAATAATTGATATGTATCTATATTGATTTGTACCGGGGGATTCATTAACTATATTTAATTTACAATGAGTAATCATATGAGTAGCAATATGTTTTGAATCTTCCAAACCATTTTTTTTCAAAAATTCTATGACATAATGGATGGAGTAATGAAGATTACAATCATGTAATTTAAAATCATAGAGAGAATTTCATCTACCTATCATAGATATCTCAAACCCCTTTTGCATCTTATCTGATTTATTTTCACTTAAACCATCATCGCCATGAAATATGATATCATCAATACAAACTTCATCAATCAAGATAATTTTTTTAGATACTTTTAAATATAAATTATTGTCAACAGTTTCTTTAGAAAACCCAATCTTTATCAAATACATATCCAATATATCATACCAAACTTCATGAGCTTTCTTTAATTAGTACAAATATTTCTTTAGTTTACAAACCATATCTCGTTTATCATTTAGGGAAAATTAATCATGTTGTTCTATATTAACATCTTCTTCTAACTCACTATTTAAGAATGCAGACTTAACATCCATCTAATCAACTTTAAAAAAATTGTGATCTGCATAGGCAAAAAGTAATCAAAAAAATTCAATCCTAGCAACAAGGGAAAAATATGATTTAAATCAATAACTTCTATTTGTGAATATCCTTTGCATACTGGTTGAGTTTTTTTTGAATTATGTTATCATCTCCTTTCAACTTGTTTCTCAATACCCATTTAGTTTTGATCACATTCTTGTTCATAGGTCTAGGAACAAGAATCCACATCTTGTCCTTCTCAATATTATCAAGATCCTTTTTCATTTCTTTCATTCAACTTTCATCATCACATGCTTATTTTACATATTTAGGCTCACATTGATAAAATATACATGTTTCATCTCCATAAAATATTCTTCTAGTTTGAACACATCTAATTTTATCACCAATAATAACATCTTCATAATGATTGATCTTTACATAAAATGGAGTATTTAGAGTAGGATGCATAGTACACCCTTTGGTATTAGCTTCTTTCTCATTAGTCATAGGTTCAACTTGTTGGTCCCAACTCGTACTGAGAACAGGGGGGAGGGGGGTGAATCAATAACATCTCCAAAATTGGTTATTCTCTTAACCACTCAATACACTAAACAGCAACCACTTGATTAGTGTCACAATTATGAATGTAGGGAAATAGAAACATGTAAATTCATACACAAAAACACTCATCAATGAGAATAGATATTTTATATGTGAAACCCTCAATGAGAGGATGCAAACCATGGTGGGGATAATATACCCATAGTCCTTTTACTTTAGATAAAAGGTTGCTCGGTTAAAAGCTATAACTTGTTCATTTTGGGAACACATCTAGTAAGAATGTTTATAACCTATTGGGATTACAATCAGCCTATTAAGGCCACCTAGTTTCAAGATTTAGCACTCCTTTTGAGAGGCACTTGGTTAAAGGATTTATCATATGGTTGCTACAAAATAATGCTCGATTAAGATCTTAAAAAATGATTAAAATTGTTAGAGAGAAATCAAATGTGATCTAATGTGTGGAGCATATATTTTCTGATAGATCTCTAGTGAAAAACCTTTAGAAGATAATGTGATCTCTTTAATCTTCTTGCACAAACTCTGTGATGTTCTCTATATCTCTCTTCTTTTCTATTTTTTCATGCCTTTGTTTGCAATGCACAACTATTTCTTATAGGTAGATGTATCTTTTATCTTGATCCTCTTCTCAACAACTCATGTTCTTTATTCTATTTTTCTTCAAATTGGTTTAGTGTACCATCTTACGCTTCTCACTTCAATTTTCAATTTTATGCATATACTAACTTTCACACACACCAACTCTCACTCTTCAACAACATAAAACTTTTTTTAGATGCATGAAGTCCTTTTATTTTTTGGTGTCAAAATCCTAGAGGGTTGTCTCACTCAAACTAGTGAATTTAAAATTTGAAGCACTATTAAGTGTTACACAAACAACTTAGGATACCTAGGTCATAGGGTCTAGACTAGTATCTCTGCTAGTTTGTTTTAGGTCTAGCCCCAACTCATTCATCACTTCTCTACTTCATTGTTATTTTCAAAATACTAACCCTAAATTGAATGATTTCCATGCCTGCTCTTCTATGTCATAGTGATGACTCTTCATGTTGATTGTAACAATATTCATCTTATATTTATCTCCTATAAGGACCAGTGAAGATGCTTATCAATACTTAAGAGATGGTGTACTCTTCTTGAAAAAATTATAATCAATGAAAAAACTCTTGTGTGTAAAGTATTTATGACACCAACTACCCTTCAATACCAATAAGACTAGTTGGGTCACAAATCTCCCCCTTTGGCATTGATAGAAAAAGATGTAATCCTTTTTTATTTGATCATATTCATAATTTAGCTTATTGGGATTGATACTGGTAGAATCTTTACTGATAATTGGACTATTAGCGTAACTGATCTACAAGTTACTACAAGTTGTTGATGAAGAAAGGGAACTTATGTAATGTATGTTTATCAATTATATTATTTTTGCTTGATGTCAAATATTTGGCATATTGTTTCATCTTGTTACCATATCTTTAGCAAATACATTTTATGGGGCACTGAGGAACCAAAAAGGAATTGAGAAAGCAGACTTACCAAGTAACAACTGGGATAATCAATGGAAGTAGTTTTAGTGATGAATTGTCTCACTAGACTATCAAAGACTAAGACATATTGTTGAAGTAATCCTTTATTGGAGAAGTGGAAAAGTTAAGCTTTAGGTTTAGAAAAGGAATATTGTTCTAGAATTTTCTACATAGATGGAAAGACATCTTTGTGATCTTTGGATCTAGGTTTAGGGTTTGTGATATACAAATGGAGAAGAGAGAGACAAAGATAAGATATCATGAATGGAAGAAGTCACTTAAAAATAAGGTAGAGGAAAAGGCTAGTGACAAAGCTATCAAATCACATAAGTAGAAAGAGTGTTGCGATCATAGAAGGATAGTTAATAATATCTTGTATTAAATAGCTTAAAGGGATCTAATATAGCAAGATAGTGCAAGTTATAGATCATTTTATTTTTGTTACCTTCTTATCATTGTAGCAATTTTAAATCCCTTGAAAGGGTGACCTTAATCAGTCTATTATAAAACCTCTAACAAGGTAGCATTATTATGTTGAAATCCTTTAAAAGGGTTACTCTTAGCAAAGTAAAGATCCTAATAGATATAAAGGAAAATATTGTAACAAGGTAAACTTAATAGTGTTTTGTAACTCTTAATTGGGAAAGCTCCTAATATAGTGTATTCCAAAAGAGTACAATATTTGTCAGCATCATTCTCACACTGTATTTTTCACCCAAATTAGATTTCGATGAGATAAATATTAGTGGCACTACTTTATGGATTCTGTTACTTTTTTATGTCATTGTTGGTGCACTCAAATGATAATAATGTTATAGGAAAAGCTAAATCTTATCATTAGAAAATTTTAAATTTAGTTAAAAATTTATTAATTTCATGATTACAAACTCATCCCCTCATCTCAGTAATCAATCCTATACCTAAAATTGGTATTAGAGCTTTGGTCCATGATTTGGAAGCCTAACTTCTTAGGGAAAAGATCTTAAGATGTATAGGAAGGAAGCACCTAAGTTCAACAAGTATGAAGATGATTTTGGAATACATGCTAGTAGGATGAAATTGCACATATCAAGACTTGGAGACAGTGTGTAAGACTATCTTGCCAAAGAATATATAGAACTAGCTGGTACTCTTGATGATGCACATGTGAAGGAAAATCTAGTATACAAAACAATAATGATAGAACTGGTAAGAACTTTAAAGAACTTAGAGTATGCTAATATTTAGAACCTACCAACAATTAAGCAGATGTGGGACAAACTATTACAAGAACATGATGAAGATGAGCATGTTCTGGAAGCTAAGGTAGAAGGACTAAAAGAAAAATTGGATGCCATGAGAATGAGTGAAAATGATACTATTGCTTACTATAGAAAAAAAATTAAAAACATCATTGTTGCAATCAAAGGAGCTGGAGAAACTATTGATGAAATTGAAGTTGTAAGTAAAATGCTAAGAGCTTTACCTAATTGATATGTAGTTAGAGTTTCTATCATACAAGAGTTGAGAACAATCAATAACAATAATATTACCATTGATTCTCTTTTTGCTAGGATAACAATGTTTGAACTAAGAAACTATAATAATAATCTACCAATTGGTGAAGTGGCACTTCAACCTTCAACAAGAAAAGAATTACAATGAAGAAGATGATTTGTTGATGGTGGAGAATATGAAGATTTAACAATAGAAGAGAAAGAGTTGGAATCGCTGATCACAAAATGATTTTCCAAAAGAAAAGGTAATACAAAGGAAAGAGTCCTATTGCATGCTAGAATGGTAGGAAAATTGGACATTTTTCACACAACTATCTTAACAAACCAAAGAAAGAGAAAAGCGAAGAAAAGATGAACCAGTATGGAAAGAACAAACAATTTGGAAAAAAAAGGAAAGAAGGAATGTTATATAGCTAAGGATGAAGATAATGAAGATGACACAAATGGAGATGATGAAGAAATAGTTTTTGTTGTTGTAAAAGAATAGCTATCTGCTGACAAAGAAGTTATCAAAGAATGGAAGTGATGCAATACAAGGCAAGATATACCCATAATGGAGGCAATCTAGTCCCCAACTAACAATCACACATGGAAACAAAAAATAAAAAGAAGATCTGATACCAAACTCAACTTCCTCATTCATAAAATAACAGATAACATGTAATGTGTGAGGCTATAAGGCCATCCCAATTATGACCAAATAAAAAAGTAATAAAAGTAATAGTTTTACAAGACCTCACAAGATCCAACCAACCCTAACTAGCATAGATCTAAAGTAGCACAAAAATTTGGTAGAAATCCTAACCAAGATCTAAACTTGTGCTTGCAGGCCTCCAAACAACCTTATTTTTTTCTAAGCTCACATGCAACTACTATCTCTTCTCTCAAACTTTCTACTCTAAATTCCTTCTTAAATCTCTACTCTACAATCATTGGATGCCTAAACACTACCGAATTCCTCTTTATATACTTGCATGACCACAAGTCGACCTATTACAAATAGAATTATCTAGAACCCAAACAAACATAAAATACCTTAGTTGGCCATATAAAAATAATTAAATGCACACAAGATAAATAACTAGAACCCAAAATAGGTCCACACACATCCCTAGATTGATCCACATCATGATCACCTGAAACACATATTTAATGCACCAAGTTGACCAATCAAATCTCAAAGAACTCGCATCAGTGAGCCACACCACCAAGCATCAACAAAAATCCACTGAACACTCCAAGTATACATCAAGCATACCAAACTAGCACATTCACTGATCTCCCACAAGCATCACTGAGTGCAAGTTAAACTAAGTTAAGCATCCACCAAGTTGTATACCAATATGCACCACAAAGACCACTGAGCACCACAAAGATCATTGAGTCCATTTAGCTACCAAGTTCATTAGAAAAAAAACACACCTTCTAACCAAGAACTTCCAAGAGATGATCCAGCAACATCAACCAAGAATGAGATCATCTTTCTAGCATGTTTAGTGAACACCCAAGAACAATCCAAAGAAACTATTGAGCACCCCACCAAGAAATTCAAAGTAATTATTGAGAACAAACTATTCAGAACCCATGGTGTTTCTGCATTAGACTCCCCTAGTAAATAGTGAAGTGTGTCCCATACTTTGGTGCCATAAGAAAATTATGTATCCAACCTCATCTTCACCAAAGGCTTCAAATATTCTTGGAGGTATCAAGACCACTTGATGTAATGCAAGACTAGATGTACTCCCAATGGAGGTGATCTAGTCCTGAGCCAAAAATCACACAACATAAATACAACAACATGTATATTTCAAAATACACCACCAACAATATGCAAGCCCTCGACAAAACAAGCCAAATCTCAACATAACCAACCTCATTTCTCACAAAATATGCCTTACAACATGTAAGTCATCACCAAAAATGACCTAATTATCCATGATGAGGTGCTCCACAATTTGCATGTCAAACATTATGAAAAGAATCTCCATTGCAACATAAAAATGTTAGGAACCTCTTCAACAGTAACCACAAGTTTCTTTGCAAGTTTTAGACTAAACTCCACAAAATTATTAAAAAAATCAACCACAAATACCTCTTTTACCTCCATCTCGGTAGTAAGGTGGCTTCTTCTATGTGTAGTCTTCCTAACTGGCCAGACAACTCTCTTAATGATCACTAAATGCCAACTCAAACTAGATGCACTTAGCATCCTCTCAATAATTTCAACCTAAGATGGATTCCTCTCAGCAATCTCCCCATAGTCCTATCTTCTTGGAGGTATCTTCCAAGATCTTTGAAACCCTCTACAAAAAATCAAACTTGAGCATCTTGTGACAAAACTAAGTTTCTTGCAAGTTAGATCATAACCTACCACCTCACATGAATAACAAGAAAGGTTCACATGTCAAGGAACATAGATATGGTAATCATGCCTCCAACAATCACGCACCAGATCAACCTTTGATTTATAACACTTGATGTAGTGCAAGAACATATGTACCCCTAGTGGAGGTGAGCTAGTCCCCATCTAACAACCACATAGTAGAAACAAAAAAAAAACACAAGATCTAATACTAATCTCAACTTGTGTATTCATAAAAAAAAAATTACATGCAATGTGTTGAGTTGTAAGGCCTTCCTAGTTGTGACTAAATATAAAAGCATTTATAGTAACAATTATGAAAGACCTCACAAGGTCCAAATAAACCTACCTAGTCTGGATATGTAATACCACAACAATTTGGTAGAAACCCCAAGAAAGATCTAAGCTGTGTACACAAGCCACCAAGAAACCTTCTTGTTTTCAAAGCTCACACTCTCAAATTTGAAACTTTCTTTATAATCACAGGATGCCTAAAAACTACCCAGCCCCTCCTTATATACTTGCACATCCACAAGTTTTCCTTTTACAAATAGAAAAAATCTAGAACCCAAACATACATAAAATGCCTTATTAAACTTATAAAAAATCATTAAATGGACATAGGAAAAATAACCAAGACTCGAAACAGGTCCACATACATCCCAAGATTGATCTACACCATGATCATGTGCAATACATATTCAATGCACCATGTTGGCCAATAAAATCTCTAAGAACTCTCATTTGGTGAGCCACAATACTGAGTTTAAGAAATAATCCACCTAGCACACCAAGTATACACAAGTATACTGAGCCAGTACATTCACTAATCTCCTACAAGCATTAGTAAGCATGTGTTAAATTGAGCTATGCGTCCAGGGATTTGGATACCAACTAAGCACTACAAAGAAAACCATGCTCAAGTTCCATTGAGCACCACCAGGATCATTAAGTCTATTTAGACATTGCATTTTTTGGTGAAATCACACATCTTCCAATCAAGAACTCCAAGAGATGAACTAGAAACATCAACTAAGCACTACCTCATCTATCAATCATGTTAGGTGAACACCTAAGAACACTACACCCCTTCAATAACTCCAAAGTAGTTACCAAGCACAAAATATTTAGAACCCATGAGGCTCCTACATAAGGAAGACAATAATCTCGAGCATGGATAAGAATAGTGGTTGGATCATTGATAGTGGCTTCTCTAACCACATGATTGGAGACAAAGAAAATTTTTCAACTATGCAATAGTATGATGAACGATTAGTAAAATTTGGAAATAGATCGCCATACAAAATTTGAGAAAAATGTACAATTAATTTGATTGATGATATTGTATGTGATGAAGTTTATTGGGAAGATGGTTTATAGTAAAATATATTAAGTGTATCTCAATTAAATAAAAAAGGTTTCAAGTTTGAGTTCGGTAATGGAAAATGAAAAATATATGAAAATAATTAAAAATTAATTGTTGTTGGTGAAAAAACAAAAGACAACCTTTTCAAATTATATATCTCACTAAATCATTTACTAATTGCTAAAATAGAAGAAAGCTAGTTGTGGCATAAAAGATTGTTTCATGTAAACTTTTATAACTAAGAAAAAATAAGAAAAATGAAACATGTAAGAGGGACACCAATAGTGAACAAACATGAGAATGTTGTATGTAAGGAATGTTAGTTTGGAAAAATGACTTGTTTGATTTTTTCAATTAAACAATATTGGATTTAGAACATATTGGATTTAGTACACATAGATCTTTTTGGTCCTATTGGTCCTAAGAACTATTGTGGAGATAATTATTTATATTTCTTTTTGATGACTATTCAAGGGCAATATTTGTTATTTTCCTTAAAGAAAAATCATAAGCATTTGATATATTCAAAAAACACAAGGCTAGAGTGGAGAAAGTAACATGAAGAGCCTTGAAATGTCTCAGATTAGATAGAAAAAGTGAGTTCATATATATTGAGTTCAACCAATACTATAAAGAGAGTGAAATCAAAAGATAGCTAATAACATTAGGAACACCCCAAAAAATAGTATTGTATAAAGAAGAAACAAATCCATAGTTGAATGTGAAAGAACTTTATTAAGTTAGAACAATGTATCACACAAATTTTGGAGAGAAGCTATTAGTACACTAGTCTATACACTTAACCAAGTGCAACTTTGTAAATGAGTAAATAGGATGCCATATGTAATCTCGTATAGAAGAGTACCTAATGTAAGCTATTTCAGAATCTTTGGTAGTAAGTGTTACATTAAGAAGGATGAAACAAATAGAAAGTTTGACACCTAAAGTTAAGAATGAATATTTATGGGATATTCAACCAAAAGAAAAGCATACAAGTGTCTAGACTTGTAGACAAATAAATTCTTTGAAAGTGAAAATCTAAAAATAGATGAATTCTCTAAACAAAATGAAGAAGATAGCAAGAAGAAACCAAAGGAATACAATGAACTAATATACTTTGAATATGAGAAGAAAGGAACACAAAAAGTGATTGAAAGATTCAATAACTCTCTACCACAACAAGGACAAATAGAAGAGAAAAACCAAAAAATAGAACCTATAACACCAAAGTGTATAAGGATCAATTACCTCTTTTCAAACATAATTAGGCTCATAAGTAAAGGGGTATTAACCAAAAGTCAAGTAAGAGAAAGGAACTCTACATGCTTAATATCAGACATGGTGTCTAAAATGGAAAAGTATGCTTTCAAAGATGAAGATTGGAAATAAGATATGGTGGAAGAACTAGAAAAATTTAAGAAGAACAAAACTTGGTCACTAGTTCCCAGACCTAAGGACAAAAATATTATCAGAACAAAATGAGAGTTTAGAAAGTGGAGAAGTAATCATAAACATGACAAGATTGGTTTACAGAGGCTATGCATAAGAAGAAGGATTAGATTATGGATAAATGTTTGCACCAGTTGCTAGACTAGAAGGCATAGCAATACTATTGACATACACATTCTATAAATGATTTAAGGTCTATCAAATGGATGTAAAATCCACATTTCTAAATGGAGTGTTGGAAGTAGAAGTATACATTGAACAACCTAAAGGTTTTATTACAAAGAAAAGAAAATATTTGGTATGCAACCTACATAAAGCATTATATGAACCGAAAAAAGAATCGAGAGCATGGTATGAAAAGTAACATTCATATTTGACCAAAATAGGATTTGTTAGAGCAAATGATAATTGTGACCTGTACATTAAGGTTGAAATCAAAAATAGGGATTTAATTATTGAAATTGTTGTGGATGACATAATATTTGGAGAAGATGAAGCACTGAGTAGGTCATTTGCGAAAGAAATGAGCAATGAGTTTGAAAGTTCATGATTAGAGAAATAAAGTTATTTATTAGACTTCAAGTAAAATAGATGAAAAATGGTATCTACATCACTCAATCAAAGTACATAAAATAGATCTTGAAAACATTTGGGATGGAAAATCCTAAACATGTCAATAAACTAATGATTACTAGTTGTAATCTATCAAAAGAAGATGAATCTAAGGAAGTGGATGAAAAACTAGACAAGTCAATGATTGGGAAGCTACAATATATTATTGATAGTCGACATGACATAACTCAAGTAGTAGGAATTGTTGCAAGGATTTCATTACAACCAAAGGAGTCACATATGACAACAAAAAAGGATATTCTAATATCTCAAAGGTACTCAAGATTTTATTTTATGGTATGATAAGCAGAGAGAGTTTGATCTTGAAGTCTACACATATGAAGATTGGGAAAACAATATTGATGATAGAAAGAGTACAAGTGAAGGATCATTTTTCTTGGGAGAAAGGTTAGTTTCATGGAAAAGAAAGAAGTAGATTGCATTTCACAATTTATTATAGAAGCCAAATATGTGGCATCTATAATCAATTGTCAACAAGTTGCATGAATGAAATAGATACTAGAAGGAATACATGAATTAGTTGAAGAACATGTTATACATTGTGACAATATTAATGTTATCAATATATCCAAGAATTTGGTATTGCACTAAAAATTGAAGCATATAGATATAAAATATTATTTTCTATGAGAGAAAGTACAAAATAAAGAAGTCAAAATAGAGTATATTCCCACAAAGGAACAAGTTATTGATATATTTACAAAGCTATTACCAAGAGAAAGATTTGAGCATTTAAGAAGAGAGCTAGGGATCCTACCCCTACCAAAAATCAAATAAGTAGATGTAATTTGCATCACTTCACGAAGAGCCTGATATAATATATATTCTAGATTGATTGATGTAAGAGTGAGCCACTTGAGGGAGAAGTAGTATAGAAGGAGAATACATGAGAAACATAATCAAGATATCAAGCAAGTTCATAAAGGGTTTTATGCCTTTGGCTTTATTATCAAAAGAGGAGAATATATGAAGAAAAAATAATAGCTATGATGAGAATGAGGGAGAAAGTAAGAAGGAGGAAACAAGAGATCTTAATGAAGAATACTAATCAAAAATAAAAAAGATCATATTGTATTGGGGAGAAATGTTTTTGGCACAAAATCACATTGTTTATTATGATTTTCCATCAATGCCTAAGGGAGAGATTGTTGATATAACTAATCTACAAGTTGCTAATGAAGAAAGGAAACTTATGTATTGTTTGTTCATCAGCTATATTATTTTCCATTGGTGTTAAATATTTGGCATATTATTTCATATTGTTACCATATCTTTAGAAAATGCATTATTTAGGGCACTGAGGAACTAAGAAGGAATTGAGAAAGGAAAATTATTGGGTAAAAAATAGAATAATCAATGTAAGTAGTTTTAAGTGATGAATTATCTTACCAGACTATCATGACTAAGACTTATTAGTGAAGTAATCTCTTATTAGAGAAGTGAAAAAGTTAATCTATAGGTTAAGAAAAGGAAGATTGTTCAAGAAGTTCTACGTGGATGGAACGATATCTCTATGACTGTTGGATCTAGTTTTAGGGTTTGTGACATACAAAAGGACAAGAATCTAATGTATGTGCATCCAAAGGTATAAGAGCAATCCTGTGTCATCCAAAAAAAAATGTACTTAGACTTAGTTTCTATTTCATGTGTTTTCATTTTTGGATACCCATTTGGGTCAAATAAAGGTTCCAACTCTCACAGTTCCACTATTAGTGTTCTGGGTTAGAGTTTTTAATCACCTTGGGATACGTGTAAATGTCAAAAAAATATGAGTATGTAATTGAGCCATCATTTTGGTGAACTAGAAGGTTTAATTTGGTTGGATGATTTTTATTGTAATTTAGAGCATTCTAGAAAAAGAATCAGGTCAAAAGGCCCCACGGTTTGAAAGTTATCGCAGTTTTTCAATCTCTGGAGACATTCTAAGAATGCTTCAAAGTCAGGTTAGGGGCATTAAATGACCTTGAATAGGGCTAAAAAATGGAGGATGAGCAAAGCTGGTCCATAGGGCTATTGAGCGCTTCAAGAAATTTTCAAAAATGTAAACGGTTCGTCAATCGGAGCTACGGTTCAAAAGTTATGCCTCCTGAAAGTTCGATTACCATTTTTGGATTCTTCTAATTTTGTACTGACTTTTAATGCAAATTCTAGAGCCTTCTATTTGGTTGGTGGATGCCAACTAGCACTTTCTAGAATGTATTCCTAATCTTTAACCCTTTGGGGTCTATTTAAGAACATTTCTAGCATTGTAAAAGGCAGTTTGGAGTGGAGTTTGAGAGAAGGTACTGGGAGAAGAATTTATTTCCAGATTTATGCTATTGTAAGCCCTTAGGGCATGTTTTGGAGTCTATTTCTCTACACCAAGTGTACTAGCATATTTTCATAGTTAATGAAATTTTCCCTTTCCTATTGTGTCCATTCTATGCTTGGGTTGTGTCTCCATCAAGTGGTATCAGAGCTAGTTTTCCTGAGTGTGTAGACAGAGTGCCGACAGTGAGGCAGTTTGCACCAGGACTGTGTGGTTGTGGGTTTCAATTAAAAAGATGCCTCCATGAAGAGAGCATGGTGGAAGGGCTAGAGCTATTAATCCTGAGGAGGTTAGAGCCCTCCAAAGGTAGGTTCAAGCGTTGCAGGAGGAGCTTCGTAGAGGAACAAATGTTGCTATAGGCAACAAAAGTGAGGACGAAAATGAAGAAGAAGAAATTGGACTAGAAGGGGAATTTGATGGGGAAGTTCTGAATTAGGTAGAGGAAAGTGATGCAGGAGCATCCAGAGGTATAAGGGCAATCCTGTGTCACCCAAAAAAAAAATGTACTTAGACATAGTTTTTGTTTCATGTGTTTTCATTTTTGGATACCCATTTGGGTCAAATAAAGGTTCCAACTCTCACAGTTCCACTATCAGTGTTCTAGGATAGAGTATTTGACCACCTTGGGATACATGTAAATGCCAAAAAAAATAGGAGTATGTAATTGAGCCATCATTTTGGCGAACTAGGAGGAAAATTGGCTAGATGAATGTAATTGCAATTTAGAGCATTCCAGAAAAAGAATTAGGTCAAAAGGCCCCATGGTTTGAAAGTTATCGCATTTTTTCAATTTTTGGAGACCTCCTAAGAATGCTTCAAAGTCAGGTTAGGGGCATTAAATGACCTCGAAAAGGGCCAAAAAATGGTGTACGAGAAAAGCTATCCATAGGGCTATAGAGCACTTTGAGAGCTTTCTGGAAATCTAAAGGGTTCGTCAATCAGAGCAACAGTTCAAAAGTTAAGCCTCCCGAAAGTTCGATTACCATTTTTGGATTCTTCTAGATTTGCACCAACTTCTAACGCAGCTTCTAGAGCCTTCTACTTGGTCGATGGATGCCTACTAGCACTTTATAAAATTTACTCCTAGTCCTTAACCCTCTGGGGTCTATTTAAGGACATTTTTGGCATTGTAAAAGGCAGTTCAGAGTGGAATTTGAGAGGAGGTACCAAAAGGAGAAATTATCTCCAGTTTTGTGCTATTGTAAGCCCTTAGGGCATGTTTTGAAGTCTATTTCTCTGTACTGAATTTACTAGCTTATTTTCATAGTTACTTCAATTTCCCTTTTCCTGTTGTGTCCATTCTATGCTTGGGTTGTGTCTCCATCAAGTGGTATCAGAGCTGGTTTTCCTGAGTGTGTAGACAGAGCACTGACTATGAGGCAATTTGCACCAAGACTACGTGGTTGTGAGTTTGAGTTAAGAAGATGCCTCCATGAAGAGAGCATGGTGGAAGGGCTAGAGTTATTAATTCTGAGGAGGTTAGAGCCCTCCAAAGGCAGGTACAAGCATTGCAGGAGGAGCTCCATAGAGGAACAAATGTTGTCGCAGGTGACGACAATGAGGATGACAATGAAGAAGAAGAAATTGGACCAGAAGGGGAATTTGATGGGGAATTTTTGAATCAGTTAGAGGAAAGGCTTTTTAGGGCCATTACTAAATTTGGGAAAAGACCTACAATTGATGTGGGTGTATTTTCAAGAAATTTGAAACTAGATAAGTTGATCAATTGGATCAATGAACTGAAAGAATACTTTAAGTATGAGGATATTAGGGACCCAGATAGGGTTAAGTTTGCAAAGGCCAAAATGAAAGGCCATGCCAAAATCTGGTGGCAAGAGGTTCAATTGGAAAGAAACAGAAGAGGAAAGGAGAAGATCACAAGGTGGGATTGCATGGTGGAAAAATTAAAGAAGCAGTTCATTCCTGTGGACTACAAGCTTGATTTGTTTAAGAAGATGCATGGGCTAAAGCAAGCAGGAAGATCAGTCCAAGAATATACAGAGGATTTTTATTGACTTTTGATTAGAGTAAGGCATACAAAAACAAATAAGGATAAGGTTGCTCGTTATATCAGTGGGTTGTGACCTAGCATCTAGGAGGAATTAAGTCTGGTAAGAATGATCAACGTTGAAGAGGCATAACAGTTTTCCCTATGAGTTGAAGAGAATCTGAATAAGAGGTTTGAAGGGAGACAAAGAGGGCATGGTCAAGGAGGAAGGGGAAGTGGTAGGTCATCTAGAGGTCAAAATGAAACCCAAAAGAAAAATGAAGATGTGGGTACTAGCAGGAACTAGAGGAATGAGGGTTTCAACCACTCCTGTGATCAAGACTTTGGAAATCAAAGAGGAAGAGGTAGAGGACATGGACAAGGAAGAGGAGGCTTCTATGGTATCTATTTCCATTTCAATGAAGAAGGTCATTGTGCCTTTGAATGCCCTCAATGACAAGGAAGGACAAATAGGAGAGCTGAGGGTCAAGCTAGGGTTGCTCATGTGGATGAGGATGTACAGTCATCACATTCAGAGGATGCAAAAAGAGGAGAGACCTTGGTAAATGAAAGGGTCCTACTAAGTGCTGAGATTGGACCAGGACAAAGGAGGAGTTTGTTTCACACCAGGTGTAAATGTGAGGAAAAATGTTGTGATGTGATCATTGATGGTGGTAGCACTAACAACTTGGTGTCAGAGGAGATGGTCTCTAAGCTGAAGCTTAAGAGGGAGAAACATCCCCAGCCCTATCGAATTGCTTGGGTCGAAGATGATAATAAGGTCCTGGTAAGTGAACAATGTCTCATGAAATTCAAAATTGGGAGTTACCATGATGAAGTTCTCTATGATGTTATTCCAATGGATGTTTGCCATCTATTGTTGGGTAGACCATGGCAGTTTGGTAGACATGCAGTACATGATGGTCATGCAAACACATACTCTCTAACAAAGGATGGAATTTTCCACAAACTGAAGCCCATAAAAAAGGAAGGTGAAAAGGTATGTAGCAGTGCTAGGATTTGTCTTGTTGATGGAAGAAAGTTTTTAGATGGAATGAAACATCAGCGTATGTTTTATGCTTTTATTCCTAGGAAAGATAAAGAAGGTAGTAGTGAAATACCACTTGAAGTTTTAGATTTACTAGGTGAGTTTGGAGATATTATCTTTGATAATGTTCCAGAAGGATTGCCACCAGTAAGGCAAATCACTCATCAAATAGATCTAATTCCAGGAGCTAGTTTTCCTAACAAGGCTGCTCACAGGATGGCTCCTATTGAAACTGAGGAGATAAATAGATAGGTTCAAGAGCTATTAAGGAAGGGCTTGATTTGGGAGAGCCTGAGTCCATGTGTAGTACCTGCAGTACTAGCAACAAAGAAGGATGGAGAGTGGAGGATGTGTACAGACTCTTGAGTTATAAATAGGATAACCATCAAGTATCGGTTTCCTTTGCCAAGAATGGATGATCTTATGGACTGCTTGAGTGGAGCTCAGTACTTCACAAAGATAGATCTCAAGAGTGGCTATCATCAGATATAGATATGAGAAGGAGATGAGTGGAAAATAGCCTTCAAGACCAAGGAGGGTCTTTATGAGTGGTTAGTCATGCCCTTTGGATTGATGAACGCCCCAAGCACCTTCATGCAGCTTATGAATGAGGTACATAAGAAGTTCTTGGGAAAATTTGTTATTGTCTATTTGGATGATATTTTAATTTTTAGAAAGAATTTGGATGAACATTTATTGCATATTCATAGTGTCCTTGAAAGGTTAAGGGAAGAGAAACTGTTAATTAATCTGAAGAAGTGTATCTTTGCAAAAAGGGAGTTAGTCTACTTGGGGTTTGTTATATCACCTGAAGGTCTCAAAATGGATCCAAAGAAGGTAAAAGCCATCTTGGAATGACCTACTCCAAGGTCTACTACTGAGGTAAGATCATTTCATGGTCTAGTTAGTTTTGATAGGAAGTTCATTAAGAATTTTAGTGGCATATGTGCACCCCTGACTGACACAATAAGAGGGGATAGAAAAGAGTTCAAATGGACTGCAGTAATAGGGAGAAGTTTTGAATTGTTGAAGAAGAAGGTGATAGAACAACCTATGTTGGCACTTTGAGATTTTAGAAAGGTGTTCCAGGTGGATTGTGATGCTAGTGGCAGTGTTATTGGGGCTGTATTAAGCCAAGAAGGTAAGCCTATTGCATATTTTAGTGAGAAATTGAATGATGTGAAAAAGAAGTATTATGTTTATGATCAAGAGCTCTATGCAATAGTTTACGCTTTAAAGAAATGGAGGCATTATTTATGGCCAAAGGAATTTGTTTTGTATACTGATCACCAGGCATTACAGTACCTAAATAGCCAAGATAAATTGAATCAGAGGCATATGAAGTGGGTAGAGTTCTTGCAGAGCTATACATTTGTATTGAAGCATAGAAGTGGAAAATCTAACAAGGTTGCAGATGCACTAAGTAGGAGATAGTTGGTTCTTACAGTAATGCAGGTTGAAGTAGTTGGGTTTATTAAACTCAAGAATCTATACCCTGAGGATCCTGATTTTGCTAAAGCATGGAAGGCTTATAAAGAGCCTATTTTTGTAGATAGAACCAAGTGGCTAGACTATTTGATTTAGGATGGTATGTTGTTCAAGAGCAGTCAATTGTGCATTCCAAGGAGTTCCATGAGGGAAATTTTGATTAAGGAGAAACACAGTGGAGGGATGGCAGGACATTTTGGTCGAGATAAGACCATTTCCATTCTTAGAGAACATTATTTTTGGCCTCAAATTTCACAGGATGTGAAGAAGTTTGTACAGAGTTGTCAGATTTGTCAAGTTGCCAAGGGATTTAGTCACAATACTGGAATTTATCAGCCATTGCCTGTTCCATCAAAGCTATGGGAGGACATACGTATGGATTTTGTTCTTTGATTGCCAAGGAAACAAAGGGGTAATGACTCAGTATTTGTGGAAGAAGTTGAGAAAAAACTTGAAATTTAGTTCCACACATCACCCACAGACTGACAGCCAAACAGAATTGGTAAATAGAAGTTTGTGCAATTTACTGAGATGTTTAGTTGGGGATAAGCCCAAGGGGTGGGATTTGACTCTACCACAAGTAGAGTTTGTTTACAATAACTCTATAAACAAGAGTACTGGTAGATCACCATTCCAAATTGTATATGGAAGTAGCCCAAGGACTGCACTAGAATTGAGGAAGATAAAGCAAGGGGAGAGGACAAGTGATGAAGTTGGAGAATTTGCTGAACATATCAAGCATCTACATGAGGAGGTTCAGGCATACATTACCAAGATGACTCAAGAGTATAAAGCTAGGGCTGATCAAAGGAGAAGAAATAAGGAATTCCAAGTAGGGGATCTAGTCATGGTACACTTACAAAAAGAAAGATTTCCATCCAGTACTTACAACAAGCTGAAAATGAAGAAATTTGGCCCCTGCAAAATTTTGAAGAAACATGACTCAAGCAATGCATATGAAGTAGAGTTGCTAGATGGAATTCACATTTCTCCTATTTTCAACATTGCAGACTTAACAGAGTATCATGATGATGGTGTAGATGAGGAGATGATGTTAGAGCCATGTCCAATTCCTACTTCTAAGAAGGAGGAGATAGAGGAGATTTTGGATAGTCATGTGGGTAGGAGTACCAAAAATAGGCAGTATGAAGAGTATTCAGTGAAAAGGAAAGGACGGTCAATAGAGGACTCAACTTGGATATCAATAGTTGACGTTTCCCATTTGGGATTTCCTCTACCATTCATAAAGTGACAGGGTCACTTTTCAATCTACCCTGGGTGTTTGATGCAAGAGCATCCAGAGGTATAAGGGCAATCCTGTGTCATGCAAAAAAAAAATTACTTAGACTTAGTTTCTATTTCATGTGTTTTCATTTTTGGATACCCATTTGGGTCAAATAAAGGTTCCAACTCTCACAGTTCCACTATTAGTGTTTTGGGTTAGAGTTTTTAATCACCTTGGGATATGTGTAAATGCCAAAAAAATAGGAGTATGTAATTGAGCCATCATTTTGGTGAACTAGAAGGTGTAAATTGGTTGAATGATTTTCATTGTAATTTAGAGCATTCCAAAAAAAGAATCAGGTCAAAAGGCCCCACGGTTTGAAAGTTATCATAGTTTTTCAGTTTCTAGAGACATCCTAAGAATGCTTCAAAGTTAGGTTAGGGTCATTAAATGACCTCAAATAGGGCCAAAAAATGGGGGATGAGAAAATCTGGTCCATAGGGCTATAGAGCGCTTCAAGAGCTTTTCAAAAATGTAAATGGTTCGACAATCGGAGCTACGGTTCAAAAGTTATGCCTCCCGAAAGTTTGATTACCATTTTTGGATTCTTTTTATTAAGTGCCTACTTCTAATGCAACTTCTAGAGCCTTCTATTTGGTCGGTGGATGCCAACTAGCACTTTCTAGAATGTATTCCTAATCCTTAACCCTCTAAGGTCTATTTGAAAACATTTTTGGCATTGGAAAAGGCAGTTCGAAGTGGAGTTTGAGAGAAGGTATTGGGAAAAAATTTTATCTCTAGATTTATGCTATTGTAAGCCCTTAGGACATGTTTTGGAGTCTATTTCTCTGCACCAAGTGTACTAGAATATTTTCACAGTTAATGAAATTTTCCCTTTCCTGTTGTGTCCATTATGTGCTTGGGTTGTGTCCCCATCATAAACAAACAAAGAGAAGGTATCATCACTAGAAGAAGTGGCTAAAAAATAAGGTAGAGGAAAATGTTGGTGACAGAGCTATCAGAGTACAAAAGTAGAAAGATTGTTGTGATCATAGAAGGAAATTTAATGATATGTTGTTGTATTGAAGAGATTTAAGGGATCTAATATAGAAAGGTAGTGCAATTTACACATCATTTTATTTACGTCACCTTCTTACCACTATAACAATTTAAATCCCTTGAAAAGGTGCCCTTAATCAGTTTAATGTAAAACTTCTAACAAGGTAGAATTCTTAGATTAGAGTTTTGAAATGCTTTAGCAAGGTTACTCTTATTAGAATAAAGATCCTAACATATCTAGAGGAAGATCCTATAACAAGGTACACTTAACATTGTTTTGTTACCCTTAATTGGGCAAGATCCTAACATAGCATTTTCTATAATAATATTACATTTTTGAGCACCATTCTCACATCTCAATTTTCACCCTAATCAGGTTTCTACAAGATAAATATTGGTTTTACTACTGTGTGGATTGTTTTATTATTTTATGTGACTTTTGGTGCACTTAACCAATAACAACGTTATAGGAAAAACTAAATCTTATTAGTAGACAAACTGAGAGTTAATGAAAAGTTTATTAATTTAATGATTATTGATTCTCTACCCCACCCCCCTAGTAATCTATTCTATATCTACATGGTAATTTCCATTTTATGTTCCCTTCCATATCTTCTTTCATTGTTCTTGTTAGCCCCAATTGATAATGTAATTGGCAATGCTATGAGTGTATGCAAAAGAATCATACTAGTTGCTATGTTGTCATTGATTTCAAAGGCTTAATTTTGTAGACATT
Organism: Cupressus sempervirens; assembly: GCA_028749045.1. Classification (NCBI taxonomy): domain Eukaryota; kingdom Viridiplantae; phylum Streptophyta; class Pinopsida; order Cupressales; family Cupressaceae; genus Cupressus; species Cupressus sempervirens. The sequence continues at coordinate 391,724,060 of CM053785.1, read as the reverse complement.
ATAATAACTCAATAGAGTGCTATATCAATATGAATGATAAAGAGGATTTGAAGAAATTATGTTGAAGAGAGAGTGGGTAAAAGAAAAAGCCTGTGTCACCCTTTGGGATATCCTGGAGGGTTACAACTGAAAGGGTTTCGATTGGAACCCTATTGGCCGTATGTGCATGGTACTTTCCCATAGCTACATGGCCTCTAGGGTTACAACCGAAAGGGTTATGACCAAAAGGGTACAAAAAATTATAAATAGGTCCAATAGCTATGTGGATGCTAGGGTTACAACCAAAAGGTTTATGACCAAAAGGGTACAATAAATTATAAATAGGCTGAAAACCAATTTTGGAGGTCATTTGTACTATTACAGATTCTGGATTCTGAGGAGTGGATTAGGGTGTTTTGGCCCTAAGTGATAGGTGGTTTTTTTTTTTTTTTTTGTCAAGTTTTTTTAGTCATTACATGTTGGTATTAGTTAAATTAAGTGTTTTAGTAGTTAGTTATTTAGATTGGTTAATTTTTTTATATAGTTAAATCATATGTTAGATACAATACTATATAATATTTTTTAATTAAATATCTACTTAATCATAAATGTAGATTTTACAACAAACATAGAAAACTCAAGTTGAGACCTAGATAACTAAATGAATTACATTTAAGAAAACATTAACATACTAAACCTATATAGATAACTAACATATAGTGAAACATTATGTAGAACTAAACTATAATAGCTTCTAGTTGTTCAAACTTGAAAACTTAAAATTTAACCAATTTCAAACTTAGGAAACTTGGAAACTATAATAACCTACATCTACATGAAACTTAGAAAAATTGTTCACACCTCAAGATAGCTAAAAATTAGTTACATTTTAGAAAGCATTAACATAGTAAACCTATGTACTTTAACATGTAGTCAAAAATTAGGTATAAGAAAGATAACTTAATTTCAAATTAGTTTTTTATCACACATACATGTGCATATTTTTTATTTACATACATTATCTACACATCAAGTTGATATATATTTAACATGTGTGGTAAATTAAATGATCTATATTTTTTAGTTACATTCAACTTTGTACACACACACACACACACACACACACACACACACACACACACACACACACACACACACACACACAAGTGTTTTAAATTAAATTTAACTTTTAGTTTTATATACTTACATATCTTAGCTCTTCATTTATATATATATATCTTCTTTGCATATCATTATGGCATCTAGTATTGGTGGTGCACCTACATCCTTAGGGGAGGCTAGTATTTAGGGAGGGGTCATAGTGCTAAGTCTAGTACAACACATAGACTGGCATCATCTTCTAAGGAGAGACAATGCTTATTTAGAGATATAGTTGCTAGGTTATCTCATGCTATTGAGTTTCTCAATTCTACACTTTTGGCTTCTACCACTCTCCCTAATAGGGAGAAGATTGTTTCTATGAGAGATGATTTATATTGTATGATTCAAATGATAAAGAAATACAACCTATATGATGATATTAGTATTGAAACTTTTTACTCTTCCCTTTCTCGCATAGTGTCATTGGCACTATGAAGTATAGATAGATTGATACACAAGTCTCCACTGCTATGGTGAAGAGTATGTTTCCCTTTTATACAGATAGGTCTAGGGTTAGAGGTTGTTTGGCTATGAAGTGTATAGATCAGCTTGTTGCACCATTTATAAATCTTCACTGGTCAGCTACACATCACAGGTGGCCATAGAAGGATGAGTTTCCTCTTTATTTTGCAAATAATTATTTGTAGAATTTCATTTACATCATGATGTAGATTACATAGATTTTATAGGTCACATTAGACATGGCCTCGGTAGATTATTAGAGAGATTTAGACCTATAGACACCCCTGATCCCATTGATAAATGGGCAATGGTGGGTCCAAACCTTTTGATCATGCCAAGAGCTCCACAAATGACTGCTATGGGTATGACTATTCTAGATGATACAGTTAGTAGTCAAATCTATTCTAATATTGCCATAGTTGATATGCAGTTACAAGAGATGTCTTCAAATCAATGTGGTAGATATATGTTACGATCTCATCGTACCAATTTGATAGCTACATCCTCTAGAATAGGAGTTTATGATGTGTATGGGATAATAGATATACCATATCCACTAGAGGGTTATGCTATATTAGATGTGGATGCATTGTATCATGTGACATCTAATTTAGCATCTAATCTTCTTGGTTCATATCAGGTATTATTGACAGTCACAAGGATTCCTCTTAGTGGCATTGGTGGACACAAAACCATATTCTCTAATGTATAGTAGGAACATAGAGTTGACAGAGACAAGAGAATATTCCTACATAGTGCCCTACAACACCCACCCCCACAACTACCCAATATCTTGTAGCACCTACTCCTACACAAGGCCCTGCATCACCCCTCCAACCTACTTAGAATCCTGTACCACCTCCTACAACACCCCCATACTCAGGCCCCTAGAGCACGACATTGTCTAATTACCACTATGCTTTCAAATGAGATGGTTGACTTGGACTAGCCTACTTTATTACTACATGATTTAGATGTCAGTTAGATTGGCAAAGAATTACATGATGCTATGGTAAATAGAATTTTATATGTTTAATTTATTTGTTACTATAATTTACACTTCTAAGTTTAACGTACTTGAACTTAAATACATGTACTTAGAGACATACATATATTCTAGTGATTCAATCTAACTTATGTACATACATGTGTTCTATAGGGTTTTAGTGATAGCATGTTTTGTTTTGGATATATTTAGAGCCTAATAGATCCTACACAACATGAGTCACAAGTATGTTACAATTTTTATATATTTATAATAACAAATTTCTTTCATTTGACACAAGGTTCAAAACCAGATCATAAAGCCTTTTGGGGTCATGGATCAAGAGGGGGATGTAGTTGATCTTATTTTAGATGTCTATTTCTTTGATGTTGAGACATTTTATATATATACTATTAGAAACAATAGTCCACCAAGATAATTGAGAAGGGGGGGGAGGGGAGGGTGGTGAATCAATTATCCAATAATTAAAACATTTATCAACCTTCAACAATCTTATCCATTCAACCAAAGTAAATGAAAACCATAACAAGATGCACATAGATAATTACACTAGATATGTTAACTAGGGAAACCCTTGATCAAAGAGAAAACCCCAGTGGGAATGATGCCCACAAGATGATGTACTAATATAAATATTCCTTGTTAGAGGATGGACCCTGTTAGGATTCTATTACAAAATTTAGGACATATTAGTCCCTTTTAGGAGACTTTGAATCCTTTTTAGAAGATAGGGTTGTGCCAACCCTATTAGGAGTTGTAGAAGATAGAAGGACCCAATGTCGAAATAGCATCTAATGAAGATCACTGAACTCACTATCCAATTGATCTCTCAAATATTCCTTGCAAAATAATTGTGTGTACTGTACTTTAATTTCTTTCCTCTATCCCATCAACCAAACCAATCATTGTTAGACCTTATAGACCAGGTCATGAATCTTGGATCCAAGTATCCAACTTTTGATCACACAATAAAACTTTGACAATGAAGTTTCCTTCACTTTTGCCCTCCTCTGCTTATCTTCACATTTTTATCTTGGTGTTGCTTAAAATAACTAAATCCATTTCTTACATGATAAAGGAAAATGTCCTTCCTTTATATCCAATCCATTAAAAAATTCCCCGAGTCAGTTGTTACACCTTCTCAATTAATTATTATAGGACCACATTAAGAACATGTTACACTTAGTGATAACATTAATCTTCCACCTTGCAACTTAAATAAATTTTTGTACATGTATCATTATGAAAAGTGAGGTTAGCTACATCATCTCTAGAATTTCTTCTTCACATATTTAACTTCAGCTTCATAGAACAACAAATCTGTTAAGAGATATAACAAGTTTACCAAAACAGGCCTCTGTAAACTCTATCTTAGAACAATCTCCACCAAAACTTGCATAAATTCTTCTAGACTTAATATCTGATGCTTTTGAGGTTAGCTTCATATACTAGAGACATAGTATAATATTCCTTTAAGCTGGCTTAGTGAAAATGCTCAATTTTTTATCCATACCAACTTGATCTTTCCACTATTCTTCTGTCAGATATTATATAAAACTGCTATGTTGACATCAATGACAAAAATAGTCATGTATTTAACATATGATCATGATAATGATCTAATCATGTTTCTACAATAATCTCCGATAGGAATATCATCAAAATTCATGCTTCCAACATATACATGTTATTTTAGATACTTTAATATGGAGACTTTGTTTACATGTTATTTGGACACATTTGATGTGGTATTTTAGAGACATTTGATGTGGTATTTTTGAGACATTTTATATGGTATTTTAGATACATTTTACATGGGTAAATTATTTCATATATATTTTATTTTATAGATGTACATGTTATGTTCATGTTTATGTGAACGCATGTTACACATGTTCATGTCGAATGGATGTATGTTTTCAATTTATTTTTCATAGATCATGTGTTATTTTGTACATTTGTTACAACATTTAATCACTAAATTTAATACATATTGAAGAACATAAAGAGTACTAGTAAAGAATACATGTGTTACAACATTTAATCAATAGTTTTAATACATATTTAAGAACATAAAGAGTACTAGTAAAGAATACATGTGTTACAACATTTAATCACTAAATTTAATACATATAAGAACACAGAGAATACATACAAACATAAAGAATGTAACACGTGCTGTAGAATCTAATAAAAGTGCATTCAATTAGTAAAGGGATCATCCTAATGGGATGTCTTAAGGGTTTGTCTTAAGGGGAGGTCCTGAGAGGAAGTCCTAATGGGATGTCTTAAGGGGTTGTCTTAAGGGGAGGTCCTAAGGGGAAGTCCTAATGGGATCTCTTAACGGGTTTCCTTAAGGGGTTGTCTTAAGGGGAGGTCCTAAGGGGAAGTCCTAATGGGATGTCTTAAGGGGTTTTCCTAAGGGGAAGTCTTAAGGGGAGGTCCTAAGGGGAAGTCCTAATGGGATGTCTTAAGGGGTTGTCTTAAGGGGAAGTCTTAAGAGGTCCTAGCAGAGCATGAACATAAAAACATAAAATATTAAAGCATAAATTTAACATCATGCAAAAAATATATATAAGTCAAACCATACACAAATTATAAATAACAATACATGTTCATAATTTTTACCATATATCCAAGATCCATGATCAAATGTATATAAATTTATAAAACATATATACAAAATAATGTGTATGTAGTAAATATGAAAATATGAGAGTTGTATAGAAAATAAGTACAAATAGCTAAACGAGAGCTCCACAAACATTGTATTGTTAGGATCCTCTCTATTTTTTATTTTCTCTAGAATCTTTTCATGTTCTTCAATAGATAGTTTCCACTTTTGATTTCGATGATGTCCTCTTCTTTGTATTACATCAAATTGCAACTTTGTCGCTATAACATGGTTACTATATTGTAAAACCTTTTCTCTAGGTATGTATTTAATAAATTCAATACCACTATTAGTTATCCTATTTTGTTGATAATATGTTCCTTCAACAACAATTGATCCAATTGGATATGACTCTTCATCATAATCTATAGTTCTTTCTAGCAACTTGTGTTTTGATTTTGTGCATCTTAGAAGATAATAGTCTACCTTTTCTACATTATCTACTAAGATTTGGACAACAAAAATATCTCCTGCATGTACATAAAAATAGACATGTTTATAAAGTGAAAAATTAAATATATATAAGTTTATTTTAATGAACATACATGTGTGTCATATATATGTACATATGCCACAAACCTGCCATAACTAAATTAGAAACATGCTCATAATTAGCTAAATATATAGGATCACGAATGGCAATGCCAATGTTAGCATCTTCAAAAGGAGACTTTTGACTATGTCCTTCAAATCCCAATGTGAAACATATCCATTCAAAATATTTTCACATACACTCATTAGATTTTCCTTCATGCAATCATCACAAAAACATGATTTCTCTCATACTTTAATCATTGGAGGTTTGTGGTGTCTTATAGTCACCGCTTGATGTAAACTTCTAATACCTAAAATCATTTGGCAATTGTAATGATTAGATTGATCTATATTTGTTACAAGTATATATAATTTAATTAATGATCACATTTCAATAAATATATAATTAAAAAATTAAATTATAAGAATATACACATGTGTGTTATATCAAATAAATAAATGTATAATATTCACCTTTCACTTCCCAAAAATAACGCTTATTGTACTTAGTATCTCAAATAGAAAAATGATCTTTGCACCATTCAATAGTTTCATTCACACTCTCCATCCTATTACCTAAATGTGTAACGTGTATGTATATATAATTTAAAATACACTAAATCTATGTATATATATATATATATATATATATATATATATATATATATATATATCTATATATGTATGTATATATGTATGTATGTATGTATGTATGTATGTATGGATCTCTAGAGAGAATCTATACATATATATGTTATAAGTAGATCAAGAACACACTAAATGTATGTACATATGTACCTACAAGTTCATGTTGTGGAAGTGCATGCTTTATACATGCTCTTGCTCCATCATGCTCACCTTTTCCATGTCCACTTTCAAAGAAGTTCCATAAAAACCTAACATTGTTTCTAGTATGTTGCATGGCTAACCAATTAAATGCTTTTTCAGATTTAAATTATCCTATGAGTTCATCAAATGAGATTAAAAATAATTATATATATGAAGTTGAAATACACATATAAATCAATATAATTTTTTAATAAAGTTAAATAATAATGTACACATGTACACTAACCTACACAACTTGTTGTCACCTAGATTACACCCTTATGCTAAAGTTTAACTTTCAACAATCTAGTGAAACATGAGATGATCCTTGGCCTGTGAGTATGCCATGTTAAGGATCAACCTCTGGTACAAAGGGTTGGCTTCCCTTGAATCACCTCTGAAAACTTGAACTAAAATTGATGGGAAAAGATATAGAGAGAATGCATTTAACATAACTTGAACTTAAACTAAGATGATTCACCAATGTTATGAAGGTAATGCCACTTTGAAGGGAAAAATCACAATTGAAACAACTACACAATAACCTTTCACAGATTGACCTTTTTGGTCTTTGATGCATGCAATGTATAAAGGTGCAAATTTTCAAACAAAGGAACTTATAAATTCACAATCTTTAAACTTGATAACACACAAGCCACAATACTTGACATAAAAATCCACTTTCACATGCCTCAAAATGATTTAAATTTTTTTAAGTAAAGGGCCTTAAAGATCACAATAATTTAGAAATAAAACTAGTAAAAGACAAGGAAAAGATAAATAAGACCAAAGAGTATCACTACTGCATATTTATTTAGAAGGATCCAAAATTCTCAAAATTGCATCACAAAATAGGACTTGAGCTGCAAAACACTATCTCTCGAAGGAGGTAGAATTCAAGAACTCACAAGGAGGTAGAATGTAAGAGCTAGCTAAAATAATGCTCAAGAATGGGAGATAAATAGGTTTGAAAACCACAAATGCATTGTCTCCTCAAAATGGAAGCATATCCATGATTTTCCTCAAATAAGATAGTAAGTATAATTTGGCGTCTCCATGGTTCATGCTGAAATCTGAAATTTGAAAACTCCCTCAAATCAATTGGTAGGTGTAATTAACTTGTGCTTTTATGAAAATTCTCCTACCCATAAATTTGGCATGATTAAATAAAGTTTTCGTCTCAGTTTTTACATTTCAAAAATAAATTTAAATGGAATGATTTATAAGAATATCATACATTTAAATGTTTACATTAAATACAAATGCAGAAATAAAATGCCCACCTTCTACACTTGCATATTTTATCTTGCCAACTTCCCCAATTTGTATTTGAAAGTAACATTTAAATAAAATGATTTTTAAGACATCATTTTATTTAATGTTTTCAAATAATAATAAATTCATTAAAACCTCTTGAGATTTATGCTTTTTACAATTTAATTACCCAACCATTTAAAAACATGCTTCCACATTTTTTTTATAGGACAGATTTTAGAAAATGGATTAGACGACCCCCTAAATGTTCATAAATAATTTTCTAAAAAGAACAAAATTTATTCCTAACATCAATATCTAACTCATTACCAATTTATAGGGTCATATAAATTCATATACGTCCATACCAAATTTTTTATTCTTGACTATAGGCTTAAAAAAAAAATTCTAGGCAAGGTACTATCACTAAAAAGAGCATAATTCTTTCATTTCTTCATGAAAATGCCTAAATTGATTTAAATGAAAGAAAAATCAGATACCTTTCATTTTTCCATGATTTTTTATAATCAAATATCCATATATGTTTGTATAATCTATGAAAAATGTTGCAATAGTCAAAATTAGCAACCAGCAAAACTTGTACACTTCTTGTAGCAACTGATAACTTCATATTTCTTCATTCTTCAAGTTGCAAATTCCTCACAAAATTTATTTTTCTTGATTATCCATTTTTACTTCATATAACTCATTTATATTTCACATTGAATATAACCTCCTGTAACATTCATCTTGATTGAACCTGCAAGGTGAAAAATTAGATAATACAACCATTAGACCAGATCCATTGCTCTAAAACATTTATTCCATGATTTCTAAGATCTTTAGAGAATATTACAAAACAATGAGTAACATAGTTCCTATCATGAACTCTATCATCACTAATATAGAAATGGACCTCCTTGATAATAATGCATTTATTTTTCTCCAAAGTTTCTATCTCATCCACCTCAAATTGTGCATGTCTATAAGTCACTTGCACAAATATTTCAACTTGTTAAAAATGAAAATATTGCCCTTGAAGCTCTGTTTGAGGTGAAAATTTATTTTTCTTAGAGAAATCTACAATTGAAAGAATACAACTAGGTAGAAAATATTTTTTTGAATCACTAAATTATTTAGCTTGCCATCGTGCACCATGACAATGTTGGATATGTCGATATATCAATTAATGAAACTTGGTCATTAACTCATCATACCGCAATTCACTCTCCTTGAATAGAATTTTTTTGGATTCAACTCCTATCTAATTTTTGTATGTCTCATATCCATATCTCATCTATGAAACTGGTGTCAACTCATTAATATTGTCCATTTGTAGTAGAAATTTACATAAATATCCACAATTTGGACATTGATTTATGATACATTGTACATTAAACTCATAATGAATCTTCTAATTTATCACATAATATAGACTTCACAAATTCTGACATACTACTAGGGATGACCAAATTTGGATCAAGTACTGCTAACTTTTTTATATGATTGCAAGTGTAGACCAAGTTCAACATGGTTTCAACAACAAGTTTCACATATCTTATTTATGCGTACAAAGGAAGGATGTAGTTTGTCAAACATTCTATAACATATTTTCACATTTCAAAATTCTTGCTTGAATGTTTGAAATAATTCAATGTGTTATATCTATAAAATGTTTTGGATGTTCAATTTTTGCCACTATCTCTTGATCTTTAATTTGTATAGTATCACTTCTATTGGAAGAAACGTGAGATGATGTGGTCCAAAATTCAATAACCTACCCTTTTACATCTTCAAAAATTCTATCTTTTTGAGGAATTCTACAAATATTCACCCAATTATTGTCTATGCTTTCATCTAGCATATTTCTCCCTCCTAATGTATCTTTGAACAATTCTTCTAGATATATGTAGTAAATTAGAAATTGCATGTACTTTTTTTCTATGTGTCAACTTTCTACTAGATATAGTAGTCATCAATGCTCTACGTGCAGTGCTCAAATTGCCTACTTGAGCTATGTTGTCAATTTTGTTATAAGCAATTTGCAAATTTTCAGCTCATGTTTTATTAAAATTATGCATGCTTGGTTTTTCCTATTATCAACACCCAACAACTCCAAAACAAGCCTCATATGTTTTCTCCTAAATAACTTGACAAATAATTATGTCTTTCCAAATATACTTTTGTTTTTGAAATATTCATCCCACATGTTTTGGTAATGCTTTTTTCATAGTGTTCTCTTTTACCATTTGTGTAGATAGAATTTGACTAAAAAGTAGGTCCTCATCCAAATCCATCAAATATCATACACCTAATAATACATTTTTAGAACTACTGATTTGTTCATCTTCTTGAATCTCATCATCTTCATGAATCTCATCTTCTTCATTAACTTCAGTAGGTTGGTTTTGATTATGTTTTGTCTGGCCTTTCATTTTCTCATCTCTTATTCTATCATATTTCCTCGATCTAGCCTTTTCATTACACATTCAATACTTTGACCCATAGGAAAATATTTTAATTTAGATTCCACTAGAAATATAATTGAATACTTCAATATAGAGTACAAAAAAATAACTAGGTGAAAAAAAAAAACCTTATTGACGATCTTTTATAGTTGTCATTAAACTCCACGAAACAATTGATAAATACGACTTCAAAAAATATTTATTTCTGAAAATGCTCCTTTAAATTTCATAATTTACTATGCACTTATTAGAAATTGAAATAAAAAACAAATTATTTTATATGAAACCACATGTGTAACTGCTAGCAATTTTTTTGGGCCGATAGTGGTTACGACTGAAATCATTATGACCGAAAGGGTTTCAGCCATAACTGTCTATGTGTCATTCTAAGTGATAGCCACACAAGTAAAATATGCAATTTTTCCAAACTTTTCATTTTCAATAGTAAATTCTCCATACAAAATGAAGTTTTTTCAAAAACTAAAAATGCCCTTTCGTAGATCTCAAAGTCAAGATTATGGTCATATAAATTTTGTAGTATTTTGATAATTTATAATATGTTATATTTATAAAATATTACAAGTAGGTCTTTTAAGATTCAAGAAGATGTTTGTTCAAAAAAAGAAAAAAATAGTAAATCATGTTAAAAAATTAAAAAAATTATGTGTACCTCTAGAGGAGAGAGTCATCTTCAAGACAATGTAATTTCTTTTAAAAAATATGTAGACTTGATAGAAAAAGTTTGGTGGGGAAAAAAACTGTCAAATTGTGATAAGTTCAACTTTGAACACTTACAACTTGAAACATATAAGTCCATTTTTCTTGTCCACTAGGTATGCATGTCAACTATAACATAGTTCAAAATTAGACCAAAATATGATCATTTGCATATATTTGTTTGGTGGGAATGATACTCTATATTTTCAACATTTTTCAAGCACTAGAAAATAGACTTTAAAAATTAAACAAATGATAAAATTTTCAATCAATTAAAAAATCAAAATTTATAGGAATAAACTTAATCTAATTTTGCATATTTCATTAGTTTACACCATCTTCAAATTCTAAACATAAATGTCCCTTTTCTATCATTAAAGTTGAACAATTTAAGTTCTGATATCATTTTCATTTATAAAAGGTGACACAGGTTTGTGCTTTGACCCAAGTATGGTATACAATGAGCACTTGAAGTTGTTGGACAATGATAATTTAATGTTGGTTTGATTAGTTTATAATCATATAATCTTGTAATGTATTGAACTGCTCAAGCTTAACTGAGTGACAAGGTTAAAGAAGGAAGACTATATTCGCTGAGTGACTATAGTGTTCACCGAGTGATTAGCAAATTAAGAAATTTAGTATTTCCTGATTGAGTTTAATATTAACTGAGTATCATACTACTTGAGTAAAATTTTATGTTCACCAAGTAACGACTAGGAGAACAAGTTGAAAGAATGGAATCAAAGGCCAACTTTTGATGGAAATTTGGAATATTCAAGATGTTCAATGGTGCAAGTCAAAGTTTGTTACAAGATCAATGACTAGGAAAATTTAGTTAGAATCCAATGACAGAGATTGAAGTAGGATAAGGAAGTACAAAAATTTCTATGCAAGTTGTATTTTCTATGTGGCTAAGTACATTGAATCTGAGATCTATGATGGTAATTAAGAGACAATAGGAGGAAGAGCCTATAAGCACATAGACCACTACTTAAGGAGTAAAGATAGATTTAGGTTGTTGAGATTATTGATTGTGTTTTTGGTTGGTAGCTAATATTTTTGATGAGGTTGTTGTGAGTGTAAACTATTGAAGGAGTTAAACTAGGTGAACCAAGAATAGTTGAAGAAGGAAGGAGTGAATCAACCAGTTGAGAGAACAAAGTGTAAAGAGATCAGAAGATAGAATCAAATAGAGACAAGAATAGAAAGAAGATCTAAATAAGAAAGCTAGTGTTGTACCTAAATAGATTAGTTTTACACCATTACTTTCTAATAATTTTAGCAAAAAATATTGTTGACCAAGTGGACCTAACAAGTTTGTGAAATCCTATATGGTAACATCAAATAGTGGTGTTTGTAAGTCCTTTAGAGCAGACCACTCTTTAGACAAGATCAAGGAGTGATAATGTCTAGATGATCTTTTGGTTAAATCCTCCAACAAGGTCACATTAATAATGTGTTGTAACCTTTAACAATATTCACTCTTAACAGAGCTCACTTTAGAAGAATGAAATTTTTGGGTTGTTGGTCTCAAGTGGTTTCTCCCTTCACAGGTTTCCATGTTAAAATCTTGATGAAATTTGTGTGAATGTTGTTATGTTTCAAGTTATTTTCAATTTACTACAACTTGGTAACAACTAAGATTATGGTCAGTAATAACTAAGTGATGTTACTGTTATTTGGTTAACACAAAATAATGAGTGACAAGTCTAGAGTAAAGTGTTTGAATATGTTAATTGTGAGATGAATGAATACATCGTGTCATTAATGATGATGTTTGTGAATGTTGTTTGGTACTAAAGTTGAAAAAGGGACTGTAGGATAACTAAATGTAACTGAATCATCCCCTCTTAGTTATCTAACAATTGGTATCAGAGCACAAGTTCTTGGAGGAAGAAGTTTAAAGGTATTTGAGCTAAAGATCATAGATGTATAAGAGAGAGGTGACGAGACTGAACAAAAAAAACTTCTCATCAATGAAGGACATAATGAAGTTGCATATTAGTTATCTAACAATTGGTATCAGAGCACAAGTTCTTGGAGGAAGAAGTTTAAAGGTATTTGAGCTAAAGATCATAGATGTATAAGAGAGAGGTGATGAGACTGAACAAAAAAAAACTTCTCATCAATGAAGGACATAATGAAGTTGCATCTATATGGAATTGGAGACAATTCCACACATTGGTGAGAACATGAATACACTACCCCTACTAGTCATCTGACTATGGAGAAAATGAATAAGAAGAAAAATCACAAAAGTATGATGATTGAGATTGCTTCTATACTCAATGATGTCGAATTTGATGATATCAAGAACTACACTACTATCAAACAAGAGGAGATGGTAATGTTAGGAAAGCCAAATTTGAAAGTCTTAGAGGAAAGTATGATGATATGAGAATGAAAGAAGGTGATAATGTTGCTAAAAATGTTGCTTGAGAAATAGAGTTGATATGAAATTTTTATTTTAGAAAACCTTATTTCAGGGTCTATGATGTATTACAAGGGAAGGGAATCCCCAAAAGAGATGTCCTATCCCTCAGTAATTAATTACATGGAAAATAATAAATAGTAACACAATGATTTAGATCCAAAAAAATGTCAATTCTCATAAGAGAATACTCGAACTTATATCCAACATGGTCGACTGTAAGGCCTTTAGGGTTATAGCCAAATAGATCAGCAATTACAATAATGTTTCTACAAGATCTTGCACAATCCAAACTCTAGCTAGCCCTGATCTACACTCTACTAGAAAACTCTAATAAGAATCTAAACTTGTGCTAGTAAGCCACCAATCAACCTTCTTATTTCCCAAGACCACATTTAGCTACTAGCTCTACTAAACTTCACTCTTCTCAACTACTACTTGTTGAACTCAATGCACATTAGATGAATCTAGACTTCATAGGAGCCCTCTATTTGCACTAAACCAAGGCACAAATCATCCTAGCAAGTTACATTAATTTAATACACCCACATTAAATATACCCTTAAGACACAAGTCAACTTCAATATAAATATTAAATACATGCTAAATACTTAGGACAAGCCCTAAGTTTACAATGCATAACTAACTCAAATAACAATATGAAAGTATGCATCCTCAGGCATAGGTCCACCTACCTTCCATCGATCCAAATATAAGAGCATATATGCCAAATCCTTCAAATTGAATCTCACAAATACAATCTCCATTGTCTACTAGTAAATCAAGACCACATGCCCAATACTAACCAAAATGGATTTAACTCTAAGATGACTGCTCCATTCATCGTGCACACTTAAGATAAAGTCCACCAATATTCATTGAACATATCCCCAAGTATATGAACCCGATGTCCACAAAATTAGATCTTAAAGCATCTGCATATAGGATTGTTGACATCCCTAGGATGCTCCTACATTAGTCTAGTATCTCATTAATGGCTAGTGTCCAACTTTCTTTTCTTGGTCTATCCAACCTAGAAACTTCATCAAGTGTGACCTTCGCTAAGTTAAGCTTAGGTCTCATTACATTGAGTCATATTACCCTAAGGATAACTTTCTTTGTAATTTTGTAGGGCCTATCAAGCCACATGTATTCCCTGTGTACTTTTCTTAGTATAAGTCTCACCGAGTCTTCTTGGATGAAGTTTGGAATTTCTATTGCACGATGTGATGTTGTGTTTAGTAGGTGTTGTTGTTCCTTCTTTATTATTTTGTCCTTCAGGAATGTATAGGATACCTCAAAAAACTTTCCTCTCCTAGCTCCACAATTTTTTTCTTCAAATATGCACTCACATCTTGGAAAAGTAGGATGTCTATAGGTAGTGAGGATAGTGCCTTTGTCTAGTTTCCTACATCTCCCTTTGGTGAGGTAATCACATATTCTGGTTCTGCAAGTTTTTGGTTGCTAATCAGTTTAATCTTGTAAATGTCATCTTCCATGTTTCCTTTCATGTATTTTTTATACTAATTAACTCTACTACCTTTGACTTCAAACATTTTTTTTAGGAAATTTATTTGCAAGAAGAATGATACACAATTGTTCAACTAGTTTTTTCTTAGGCTCTTCTTAGCTCAAGAATTTGATTTTGAAAAGTGTTGAATTAAAAACTTTTAAACCTATTTATATCCTTTTATGAGTGATTGTTATGTGAAATTTAATATGGAATGGTAAACACAATGCTGACTTACCTATCCTTTTAGAATTAATGCCAATGAACCATGCAACAATGGTCATAATCTTGACATTATCCTACCTCAATATAGGCTCCTTATGCTTGTTTCATGCCTCCTACCAATTTTGAATAGGGAGCTAACACATGGTGTTTTCTTTTGTACACAACCCCTTCTAAGCTTGGGCCAACTTAGTTTTCCACTAATGTCTCACCTACAACTAGTGAGCTTCCAACCTCTTAAAACATTGCATCTTTTCTCTCAGAATATTTCTTTGCCCATACCTTGTTGAAGTCCCTTTTGACTTCCTCCTTGTCTACTATATTGTTATTTCCTTTGTTATCCAAGTTTTTCACATGGTCTCATCTCCTTGATCCATAGTCTTTAACAAGATCACCTATCTTGCTATAGTAATAATAGGTCATGCCCGTTCCTCTCCATGGTCCTGAGTAGTTACTTTGATTGGTTCCCATTTTTTGGGAATATGTCATATGTCCTATGTTCTCATAAGTTTAACATATAGGTGTGTTGAACTTGTTATTCCACCCAAAACTTGAGGTTTTTTGAGACTATTGGTTTGTCCATTCTCTTCATCTATAGACTTCAACTTTGTTTTCATACTTGTTACAAAAGTAGTAATAGCCATTAAATTGTTTCTCATGTGTATGGGATTTTTATCCTAGAGAAGAGTGACCATACTAGTGGCATGTGTTGCAATACTTGTAGAAGGTATTTTGTGCATTAGGTGCAACCTTTCTATGCCAACACAAAATTGAGGAGTCGCCTACTTTACCAAAACAATGACAATTTATTTCCTTAGGTTTCTTATCTTTAGACTATGCTTTTCCTTGTCCTTATTTGGTCTAGTTCTTGCTCCTATATGGCTCACCTCTTTTGGTCTTGATGTCTCCTTCATAGCCAAGACTAGTTTTACTCTTAGTCTTCCTCTAAGTTTTGAGTTTCTCATCTATCTTCTTAGAGCTATCATTGAACTTTCTCAACTTTACATTCCTCTCATTGGTGCTCTATAGTTTCTTAGTTAGCTTTTGAATTTTCTCATCCTTTTGTCTAGCATTCTCTTCATCTAATCTATTTGCATCCAATGCTTCGCTTAGTGCTTTTTTATCTTTCTCTAGTGCCTGTGTCATGTCACCTTAATCTTTTTGTGCTTGATTTAGCCTCTATGATGCTTCATCCAACTCTTTCTATAACCTTCTAATATACTTAATTTCTTTTTGTTAGTTGTTAGATCATAGATGGTTTCTTTAGATCCTTATGTGTCACTATGCTCTTCCATTTACTCAATGATCTTATGGCTCTCATTGAGTTTATTCATAAGCTTATTTATCTTTTATAATTATTCTCTTAACATTTCTTTTAGATCTATGATAGTTTCACATGCTACTTCATAGTGATTCTTGTACTTCATAATCATTCCTTGATCTACCCTCAAGCTATCAAGTTTAGCTATCATAGTCTAAGCTCTAATACCAATTTTTGGTCATAATTGGTATTGAGAGGGTGGTAAATCAATACTATCTCCAAAACCAATTTTTCTCTTAACTCCTCCAAATATAGTAAACAAATACCAGTTGAGTACGATCATAATTATTAAGTATGTAGTAAAATAGAAACATGTAAATTCACACACAAAATAATTCATCAATGGGCATACATATTTTATATGTGGAAGAAGTTGATGAGAGGATGAAAACCTTGGTGGGGATAATATACCTATGAGCCTTTTATTGCAGATTAAAGGTTTCCTTATTAAGAGCTATAACTTGTTCCTTCTGAGAACACATCTAATTATGAATGTTTATAAACTATTAGGATTGTAATCAACCTATTAAGGCTACCTAGTTACATGATTTAGCACTCCTTATAAGAGGCAATTGGTTAAAGAATTTAATGTATTCTTTCTACAAAAGCATGCTCAATTAAGAGCTTACAAAATGATTACAATTTTTAGAGAGAAATCAAAGGTGATATAATGTGTGTAACACATCTTTCTTGATAGATCTCTAGTGAATACCTTTAGAAGATAACATGATCTCATATTTATACTTGGGAAAGCTTTGTGATATTCTCTATATCACTCTTATTTTTCTCTTTATTCTTTCCCATGTTTTTTAGTGGACAAATTCTTCTTATGAGTAGATGTAGCTTTATGTCTTGATCCTTTGCTCAAAAAAAATCATTCTTTATTCTACCCTTTCTTCAAACTAGTTCAATGTACCATCTTATGCTTCTTTCTTCACTCTTCACTTTCACATATACATTGACTTCCACACACACCAACTCTCACTCTTCAACAACATTAAACATGTTTCAGGTGCATGAAAATGTTTTATTTTTGGGTGTTAAAACCCTAGAAGATTATTTTTCTTAGACTAGTGAATTCAAAATTTGAATTTGTACCACTAAGTGGTACACAAAAAACCCTTGATACCTAAGTCCTAGGGTCTAGACTAATATCTTTGCTAGTTTGTTCTAGGTCTATCCTTGAATCATTTGTCCTTTTTACATTCCAATGTTCTTTTTAGAATAATAACCCAAATTGGAATGATTTCCATGCCTACTCTTCCATATCATAGTGATGATTCTTCATGTTGACTATATAAGTCTTTATCTTATCTTTATCTCATATGCAGATTGGTGAAGATGTCTACTGATACTTAAGAGATGGTTTATAGCAACTGACCTTGATTTAGCCAATGAGACTAGTTGGTCCAACACAACTTACTCTTCCAAACTACAATATTCTTGATCTGATTCTACTCTTCCATAATTTGATTTTCCTCTTCAACTATGTCATATATATAGGCTCTCTATGATCTATGTACATTGCCATCTACTCTAACATCTATAATATCAATATTCTTATTCAATCTATGGATATAACATTTATATGCTCTTCTCTTTGTATAATATCATAGGGATATACCTTCATCACTTCTAGGATAATTTTTTTCAATTTTATCATCTCTCTTGATATCAAATTTTCTTCAAAAAATATTTAAATTACTTCACTGTATGACTATGATCATTCCAAAGTTTATAAGGTGTCTTATTGATTCCATTATTTATATATACCTAGTTTAATTTATATAATAAAATGCCTATTATCTTTCTTTAAGATATTTGTGGAACATTTATGGTTCAATTTGTGTCTACAATAGATTTTTTCCTTGACTCTGCAACACCATTCTATTATAGGGTTCATGGAGTAGAAGTCCTATAAGCATGAATGTTGATGATACTACATTGGGAGAGTATCCTAAGCATTGAAGAATATTGATATTTTGCATTCATGATTGGATTTGTCATTAATGTCAACATAGCAATAATTTCATGAAGACTGGAAGAGGAATTTTTAGATGATGCATGGTGGAGGACATGTTCCTAAGATTGTCTTGATGACATGGTTAAGAGGACTAAGTTTGAGTCAATGTTGTATGAAAGTTACACTTGATTTACTAGAAGCAATGAAAAAATAGAGTATTAGAAAATAGAGTTATGATGATATATCACTATCTTTCATCTGAAATATAATGAAGAGATGTACATTAACTCAATGATAGAGGATAATCATCTAATGATGTCAGTGTATGCGCATGATGTGGTTTCACACGTGTGAATTTTTGTTTAGACTATAAGATGACACTGATATTGTAATTCTGAATTAATTAACTATCTATTTTAATTAATTGAGAAAGCCTCAATGATGACTCAAGGAATTATTATGAAGATATGGTATAAAGAAAAGTTATTTTCCTTGCTTAAGTGTAGGTCTTGATTAAGAGGATCAAGTGGAATGTGAAGTATTAGTGCACAGTGCGAGAAGGAGATGAATGCTTACTGAATGCATGCAAGAGATCCAAGGGATCATTAGATGCACAATATGAGATCTGGTTACAAGATCTGAAGGAGTAGAAGTCTGATTGACAGGACAAAGATAGAGGAAGAAGTGCAATTTAGTTCTATTATTCTGCAAGGAATAATATAGAGATCATTTTGACAATGAGTTCATTGGTCATAACCTCAAAGTTGTTTGGGCAGTGGGGCCAGCTATCTTCCACAACTCCTAACAAGGTTGGAATCTCTTAATAGGGATTCAAAGTCTCCTAATAGGGACTCATATGTACTAAATATTGTAACAGACTCCTAATAGGGTCTATCCTCTAACAAGGAATATTTATATCAATACATCATCTTATGGGTACCATCCCCATTGGGATTTTCCCTTTGATCAAGGGTCTCCCTAGTTAACATATTTGGTGTTAATTATGTATGAGTATCTTGTTGCAGTTCCAATTAACATTACTCATATGATTAAGATTTTTTAAATTTAATGATAATGATAATAGTCGGAAAATCCCCTTAATTATATCAGTGGACCATATATTCTAACAATTAGTATCAGAGCCTCAAGTCCTTGAAGATAAGGCTTATCTGTTAGAGTGGGGTTGTCATTGCACCAAAATATTTATCTACAAATTCCCAAGACAACCACTCAACTTATAGTACACAAGAGGTGGTTAAGACCTTATCACAAATCTTGAGGGGAGCATTGAATTTTTTTTTAACAATCTCCCCCTTAGCATTACTCAAGGGTCTGAGGATTCAAACCTATGACCAAGCTCTAATACCACTTGTTAGAGTGGGGTTGTCATTGCACCAAAAGACCAATCTATCAATGCATGATACAACCAATCAACTTATAGTACATGAGAGGTAGTTATGCCCTTGTCATAAATCCTAAGAGGAGCACTGGACAAATTTCTAACATTAACAACTTTGGGAAATCTATGGCAAATATGTATAGGAAAGTTAGTCCAAGATTCAATGGGGCCAACTATGATAGTTGGAAGGAAAATATGAAAACTCATATACTATGCATGAGTCTAGGATATTAGCTTTTGATGAAAGCTAAGAAGGCACTTGTTGAAAAATCAAAGCTAGAGGAATGCAGTGAGGGAGATAGAGATCTATTCATGTGTAACATGAGAGCCAAAAAGGCCTTACTGTTAGCTCTTCTAGAGAATGAATACAATTAGGTAAATACATTTCAAACTTCTCATGAAATTTGGAAATCATTAGCAGTTACTTTTGAAGGTGATGATCATGCAAATAGAATGAAATTTCAAAAATGGATTTGTGCATTTCAAGATGCTAAGATGATGGAAGATGAATATATAAGAAGTTATGTTAGTAGACTATCAAAAATTATTATAGGTATTCGATCTATTGGAGAAACTTAACAAGATGATTAGGTTATATGGAAGATCTTGAAAAGTTCATCACCACCATTCAAGAAAATAGCTCAGATGATTTAGCTAGTAATACCCTACACCAAAGATTTCACAAAGGAAGCATTTCTTGGAAGATTAGAATCTATAGAAGCAGAAATGAGATAGTCTAGAGAATTAGCCAGAGTTGAGACAAATTTTAGTGCTATGAACATCTGACCTAATCTATCAAGAAGTACAAGCGCAAGAGGAGACTTTGCCAATCATAGTAAATCTAAATAAGAAGAAATAGATTGAAGAAGGAATAGCCCTTTTGGTAAGAAGAGAGAAAAATAGTAAGACAATCTTTAAGTGTTGGACTTGTGATGAATTTGGTCATTATGCATCTAAATTTCCTAAAAGAGAGAAAAAATTTAGAGGAAAATTTAAGTCTAGAAGTGATAAGGATATAAATAATTTATATTCTAATGAGGATGAAGAATGTGATAAAAAATATCAAAGTGAAAGTGATAATGAATTAGGATTTGTGGCTATCAAGGAAGATAATCTTGATAGAGAAATTAGAGAAGAGAGAGCTCTAGTTACCCAAGTTGAGAAGAAATTAGAATGGATAATTGATAGTGGATGTTCACATAAATGACTCATGATATGAACAAATTTATCAAGTTTGGAAATCATAACAAATGTATTGTTAGAGTTGGTAACAATGCGACCTATCATATTATAGGGATTGGATCTATTACTCTTGATGGTAAAACTAACATTGATGATGTTTACTTTGTTGATGGTTTGAAGCATAATTTGTTAAGTGTTGGACGGTTGGTAGACAAGGAATATCTATTGTAGTTCATAAAGAGGACTTGCATTATCAAAGACAAAGATGGTAAGCTGATTGGTACTATAACCAGATCCAAAGGTATTGTATTTCAGTTGAACCCTACTAAAATAGAATGCTTTGTTGAAAAGGTTGATAACAATTAGTTATGGCATAGCAGGTTTTGTCATATAAACTTTGATAATATTGTGAAAGTTAGTAGTACATTTGTAGTAAGAGATCTACCTAAGATTACTAAGCCTACTAATGTTATGAGAAAGGAATATATTTTGGATAAGTAGAGGAAAGTATCTTTTCCTAGCAAGAAGTTCTCTACTAAAAAGAAATTGGAGATTGTTCACACAAATCTCAGTGGTCCTACAAGAACTAGAGGATTCTATGGTGAAAGGTAATTTATGATTCTTTTTGATGATTTTACTAGGATGACATGGGTATCATTTCTTAAAGAGAAGTGTGAAGCTTTTGTAAAATTCAAGATATTTAAGAATATAGTTGAAAATGAATCCGCTATCAAGATTAAGTGTTTGAGATCAAATAGAGGAGGAGAGTTCACCTCTAGAGAGTTCAACATTTTCTATGAAGAGAATGGAATCAAAAGACAATTATCTTCACCTAGAACACCTAAATAGAATGGGATTGCTGAAAGAAGGAACAAGTCAGTAGCAGAAGCAATAAGAGATGTTATTTGAGAATGATCTCTCAAAGATATTTTGGAGAGAAGCAGTTAACATTATAGTATATACTCTGAACAAAGTACATATCAGGAAAGGTATGAGAAACACACCCTATGAGCTATGGTTTGGTTACTCACCATCAGTTAAGTATTTTAGAATATTTAAAAGCAAGTGCTACATAAAGAGAGATGATGATATTGGTAAGTTTGAACCTAGAAGTGATGAAGGTATGTTTCTTGGTTACTCATTGAAAAGTAAAGCATATAGATGTTGTAACTACAAAACTAAGACAATAGTTGAGTGCACAAATGTAAGGATTGATGAAATCTTTTTTACTAAAGACAATACTATAGATTATAATTCTTTTGAAGAAGAGGATAATTTTGGATTTGTTAGACAGAATGCTAAAATAATTTTTGAGACTAACAATGACTTGTAGAATGATGTATCTATTGAGCATAGAGAATAACAAAGATATGAACCTAGAGAAGAAATAAGAGTTGAGATGTCAACCCCTACTTCCAGTGGAAACATGACAAAGAATAACCCTTGAGAGAAAATAATTGGGAGCAAGGATAAAGGTGCAATGACAAGGAACATAGTGAATGTGGAATTATGTCTAATTTCTCAAGTAGAACCTAAGAGCACATATGAGGCATGTAAGGATGATCACTAGATGCAAGCAATGAAAGAAGAACTAGATTAGATTGTGAAGAATGAGATATGGGAATTAGTTCTTAGAACTAAAGAGAAAAATGTTATAAGAACCAAGTGGGTATTCATAAATAAGATGAATGAGCAATAGTTGTGAGAAATAAGGCCAAACCTTTTTGCAAAGGTTACTCACAACAAGAAGGCATAGATTATGAAGAAACATATGCACTTATGGCAAGATTGGAAGTAGTAAGGATATTCTTGGCTTATGCAGCAAGCAAGAATTTCAAGGTTTATCAGATGGATGTCAAGTCAACTTTTTTGAATGGAGAACTTGAAGAAGAAGTCTACATTGAGAAACTTGAAGGATTCCTTCTAATAAAAGATAAATGTTTTTTATGTAGACTAAAGAAATCACTGTATGGTCTTAAGCAAGCACCTAGAACCCAATATGCAAGGTTGGACATGTATTTGTCCAAGCTTGGATTTATTAAAGGTATAGTAGATGGTAATTTGTATTTAAGAAAAATTGATGATGGATTATTTATCATTGTAATATTTGTGGATGACATAATATTTGGAGGAAATGATAAAGAAAGTGATAAATTTTCTGAAGAGATGAAAAATGAATTTGAAATGAGCATGATAGGAGAAATGAAGTTTTTCCTAGGATTGCAGATTACACAAAAAAAAGATGGGATATTTATTTCACAAACTAAGTATCTAAAATATTTTTTGAAAATATTTGGTTTGGAAAGTTGCAAACCTATTGGTACACCCATGATAACTGGTCACAAGTTATCTAGTAAAGATGAAACACCTACAGTTGAGCAAAAGAAGTATAGATCTATGATTGAGGATTGCAATATTTGACTCACACTAGACTAGATATAGTAAATGTAGTTGGGTTCGTGGCAAGATTCCAAGATGATCCAAAAGATTATCATTATGTAGCAATAAAAAGGATATTCAAATGTTTGAAGGGTACATTTGATTATGAAATTTGGTATGATAGATAAAGTGACTTTACTTTGTGTGCATATATTGATGCAGATTGGGTAGGTAGTATAGATAATAGAAAGAGCACCAGTGGTGGAGCATTCTTTCTTGGAGGAAGACTAGTTTCTTGGTTATACAAGAAATGTAACTATATATCTTAGAGTACAAGTAAGGCAGAGTATGTTGTAGTCACAAATAACAATAATCAAGTTATGTAGATGAAACAAATGTTGAAGGATATTGGGATTTAGTTTACAGAACATGCTATCATTTACTATGATAACACAAGTACAGTAAGTATGTCTAAAAATATAGTATTGCATTGTAAGACAAAGCTCATATCCATTAAGTATCATGTTTTGAGAGAGAAAGAAAATAAAAAGCAATAAGGTTGGAGTATGTAAGTACTAAAGATCAGATTGCATATATATTTACAAAGCCTTTGCCTAAAGATACTTTTGAGTACCTAAGAGGTATGCTATGGGTTATACCCCTACCTAATTTAGAGTAGATGATGCAAAGAGTGCATCATCCTAGTGGTACATAGCACTATGGTTAGATTGGACTAAATGTTGATGCTTCCTATATGGGGGAGTATCTGGTATGTACTAAGTCATGAAGGATTCTTGGTAATTGGTACTTGGTATTGAACATTATTTTTGGACACTCGAGTTGGTTGATGATTTGAGTAGCTGATTAGCAATTAATATGTAACAATTGGTATTGTGATTGACATCTTTGACATTGATGTCAATGGGGGAGAGAGTTTGCATGAAAAACATATTGAGAGAATACATAAGCAATGGGAAGAGAAGCATATGTTGAGTTGGCAATGGGGGAGTGTTATCTCTTTAGGGAGATTTAGAAAGATTCATGTAAGTGTGCAGAAGGAAGAGGAAGTGTAAGTGCACAAAAGGAAGTGTAAGTGTGCAGATGCAGCCATAAATTATTGTAATTTGTTTACTATGAACAATTGTTGCCAATCCTAAAAAAAAAAAGAATAGTACAATGTTCTAGAGGATTTCAGATTTGATTAATGAAGAGGATTTGAGAAGATGACAACAACAACAACAATAGAGTACAATATTGTATTCTTGAAACTTCGATGTTTTTCATCTATGTTTGCATCAATACCAAAGGGGGAATTTTTAGCATGAATGCTGATGATACTACATTGGGGGAGTATCCTAAGTATTGGAGAGCATTGATATATTGCATTCATGACTAGATTTTTCATTGATGTCAACATAGCAATAATTCTATTAAGATTGGAAGAATAGAAATTATTAATCTTAAGATGCACAAAGTTGAGGAAGTTTTAGATGATGCATAGTGGAGGACATGTTCTTGAGATTTTCTTGATGACATGGTTAAGAGGACTAAGTATGAGTTAATGTTGTATGTAAGTTACACTTGATTTACTGGAAATAGTGTAGAAATAGAGAATTGGAAAATAGAGTTATGATGATCTATCACTATCATTCATTTTAGATGTAATGAAGAGATGCATATTAACATAGTTATAGAGGATATTTGTGTGATGAAGCCAGCATGCATGCAAGACATGGTTTCACATGTGTGAATTTTTTTTTAAGACTATGAGCCAATTGTGATATTGTAATTGTGAATTAATTAACTATCTTATTTTAACTAATTGAGATAGCCTCAAGGACAACTCAAGGAATTATTATGAAGATATGGTATAGAGACAAGTTGTTTTCTTTGCTTAAGTAGAGGTCTTGATTAAGAGGATCAATTGGAATGCAAAGTGTTAGTGCACAGTGCGAGAAGGAGCATAATGCTTAATAAATGCATGTAAGTGATTGAAATGATCATTGGGTGCACAGTATGAGATCTAGTTACAAGACTTGAAGGAACAGAATTCTAGTTGACAGGAGAAAGATAGAGGAAGAAGTACATTTTAGTTCTATCATTCTACAAGGAATAATATATATATATATCATTTGGAAAGTGGGTTCATTGGTCTTAACATCAAAGTTGTATGGGTAGTGGATCTAGTTGTTTTCCACAACTCCTAATAGGCTTGGCACAACTCCTAATAGGTAACAGGGATTCAAAGTCTCCTAACAAGGACTCATATATACTAAATTTTGTAATATATTCCTAACAGGGTCTATCCTCTAACAAGGAATATTTATATTAGTACATCATCTTGTAGGTACCATCCCCACTGGGGTTTTCCCCTCTGATCAAGGGTATCCCTAGTTACTATATCTAGTGTTAATTATGCATGAGTATCTTTTTATGGTTTCAATTAACATTACTCATATGGTTAAGATTGTTTAAAGTTAATGATAGTGATAATAGTTGGATAACTTATTCAACCCCCCTCCCTCTCAGTTATATGAGTGGACTATATATTCTAACAAGTATACCTCTTTATCTCATGTTCTTCACACAAAACATAAAACTCACCAAATGTGAAATTCACCCCCCTTTTCTAATCTTAAACTTCTAAATCTCTCCCTAGACATTGTCTCAACCATCACACTTAATATCTAAAACCTCTAAAATGCTTATGAGTTTTCTCTAAAAAATGTAGCCCACATCATTCTTGAATATTCATTTATGAGTACCATATAGTACCTATCTCTATAATAGCTTCATGTTCTAGTAGGATCACACAAATAAGTATGTACAAAATCTAGAAATCTATTTTAAGTATTTTTTCAATCTAAAAAAGTGGATCTAGTAAGCTTTCTCAATTTATATTATTTGAACATATTATTAGGCTTTATAAGTTTAGATGAATCTCTTAGTGTATTAGTAGTGTAACCTTTTGTTAGAAAGTAAAGTCCACCAAGATAGAAGAGTGTTGTGATGT
Source organism: Cupressus sempervirens (assembly GCA_028749045.1). Taxonomy (NCBI): domain Eukaryota; kingdom Viridiplantae; phylum Streptophyta; class Pinopsida; order Cupressales; family Cupressaceae; genus Cupressus; species Cupressus sempervirens. The sequence continues at coordinate 391,697,554 of CM053785.1, read as the reverse complement.
GGAGCCTAATCAGACTTAGAGGTTTATTCGATGTGGTTTCTTCCTTGATTATTTATATGGGGGTTTGGGGGTAGCGCTCTTACTAGAAATTACCTTTCATTGTAAAGGAATCAAGTACTATTCTCTCTATTGGATGAATTATTCTAGCCCTAATTTTGTAAGTGGTAAAAAACTTGTATAAGAAGGCTTAGAGTTAGGGATTTCATGATGTATGGTGATATTGTAGCTTCTTGTGGAAATATTGAGCTATAAGGGATTGGGGATTGTAATCACTAGATAGTAATAATATTGGACTTGTTGTTGGTCGATGTAGCCTAGGGATTGGGTGAACCATGTTAAAACTTCATGTCGTATGGTCTCTTCTATGCTTTTTTTTCTTTTGATATTGGTTATATTTTCATGTAATTTTTATTTTTTATTTGTGGTTAATCCTAACAAGTGGTATCAGAGAAAGACTATTGTCATTTTTTGATCAAGACTGTCATCATTTTTATTTCATTTTAGCAATCCTCTATAGGAATGTCTCATGGTTGAGTGGAAGAGATGGAAAATGAGGATAAGCTAAAGGTTGAGAAGTTTAATGGGAAAAAAATTCAGTTATAGAAAATGCAAATGGAGGACTATCTTTATCAAAAGGATTTATGGAAGCCATTGGATGGAAAAACATAGAAATAGGGAACTATAAAAATGAACTTGAAAGTATTTGATTATGCTTGGCACCATCAATGACATTTTATATTACAAAAGTGAAGATGATAGAAGAGTTGATGAAACCCTAGCGAAACTATATGAAAAGTCCTCCACTTCAAATAAGGTATTTCTCATGAAGCATTTATTTAATATGAATATGAAAAAAGGTGGATATGTTGCATATCATTTAAATGAGTTTAATACTGCTTCTAGTTATTCATCTTCCATGAATGCCAATTTTGATGAAGAAATTAGTGCTCTCTTGATTTTGTGTTCTTTGTCAAAAAGTTGGAATGGCTTGGTAATAGCTGTGAGTAATTCTATTTTTGGATCTAATGCCATAAAATTTGATGATGTGACTGGCATTTTTCTAAGTGAGGAAACTCATAGGAAAACCTTAGGTGGATCTACTCCAAGAAGTTCTTTGAACACACAAAGAAGAGGCAAAATGAATGGGAGATGAAATAATTCTAGAAATCATGGGAAATCAGGAGGAAAGTCAAAGGGGAAGAGGTCTCAATCCAGAGGACCGAGAGATTGCTGGTACTGTGGAAGCTAGGGCATAAGAGGAAAGATTTTTGGACTAAAAAGAAAAATGAAGCAGATAAACTAGAAGAGAGCAAGGAGGAAAATGTGGTAAGTAACAAATCTGAAGAGAATGCTTTACTTCTTTTTTTAGAAAGTGTTGATGATTCATGGATTTTGGATTCTAGTGCTTCATTTCATGCTACACCCCATAGAGGTTATTTTATTGATTATGTACAAGGGGATTTTGGGCTTGTTTATTTGGAGGATAATGAACCCTATTAGTTGCAAAATGGGAATCACTAGTTACTACATGAGGTAAGACATGTTCTAAGGCTACATAGGAATTTAATTTTAGTAGGAAAACTTGGTGATAAAGGTTGTGTAGTTACTTTTAATGATAAAAATTTAAAGGTTTCAAAAGGTTCCCTTGTAGTAGCAAACAGTTTGAAATTAGACACCTTATATCTTTGTACAGGTCATATGTTCTTTCTACTTTGATTGTTTTAGAGAAAAATGAGTGTTTAGGAATAGTTGCTATAGTTAAGCAAGGAGAACAAATAAATGTTATGGATTTTGATAAGCACTCTAACATCACAGAATTGGGCACATGAGTGAGAAATGTATGAAATTACTTCATTAAAAAAAAGTTTTACCATGTCTAGAATGTGTTAATATGGATTTCTATAAATGTTGTGTGTATGGAAAATAAAAGAGAGTGAGTTTTGTGAAGAGTGGGAAGGAAAAGAAAAATGAGAAATTAGAGCTTGTGCATACAGATGTATGATGACTAGATTAGGTATCTTCCCTTGGTAGATTTCATTATTATGTTACATTTAGTGATGATGCAACTAGAAAAGTATGGGTTAATTTTCTTAGACATAAATTTGATGCATTTCAAACTTTTAAAAAATGGAAATGCTTGGTTGAAAATGAGACCAGTAAAAAGCTAAAATGTCTCAGATCTGATAATGGTGGTGAGTATTGTAGTCATGAATTTGAATATTATTACTCCATTAATGGTATTTGTAGATAGAAAACTATTCAAAGGACTCTATAGGAAAATGGAGTGGCTAAATGCATGAACAAGACAATAATGGAGTGTGCAAGGAGCATGAGGTTGCATGTTGGGTTACCCTTAAACATGTGGGTGGAGGTTGTCAATACTTTTGTATATTTGATTAATTGAGGCCCCTCTACTCCTTTGGGTTGTGGTATTCCAGAGAAAACATGGACTGGTAAGAAGGTGAGTTATTCTTTTCTCAAAACTTTTGTTTGTAAAGCATTTGCACATATAGATTCTGAAAAATAGAACCAAGATGGAAGCTAAGTCAAAGAAATATGTATTTTTTGGATATTGCATTAATGAATTTGGTTGTAGGCTTTGAGATTTTAAAAAAGGTGAAATAATAAGAAGTAGGGATGTCATATTCAATGAGAAAGTATTGTACAAAGATCTATTGCAACAACATGAGAAGAAAGAAAATGATACTACAAAAGATGATGTTTCAATAGTTACTCATGATCTGCAACAATCACAACAAAAAATACCACACACCCTAGTGAATGTTAGATGGTCAAGAATTCTAAGTAGACCTACAAAAATATTTTCTCCTTCTTTATATTCTATTTTACTTACTAATGATAGTGAACCTGAATGCTATGATGAAGTTGTATAGGTGGATAAAATGATTCAGTGGGAGTTTGCAATGAAAGAAGAAATGGACTCTTTGCTAAAAAAAAAGACATTAGATTTATGTAAGTTGTTTGTAGGTAAAAAGGCTTTATAGAATAAATTGGTTTATAGGTTGAAAGAAAAGGATGGAGGTAAGAAAAGATTTAAAGCCAAGTTATCTATAAAAGAATTTGCACATAACAAGGGCATTGATTTTGATGAGATATTTTCTCCTATTGTTAAAATGACTTCTATTCATATTGTTTTAAGTATTATGGCTACTAAAGATTTTCATTTGGAGTAGCTTGATGTTAAAATAACCTTTCTTCATGGTGATTTGGATGAAGAGATATATATGGCACAATGACAAGGATTTGAGGTCCAAGATAAGGAGAATCTAGTGTATAGATTGAAGAAAAGTTTATATGGCTTGAAGAAAGTACCTTGGCAATGTTATCTGAAGTTTGATAATTTTATGCATGAGCATGGATACATTAGGTGAAATTTAGATCATTTTTTTTTTTTAAAGAGGTTAGATGATGATAGCTACATTATTTTATGTTTATATGTTGATGATATGCTTGTAGTTGGGTCTAACATGGATCACATTAAGGGGTTAAAAGAATAGTTATTACATTTATTTTTGATGATCTAGGGGCACCAAAGCAAATCCTTGGTATGAAAATTTGGAGATATAAAAAAATAGAAAATTTACATTATCTCAGGTTGATTATATTGTAAAGGTGTTGTAGTGTTTCTCTTTGGAGAATGCTAAAGTTGTCATCACACCTTTACCTAGTCATTTGAAATTGACTAAGAAGATATATCTAAAGACACAAGAAGAGGAGGCTAAGATGTCCAAGGTACCTTATGCTTTAGCTATAGGAAACTTGATGTATGCTAAGGTATGTACAAGGCTATATATTGTATATAAAGTGAGAGTTGTTGGTGGGTATATGAGTCATCTAGGAATTGAGCATTAGAATTTAGTTAAATGGATTCTTTGATATTTGAGAGGAACATTTAGTAAGTGTTTACATTTTGGGGGCTCTACTACTGATCACAGGGCTATGTTGATTCAAATTTGGCAGGGGATATTGATACCAGATGAAGTACTATAGATTATGTATTTATTGTTAGTGGGACAACAAAGAGCTGGGTTTCTCAATTGTAGAAGTTTAATGCTTTATCCACTATAGAGGCAAAGTATGTTACTACTACATAGACAACCAAGGAGATGATATGGGTTCAGTTCTTCATGGAAGAATTGGGACACCCATAGAGGGATACTTATTTGTTTATAGATAGCCAAAATGTCATTCATCTTGCAAAGAATTTTTCTCTACATTCAAAGACAAAAAACATACAGTTGCAATAACATTTCATTCAATCAACTTTGGATGATGGAAAGTTAAAGCTAGAGAAGATACATATAGATGATAATCCAACAGATATATTTATGAAGTTAGTAATAAGGGGCAAGTTGAAATCCTCTTCAGCTTTGGTTGGTCTTCTAGATTGAATAGAGTAAAAGAACAACCAAGTCTAGGGTGGTTTGATATTCTAGTGGGAGTTGTAGGTTTAGTAGTGCTATGATTAGTCTCTCAGTGGCAGGCTATTATTGTGGAGTCTGATCAATCTCCAAGTGGGAGATTGTTTTGATGTGAAGCCTAATCAGACTCAATATTTGGTATAGTTTCTCCCCATATTATCTCTATGGGGGTTGGGGGGCAGTGCCCCCAAGACAGGGTTAGGGGGTAATGCCCCTGAATCCAAAAAATGACCTTATATTGTAAAAGGCATCGGCTACTTTTTTTTTCTTCTATTGGATGACTTATTCTAGCCCTAATTTTGTAAGTAGTAAAAAACTTGTACAAAAGGCTTAGGGTTAGGGATTTTAAAATGGATGGTGATATTGTAGCTTCTAGCAGCAATATTGAGCTGTAAAGAATTGCATATTGTAATCACTAGATAGTAATAATATTGGACTTGTCATTGGTGTACATAGCCCAAGGATTGGGTGAACCATGTTAAATCTTGGTGTCTTGTGTTCTCTTTTGTGTGATTTATTATTTTCTGATATTAGTTTTATTTGCATGTAACTATTATTTCTATCCATGGTCAATCCTAACGTGGGGGGGGGGGGGGGTGGTGGGTGGGTGGGGGTAGAATCAATTATCCAACTATTAAAACATTTATCAACTTTATTAATCCTTAACCATGTGAACAATATAAACAATAACCATAAGAAGATACACATACATAATAACACCAATTATGTTAACTAGGTAAACCCTTGATTAGAGGGAAAACCTCAGTGGAGATGGTACCCACAAAATGATGTACTAATATAAAAGATCCTTATAAGATGTTGGAGTCTATTAGGAGCCAATAAAATACATTCAGTACATATTAGTCCTTGTTAGTAGACTTTGAATCCCTATTAGGATATTCCAACCTTGTTAGGAGTGGTAGAAGGTAGATGGTTCCACTAGCCAAAAAAAATTAGAGGCAAGACCACCCAACTCACTGTCCAACTAGTCTCTATATTATTCCTTGTAGAATAATAGAAATGAAATAACTCAAACTTCTCTATCCTCTTGACTGAACCAATCCTCTTGTGGTCTCAATACCAAATCTTCAAACTATGCATCCAATTAATCTCTTGGATCACTTACACACATTTACCAAATTTTCATATCACTTGTAAAATTTTCCCTTCATACAAACATCACTCATCACCACAAGGAAAGTAACCTTCCTTTATATCATATCCTCAAAATAATTCCTTGAGTAGGCCTTGGGGCTTTCCCTATTTATTATAATAGGACATCATAAAGATATTACAACTAAATTGCATTTACACAATATTATTGGCTCATACTATTTATTTCTTCTCACATGTGTGACCTCTAACCTTGCACATTTACTGATGTCATCACTAGACTATCTACTATCACTATTTAACTTTTCTCATTATGATTTTATCCATGTTAAATGACACAATCCAAACATCATAAACCACTTATTAGATACTTTTTCTACACATTGTCCTCTGTAATTCTTAAATAACTCTCACATGTTTGCAACTCTCTATATGAAAACTTGTACACTTCATAATGACACAATGTAGAACATATCCTTAGCTTTTCTTGATCTCATCCTCCATACACAGTCTGTACGACCTCATTCTCTATCTGCTACTTTGCCAGTATTTACAAAAACAATACTATGTTGACATCAATGATAAATACATACATGAATGCAACATATCAATCATGTTATCCATCTCTCCAATGCTCAGAATACTCCCCCAAAGGAATACCATCAACATTCATGCCAACAATCTCCCATTTGACATTGATGAAAAAAATCTAAAATCCAAGATTACCAAATCTAACTCTTTTGTTGTTGTTGTTGTTGTTGTTGTTTTCTTTCTTTTCAAATCCTCTTCATCAATCAAATTTGAAACTCACAGAAACAATTTTCTATTGATGCTTCCTCATTCTAAGGATTTGGATTAGTTGTTCACATTCTAACTCATGAGAACAACTTTTTATTCTAATCTATTTTACATGTATAGAAATCATTTTTTCACAGTTCTCCCTCATTGATATAAACATTAATTTTTCTCCTAATTCCATAAACAATCCTCTATCTTACATACATTTCCCACATATTATAAGAAGATTTCTTTCATGTACACAAGCTCTCCCTCATTATGTTAGAGGATATTTTAACACTTCTCCATCTACAACACTTCTCCCCCATACATAGGAGATGTTTTTCATGCAATCTCTCCCCCATTGATATCAATGAAAAAGGCTTTATTATGTTAGTCATATGCTCCAATTTTTCAATTAGATCAAGTATCCAAAGAAATTTTTCTATACCAACTACTATGAGTCTTTGATGACTCTTCTCATCAAAGATACTCCTTCATACAAGAAGCATTAACATTCAATCTAGATAAATAATAGCCCTATGTACCACTGGACTGATGCACTTTCTACATCATATACTCAAAAGTAGGCAAGGGCATAACTCCAAGAACACCTCGCAAATACTCAAAAAATATCTTTAGGAAAAGGCTTCCTAAATATGTCCGCAATCCACTCTTTTGTACTTACATGCTCTAATCTAATTTCTTTGTCTACAACTTGCTCTCTCAAGACATGATACTTAATGGGTATAAGCTTAGTCTTTGAATACAACATGGGATTCTTAGACATACTTATTGTACTTGTGTTATCACAATGTATGATAACAGGTTCTAAAAGCTCTATCCTAATGTCCTTCAACATCAGCTTCCCATATTATCTGATTATAGTTGTTTGTTGCTGCTACATACTCTGCTTCCATTGTTCTTTGTGAGATACACTCTTGTTTTTTGCTTTTCCAAGAAACCAATCTCCTTCCAAGAAAAAATACTCCACCATTGGTGCTCTTTCTATCATCCTTACAACTTCCCAATCTAGATTAGTTTATGCACACAAAGTAAAATCACTTGTTCTATCATACCACAAGCCAAAATCAGGTGTACCCTTCAAATGTCTAAATATTCTCTCTACTCTAGCATAATATGATTCTCTATGATGTTCTTGAAATATTTCCACTATACCAAATATTTTTTTTTAATATTTGGTCTAGTGTGATTCCAAAATTGAAAACATCCAATCATGGATCTGTACTTCTTTTTCTCAATGGTAGGTGTCTCATCTTTGCTACATAACTTGTGACCAGTCATCATAGGTGTACTAACACGCTTACAAATTTCCAAGCCAAATATTTTAAATAAGTTTTTCAAATACTTATTCTATGATAGGAAAATACCACCACTCATCTACATAATTTGTAGACCTAAGAAATATTTCATCTCACCAATCATACTCATCTCAAATTCATTCATCATTTCATCAAAAAATTTATCACTTGCTTCATCATCACCTCCAAAGATTATGCATCCATAAATATCACAATAATCAACAATCCATTCTCAATTTAAAAATAATACAAATTACTATCTTTCATTCCTTTAGCTAATCCCAATTTATCCAATTGCTTGTCCAACCTCACATAACAAGTTCTATATTCTTTCTTTAGACTATACAATGCTTTATTTAATCTACACACTATGGCCTTTTCTTCTGTCAAAGGAAATCCTTCAGGATGCTTAATGTAGAATTCTTCTTCAAGTTCTCCATTTATAAATAATGACTTTCCATCTATTTGATACACTTTTAACTTCTTACTTTCTGCATAAGCCAAGAATATTCTTACTACTTCAATTCTAGCAACAAGGGCAAATGTTTCTTCATAATCTATACATTCTTGCTATGAATATCCTTTGCATACCAATCTTGCTTTATTCTCACAACCTCACCTTGTTCATTCATCTTGTTTCTAAAAACCCATTTAGTTTCTATAGCATTCTTGTCTTTAGGCCTAGGAACCAACTCCCATTACTCATTCTCCACAATCTTATCTAGTTCTTCTTTTATTTCCTGAATCCAATGATCATCCTTGTATGCCTTAACTACAATTTTTGTTTTAATATGAAAAATTAAACACAATCCTTCATGTACTATGTTTCTTGTCATAACACCTTTTTCTTTGCTTCTAATAATCTGATTAGTAGGGTGATTCTTTGTCAAATTCTTGTTAGGTGTAGGCATTACTATATAAACTCTTACTTCCCTAGGTACAAATCTTGGTTATTCTCTTAGTTCAACAACTTAAACATAATTTTGCAAATCATTGTTAGTCTTAAAGAAACTTGAACATTTTCTATAACAAGATTAGGATTATCTTCTTCTTTATTAGAATTATAATCCATCATTCTTTCTTTGACTCCAAATGTTTCATCCACTTTTACATTTGCACACTCAACAATAGTCTTAGTTCTTTGATTAAAATATCTATAATCTTTCCTTTCCGATGAATAACCAAGGAACATACCTTCATCACTTGTTCCAAACTTACTAATATCATCATCTCTCTTTATGTAACACTTCCAAAAATTCTGAAATAATTTACTAAGGGGGCATGTCCAAACCATGATTCATAGGGTGTCTTGTTTTTACCATTTCTAATATGTACTCTTTTCAAAGTGTATACTTTTTTCTCAAATTTTTCTCTCTAAAATATCTTAAATACATCATTCTCAAATATAATGGCTCTAGCTATTTCCATTACAAACCCATTTCTTCTTTTAGTAATTTGATTTTACTCAAGGGTCTTAGGAGCTGATAGTTGTCTCTTGATGCCATTCACTTCATAAAAAGTGTTAAACTCCTTCAAGGTAAAATTTCCACCTCTATCTAATCTTAAATTTTTTATCTTTACTATATATTTATTTTCAACTTGATTCTTAAACAACTTAAAATTTTAAAATGCCTTTGAATTTTCTTTGTGAAATGCTACCCACATCATCCTAGTGAAATCATCAACAAAAACCATAAAGTACCTTTCACCATAGAATCCTCTTGTTACGGTAGGAACACTCAAATTTGTATAAAAAATCTCCAATTTTAATATGGTAGTGATCTTCTTGATAGGAAAGGAAACTTTCTTCTATTTATCCATAACAAATTCTTTGCACATAACATTAGCAAGCTATGCAATTTTAGGTAGATCTCTGACAAAAATTGTATTAATAGCCTTCACAATTTTATCCAAAAAAAATTTCTATTCCATAACCTACTATTATCCACCTTTATAAATAGACATGTCATCGTTGTAGGGTTAAATTGAAAAATATTACCTCTAGATCTTGTACCAATGTCAATCAACTTACCATATTTATCCTTGGTAAGACATGTTGTCTTTTTGAATTGCAACTGATAGCCATTGTTGGAAATATATGATAGGCTAAGTTACTAAGAGGGGAGGGGTGAATTAGTAACTCATAAATCTTAATCTTTATTCACTAATTGATCCTTCATATGTATTCTAATCTAATTGCATGCATGATAAATCGAAAGTATTAAAACATTCATAACACTTTGACACACAATATGGTAACCCAGAAACCTTTCAAATACAAAGTAAAACTATGGTGGGGATGATACCCACAAGCTTTAGTACTGCAATATAAATTTGGCCTATTAAGGCTTACAATGATCACTTCCAATGATCTTCCCTATTAGGAGAAATAGGGATTGCTAGGTCCACCTTGCAAAAGGATTTACAAATATGCAATGAAGTATGCACTTGATAAAGAGATTTACAAAAGACCATTAAGTCTACCTTGTTAAAGGATTCAACTATTCCACCTGTTAGGATGAACCAGTGGCTAATATTTGATTTGAAACCTTAATTTTCTGAATGAGATTCCTTTGGAGTGTAATGATCACCTTGTTGTGATAGATAAATCTTTGCTACTCCTTAGACAACTTGTAGCCTTCTTACTTCACACTATTGCTCAAGAATCTCCTTACCATGCTTGTTATATATAATTTTTTGGATGTGATACAATACATTACATAAATACCAATCCAAATTACAATTCATCAAAGTTTGCTACAATACAAGTTTCACTAAAATACATAAAGTTGGCCCAACTATAGGTACACAGGTTTTGAAGACAAACTTGATGAGGTTATGACACATGACAACCATTGCTAATGCTCAACATCATCATGCACTTAGTAGACATAGAAGCTCGATTCATACTAATCACTTCTAAGTAGTCTAAACTCAATTTGCATTAGTGACTCAGTGAATACTAAAAAACTCAACATATAAATTGAATCAATTGGTTGATACTGCATAGCTTGGTCAACACTATCACTATGAGTTAGTATAAAATAAATCACTTGGTTGACACTGTATGGCTTGATCAACACTGGATTCACATTGTTGAAGTTGATAAATTGGTAAGCACTAGAAAACTCAATTTGCACTGAAAAAATCAGTAAACACTATGAAGCTTAGTTTACACTAATAATCACCAACTTGGTAGAAATTGTTCAGTGCAAACTAACTGTTTTTCCTGGAACTTGGTAGAGCCCAAATTACTTAATTAATATTATTAACTGTACTATAAGCTTGGTTAGCTACTAGTCATCTAAATAAGTATGTGTGTCACTAATAAACAAACTTGACTATAATGCCAACAATCTCCCCCTTTGGCATTAGTAACAAAAACACTTATCAATCAAAACTGAATTCAAAAGTTCAAAACAATTTTAGTCTCCATCTTGTGTGATTCACCTCAGTGACATACTTTATTTTTGAAGTTTTTCAAAATTTCTTTTATAAGAGATGTTTATCTGAATATATGTACATGTATATGTATAATATTATGATGCTCCCCCATACATATATTCAATATACTTTACACAGTATATACATCTTCTCATCTTTCCACATTTTATTGTATCATCACATATTCTCCCTTTTTATATATTACATCTTCTCCCCCTTTTTGAGATTATTTCCAAAGGTGTATGCTACATTGTAATACTAGAATGTGACAAGAAATCCAAATGTACCTTTAGAATAAGTGACATTGTTTTGTTCCAATTTTCTTGCAACACCTTGCTTGCATTTAATGCAATTTAAACTTCTACTAATAATTCCATCATGTGATCAACTACGAAGTAGTTGTTATCATGGATGAGAGTTTTGGCATGCACAATATGTTTTTGCAATGCATCCATGTTTAGAATAATCATGCCTTGTATATCTATAAGTGTAGCCCTTATCCTTGCTTCTTCCCTTAGCAATTTTGCTTGCATAAAAAATCTAATCTTTATGTAATAAGAATAACTATAGCTTGGATCAAGTGATAGCTGATGTGCACTTGCCTTCAGGTCTTCATCTATCTTGGAGAGTTTATCTTTGATTTCCTATGTGAAGATAGATGTATCCCATAGTTCAAAAAATAGAGAAGTGACATTTTTGGCAGAGGTTTCCAATGAGCTTAGAATAGTAGATAAGTCTACTTGGTATATGGTAATCTTTTGTGTAACTAGCTCCAATACTTTATTTTCAAATTTCTTCTTTTCTCTTCGCAATAATTTCTCTTGCCCATTCACATCTTCATTGAATTTTTGAACCACTTCTATTAACTAAGCCAAAATAGGTTGAGAAGTGTCAAACTTCATGATAAGTGTATTTGCAAGAATGTTCTTTGCATCTTCAAGCACTTGATGTTCTTTGTTTCTTTCTTCTCTAAGCCTTTGTTGCTTAGCTTTCTTCCATAGAAGCTCACTACTATATGCATTTGATCAGGATTTAGAGTTAGCATATTCCAATTTGGAATAACTAAATCCTCATCATGATCAATGTCTTCTTCCTTGTCTATGCCTTTGCTAGAAATCTTAGTACTCGGTTGAGACTTTCTCTCAACTGTCTTTGTACTAACTATTTGCATCCTTGGAATAGTAACAATAGTGGAAATGGAAGGACTAGAAAAAAAAAAAGTAGATATAGCACTAATTGAAGAAATACCTTGTTTTAGAGTAGCCAAAATTGATGGAGGAAGCATTGCCTACTTGGTAGATGAAGTGCTAGTCACTTCAGTCAATGAGATACTGAGCTGAATAGGTGCAATGATTGGTTGAGTTCTTGGATTTTCAATGTTTGTCACAACCAACTCGACAAAAGCTTTCTCTAAACTAAATGGCTTTAAATATTTTCTCAAAGAGTTAGGAAGTGAGGCTATAACTTTTTTTGCAATCTTTTTAAGGTCATTCTCCTCAATGCCCTAAATCTCAAGGAGATTCTCCTTGATGGATTCCTATTATTTTTCCTCATCATCTTTATTCTCATCAATTGTTTCTTCTAAACCATCTTTTTCCTCTTGTTCCTTGTCATCTTCATCATCATCCTTGTCACTAACATGAACAAAAAAATCACTCTACTTATGAAGATATTAAATATTCTTCCATATTTTAGTTGCATTCCTTACCACATGTTCAATGCCATTGATTAATATCAAACAAGTGTTAAATTTCAAATTTTTTATTTTTTTTCATTCTTCTTGATGGACTCTTTTACTTCTTTGTCATTTAGACTTGACGTGAGTTTCCTTCGAGTCTACACATATATTTCCTTGGCTTAATTTTCTCCATTAATTTTTTCAGGAATGTGTTGTGCAAGTTGGCCTAGTGAATATTTCCATTACCTATCTTAGACAAAACCATGTCTTCAACTTGCTTCTTTTCTTTTGCATTTCTAGTTTCATACCTTAATGATTTAAAATTTTCCATGCTAGCTCTAGAATCAATCTCTTTTAGTTTATCTTGAAATGTGGGTGGAGGCCATTTTAAAATTACATCCTCTGCTTCTTCACCCAATTTTAGTTTCTTTCTAGATGTTCTTCTTGTGAACACAACACTAGATGACTTTGTAGGTTTGGTTATGATAACCTTACCTTTCTTCTTGACTGGCACTTCTTCTTCTTCTAATTTTGCCTCATCTTCTACAACATCTTCAATTATATAATTTCCTTTACCTTCTATCAATAGGAGAGTAGAACTAGTTTGTCTTAGTTTTTCTATCCTCTTCGTACCTTTGTTGATATGCTGAGGAAGCTTTATCTCTAGTTCTATTCAAGCTTTGGCTTCATCATATGTACCAAAATATGTGACCTTGGGATCCATAGGTTCATTCAATAATGCCTCAATTATATCCATGGTGTCATCAATATTAACCTCATAGCCTAGTGGCTTGACCCATACCACTCTCAATTTGACTGCTTGTATGTACACTTTGTCACATCTACCATAAAAATATATCATCCTTGTAATCTTCTACAAGTTTCTTTGGAATTCTAAATTTTTTATTCATCTTCTCCTTGAATGAATCAAAATAATTGTCCAGGTTATTGACATAATTTTCACCCATTTCTACTATACACTCATTGATTTGATATAGTATAGGCACATCTTTTCTCCATACAACTATACCTTTTAAAGGGAAAAACTTTTGCACAAAGAAGAATAAACAAGTTAAAAGTGAATCGAACTTACAAGGGTTATTCTTTGAAGTTCTAATGCTTTCCATGTTTTTGTTGAATTGGGTCAACATCAACTCAACAAGGTCAAAGGACATGTTTCTCTTCACCACCTTGAAAGCGAGATCCACAACTTCACATGATACACTATTGAGTCAACTAGAGCTATATATCTTGTGTGAAATTACATGAATTCCAAACTTCAACTCCATGTTAGCTACATAACTAATCTTCTTGCCTCTTACATCCCAGTCAGTAAGGGTTTTCTTCTCCGGTTCTACTCGACTTAGGGTTTTTGTAGTTTTTACCTTTGTCAACATTGGGAGCCCTATGATCCAATGAATCATTTTCTTTGTTTTGGGAATAGGTTGCTCCAACCATAACTACCCATTGTACACATGGCTAAGGATATACTTTATCCATTTTATTTAAAATTCTTGGGGCATGTGTGGAATTTGGGTTAAACGCTTGACTTCTAAGTGTTGATGCTCAAGTTTCAATGCACCATTCACACATAATTTTTATAAAGTTTTACCCATTTATAGGGTTCCTATGTCTTGAATTGAACATAAATAATGTGAGCAAATATCATTAACCAATAGTACCTTAGGTGGAATCTGTGATTGAGCTCCAGTAGGATCAAAAGTTTTTGCAATTTCTTGACTCAAATTGAAGTCGGGTGCATTTCATTCAACTCCTTAGACTAACATTTCAAACCCTTTATTGGTTTTCTACTAGAGGATGCCATTGCTAGGTAGGGTTTATGAAAAACATAGAAAACCTAAACAACAATTCACATAGATCACTTGGATGCACATAAATTTCTCTTCACATAAGCCCTAAAAATTCATGGTGACAAATGAATTTGATTTTGCCCCTTTTTAATGAGTTTCACTTTCCTATTGCCATAAATTCCTAGTACATTTTCTTGCTCAATGATAGAATATATTCCACTTGGTTTGAATTAAATGTTCAGTAGAGTTATTCATGACTCGATGTCCACACAATGACTTAGTTACTCCTAACCTTACTCGATAGAGTCTTGCAACCCAACCTAGCTCGGTAAGGTCTATAATTTCTTTAGATACTCAGTGATCCCTTTGCATCTTGAATACTAATATGGATCTTTCTTTCTAGCTTGACTAGAACTGATGTAGGATGTCTACTTTAGAATCTTAGTTCTAGTTTTCTTTGTGGGAGATTAAGTACAAATGCTTGAGTCACCCAATTCTTGAGTTACATTTGCTTCATTTCTCGGACATGCATTCTCAAAAGATTTCAGAGTCCACTACTATCCCATTTTTTTTCTAATGTTATCAGCCTTGGCTTACTTTTGATCTTAAATTATTGTAGTGTTCATACAGTTCTTGGTGAGATGTCCAAGTTTTGTACAAATAAAACATCTTTTAGTGGTGTCTCTTGTCCTCGTGTGTTGTTTTACTCAATTTACTCCAATGTGTCCAAATTTTCCACAGTAGTGACATCTACACCAAGTATTATAGTCCCAACCAAATATAGCTTTTATAATCTATTCTGCAAACTTTAATATCTTAGTTTTGCATTCAAAACATTTGTGCCCATGTTTCTTGCATTTGTGACATTTGCCTTAAAATTTAGGTTTTTCTTTGCATTCATTAGCTCTATGAGCATGCTTATTTCAATTGTATCATTTTCCATTGAATTTAGCTTTACCATTGCTCCAACATTTTTTTGATGTATGACCTAACTTACCACAGTGATTGCAAGTAGGTCTTTGATTCTTTTGAGCTCCTTACTAGGATGATTTACCTTCTTTTGTATATCCAATTCCTTCTTTGCCTTTTTTTTTGTATTGGATTTTCTCATTTAATTGATCCATGTCTACTTGAGATTTCATCATTCTCTCATGGTTTTCTTTTCAATGTTTAGATCATTATGCAATCTTTCATTTTTTGATCTTAAATTCATGATTTCTTCATTCACATAAGTAAGCTAATCAATGAAGTCTTCCTGTTGAAGGGATAGGTGCTGAATTTCATTATTCTTTCCTTCTAATTCTTCTTTTATCTTGCTTTTCTCTTCCATGACTTCATACAATCTCATTGACTGAATTTCTTCTTCTCTTTTCATCTTTCTAATTTCTTCTTGAAGTGTACCATTATTTTCTAATAGTTCTTTGATTGCCTCATTAGCTTCATCTAAATTACTTTTTGAATAGATGTCTTCAATTCTTTCTTTAATGCATAGTTTGTCATTCATCTATACTGCAAGATCTTTTCTTCTTTTTAGGGATTGAGAGATTTGCTCCTTTTCTTTCTTGAGTTGCCCAATAGCCAATTCCAACTCTAGCTTTTCATTGTCAATAGCCTTATCCAGTCTAAATACCTCCATTGCCTCTAATATTTGCTCAAGCTGTTAAACTTCTTCTCTAAGAACCACGAAGCTTTGATACCAATTGTTGGAACTATATGATAGGCTAATTTACTAAGAGGGGAGGGGTGAATCGGTAACTTATAAAACTTAATATTTATTTACCAATTGATCCTTCATATGTATTCTAATCTAATTGCATGCATGATAAACTTGAAACATTAAAACATTCATAAAACTTTAACACACAATATGGTAACCCAAAAACCTTCTAAATAGAAAGTAAAACTGGGGTAGGGATGATACCCATAAGCTTTAGTACTGCAATATAAAGTTAGCCTGTTAAGGCTTACAATGATCTCTTCTGATGATCTACCCTATTAGGAGCAATAGGGACTGCTCAGTCCACCTTGCAAAAGGATTTACAAACATACAGTGAAGTATGCACTCGGTAAAGAGATTTACTAAAGATTATTAAGTCTACCTTGTGAAAGGATTTAATTGTTCCACCTATTAGGATGAACCAATGGTCGATCTCTGATCTGCAGCCTTGATTTGTTGAATGAGATTCCTTTGGAGTGTAATGATCACCTTGTTGTGATAGATAAATCTTTTTTGCTCCTTGTAGTACTTGTAGCCTTCTTACTTTGCATTTCTGCTTAAGAATCTTCTTACCATGCTTGTTATATATATATTTTTGGATGTAATACAATACAATACATATATACTAATCCAAATTACAATTCATCAAAGTTAGCTACAATAAAAATTTCACCAAAATACATAAAGTTCACCCAACTATAGGTACACAGGTTTTAAAGACAAATTTAGTGAGGTTTTGATACTCGATTACCATTTTCAATGCTCAACATCATCATGCACTTGGTAGATATAGAAGCTCAATTCATACTAATCACTTCCAAGTAGTTTAAACTTGGTCTACACTGGTGACTTGGTGAATACTATGAAACTCAACATATAAATTGAATCACTTGGTTGATACTGTATAGCTTGGTCAACACTATCATTGTGAGCTTAGTATAAACTAAATCACTTGGTTGAAATTGTAAGGCTTGGTCAACACTAGATTCACATTGTTGAAGCTTCAAACTTGGTAAGCACTAGAGAACTTGATTTGCATTGAGAAACTTGTTAAACACTATGAATCTCAATTTGCACTGATAATCACCAACTTGGTAAAAACTACTCGGTGCAAACTGAATATTGTTTCTAGAACTTAGGAGAGCTTGAATTACTTTATTAACATTGTTAATTATACTATAATCTTGGTAGCTACTAGTCATCTGAATAAGTGTGTGTGTCACTAATAAAAAAACTTGATTGTAATGCCAATAGTTGTCTCTACAAATTGCAATTGATAACCTTAATCAACCAATTTTCCAACACTCAATAGGCTATGTTTTAATCTATCAAAAAATTAGACATCATTAGTATTAATATTTCTATCAAGAGTAATAGATGTTATTCCCTTGATATGACAATTTACATTGTTACCAACTCTAACAATACCTCCATCATGATTACTAAACTTAACACACTTATTCATGCCTCTACTCATATGATGCAAACAACCACTATCTATAAACCAGTCAGATTTCTTTTCAACTTGCAAAACTGTGGCTTTCTCTTCTCAAACTTGTTTTTTATGAATTTCTTCTTTTATAGCTACAAATGCTAATTCATCATCACTTTCACTTTGAACTCTTTCATCAGATTCATTATCTTCATTTGCATACAAACAATCTCTAGGCCTTCTAGACTTGAAATTATTCTTATACTTTTCTCTCTCTTTTAGGATAGTTAGAAGCGTAATGTCCAAATTCATTGCAATTCCAACATTTAAACATTCTCTTTACATCTAGTTCTCTTCTTATAATTAGGAAAATCCCCTCTTCAATTCTTCTATCCTCCTCATATCTAAATCTATTATTGTTAGCATAGTCTCCACTAGTGCTTTTAGTTTTTGATAAAGAAGGGTTAACACTTAATGCACTAAAAAAAAATTCCACTCTAGGAAAATCTTTGGATTTCTTCAAGCTCATTTCTATTTCTTCCAATCTTCCAAGTAGATTCTCTTTAGTAAAATTCTCAATGCAGGGTATCACTAACTCAATCATCTGTGTTGTTTTCTTGAATGGAGTCAAAGTTTTCAAGATCTTCCAAATAATCTCATCTTCAATTTTGGATTCATTGCAAGACTTAATTCCTGTAACAATTCCTAAAATTCTACCAATATAACTTCTTACAAATTCATCTTCCATTATCTTAGCATCTTGAAACAACCATATCCAATAATCTTATCAAATTCTTTTAGCATTCATATCAGCCTCATATGTAGCTTCTAAGGCTTTCCAAATTCCATGGGATATTTATAAGGATTTTACTTGACTATAATTATTCTCAGGAAGAGATGAAAATAATGCTTCTTTGGCAAGCATATTGCACATAAACAAATCTCTTTCAGCTCCGTTGCAATCCTCAAGCTTGCTTTCTTCAACAATCTTCTTTCCATTATTTTTCATCTTCCAATACCTTGGACCCCTATAAAGAAAATGAGGCTTCATCTTCTCCTTCCAACTCTCATGGTTAACTCCATCAAATTTAGGAGTTTCTTTATTGAAGTGGCTCGTCATTGATTTCCTTAAGTTGTTAAGCTTTTACTTCAAGAACCTGGTGCTCTGATACGAATTGTTAGAAAGTAAAGTCCACCAAGATAACTAAAAGGGGGTGGGGATGAATTAGTTATCCAACTATTATTATTAATCCTTAACCATGTGAACAATATAACTAGCAACCATAAGAAGATATGCATACACAATAACACCATATATGTTAACTGAGGAAACCCTTGATTAGAGGGAAAACCCTGGTGGTTGGGATGGTGCCCAAAAAATGATGTACTAATATAAAAGTTCCTTATAAGAGGATGGACTCTATTAGGAGCCATTGAAATACATTAAGTATATATTAGTCCTTGTGAGGTGATTCCAACCCTGTTAGGAGTTGTAGAAGATAGATGGACCCACTGTCCAAACATCTTCAAGGGCAAGACTACTGAACTCACTATCCAACTAGTCTCTATATTATTCCTTACATAATAATAGAAATGAAATTAATTTTACTCCTTTTTCTTCTTGATTGGACCAATCTTCTTCTAACCTCAATACCAAATCTTTGAAATTTGCATCCAATTAATCCTTTGGATCACTTACATGCATTTACTAACTTTTCATATGACTTGTACAATTCACACTTCATACACAAATCACTCATTTCTATAAAATAAATAACCTTCTTTTATACCATATCTTCAAAATAATTCCTTGATTCATCCTTGAGGCTTTTCCAATTAATTATAATAGGACCTCATTAAGATATTACAACTAATTTGCAATTACACAATACTATTGGCTCATAGTCTTTACAACTTCTCACATGTGCACCTCTAACCTTGCACACTTACTGATGTCATCATCAGATTGTCTTGTGTCACTATCTATTTTAGCTCATCACAATTTTATCCTTGTTAAGAGATATAATGCAAACATCAAAAACCACTTATAAGATACCCTATTTGCACACTATCCTCTACAAGTTTTGCATTACTCTCATATGTCTTTGACTCTCTTTATTCATACGTGTACACTTAATTAGGACATAATATAGAAGATATCCTTAACTAGGCTTGATCTCATCTTCCATACGCAGTTGTATGTCCTTGTTCTCTATCTTCTACTCTACTAGTCTTTATAGAAAAAAATATTATGATGACATAAATGAAAAACACAGTCATGAATTTTCAACAGTTCTCAAATGTAATAGATTACCTTGAGTCTAATTTTTTAATACAATTGATTCTATTAGATTTTTTGAAGGAGATTATGTTGGAAATATAAGAGGAATAACTGAGAGGAGAGGGGTGAATCATTTACCACAAAAATAAATCCTAGATCCTTTAGATGTCAATACAAATCAAAACCAAATTTTTCTAAAACCAAAAACTTTGTTGTAACTTGGTTAGCACTAAATCACTTGAAAAACACTAAGAATTATAGTAACTCAATAATCACTAAAATAGTAATTATTTAGATTTTTAATGTGATTAACCATAATTAACTTATTTGTAGAATAGAAAGAAAATAAGATGAACACATATGACACCAAGATTTAACGTGGAAACCCAATTTGGGAAAAAACCACCAATTACAACTAGTTACTATTTTTCACTCTTTTGAAGTGAGCCCTGTTAGGAGCTAACCTTGTTAAAGGTTACAAAAAACACTATTTTGATTACATAAAAATAGGTGTTAAAGGAATTGAAACCTTTAAAAAAAGTATTAGAGAAATAAGAAAAAAAATGTTTAGAGAATAAAATGCCATAGAGAACAAATAGAAAAAGCCAAAAAATAGGAGGCCAGAGTATATCCATGCACAAAAATACAACAAAAGGAAAGCAAAAATACAACCCCCAAACAGCTATAGGGTCTTCAATAGGTTTGCAACTTGGTTTGCCAAAATGTTCATATTTTTTGCAGAAGCTCTCATTTCATCTAGCTTTTTTGCTTCCACTCCTTCAATCTTCTTGGAATTAGCCCTTATGTGCTTTCTCAGGCCTTAGTCCTCATTCACAATAGGGGAATCTTTTCCTCTACTCTATTCCATCTTGTTTAGCAAGGTGTTGAAATTATCAGCCATAATTTTTAAAATAATGCAGTTTTGATCTGCTAGTTTCTTGACTATTTTCTCCATGTTACTCACTGTAGCATCTAGACCATCCATCCTTTTTTGAAGATTTGTGCTTAATTGATCAAGGTTCCTATTCCTAGTTTTAATTTTTGGCACACACTTCATTTAGTTTTTTACCTCCTCCAAATTGGCAATAACCTCGAAGAGCCTATCAATGTGTTGACCTAGTGTTCTCTCCTCCCTTGCCGCCTTGTTGACCTAATCAAAGTCCCTTGAAATATCTTGCATTTTTTTGTTTAAGGGTACCAATATCCTTCAACTAAGACCCTAGGTTACCCATGATTCCCTTAGGAACCCTTGGTCATCCTCTTGCCTGTTATGCTCAAAGTAGTCCTCCTACTCCCCTTGTTTGTTTCTATCTAGGTCCACACCCTTGATATCATTGTCATCACCTGCATCCTAAATAAAATCCTTTTTTCTTTTTCTTTCCATCCTCTTAATTATGAATTCATTGTTAGAGTCGACAAAATCCCTCTCAACATTCTTTCCCCTATTTCCTGAAACCTTTCCCAAAGTTTCTTTCTTCTGAAAATCCTTTCTCTGCTCCTCCTCGTAATCACTATCTTGTTCCAAATCACTCTCCTTTTCCTTCCTTTTCTTCTTAGAAGATCTTCCCATCTCACCTTTCATTCTCTTCTTTAAATCAACCTCCTACACCACATCCTCTATTTGTTTATCAAAATCCTCTTCAAAATCACTACCCTCAGTCTCATCTTCAAGTGCTTTCTTACTCTGCCTAGGCCTATCCACCATTTTTTACTTCAAAAGGTTCATTATTAAAACCATTAACACCTCATAGAAGGTTTTGGTATGATTTTTTACATTTGCAGAAGTTATGAAAATTTTCTATAAATTTTGGTGAAAAATCATTTATGTCTTTTGTTTTGAGCAGATTAGGGTTTTCACTCCTCATATTTTTGAAAGTTTTAAGGTTTCCCTAGTTGTGTCTTGCTTCGTGTGATGGTAGATTCTATTAACTTTTGAAGGTTGGTCTCTTAAATCAGCCATGAAAATGCCCTAAATCTAAAAACCCTAGGTTCCCCTTTGAATTTCTGAAGAGGAGTTATAAAATGCTTTAAGTTCATCCTTTACAATCTTACGGTGTAAGGTTTCACGTAAGAGCGAAATGCCTTTCTCTTTTATTTTCGTGGTCGCATTTTTTATCGTAGTGAAGAAGCGTAAAGGTTTTCATGTTCTACGAGGATACGCTCTTGTTTTTCGTAGTGGCAGAATTGCTTGGCCAGAGGTTTCCTAATCATACGAATGGTTTTGTAAGCGAAGAAGCGTAAAGGTTTATTGCGCTTTGAATGATCTTGTTACGGGGCTATGAGTAAGCAGTTTGAGCGAAGGGGTGGAGAGGTATTGAGTTGTGATCTACACATATACGTTTCAATGAATAGCATAAAGGTGTAATACCCTAGCATGGCGTAAAGCTTTATTTGAAAGGTGCATGAAAATTTTTTACGGTTCTACAAGTAAAAGGGTAAACATAAGAGCAAAAGTAAGGTTCAAATGGGATTACATGTATACGTTCTTAAGTTTACGGACAACCGTAAAGCCTTGTTCTAGCAGTAAAGGCATCGAGTGGGACCTGTTGAAGTGTCAGAAGGGCCCAGTTGCAACAAATTAGATGAAGGCACAACATTTATGTCAGATGGGCCCAGCTCGCATGGCATATGACTTAAAGTATGAATTTTGCATGTGCACAAAATCAATGGCAATGTTATTTTTAAAAATTTTCTAAGATCAAATCTAGGTCATTGATATTTGAGAGGGGCAATTTTTGTCATTACACCCTTACGCTTGCCAAGAAATCATATGAACGAAGGGCTATTTTATCTTCTCTCCATAGTCATGAGTTTAGTCTTAGCTTGTAGGCGTAAAATGGTAAGTGTGGGAGATAAAAGAGAAGGCTTTACATTTTTACAATAAAAGGTCAATGTAAGAGTGGGATGTTAGTTTGGAAGGCTCTTCAACCATACGAGATAAATGGAGTTCATAGAGGCATAAAGGATTGTTCAAAGAGAGCCATAAGGTATTTCGATGCTATGGGAAAAGCTAAATCATAAGAATAGAAGGTAAGTTTTGAAGTCTTACGGTGTCCCAAGAAATGAAGTAAGCAGAGTGACATAGAAGAGATTTTCAAGTTTTTTGCTGATACGAGGACGTGTGAGCGTAAAAGGAAAAAAGGAAAGAAGAGGTAAGAGCTTTGCGCTCATACAAAGAATTTTTGAATCGTGAGATCAAAGGTGACAATCAAAGGGATTTTGATCCTGTGGTGTGAAGGGCTGCATATAAGCGTAAAAGGTGAAGAAGGACTAGGATAATGATTTTATGCTTATACGACGAAGGTCTAAGTTGTAAAAATAGAAGAATGTAGTGAACAGGTTTGAGATCCTCCAGGGTAAAAGGTGTCTTAAGAACGTAAAAGGGATTTTTAGAAAAGTGCCAAGGCATCATTACGTTCTTACGATTAGGGCATACTGAAGTGTCTCTGAGTGAATGTAGAGATCCATCAAGGGCACTTTTGACATTACAAAGATTGAAGGTTTGACTCAGCATAAGAATGGAAGATAGTCATTTAAAGAGAAAACAGTTGATGTGTCACAACAGGTAAGCAAAAAAGACAAAATTATTGTAGCTAAGTAAAATAAAGCTTTGAAAAGTACATTAGAATCAAATTTTGCAGTTGATATACCCTGATGGCAACTTGCATTCATAGTTTTAAAGCTCATGCATGCTAAATTTATTGAAAAGGTTGATAGATGTATGATTAAAACATCGAAGATTGATTAACTGTCAGTGTATTTACTACTATGAAGTAGATTGTTTTCTATCCCATTCTGGAATTTGAAAGTTTTAGAGCTCTGTGTATTCTGTGCTACTGTCAAAGAATCCAAAATATAGTTTGAAGGAAAACATGGCTGACAAAGAAGTTGAAGAGATACATGAAGAAGAATTTGAAATTGAAGACAAGGGTGATGATGTTGTAGAAGTTACACCAGAAGGAAAAAGAAAGAAATCTACTGTTAAGATAGAAAAGAGGACAAGGGTCAGAAAACTGAACAAGCATGCAAAAGACTGGCTAAAACTCCTTCCAGGGTCCTCAAACGCAATTTCTGCAAATGATCATATATTTAGAGACCCTCATGTTTTTTTTTGAGATGCTAAATTCCCTAGAATGATTGGTTACGATCTTTTTATGTACTTCTATCAGAATAGAATAGAAAATGTACTAGTGTGTAACCCCTGGAACAGAAATATGGCAAAATTGATTTTTCCAAAAGTATTCATTGATGTTGATTTGATAAAAGCCCTAATAAACTCCTACAATCTAGTAACTAGGACTTTCCATAGGCATAATGGGAGTGTATTATGTACATTGGATAGAACTTCTTTTGTTGAGGCTTTTGGATTGATGGGACAAATGGATGTACCTATATACATTGCGGATTTACAAGGAAAATTCGCCAGGAATAAAACCTATTCTGCAAACAATGTCATGTTGCCACATATTCCTTACAGAGTTAAGAAGGCAGGGTTAATTCCAAGAAAGGTGGGAGACTTTTTACCTTTGAGTAGGTTCAAGAATTATTTCAAAAATATAGTGTATGGGTTGCACAAAGTGTTGGGAAGTGATGGTGCAGAGGATTGTGTATATGGTTCTCTTTTTCTAATGGCATGTGATATACAGGATCCTTTTCATCATAAGGAGTATGATTATGTGGCCTTTATCATTGACAGTATGCACATGCTGATTTGTGATGGTAAGAAAGGAGAGCTGAAATACTTCAAGTTCCACCATTATTCATTATTGATGCACCTTATCCTATATAGAAACATTGGGTACATCAGTGGAGACTTCATTGATCAAACTTTTGATGAATTTCTTGAGTTACCTATGCAACTCTGGACTCATATTTGGCATAAGGATTTCTTTTATTCAAATGCCCTAGTGTTTTTTAATTTGTTCAGTTCTATTATCATGAGGCAACTAGATCATACTTTCTTTAGGGCACCTAATGTTTTGAAGACTTTGCGTAGGCCCTCTTTCTTAGATGAAAAAACAAAATTAGATCATAATTGGGGGAGTATAGTTTTTTTTAAAGAATGTACGTTAATCAAAGTATTTGCATGCCCACAGCCTCCTCATCTACTACCAAAATATTTACCCCCCAAACTGGCTATTATTGAATTCTTTTGGCAATTCTTATTGATGAATAGAGAAATGATCCCTCTCTCTTTGCATAAGCCTAATTTTGTGTGTAGAACTTTTAAAGTAGGAGATTTTGAGATAGGAAAAAATGCATTTGAGGAATTAAGTGAGTTTTTAGGTCAATACAAATTTGCTACTAGGCCCTATAGGATGTATGACCCTGATAGTTATATTGCAAATGAGGTTAAGGCCATTAAGGGTTTTATTATGCCTCCAAGCAAGCCAATCCCTATAGAGGACCTGATTGCCAACATAGTAGCAATAGGGGAGGTAGATGAGATAGTAAGGAAATATGAGGAAATAAGGAGAGTGGAGAATACTTTGAAGAGGACCAACCTTGATTTTAAGGGTTTCTATACAGAATTTCCATATCCTAATAATCTGAGAAAGATGGTTGAAAATTTTGACCATATTATGTCACAAATGCCTCATGAGCCAGAGGGAGAGGAAGCCACTATAAATAGAGAATCCCCTGAGCCAGATACACAATTGGAAAGTGAGTTAGAAGAGGAGCAACCATCAACTTCAGCCTGGGTACCACAAGGAAATAAGAGACAAAAGATAATGCACATCCCTGAAAAGGTGGTAAGTAGAGCTATACAAGTCATGTCTAGAAATAGTGAGTATTTTTCTGATATTAGGCAAAATTATTTTCACCAAAGGGCTACTGAAGCAGGGAAGGCTTCTATTGATTTACAAATTGCAGCATCAAGATTGGATGACAGGCTCATTCAATCTGAAAAGTTCATGGAAGATGATGATTTCATTAAATCATCAGAATTTAAAAGTTTTCTCTATAAGATCAAACAAAATGAACTCACGTTGAGTCTCATGCTAGGAGAAGATCCAGAGAAAAATAAGGAGTTAGTTGAAAAATTATTGGCTTATGATCTTGAGAGTGAAACAATGACTATTGCAAAAGCCAGAGAATTGGTACATAGGAGTGGTATGATTCTAATACCACATTGGGATATTGAGAAGGCATTTGTGTTGGATCAAATGAGAAGACAAGATAAGGCCATCAGTTATGAAGCCACTAGTAGTGAAGGCTTTAAAAGAGGGTCAGGTTTTAATGTGGACACAAAAACCTTAGCAGTATGGAGTGTGGCCCCTGACACTAAGAAGCCCAAGATGATGGATATAGAAGAAACTGCTCAGGGCAATATGATTGTGTGGACATTGGAGAGCACTACTGGGAAGGAGATCTCCAGCTTGGTCAAACATTTTTCTCTCATGAATGAAGAAAAGGTTGATGAAATTGAGGATAAGTTAGCTGCAATGTGCAATGAATGCCTTGATATTAGAAGAACATATGAAGAAGAGCTCAAAATGAGCCATGCACGGAAACAAAGAATAGAAGAGTTGGAGGAAAAATTTCAAATTTTGGAAACAGAAACAAAATCCCTCAAAGAACAACTCAAGGTAGCAGCAGAGGCAGAACATGCACCAAGGAAAGAGGAAGAAAGAAGGCACATGGTAGAAGCAGAGGCCCAAACAAAAGAAATACCTATAGGGGTAATAGTGCCAGTGCCTGTGATTAGTGTGGAAATAGAAGTGTCCCAATCTGATAGTGACACCAAGAAAAATGCCTTGATGAATGTATTAAATCATAGAATAAGCATTCTAAAAAGAATATCTCAAGATGCTTATAATACATTCATCAATCTTCAATCTACAAAATAGGTATCCAAGGATGCAATCAAATGGCTTGAGCCTATTTTTCAACAATGAGGGCCATATATGCAATTCTTTGATAGGTTGATACCCTTGTTAGCTAAAAAGCCAAATATCCCAGATAAAGTTATTACTGTGAAGGAAGGCATGGATAAAGTGAAAGACTTATTGCAAACCTTCACAGGGAAGCTGGCAGTAATTCAAAGCAAATTGAAATTGCTAACAAATGGTTTCTATTCTTTAATTCCTTCTGTTATTAATTCTGATGGTAGGCTAAAAGATTTTAATGATTGGTCTAGTTCTTTTAATCACATTATAGACTTGCCACAAGTGGTATCTATTTTCCAAGATGGTATTGATGAATGTCTCTTCAATAAACTAATTGATACCCTTTTCAAGATTGAAACTGAAATGAATAGGTTTACCATAGAAGGAAGGGTGATTACTAATGCCAGGTGGCAGAAAACTGTTGATGAACTAACGATGGTTAAGAAATGTGAATGGCCCACCAAAAGGGAAGTATTTGTTTGGGAAGAAATCACAGAGATTAAAGAATTACCAACAGGGAGCAGTTAGAGAAAAGGACAAAATTGAAGATTTTATGCTCCAACTATCATCTGCTACTGTTTTATTTGTTCCTTTTTGAGTTAAGGTGTTCGGTTTCTTTTGAAAGGGGGTAATATACCCAATTTTGTAAAAGGACACCTATCTTTTTTCTTTTAGCCTAAAGCTTGTTGCATCTCACACTATTTAAGTGAGATTCCAAGGCTAAAGAATGGTCCGAATTCTGATTTTCTAAGTGATATGCTTAGTCTATCTTTGGTCCAAATTTTTGAAAGCAAATTCATGATGTATTTTCTCTATCAATTCTCTAAGGATACATGAATATAGAGTGAGCTATGTTTCTTTCTAAAGGTCATTTTGAGTCTATTGTAAATGGTATACAATTTTCAAAGAAAATAAATACAAATTGTGCACTATCCCCATATCATTCTTTTTTGAATCTTGTCTCCTTTTTATTACTAGGTTATCTTGATATTGTATAAGTAAAGGCTTGTGCAATTGACTGCAATCCAGTTAGGTTGTATATCTGTTTATCATTGTTGTTAATTCAATGGATTAAATAAAAGCTTTGGTAAATGTGGTAAGGTTTTTTTTAGTAGTGGAAAGGGTTTTGAATGATGAATTCTGATAAGAATTGCTGATACAATTTGTTGTAAGGCAACAAACTAGATTTGAAAATTTTCTATTGACCCTGAACCCCAATGGATTAGGCACTGGTCAAGTTGATTCAGCTGAAGGAGAAATATATCATAAATGATTATCAAAATGCAGCATCAAATCAAATTTTACTTTTATTTCCTATAGATATTCAAAACTGGCTAGCACTTGTCTGCATGGATGTTTTAGCTTCAGTTAGTCACTATTGTTAAGAACATTTGCAGATCTATAGAAGAATTCTTGGCCATATTTGTTTATGGGATGTGTTTATCAAGTTAGTAAGAATTATGTATATGTTTGAGGATTTTGAAATGAGAATTAGAATGAAACTAAGAATAATCCTCATGCAGTTGTTCCAGTTTTGAATCATCCCTGGGTATACCCACCCTGGTTTTGCAGAGCCAAAATAGTAGACAACCACCTTTAGTTTTGTAGAAGTTGGATCCAAATGTTTTACACATGCAATTGTTAACAAGAATTGGCTGACCTTTAGATTGTATGAGTATTATCATCTTGGTATTAAGCATTTTTTTGCTTAGTAGTTTTAGTCCTTTTTAAAACACCAACAGAAGGCATGATCTCCATTAGGATCATTTTAAAAGGCAATAATAAAATTACCTAGAGATTGTCTTAGGTAAAAATGAAAATTTATCCTAACCCTATGCCTAAAATAATTAACCAACATGAAATGGTGACCATATATCTTAATAAAGTGACCATCTAAGGTAAGATACTCAATAATGACAAACATAAAGAATCTCTAGGGGTGCAAAATGGAACCAAGGCTAAAGTAGGAATTAACTATTTTCACCAATCTATTGTGTTCCTTAGTCAAGTTCGCAAACTTATCAATTGCCTGATTTGAGAGTTTTTTGTCCCAATAGAAATTAATCCACTCTATGTCAAGCCTCATTGTTTTAGCTATGATATCTTTAGAAACCTCCATCCTTTGATTCTCCACCAAAACACTCCCATATTTCCATATCTTTATAAAATGTTGGGTAATAACAAGGTTGCTTTCTTTCAATTTTTCCATATAAACAGTAAAATTCCCTTGCCCTAGTATGTACCAGATCTTTGTCTTCTTCCTCCACTCTTTGCAACTTGCCAATTCAATTATTTTCCTCTTTCCTCTCATCTTCTTATCTCTAAAACAAAGTTTCTCTCTTCTTAGAAAAACCCTCTACAATAAAAAAATCGTAGTCAATATTGCAGCCAAGAAAATTTGTGGGAAAAAAGACCCACAATTTGTGTGGTATTGAATTCTAATACACTATCCTTCTCATAATAACCCATCACTTCCCAATTCTACCCATATAATAATTACTTCTTACTGGCACATAATAATTACTCCTTACTAGCACAATCATCATTAATGAAACATTTTTTCTTACTTCTAGCTTTTTCATGCTCGATCAATAAAAGACCCTCAATAGGTATGACATCATTGTGATTCCATATTAACTTTTCATCACTCTTCCATGCCACATTAACCACCTAGTCAACAACTTGGCATTTCTCTATAGTTGTGAGTGACAACACAAATTTCAAAGGAGTTGATAAGATCAATGGCCTTACCAATAATATTATTAATAGTCCAAGAAGGATTAGTAACTTTATTAAGATAATTAATTATATTAAGGGAGTCCCCCTCAATCCATATCTTATTCAAATTCAAGCTTTTTACATGGCTAAGACCATAGAGGGCCGCACTTGCTTCGGCCACATGGTTAGTTTGAACTCCAATAGGAATGGCCATTTCACCCACTCTATCCCCATTCATATTTCTAATGATGATACCACAACCAGCAATTCTTGGGTTGTCCTTCAAGGCCCCATCAAAATTTATCTTATACTAGTCCATCAGAGGACAATCCCATCTAGCTAGATCCGTAAGGTTAGGACCATTCTACACCAAACTAATACCATACAAATTCTAATTTTGAAACACTAATTCTTCCCACTCATTCTGAGGTTGGCGTCCTTTTCCATAGGATTTCATATTTTTAGTCATCATATTCTTAATCTTATAGAATAACTGACCTGGATTAGATTCTATACACCTAAACACCCTATCATTACGTTCCTTCCAAATGCCCTAGAAAAGGAAAAAGAGAAGAAAATATCACAATCTCATAACCAAGGTGTTAGTAGAGGGTGATGTCCAACCATTGAAAAAATCTTGAATAGTAGCAGGGAAGACCTAGGCAATATTCAGCAAGCCACAAACCTTTTCTCATAATATTCTAGTATAAGAATAGTGAATAGTCATTTGACTAACTGATTTAGCATCATTCTTACAAAGATAACATCTATTAACTATGTTGAACCCTCTCTTTAATAAGTTATTTGTTGTCAAAATTTTATCCTATAGAAGAATCCCAAAAAAAATTTAACTTTGGGAGTCATACCTTTAAACCAAGCTTTAGCCCAATAAGGCTCATGATGCTCTTCGAAAGCATTAACATACACCAAGGACATAGATAATACTCCATTAGGATTATATTTCTATTAGTGATCAGGTTTTCCTCCAAAGAAAAATATACAAATTAACCCTAAAGCCCAGATAAGAAGGCTAAATATACACTAATAGTTGGGTCATTTCACTATTGAAAAGCGTAAATGCCCTCTAAATTTTTCCAAGTACACCTCCCCATGCATGATTTACAATGAATTCATAGCAATAAAAATATGGATGCATTTAAGTAGAAAGCACAAAAGGTTTACAAACATCTATCCATAAACACAGAACAAATGCAAAAAAAAAAGTGGCTGAAAGAAAATGAACAACAAATGACACAAAGTTCATTTACCTAAAATTTACATAACAAAAATAACAGAGAGAAAAGACAAACTATTCATCCCAAATACATGAAAATCATAGCACTAGTTCCAAAGGATAATCATGATCATGATTAAATGCAGTAGATACACATTCATAGAAAATCAATACCACTCCAAGTTGAATAATGATTATAAAACATACATTTTAAATTCAAAGTTTTAATATACTACTATTATCCCCTCTCTAAACACAACAAAATGATAAAGATTCTATTGTTTCTATACAATAATCACTATCTAGAAATAAAAATTCCCTTCCCCTATATTATAATAGAATAGAAAAGAACAAAAAAACTCCTTCTCTCGGAAGCCTAAAGTCTAAAGTAAGAAAAGGTAGTCTTTCTTGGCAAAGACTAGAAAATTGGAACCCTCATTCTTGCTTCTATTAGCTTATTTATCTCTTTCTTTTCCTATAGCTTTTCAATTATCATAATTGATCCATTTTCCTCTTTCCTTGTGTATTGATGCATCTTAATTTTAATAATACCCATTATCATAATGATGAATCAAAATTTAATGAGCTATCGGGAAGCCTTTGGTGAAACTTGGAATATTTTGTTTTTTAACTTTCCACTTGATGGCTCCTTCGAGTTTTCAATATTAACATTTCCATTACTTCTATCTCCTTTATCGAGCTTGATATATTTGGCAACTGACATTTCATCAAACATATTACATGTATTGCACATACTTATACTTTTGTTGGGATAGAGAATCTATCAAATTCTTGATTTGGATTAGGAATACAAGTGGCAATGTGTCATTAACTCATCTTACATCCCCTATAGGTAAATACATACATATTCCTCTTCTCCTGTAGACCTATGCCATATAAAACTACTAACAAGCATTTAACCAAACAGTTGATCACTCCCTCTGCACTGAATGTGACATTCTATCAAACAATCAACACATGTTCTTGGATCATTTATTTTTTTTGGTATGAGGAGCAAGTTTTAGCTTTGTTGATCTTGAACTAGTGTGGCAATGTGCATCACCTTCCTTTGCCTACTCGAAGCTTCATGTATCAAAACTTAATTGCCAACACCTTACCACTATATCTTCATCAACTTATGGGAACACTGACACTATGAAATCTGCATCATGTGTTTGACATCAAGCATATATCTTTCATATTTTTGCAATTCATACATATGGGTTTTGTGACCATCCTTTACCATCAACTTGAAGATTCCAGTTACTTGTAGCATGTAACATGCTCAAACACTCAAGGTTTATGTATTCAATTAAATAATTCACATGCACAAAACTACTTCCATGTTTTGATTCGGCATTTGGCAATATAACTATTATGAAGATATTTTCTTGATAACAATAGTTGGCGAATCTTCCTCATATTGAACATGCTACCTGAGCTCATGCTCATTTTTAGTGAAGTATATTGGATTGAAACACCATTTGAATGATATTAGATTGATGCAATCAGATTTCTACAATCCATGATTTATAATGCTAAGTTTCTAGATTAGACTTTGTAGAGATTTAGATTGACCAGCATAATCTACACTTTCCTCTTAATCCCATATTCTCACTCGAATGCATCCATATTGGATGGTTATAAAATGGAAAGCACATATCTTAGGAGTCGCATATTGTATCAAAGTCTCATTTAAGATTTGTTTGAGCCACATGAACCTATTTTTCTCCTTCACATTACATTGAGTTTGTAATATGATGAACTTGGTACAATGGCTTAGGCTAGTGACTAGGATTGCACATCTTCATCTTCTAAACCACCACTCACAATTCACTTTCCTTATTATCACTATGCAGGATAAAGGCAATAATCCCATGCACAGAGATTTTTGCTTATCATATCTCATTCCTACAATGGATGTCACCTTTTCTCTGTACCTATGTTGGGTGATGCGACATGCTCCCCTGCCCACAGGTGGTTAATTATGTGGTGTTCCATGTTCACTAACAGTCATGGCTTTTGGTGCAACAGAAAATGGGCCCTACAATTGGTATTAGAGCTTGGTTTTGGCCTAGTCATGGGTTCAAATCTCCTCGGTGCCTTCCTGACCCACGTAAGCACTTGGTATGCGCATCGAGGGGGAGATTGTTGGGTGATGCGACGTGCTCCCCTGCCCACAAGTGGTTAATTATGTGGTGTTCCATGTTCACTAACAGTCATGGCTTTTGGTGCAATGGCAAATGGGCCCTACAACCTACACAATCATGATATATTGTGTCATGGTGATAGTTGTAGCCACATGCCTTCATTGGTGGATCTGTCATTATGCTTTACCAAGATGGTCATGGCATGTTTGAAGATATGTTCATTTGAGGGTCTATTGGCTTTGTTACTATGAGACCATGACTACAAAGGAGACCAAGCCTCTTATGTTGGGAGGTTTATATTTGTAATGGTTCAAATGCTTGCCCACTCTCATACTGAATCAAGTCAATTTTGAACAATTTCCTCCAGTCATCGCCAATGCCACAGAAAAGAGAGTTTTTTACGTGCTCACAACTTCCTAACTATCAAGCATTTTGTCAAATACATTGCACGCATTCTTCATCCATCTCTTTTTTCAATGTGTATATAACAATCTATAATTTCTTTATGATATGAGAACCAAACTGACATCTAATTAATCCATCCATATGGACTATCTAGATGCTTTATAAGTCAATTGGACTCAACATGAGCATATGTGACCTACAACTTTACCAAGATTTGTAAATGAGCTCAATTAGACATCTCAATGCACAATTGATAAGAGGCATCAGTCTAATAGTTCACACATGTTGGTAGTATTTTGGTTCCATCATGGTCACATAGATTCCAAAATGAATACAAAATTTGCATCTACGAATTGAGGTTCAGGTTTAGAGTAGGGTTACAGGAGCATGATAGAGCCTTGTCCTTGATGGGGACACGACCCAAGCACAGAATGGACACAACAAGAAAGGAAATTTTTTATTAACTGTAAAACATGTGGGTACACTTAGTGAAGAATAGACTCCAAAACATGCCCTATGGGCTTACAATAGCATCAATCTAGAGATAAATTCTTCTCCCAGTACCTTCTCTCAAACTCCACTTCGAACTACCTTTTACAATGCTAGAAATGTTCTTAAATAGACCCTAAAGGGTTAAGGATTAGGAATACATTCTAGAAAGTGCTAGTTGGCATCCACCGACCAAATAGAAGGCTCTAGAAGTCGCATTAGAAGTCAGCACAAAATTAGAAGAATCCAAAAATGGTAATCGAACTTCCGAGAGGCATAACTTTTGAACCATAGCTTCGATTGATGAACCGTTTAAATTTTTGGAAAGCTCTCAAAGTGCTCTATAGCCCTATGTAGGAGCTTCACTCATCCCCCATTTTTTTCTCCCTATTCAAGTTCATTTAATGCCCTAAACTTGACTTTGAAGCACCCTTAGGATGTCTCCAAAAATTGAAAAACTGTGATAACTTTCAAACCATGGGGCCTTTTTTCCTGATTCTTTTCTTGGAATGCTCTAAATTAAAATTACAATCATCTGACCAATTTACACCTTCTAGTTCACCAAAATGATGGCCCAATTACATACTCCTATTTTTTTGACATTTACACGTATCCCAAGGTGATTAAAAACTCTAACCCAAAACACTAATAGTGGAACTGTGAGAGCTGGAACCTTTATTTGACCCAAATGGGTATCCAAAAATGAAAACACATGAAATAGAAACTAAGTCTAAGTACATTTTTTTTGGATGACATAGGATTGCCCTTATACCTCTAGATGCTCTTGCATCTAACACCCAGGGTAGATTGAAAAGTGACCCTGTCACTTTATGAATGGTAAAGGAAATCCCAAATGAGAAACCTCAGCTGCTGATATCCAAGTTGAGTCCTCTATCAGCCTTCCTTTCCACTTGACCAAATACTCTTCATACTACCTATTTCTGGTACTCTTTCCCACACGATGATCACGATTGTCTTCTATCTCCTCCTTCTTAGAAGCAGGTATTGGACATGGGTCTAACATCGGCTCCTCATCTGCACCATCATCATGATACTCTGTTAAGTCTGCAATGTTGAAAATAGGAGAAATGTGAATACCATCTAACAACTCCACCTCATATGCATTTCCTGAGTCATGTTTCTTCAAAATTTTGCAGGGGCCAAATTTCTTCATGCTTGTTGTAAGTACCGGCTGCAAATCTTTCTTTTCTTAAGTGTACCATGACTAGATCCCCTACTTGGAATTTGTTATGTCTTCTCCTTTGATCAGCCCTAGCTTTATACTCTTGATTCATCTTGGTAATGTGTGCCTAGACCTCCTCATGTAGATGTTTGATATGTTTAGCAAATTCTTCAGCTTCAACACTTGTCCTCTCCCCTTGCTCTATCTTCCTCAATTCTGGTGCAGTCCTTGGGCTACTTCCATATACAATTCAGAATGGTGATCTACCAGTACTCCTGTTTATAGAGTTATTGTAACAAAACTCTACTTTTGGTAGAATCAAATCCCACCCCTTGGGCTTATCCCCAACTAAACATCTCAGTAAATTGCCCAGACTTCTATTTACCACTTCAGTCTATCCATTAGTCTGAGGGTGATGTGTGGAACTGAATTTCAAGTCTGTTCTCAACTTCTTCCACAATGTCCTCTAGAAATACCCCACAAATTTAGTATCTCTGTCAAAAACTATACTCGTTGGGAGACCATGTAGTCTTACCACCTCTCTGAAAAACAAGTCTACAATATGGACAACATCATGAGTTTTGTGGCATGGAATGAAATGTGCCATTTTGAAGAACCTATCAACTACCACAAATACTGAGTCATTACCCCTTTGTGTCCTCGACAATCCAAGAAAAAAATCCATACTTATGTCCTCCCATGGCTTTGATGGAACAGGAAATGGCTGATATAGTCCAGTATTGTGACTAAATCCCTTGGCAACTTGACAAATATGACAACTCTGTACAAACTTCTTCACATCCTATGAAAACTGAGGCCAAAAATAATGTTCTCTAAGAATGGCAATGGTCTTATCTTGACCAAAATGTCTTGCCATCCCTCCACTATGTTTCTCCTTAATCAAATTTTCCCATACGGAACTCCTTGGAATGCATAATTGACTACCCTTGAATAACATACCATCCTAAATCAAATAGTCTAGCCACTTGGTTCTGTCTATAGCAACAGGCTCTTTACAAGATTTTCACGCTTTAGCAAAATCAAGATCCTCAGGGTACAAATTTTTGAGTTCATCAAACCCAACTACTTCAACCTGTATTACTATAAGCAAAAACTGTCTCCTACTTAGTGCATCTACAACTCTATTAGATTTTCCACTTCTATGCTTCAACAGAAATGTATAGCTCTGCAAGAACTCTACCCAATTCATATGCCTCTGATTCAATTTACCTTGGCTATTTAGGTACTGTAATGCCTGGTGATTAGTATATAAAGAAAATTCCTTTGGCAACAAATAATGCCTCCATTTCTTTAAGGCTTGAACTATTGCATAGATCTCTTGATCATAAACAGAATACTTCTTTTTTGCATCATTCCATTTTTCACTAAAATATGCAATAGGCTTACCTTCTTAGCTTAATACAGCCCCAATAGTGCTACCACTAGCATCACAATCCACCTAGAACACCTTTCTAAAATATGGAAGTGCCAACATAGGTTGTTTTGTCACCTTCTTCTTTAGCAATTCAAAACTTCTCTCAACTGCTGCAGTCCATTTGAACTCTTTTCTATCCCCTCTTATTGTGTCAGTCAAGGGTGCACATATGCCATTGAAATTCTTAGTGAACTTCCTATAAAAACTAACTAGACCATGAAATGATCTTACCTTAGTAGCAAACCTTGGAGTAGGCCATTCCAAGATGGCTTTTACCTTCTCTGGATCCATTTTGAGACCTTCAGGTGATATAACAAACCCCAAGTAGACATTCCAAGATGGATTTTACCTTCTCTGGATCCATTTTGAGACCTTCAGGTGATATAAGAAACCCCAAGTAGACTAACTCCCTTTTTGCAAAGATACACTTCTTTAGATTAATTAATAGTTTCTCTTCCCTTAACCTTTCAAGGACACTATGAATATGCAATAAATGTTCTTCCAAATTCTTTCTGAAAAATAAAATATCATCCAAATAGACAATAACAAATTTTCCCAAGAACTTCTTAAGTACCTCATTCATAAGCCGCATGAAGGTGCTTGGGGCGTTCGTCAATCCAAAGGGCATGACTAACCACTCATAAAGACCCTCCTTGGTCTTGAAGGATTTTTTCCACTCATCACCTACTCGTATCTATATTTGATGATAGCCACTCTTGAGATCTATCTTTGTGAAGTACTGAGCTCCACTCAAGCAGTCCATAAGATCATCCATTCTTGGCAAAGGAAACTGATACTTGATGGTTATCCTATTTATAGCTTGAGAGTCTGTACACATCCTCCACTCTCCATCCTTCTTTGGTGCCAGTACTATAGGTACTGGACATGGACTCAGGCTCTCCTGAATCAAGCCCTTCCTCAATAGCTCTTGAACCTATCTATTTAGCTCCTCAGTTTTAGTAGGAGTCATCTTGTGAGTAGCATTATTAGGCAAACTAGCTCCTAGGATTAAATCTATCTGATGACTAATTTTCCTTACTGGTGGCAATCTTTCAGGAACATTATCAGAGATGATATCTCCAAACTCTCCTATTAAATCTAAAACTTCAAGTGGTATTTCACTACTACCTTCTTTATCTTTCCTAGGGATCAAAGCATAGCACATACAATGATGTTTCATGCCATCTAAAAGCTTCCTTCCATCAACAAGAAAAATCCTGGCACTGCTACATACCTTTTCACCTTCCTTTTTCATGGGCTTCAATTTGTGGCAAACTCCATCCTTTGTTAGAGATTATGTGTTTGCATGACCATCATGTACTGCATGTCTATCAAACTGCCATGGTCTTCCCAATAATAGATGGCAAACATCCATTGGAATAACATCACAGAGAACTTCATCATGGTAACTCCCAATTTTGAATTTTACTAAAAATTGTTCACTTACCAGGACCTTATGATCATCTTTCACCCAAGCAATCTGATAGGGTTGGAAGTGTTTCTCCCTCTTGAGCTTTAGCTTAGAGATCATCTCCTCTGATACCAAGTTATCAGTGCTACCACCATCAATGATCACATCACAACATTTATCCTCACACTTGCACCTGGTACAGAATAAACTCCTCCTTTATCCTGGTTCAATCTCAGCACTTAGTAGGACCCTTTCATTCACTAAAATCTCTCCTCTTTCTGCATTCTCTGAATGAGATGATTGTGCATCCTCATCCACATGAGCAACCCTAGGTTGACCCTCAGCTCTCCTATCTATCCTTCCTTGTCGTTGAGGGCATTCAAAGGCATGATGACCTTCTTCATTGCAATGGAAATAGGTACCATGGAAGCCTCCTCTTCCTTGTCCACATCCTCTACCTCTTCCTCCTTGATTTCCAAAGTCTTCATCATGGGAGTGGTTGAAACCCTTGTTCCTCCAATTCTTGCTAGTACCCACATCTTCATTTTTCTTTTGGGTTTTATTTCAGCCTCCAGATGACCTACCACTACCCCTTCCTCCTTGAACATACCCTCTTTTTCTCCCTTCAAACCTCTTATTTAGCTTCTCTTCAACTCATAGGGAAAATTGGTATGCCTCTTCAACGCTGGTCATTCTTACCAGACTTAATTCCTCCTAGATGCTAGGTCGCAACCCACTGATATAACAAGAAACCTTCTCCTTATTTGCTTTTTCATGCCCTACTCTAATCAGAAGTTGGTAAAAATCCTCCATGTATTCCTGGACTAATTTTCCAGCTTGCTTTAACCCATGCATCTTCTTAAACAAATCAAGCTCGTAGTCAATAGGAATGAACTACTTCTTTAGTTTGTCCACCATGCGATCCCACCTTGTGATCTTATCCTTTCCTCTTCTATTTCTTTCCAATTGAACCTCTTGCCACCAAATTTTGGTCAAGCCTTTTAGTTTGGCCTTTCCAAACTTAAAATTATCTAGATCCATGATATCCTCATACTCAAAGTACTCTTCCAGTTCATTAATCCAGTCGATCAACTCATCTGGTTTCAGATTTCCTGAAAATACACCCACATCAATTGTAGGTCTTTTTCCAAACTTAGTAATGGACCTAAAAATCCTTTCCTCTTCCTGATTTAGAACTTCCCCATCAACTTCCCCTTCTAGTCCAATTTCTTCTTCTTCATTATCGTCCTCACTTTCGTCGCCTGCGGCAACATTTTTTCCTCTACGGAGCTCCTCCTGCAATGCTTGTACCTACCTTTGGAGGGCTCTAACCTCCTCAAGATTAATAGCTCCAGCCCTTTCACCATGTTTTTTTCATGGAGGCATCTTCTTAACTCAAACCCACAACCACACAGTCTTGGTGCAAATTGCCTCACAGTCGGCGCTCTGTCTACACACTCAGGAAAACTAGCTTTGATACCACTTGATGGGGATATGACCCAAGCACAGAATGGACACAACAAGAAAAGGAAATTTTTATTAACTATAAAAATATGGTAGTACACTTAGTGCAAAGAAACAGACTCCAAAACATGCCCTATGGGCTTACAATAGCATCAATCTGGAGATAAATTCTTCTCCTAGTACCTTCTCTCAAACTCCACTCCGAACTGCCTTTTACAATGCCAAAAATGTTTTTAAATATACCTTGGAGGGTTAAGGATTAGGAATACATTCTAGAAAGTGCTAGTTGGCATCCACCGACCAAATAGAAGGCTCTAGAAGTCACATTCGAAGTCAGCACAAAATTAGAAGAATCCAGAAACAGTAACCGAACTTTCGGGAGGCATAACTTTTGAACCGTAGCTCCGATTGATGAATCATTTACATTTTTGGGAAGCTCTCGAAGCACTCTATAGCCTTATGGAGGATCTTTTCTCATCTCCCTTTTTTTGGCCCTATTTGAGGTCATTTAATGCCCTGAACCTAACTTTGAAGCACCCTTAGGATGTCTCCGAAAACTAAAAAATTGCAATAACTTTCAAACCATGGGGCCTTTTGTCTTGATTCTTTTTTTGAAATGCTCTAAATTAAAATTACAATCATCTAACCAATTTACACCTTCTAGTTCACCAAAATGATGGCCCAATTACATATCCTATTTTTCTTGCATTTACACATATCCCAAGGTGATTAAAAACTCTAACCCAGAACACTAATAGTGGAACTATGAGAGTTGGAACCTTTATTTGACACAAATGGGTATCCAAAAATGAAAACACATGAAACAAAAACTAAGTCTAAGTACATTTTTTTTGGATGACACAGGATTGCCCTTATACCTCTAGATGCTCCTGCATCAGTCCTTCACATTCACCATGGGGTCCCTTTTTATGTCTTTGATATCATTCTAAATTGGTTAATCTGCATTTCACACTACTTTCACATCTGGAGCTTTTGATCCTTTGGAATTGTGAACTCACAAACTACATTTCTGAACTAGCCACAAATTCACTAAATTCAAACCACAACATAGTGTCAAACTTTGAACCTTTGATCTATGAATCACTGGACTTCCATGTTGAAACTTGCAAGACAAACCACTTCAAACCACTTTGAACCATGGTTCAAAGGAGTTGGAGACAATAAATTGAAATTTTTAATACTGGGTCTATATTTGGTACCAACAATTTCCATATTAGAGAATCCTCCTCATGGCTTAAAAAGAAAACATTTAGAATCTTGTTGAGATTGTTAAAGCTTCTATCCACTCTATTGAGGTACAATCAATTATTCTCCTCCCAATATTATTCTACAAAAATCTTGAAGAGATTCTTACACTCTTCCGTAAAACCATTCCACCTTTGATCAGTACTGAGGGGGTGATCAAGAATCCAATTATCATCCCAAAAAAGAATAGTCCTCCCATTTCCTACCTTCCATTTGAGTCCTTTCTTAATAATTTGTTTATTTTTTTGAGCATGTTTACAAATAATTGAACCCCCTTGAAAAGTCTCACTATTAAGAAAGTGTTGAAGATCTTGATTCTCCCTATTGTATTTATCGTTTGAAATATCTCACCATTCACCTTCCTCTTTGTGCCATCTCCATAACAATTTAGCAAGAAAAGAATCATTCATAGTGGTAACTCTTCTAAGTCCAAGGCCACCTTTATTGAAAGCCATGCAAACTTACTCCCAAGCAATTAGTGCCAATCCTCTTTTTTTTCCCATACCCATCCATAAGAAAACCTTCTAAAAATTTTCAATTGCCAAAACAAACTTTCTAGGGATCTTAGAATCACTCAAGGAATATAGTGAAACATTTTGTAATATGGATTTGAGGACAATAACCTTACAAGCCTGGATGAGGAGGGATCCTTTCCACCCTACTAACTTTGAATGAATTTTATCAATCAACAAACTCCAAAAAGTCTGAGGTGGGTCCATACAAAGGTGTAATCCCAGATAAGAACCCAGTAAGGTGCCAATATCAAAACCAATAATTCTTTTAATTTTATTCTACCTACTATGATGAACAATGATGAAATATATCACACAACACATTGTTAGGTGTGATGAGGCTAATTATTGCCTTTATTTTATGATAGTTTTAAACACTCTATTTTACTTCCACCAAGACATTTATGAACTAATGTTTTCTTGAACTGATGATTAAGCTATGGGTAGATAGTATGTTATATTTTGCCAATGTTATATATATAATGTAGTATTTCATATAACCACTAGAATGTGTGTTTTAATATTTAAATTTTATTTGATAGTACCTATTTGCAAATATCTCTGCATTATAACAAACTTGTTAGCAAAGGAAGCTGAAGATGGTCAAAATTATTCAAATGGAAATGTTAAAGATAGCCAACAAAATTCAAGGAGAAAAGACATTAAGGTTTAGCCATAGTGGAAAGAGTCATAATGGTACCAAGGGACATAGCCACTAATATGGAAGAGCTATGAAGAACAGTTATATTTCACTACATTTATTATTGT
This sequence comes from Cupressus sempervirens, assembly GCA_028749045.1. Classification (NCBI taxonomy): domain Eukaryota; kingdom Viridiplantae; phylum Streptophyta; class Pinopsida; order Cupressales; family Cupressaceae; genus Cupressus; species Cupressus sempervirens. The sequence continues at coordinate 391,655,612 of CM053785.1, read as the reverse complement.
GTCAAAGCAGTTGTCTATACTTTATTATTCCCAACTTGAGCTATTATCTTTTCTTCCTTTTTCTCTGGCAGATTTGAAGTTAGTTTGTTTTGATTTTATGTTTTAGAATAAGCATCAATCTTCTATTTATAGAGATCAAACCAATAGTGTTAAGAAGTTAGAAGAAATTTTATGTCAAGAAACTATTGACTCTTGCAATGAGTTGTTTTTATAGTTTCATGTATTGTTCTCAGATAATGAATTTCTAAAACATAATGAAATAGCTCCTAGTTTACATTCTTTGTTAGTAGATTAGAAGAAGTCAACCAAGGGGGCCAACTTGGGAGGTGGATTAGATTAGAGTAGTATAGATTTGTTTCCAAGCATCTTTAGTACTGTAGCTAGAAGTTATAAGTTCCTTTCTATAGCATCATACTTTGTGAGTGTTCCTACAACATTTGTAAGAATAGTTATAGTAGATGAACCAAGTTGGAATATATCTTAGTATTTAATTGCATTTTTAGTATTCATTTTAGTAAAGAGTTAAGTGCATTAGTTTCCTACAGCACTAGTCTAGGTTTTTTCCTTACATTTTACTTTCCTACAACGTAAGAGTAATGACTCATTAAGAAACCTAGTGCACATATTGTGCTGACAATTTCAAGTATACATCCCTAGGTTGACAAAATTAAATACACCTCATGGTGGGGAAAAGTAGTCCTTAGATTAAATATACTATTCCTAAGTATGGCCTTTGGCATGATTATTATACACCTATTTTGAGGTAGACCATTTTTGGTGCCATTGCTACAGATGGTGTCAAGCTAGGAGCATTCTTGAGTCATAGTTCTTAGTTAAATATTTTTTTAGAAATTTGCAGTCTTAAAGCTTTCCTCACCAGCATGAAGAATTCAATTGCATGCATTGAAGAGGAAGACAATGAGATGAATATGGTAGATTTATTCCATGGGATTCTATTAATTTGAATGAAGAAATTGAAGAAGAAGAAGTTGAGTTGCCTTTTGAAGATGCAAGCCCTATTTTTCTTACAGAATCATCCTCAAGAGCAGAACCTATAGATATGAGTGGTCTTCAACCTTTTGCTGAAATTTTGGTCTGTTTCCATGATAATACTGCTCTAAATCCACCAGTTGATAATAATCTAGTACCTAATGTTCCTTTTCAACAACAACCTCATAATTTAGTACCTCTAGTAATGGCACAACCTAGTTTTCCATTTCCTCTCCCAAGCCTCGTAAATACTATTAATCTCAAGAATATACCTACAACTACTCTTTCAAAGTTCTATGGCCTTGCAACCAAAGACCTTGATACTTTCTTGTTTGAATTTGGCATACTCTATCATATTTTTGACTACAAAATTGATGCCCATAAGCTCAAATATTTCCAGCAACATTGAAAGAGTCATCTTTATGATGGTTCATGGACTTAGTAGCCAATGTAGTAGAAACTTGGGATGAAATGCAAACTCTATTTCTGAATAAATATGAAGAGTATTGCAAAGCATCTAGTTCAAGAGGAGATGAAATCTTTAGGATATCACAAAAGGAGGAAGAAACATTGGAAGACTATGTTTCATGTTTCTTGTATACACTATAGAAGAACCCTTAGCATGTGTTGTCTGAGGATTCCCAAAAGCTAGTCTTTTTTAGAGGTGTGAATGAAAATTGCCTAGAAGAACTAGACTTGATGGCTGGTGGTGATGTATATCAATTTTCCTAGGATGACCTCAAGAAAATTTGTCAAAACTATTCAAGGTCAACTATGAAGAAAGCCTAAAGACCTCGTTCCATAATCACTAAAGGAATCAATCAGGGTATTTGAAAGCTCAAGATATCTAGCCTATTGTTAGATTTCAATCAAGACATCATAAATGATGTCGCTACACATCCTGACACAATGACTACAAAGAAGAAGCATGTAGAAGCTGAATTACAACTTGCTGAATATTGCCCTCATTTCCAGAGGCAAAAGAAGGATTTTCAATGCAAACTAGTTGCCAGCATGGAGAACCAACATCTTCCAACTGAGTACATCAAGATAGATGGAGATGATGAGCAAGTATTCTTTGTTGCTCAATGTCAACCATGGGCCCAATATCAAGGTATGCCTCAAGATCCTTTGCAAAATTCAAATTTATATGATAATCAATGGAAAAATCATAATCCCTAAGGCCCCCCACAATATAATAAACCTAATTGGAGTAATGCTTGAAAAAATAATCTGCAACAATCCCAATGGCCTTAGAACTCCCAACCATCCTAGCCCAACTAGTAGAACCAATGGTAGAACCAACAAAACCAATGGCAGAACTAGCATAACTAGTGGCAACCATCTCAAGGGAATTGGTAGTCTACAAACCAATGGAGAGGACCTCAACAGTAGGCTAACCAAAATACTAGTACTCCACAATTACCACCCCTAGCTCAACAATGAATCTTGGACCTCAAAACTAGACACAATTACTTGCACAACCTCAACCAAATCCAAATAATCAATAGCCACAACAACCCATGTGTATTGTTGATGCTCAACAATATCCTGCTTACGCTCTGAATGTTGCAAATATACATCTGAGATCTAATACAACTTTACTAGCACCTAAACTGCCTCTTATAACTAAAATAACAGATTCTCCTGCAGCATCAAAACCCTTAGTCTCTAGAGAGGTTGACCCAACCAATGTCACTATCCCAGCCCAAGCTCAACCAGTGTTTGAACCTCCTTTTCTAGAGAAGCTTGTACAAATTAAACCTGTAGAAATAGAGGAACAATCTTTTGATATTGTTTATCAGTTGAAGAACATGCATGTCCAAATACCCCTATTCCAAGCTATTAAATATGTTCCTATCTATGGAAAAGCCATTAGAGAATCCTACCTTAAGAAGACTAGGAGGAAGAAAAAGGACCTAACTATAGTCCATGTTGTGGAAAAATTAGCTAACATTATGTTACAAAAATTGGTCACTCCAAAATATTTTGATCTAGGTAGTCCAGTTGTGAATGTGAGTATAAATGGTTAGTTTGTTAAAAATGCTTTAATAGATCTTGGTGCTACTATAAATTTCATTACCAAGGGTACTATGAAGAAATTGAAAATAGGATTAAGGGCTACTCCAACAATTCTATAACTTGCAGATAGTTCAACAGTCACTCCTGATGGAATGATACAAAACATAGTTGTAATCTTAGACTCTCTAGAGTATCCTAAAGATTTCATGATTTTGTCTCCCAAAGTTAATTTATCTGGTTACACAGTCATCCTAGGACAACCTTGGTTAGCTACAATTGATGTAAATATAATTTTTAGATCAGGAAATATGACCATATCAAATGGTCAAGCAACAAAGAAATTTGATTTATATCCTCCAACACAACCATTACTAGATTTAAGCACATCTATCTAGCTAGATTTAGTGGATTAAGAAGAAGAATTAAACTCTATAGCACAACTTATGATGTTACATAGACAATCCTTTCTAAAGCTATAGGAAGAGGATTCAGTACTTCAAAGTATTCTTACTAACAATTGTGTGGTAGAAAAAGATGTATCTGAAAGTTCTGTGTTAGAATTAACCACATATGAGGAATGTGATGAGAATTGTACTTTTCTCAAAGAACTAGACATTCTTCATCAACTTTTACCATGTAAATTAGATACAAGTCCAATTTTTGAAGCTACTATGACAGAGTCTACCACTACTGTTGAGCTATCCAAAGGTCATAATCTTCATGTTAACCCCAAATTATCATCCACACAAATGGAACAATTAACAAAGTTACTTCAGAAGCATGAAAAAGGTTTTGCATGGGACTATGGTGATATGAAAGGGTTTAGTCCTAAATTATGCACTCATAGAGTATACATCAATGAAGGGTGTCTACCACTCTGTCAACCCTAGAGAAGGATAAATCCAAGCCTTAGAGAAATAGTTAAAATTGAATTGCAAAAATTGCTTGATGCTGGTTTTATTTATCTTGTGTTTGATAGTAGATGGGTGTCACCCCTAGTCATAGTGACTAAAAAGGGAGGGAAATGGTAGATTTGTGTAGATTATAGAGAATTGAACAAGGCCACCAAAAAGGATCACTTTCTTTTACCATTCATAGATCAAGTTCTAGACACTCTAGCTAGAAAGAAGTATTTGTCTTTCCTAGATGCGTATAGTGGTTATAATCAAATCAATATTGCTCCTGAAGACCAAGATAAAACCACATTCACATACCCATGGGTTACTTTTGCATACTCTATTTTTCCATTTGATCTATGTAATGCTCCTACAACATTTTAACGAGTTATTATTAGCATCTTTGCTAATATATCACATGATTGTATGGAAATATATATGGACAACTTCACAAAATTTGGAGTCACCTTTGAGGAAGCAATGATGAATCTTAAAAAAGCTTTGATAAGGTGTCAAGAACATAATCTGGCACTTAATAGTGAAAAATGTTTCATGCTCATACAGGAAGGTGTGGTACTTGGTCATTTCATATCAGTTGCACGAATACAAGTGGATCTAGCTAAGATAGAGGTAATTCAAACATTGCCCATACCCACAAAACCAAAAGATGTAAGATCTTTTGTGGGTCATGCTGGATATTATAGATGTTTCATAAAAGACTTCAGCAAAATAGCTAGTCCCTTGTATACATTACTGACTAAAGAATCTGAATTCATTTGGACATAAGAATGCAATGAAGCCTTCCTGTAGCTTAAGAAACTTCTCACTATAGCCCTAGTATTACAAGGCCCTAATTGGACTTTTCCTTTTCACATATATGCAGATGCTTCTGACTATTCCATACATGTAGTTCTAGAACAACAATCTTAACATCTTGAAGATGCAATATATTATATTAGAAAGAGCCTTCATTGACTAGAATTAAACTACACAATGACTGTAAAAGAACTATTAGTAGTAGTTTATGCTCTAAAAAAATTTCAGCATTACATAACTGGCTATCCCATATATGTTCATACTAATCATGCAACAATTAAATATCTCATGAATAAACTTACTATAATAGGCTGATTAGCAAGATAGTTACTATTGTTGCAAGAATTTGATATCACCATCATTGATAAGTGTGGAAGAGCCAATGTGGTAGCTGATTATTTATCAAGAATCCATCATGATGAGAATGACACTACTTTGGTAGATGATGCATTTCTAGATGAGCATTTATTTTATATTGCTATTCAAAGTCCATGGTATATAGACATCACTAACTACATTTTAGCTAATAAAATGCTAGAACATTTCTCTTATAAGGAAAAGAAGATTCTTGTAGAGAAAAGTTTCCATTTCTCTTAGATTTATAATATCTTATTTTACACTAGACCTTATCAAGTTATGAGAAGATGTGTGAGAGAGGATTAGACACATGAGATTCTACATGCATGTCATAATGAACCATGTGGAGGGCACTTGGTAGTAAAAAGAATAGCCTTGAAAATTTTAATTTCTTACTATTGGCCTATGCTTCACAAAGATGTAGCCAACTATACACAAAAGTGTGACAAGTGTCAAAGGATGGGGTGACCAACAAGAATAGATGAAATGCCTCTTAATCCATAACTAGCATTAACACCATTTGACAAATGGGGTATGGACTTCATTCGTCCAATTGATCCTCCATCCAATGGGAAATTATATATCCTTGTGTGCATTGACTACCTAATAAAATGGGTCAAATTGAAAGCCATGAAGCATGCTCATGATCACAAAGTTGCAAAAATTTTGTATGAATAAATCTTTACTCGCTATGGTGTACCCAAAGAACTAGTCACTAACCAAGGTGCTCAATTTACTTCTAATATGACCACAAAATTGATGAAACAATATAATATCAAGCACCAAAAATCAAGCCCCTATTACCCTCAAACTAATGGACAAGTAGAAGTCACAAATCAGGAGATAGAGGCTATCTTAACAAAAATAATTCATTTGCACCATAGGGATTGGAATAAAAAATTACTAGAATTTGTTTGGGCCTATAGAACAACATGGAAGACTACTACAGGGTTCACACCATTTGAGCTCCTATATGGGAAAATAGCAATCCTCCCCATTGAATTTGAACATAAAACTTTAAGAACTGCACTGGAGCTAAACATTGAACTTCCTGTAGCACAAAGAGAATGTCTTCTACATCTTAATTCCTTGGATGAAATGCACAAGGGTACTCTGAAATGCATTGAAATTATACAAAAGTAAAGAAAATAATGGCATGACTCCCACATTAGCAACAAACAATTTCAAGTAGGTGATTGGGCATTACTATATGATTCCAAATTTAGAGATATGCCAGGCAAGCTACAAACAAGATGGATGGGTCCATATGAAATTAACCATGTCTTTGCAAATGGAACCATCTAATTAACTACCATTGATCCAGTACCTTATTAAATTATTTGTCAATGGCCATAGACTTAAGTTATATAAATGACACCAAACAAAAGAGGACTTCCTACAACAGTTTTAATGACCAAATTCAAATGCACACTAGGTAACTCTTCCTATAGTAGAAGGTGCTAACCTCTTGCTTGCAACTCTTCAATATTAGTTTCTTTTTGCATGTCCATAATAAAAACTTTATGTCTCATAAAGTTCCAAATTTCTCCATTCATCTTCTAATTTCTTCTTTTCTAACTCATCTCACTTCTTTACCTACCACCCACCCACCTTCCATGTCATCATTTTCCAATGCTTTCAATAAACATAGCAAATTTGCTAATGTATGCTTTCAATGCTAATGTACTTTCTACCACTTTTGGTATGTGCAACAATCAACTCATAGGTATGAGCTTTTCAAATCTTAATTCATTTATAGTACATCAATTTTTTTGGTTATATATAATAGTCCATTATTTATATTATGGCAGTGTTATTTCAGTTCCATACTGCATACTAAGTCTGACAAGTGTGGACACTTGTCCATATTTCATAGGCAGCAGGAAAGGTTACTAAAATCCAATGACATTCCTATTTATTCATAAAGATTTTTCCCAAATCTTTATACTTTCTTTATGAAACTCAATTGTTATAAGTATGAAAGTGTCTAGGTGTCATATCCCTTATTCTTGAATGATTCCTTACTGCCAAGCTATGATGTGACCCATATTTAATTTTCAATTGATCTCAATTCTATTTTTGGATGATTTTCACATATCCATGATAAAGCACATTATTGTTGCTTATAATGAATTGTTATGACATTAATCAGCTAAAAAAATTGAAATGTGAAAATGGGTCTAAAAGCCTGAATTTATAGAAGGGAAATAGTGCAAATAGAGTAGAGAGTAAAATTGTCAGGAAAAATTGGTGGACAAGTACAGTAGTGAGAACCAATGGAGCATACTATTTTACTCTCAGATGTAGAGGCAATGAGGAGATTTAATGCATGTGGTTGGTTAGGATATTTCCTAAGTTTAATTATGTTTGATGAAGAAGTAGCCATGAAATTTATAATAACATTTAATGAGGGAGAAGCTACTATATGGGGTTTAAAAATTGTTGCTATAGAAGAGAAAATAGTAGAAGTAACTTGGTTACTAGCAATAGGAGAACATTATCCTAATATGCATGATGCAAGATCAGTCAGGGCTTAGTTTGTCATACCAACTGATCCTCAGTTGGATATCACCAAGCAAGGTTGCAAAAGGATATCTCTTTTTCCACCATACAATGAGTTGGCTATGCACATTATCAGGTACCTCACCTATGAAGGAAGATTTTCATATTTACATGCACATCATTTTAAATTTCTTAGCTATATAAAGCACAATTTTCTAGTAAATGTTCCCAATTTCTTGTATAACATGTTATGCATTAGTGCTGAAAAAACCCAGAAGGGGAAGGACAATTCTGTCACCCATCATGCCCTAATTAAATTACTAATAGAAAGATCACTTAGGGATGCCTCTCCTATTTCATGGATAGAATTTTTCTAAGCTAAAACCCTACAACCCTAAGCTATCCTTAATGAGCAACCCAGTGAAGAAAATGTAGTTCCCATTGATGAACCTATTGAGCAAAGCACTCAAGATGTTGAAACTGAGAATGTGCAAGAAAATGTGCCTTTACTTATTCAAGAGACTAAAAAACCTACCTCTACTCAAGCAAAGAGAAAATATAAATTATAAGAGGAGACCTCAGCTCTAGTAGTAGAAAAATGAAACCCTACAGTCACAAAGCAAAAGAAAATTAAGACAGGTCCTGCAGAAATTACTCTTGTAGCAGAGACATCAAAAGGAAGAAGTAGGAAGAAGGTTGTGATACCAGAGGAGACCCCTATGATAATAAGTCCTAGAATGAGAAGAAAAATTTCTAAAGTGATAGTAGAAGCTCAATCTACTTCATGCAAACCATCTACTAAAGAATCCCTAGTACAAATTGTTCTCAATAATTCTCCTTCTCACCCTAAAACTGTAAACATTCCTAAAAACCCTAATGAAGAATGTAGGGTTGAAGTAAATGAAAATCAAAATGATCCCCCAATAGGCCAAAAAATAGTTACTGTAATGAATGAGTCAGTTTATTCAAACACTGGCCTGGTTCCGTATAAACCAACATGGCTTATAGATTTCATCAAGTAGTTATGGTAGGAACAGAGGAAGAGGAAAAATAACTATGAAGAGGATAGCGATTCCATTAGCCTACAAAAATTTCTTTTCCAGTTGTTTGGACAACATATGTTTGTTGCAGACCTATGGGAAGAAGAGAGGAAGAAACTAAAGAAAGTCATAGTGTCCCTAGGTGAGGAACTTATAGATTTGAAAGAGCAATTGGCAAACCAAAATCAAAGGATTGATCATGCCCTCAAATTGGTTAATCAAGCACTTGCTTGTAGACCACCACCTCAAATTTATGCTATGTGTTTAAAGGAGCAATTCTTTTTATTCCAACTTATGCTAACCCTCAAGAACATGAATGCAAAATTCAAATCAGCTCAAGAATTCTATAGTTTATACCAGACTCTTCCATCCTAGCAATAGAACTTGCTCTATGAGTTATATGTGCAAAGTTTTATCATTCCAACAAAAACTCAATGGAATCCTTTACTCTATATAGGGGATATACATCTGAGGGCTTTGATGTCTTGGATGCATAATGAAGCTAATTATGATAGACAGTTGAATAATTACAGAGATGAGGAAAGAATAGAGCCCCTATTATTAAGAGCTAAGAGCAGTAAACTAGAAGAAATTCTTAGGGACTGGTTTAGATTAACTTATGGGGATAAGAACAAGGGAGTAAGGGACAAAATCTTTGTTGCTAAAACCAAATTGTATGCAAAATATGAGAACCTACCTTACTTTTCCTTTTAGAGAGCCATGGTTGATGCTAAAAGTAGGTGGGCCAGATTACTTGAGACACTTAAAAGATCAGAGCCACATAGTCCTATCAATTTAGAGGCCACTCTTCATCAAGTTCCAAAGTATATAGAGTTGGGGAAATAGGCTAGGCTGGAACTATGGTATCCACTCATTATGAAACTTCCAATGCTCATTGGCCCTTGTATGATATTAATGCTAATAGAGTTGACAAGCTACAAGAGGACAATAGAAGGGAAGTTTGGGAGAGAACATGAGGATTCTACTACACCTTCAAGAGTGGCAAAAAAGAAAGGACTGAAGTTGGAGAATTCAGGTCACTGACTAGAAAATGAAATTCTTGAGGATATGCATTAGTTTACTAGGGGGTAGATGATGAGTTTAATTATTGCCTCTATTTTATGATAGTTTTAAACACTTTGTTTTACTTCCACCAAGACATTTGTGAACTTATGCTTACTTGAACTGATGATTAACCTATGGGTAGATAGTATGTTATATTTTGTCAATATTTTATATATATATATATATATATATATATATATATATATATATATATTTCATATAACCATTAGAATGTGTGTTCTAATATTAGAGTTTAATTTCATAATGCTTACTTGCAAATATCTCTACATAATAAATAACCTATTAACAAAGGAAGCTGAAGATGGTTGGAATTATTCAAAGGGAAATGTTGAAGATAGCCAACGAAATTCAAGAAGAAAAGATGTTAAGGTTTAGCCATAGTGGAAAGAGTCATAATGGTACCAAGGGACACAACCGCTAATATGGAGGAGCTATGAAGAACTATTATATTTCTTTGCATTTATTATTGTGTCAAAATAGTTGTCCAGACTTTATTATTCCTGCCTTGAGTTGTTATCTTTTCTATTGGAAATGATTGAAAAGATCATGAATGAAGGATAATGGAACTGGTAAAGAATTTTTTCAATCATTGTTTTGTCATTGATGTCAAACTTGCTACTTGTAGGAATGATAATCATTTTAGTGATCCAAGTACTATTAATTGGAATTGATTGACAAGGAGGTGGCAATCAATAAGATGTAACTAGAGTACCTAGAGAAAAGGTTGAAGTTATGATGATGTAATGAAGTATAAGGATCATCTAAGCCATTGATGAAATAGTGTATTGATGACACATAGGATGAACACACTGAAATACATCAAAGATGTAAGGATTAACTAAGAAAGAACCAAGCAAGCTAGTTAGAACCAAACAGATTCTCAGTTGAAGCCGAGCAAGTTCAACTTCAGTATAAGCCGAGTGAATACTCAGATGCCGAGTAACACAAAATCCTTCAGGTGCCGAGTAGCAGAAAAAGATAATGGGTGTTGAGTAAGTTTTCAAGTGCCGAGAAAAGTAAAAATGCTTTAGGTGTTGAGCATCAGTAAATGACATTAAGAACTCGAGTAACACAGAAGATGTCAAGCTTCAGTAAACCAATAATGCTGAGTTGCTACATTATTTGTTAAGACAAGATTTGCCAAATCAGCAGTGATAAGGTTGTTACATCAAATTTTGTGAAGCAGTTGGAAGTTATGAATGATGAGTAGATGTCACAAAATTCTATGTAATCCATGCAAATCAATCCAAGGCAAATGCAAATGGATTCATCATGAAGTTTCTAGAAGAAACAATTTGGAGGGAAAACAATACCATTTTCTTAAGAGAAAATTAAGATTTGAGCAAGGAATCGAGTACAAAACTTCTTTATAAGGAGTTATAGGTCAGAGATCAAATGTGCATGCAAGAGAGGGAGTTGGTCATAAGTGTGATCATGCGAAGAAGCCAAGAGGAGTAAGAAAAGAGCATCAAGACTCTGAGTTGATCAAGTGACCAGAGAGATTGCGTTGGCATAACGAGTGGAAGAACTCAAGGAGACAGATCTTGAAGGGTGAACAAGCTGTCTGCACTACAAAGGAAAGAAGCCAAGAAAAGAAGAGAACTGAAGAGTGATCTAAAATCTACACAATTAGGGTTGCAAATCTATATCAATTCAAAACCCTTATAATACTTTCTTACCATTGTATTAGATATTGAAACCCTACATTGCTAGGTTAGTTTAACAGCTAGGTGGATAAGCCTTAGGAAAAGAATAGAAGATCCCTAGGAGAAAGACAAAGAGATCCTCAGGAGAAGGATAAGAGATCCTTAGGAGGAGGATAAGAGATCCTTAGAGAGGGATGAAAGATTCTTTTGAGAAGGTGACTAAAAATCCCATGGACTTGGGTGAGCCTAATAGCTCTATGTAAATCCTTTAACAGGGTGGCATTCCAAGTTGAATATTCTTAAATCCTTTAACAAGGTCACATTTAACAATGTGTTGTAGCCTTTAACAGGGTAGACCATCAGAAGTGGTTGAAATCAATTGGGTAGTTATTTTGTGGGTATCATCCCCACTCCAGTTTTACCTTCTTATTCTTGGAGGGTTTCTGGGTTATAAATCCTTAGTGTTATGGTGTGATGCATGTTTACTTTTCATGGTTGTTTAATGTTCGATTGCATACATGATCATTTCAATTATGCACCATTAAGGATTTGTAGAAAAAAAATTATTGGACATCATTGGACCTTGGATAATTGATTCACCCCACCCCCCCACCCCCCCAGTTATTCTAAATAATTATAACAATTGGTATCAGAGAAAATTGCTGATTTGTTTCAAGTTACTAGTAGTAGAAAGATCAAGATGTCCAAGAGAGAAGTTTCCAAGCTAAACAAAGACAACTTTGTTACATGGCAAAGTTTGATGAAGCTACACCTCGGATCAATAGGCAACTATGCACAAACCTCAATCACAGTTGACCATGTAGACCCTGTAGGACCCCTCACTACAGATGACATGAGCAAGAAGAAGGAGCACAATCAAGCAATGTTGGATATTGCTTTAGCACTAAGCTGTGCTGAGTATGATGACATCAAAGGATGTGATACTTCACATTAGATGTGGAATACATTATCAAGAATCTACAAAGGAGATGATAATGTCAAGAGAGCCAAAAGAGAAAGCCTAAGAGGAAAATTTGATGATATGAAAATGGAAGAGGGAGAGAATGCTGCTCAATACATTGCAAAGATGAAGGAAGTAGTCAATGCCATAAGAAGCCTAGGAGGACAATTAGCAGAAGAAACAGTATGCAGCAAATACTTGAGAACTTTGCTTCCCATCTATGCTATAAGAGTATCAACCATCCAAGAGCTAAGGTGTATACCAGGCAACACAGTGACATTTGAAGGAATTATTGGAAGACTCACTGCCTTTGAGTTATCCAACTTTGACAACTACAAGCTAGAAAATTTTAAATCTGCACTCAAAGCTAAGAAGACAACAAAAGACAATGATGAGGTGTAAACAAAGAGAAAGAATGGAAAAGAAAAGTATGTATCTAGTGACAACAGTATTTATGAAGATGATGTAGACCAATTAGAGGCATTACTAGCAAGAAGATTTCACAGAGGAAGAGGAAAATTCAAAGGTAAGCTACCAGTTATTTGTTTCAATTGTAATGAAGTTGGTCACATTGTAGCCAGATGCACACAAAAGAAAAATTACAAAGATGGAGGCAACTTCAAGAACAAGAAAGAGGAAAAAAAGGACTACAAAGGTAAAGGAAAAAGATGCTACATTGTTGAAGAAGATGATGAAGTAGTCTATGTGGCTATGAAGGATGAATCAGATGAAGAAGAACCAACTGCCCTAGTAACCTACATGAACAAGAATGATAGATGGATCATAGACAGCGGATGCTCTCATCACATGACTCGAGATAAAAGTAAGTCCATTTCCTTGACTCAATATGAAGGAAATAGTGTTATATTTGGTAACAATGCACCATTTCAAATCAAAGGGAAAGGTAGTATCAAGATTAGTAAAAACATATCATGTGATAATGCATACTATGTTGAAGGCCTGAATTATGACTTGTTAAGTGTCTCACAATTAGGCAACATAGGATGTAAGGTTGAATTTGAAAAAGGAATTTCTAAGATTTATAATTCTCAAGGAAGTCTAATAGGAAAAGGTGATCAGACTAGGAGTAACTTGTTTTACCTTGACATGGAAGATTCTTCTTGTCTTATTGTTCAAACTGATGATGTATGGTTATGGCATAAGAGGCTATCTCTTGTAAATTTTGACAATCTGATAAGCATCAACAAGATGAAGAAAGTCAGAGGACTACCAAAGTTGAAGAAGCCTGATAACATCATGTGCAAACAATGCCAAATAGGGAAGATGACCAAGTCAACTTTCAAAAGCAAGACTTATACTTCTAATGAAGTATTAGAGCTAGTTCATACTGACTTGTGTGGTCCTATAGAAGTACAAAGCTACAAAGGTGACAGATATATAATTCTATTTGTAGATGACTATTCAAGGATGATGACAGTCATGTTCCTGAAACAAAAATCGAATGCATTCCAAATGTTCAAATGGTATTTGGCTAGAGTTGAGAAAGAAACTAGAAAGAGTCTAAAATGTCTCAGATCTAATAGAGGAGGTGAATTCACATCAAGAGAATTTGAAGAGTTCTGCAATGAAAGAGGCATCAAAAGGCAGACATCAACACCTAGGACTCCACCTCAGAATGGTATAGCAAAGAGAAGGAATAGATCAGTTATTGACTGTGCTCAGACCTTAATGATGGAGAAAAATGTTGCACTCAAATACTGGAGAGAAGCCATAAGTACTATAGTCTAAATGCTCAATAGAGTTCAAGTCAAGAAAGGTACAAATGCAACACCTTTTGAATTATGGTATGGGCATTCTCCTAATGTAAAAAATTTCAAAAGAGTCTAGGAATGGAAATTTTGATGCAAAGAGTGAGGAAGGCACATTTCTTGGTTATTCTACTAGAAGAAAAGCTTATAAATGCTTGAATGTTAACACTAACAAAGTAGTAGAAAGCACAAATGTAAAATTTGATGAGCTTGCAGAAGTACAAAGTATTAAAAAAACCAAGAAAGTAGAGGAATACAAGACCTTTGTATACTTTTATGAAGGTATACCTAATGATGGTGAAGTTGCAACTCAGAATGACCATTAGCAACAACATCTAGTATTTGTCGAGTCACAGATAGTGAATGCCAAACAATAGACACATTCAGAAGCTGAGCTGCAGAATATAGAAAATGTTCATTCAAACTCTAAGAACAGCCAACAAGAAGAAAATGAACAAGTACCTAATGAAAATATGCATGAGGATACATATTCTGAAAGAGACAACATGCAAACAAGGAAAGCTCCTGTATTGGCAAAGTATGTGAAAAGACATCATCCTGCAGATCAAATTATTGGAAATAAAGAGGCATGACCAATGACAAGGAATAGACTTAGAAATGAAACATGTTTGCTCAGAAAAGTGGAACAAAAAATAGTAAGTGAAGCCATAATAGATGATGACTGGTATAATGCTATGAAAGAAGAAATAGAACAAATTGAGAAGAACAAGACATGGACCTTAGTCTCAAGACCAGCTGACAAGAATGTGATTGGAACCAAGTGGGTGTTCAGAAACAAGTCAAATGAAAAAGGTGAAATCACAAGGAACAAGGCAAGACTAGTTTGCAAAGGGTATGCACAAGAAGAAGGACTAGATTATGGAGAAACTTTTTCTCCAGTTGCCATAATGGAAGGAGTAAGGACCTTACTGGCATAAGCACCCTTCAAAGGATTTAAAGTCTATCAAATGGATGTAAAGTCCACATTTCTAAATGGTATACTTGAAGAGGAAGTCTACATAGAGCAACCAAAATGTTTTGTTGATGAAAAGAACAAAAATAAGGTATGTAAACTGCACAAGGCTCCATATGGATTAAAGCAAGCCCCTAGAGCTTGGTATGAGAGACTTCACAAGTATTTGGTGCAAAAAGGGGTTTGAAAAAATTGATGACAACAACAACATGTACATCAAATCAGAAGAAGGTAAGAATATTCTTGTATCCGAAATATGTGTGGATGATATAGTTTTTTGAGGAAAGGAAGCACTTTGCAAAAATTTTGCTAACAAAATGAAACATGAGTTTGAAATGTCTATGTTTGGAGAAATCAAGTTCTTTGTAGGATTGCAAGTACATCAACTAAAATATTGTATATTTGTAACACAATCAAAATACATCAAGGAGATACTCAAGAAGTTTGGATTAGAAGACTCCAAACCAGTCAACACACCAATGGCAATAGGAAATAAGCTACTTAAAAATGATGAATTAGCTGAAGTCAATCAAACAATGTACAGATCCATGATTGGAAAACTACAATATGTTGTACATAGCAGACCAGACATAGCATTAGCAATTGGAATAGTGGCTAGATTCTCTGCCAATCCTAGAGAAAATCATCTCATGGCAGTAAAAAGGATAATGAGGTATCTCCTATATTACAAAAAGAATGAGAAGTTTGAGCTCAGTGCATATACAGACATAGATTGGGGAGTAAACGTTGATGATAGAAAAAGCACAAGTGGAGGAGCATTATTCTTAGGTAAAAGGCTAGTTACTTGGACTAGTAAGAAACAAACATGTACGTCTTAATCCACTGTGGAAGCAGAATACATGGCAGTAGCAGTCAATTGCACAAACATTGTGTGGCTTAAACATCTATTGAAAGGAATGAAAGAAGAGGTAACTAGACCTATGACAATGTATTGTGATAATACAAGTGCTATAAACATATCCAAGAATCTAGTAATGCATGCAAAAACCAAGCACATTGCAATCAAGTATCACTATGTTAGAGAAATGGTGGAAGACAAACAAGTTAAGATGGAGTACATTCACACAAAGGAACAAACCACAGATATCTTCACCAAACCATTGCCTAAGGATGCATATGAAAATCTTAGAGGCAATTTGGGGGTAATACCCCTAACTCAAGTAGTCTAAAGCAACATAGAAGTTGTCCTGCATCAATAGGAGTAGATCATTGAAATATCAAAAGAATGATGCAAAGGATGACAACAAGAACAGAAATTCTAGATCAGTCACAAGCATGGTGACAGAAGGAGAAAAACATGAAAATGCAAAGCTTATATTTAGCATGTTGAAGATGCTACATCTTTGGCATTTATGTCAAAGAGGGAGAACTATGAGAAACTGATCAATATAAAGTAAGAGGGAGATATATATGAAATATGTATAAGAAAGAGGGAGGTTCAGACGAAGTAAGATTTAGAAAGCAGCTATGAAGGATCAAGATACAGAGTAAGGATGCAGTAGTACAGAGGGAGAAGTTGAACAAAGGATTCATTTTATATCAGTTATATACCAAGAAGAAAACATATGTAATTTTGGTGGTAACTAAGTTGATCAGCTTAATCATTTGATCAGTTTGGTTTTCCATCAATGCCAAAGAGGGCGATTGTTGGAAATGATTGAAAAGATCATGAATGAAGGATAATGGAACTAGTAAAGAATTTTTTCAATCATTGTTTTCTCATTGATGTCAAACTTGCTACTTGCAGGAATGACAATTGTTTTAGTGATCCAAGTACTATTAATTGGAATTGATTGACAAGGAGGTGGCAATAAATAAGATGTAACTAGAGTACCTAGAGAAAAGGTTGAAGTTATGATGATGTAATGAAGTATAAGGATCAGTTAAGCCATTGATGAAATAGTGTATTGATGACACGGAGTACATCAAAGATGTAAGGATTAACTAAGAAAGAACCGAGCAAGCTAGTCAAAACTAAATAGATTCACAATTGAAGTTGAGCAAGTTCAACTTTAGTATAAGCTAAGTGAATACTCAGATGCCAAGTAACACAAAATCCTTTAGGTGCCGAGTAGCAGAAAAAGATAATGGGTATCGATTAATTTTTCAAGTGCCGAGAAAATTCAAAATGCTTCAGGTGTCGAGCGTTAGTAAATGACATTAAGAAGCTGAGTAACACAGAAGATTTTGAGCATCAGTAAACCAATAATGCCAAGTTGTTGCATTATTTGTTAAGACAAGATTCACCATATCAGCAGTGATAAGGTTGTTACATCAAATTTTGTAAAGTAGTTGGAAGTTATGAATGATGAGTAGATGTCATAGAATTCTTTGTAATCCATGTAAGTCAATCCAAGGTGAATGCAAATGGATTCATCATGAAGTTTCCAGAAGAAATAATTTGGAGGGAAAATAATATTGTTTTCTCAAGAGAAAATTAAGATTTGAGTGAGAAATTGAGTACAAAACTTCTTTATAAGGAGTTATAGGTCAGAGATCAAATGTGCATGCAAGAGAGGGAGTCGATCATAAGTGTGATCATGCAAAGAAGCCAAGAGGAGTAAGAATAGAGCATCAAGACTCTGAGTTGATCAAGTGACCAGAGAGATTGCATTGGCATAACAAGTGGAAGAACTCAAGGAGACAGATCTTGAAGGGTGAACAAACTATCTGCACTGCAAAAGAAAGAAGCCAAGCAAAGAAGAGAACTAAAGAGTGATCTAAAATCTGCACATTTAGGGTTGTAAATCTATATCAGGTCAAAACCCTTCTAATACTTTCTTACCATTGTATTAGATATTGAAACCCTACATTGCTAGGTTAGTTTAACAGCTAGGTGGATAAGCCTTAAGAAAAGAATAGAAGATCCCCAGGAGAAGGACAAAGAGATCCTCAGGAGAAGGATAAGAGATCCTTAGAGAGGGATGAAATATTCTTTTGAGAAGGTGATTGAAAATCCCATGGACTTGGGTGAGGCTAACAGCTCTATGTAAATCCTTTAACAGGGTGGCATTCCAAGTTGAATGTTCTTAAATCCTTTAACAAGGTCACATTTAACAATGTATTGTAGCCTTTAACAGGGCAGGCCTTTAATAGGGCAGAGCATCAGAAGTGGTTGAAATCAATTGCGCAGTTATTTTGTGGGTATCATCCCCACTCCAGTTTTACCTTCTTATTCTTGGAGGGTTTTTGGGTTATCAAATCCTTAGTGTTATGGTATGATGCATGTTTACTTTTCATGGTTGTTTAATGTTCAATTACATACATGATAATTTCAGTTATGTTCCATTACGGATTTGTAGAAAAAAATTTATTGGACATCATTGGACCTTGGATAATTGATTCACACCCCCCCTCGCTCTCAGTTATTCTAAATAATTGTAACATTTTCTTCCTTTTTCTCTGGAAGATTTGAAGTTAGTTTTTTTTGCTTTTATGTTTTAGAATAAGCGTCGATCTTCTATTTATAGAGATCAAACTAGTAGTGTTAAGAAGTTAGAAGAAATTTTATATGACAATAAACTATTGACTCTTGCAATGAGTTATTTTTATAGTTTCATGTATTGTTCTCATGTAATGAATTTCTAGAACATAATGAAATAGCTACTGGTTTACATTATGTGTTAGTAGATTAGTAGAAGCCAACCAAGGGGGCCGACTTAGGAGGTGGATTAGATGGAGTAGTATAGATTTTTTTTCAAGCATCTTTAGTATTGCAAGTAGAAGTTATAAGTTCCTTCCTGTAGCATCATACTTTGTGAGTGTTCCTACAACATCTATGAGAATAGTTATAGTAGATGAACTAAGTTGGAATATATCTTAGTATTTAATTAAATTTCTAGTATTCATTTTAGTAAAGAGTTAAGTGCATTATTTTCTTGTAGCACTAGCGTAGGTTCTTTCCTTGCATTTTACTTTCCTACAACATAAGAATAATGACCCATTAAGAAACCTAGTGTACATACTGTACTGACCATTTCAATTATATGTACCTAGGTTGACAAAATTAAATGCACCTCATGGTGGGGAAAAATAGTCCTTCAATTGAATACACTATTCCTAAGTATAGCCTTTGGCATGATTATTGTACACCTATTATGAGGCGGACCAAGGTGTCACCCTATTAAAGGATTTAATCACCCTATTATGAGTGGCCTTGTTAGAGGTCTTTAGACACTTCAATCTAGAAATGCCACCTTGTTAGATGATTTGACAAACAACTCTTAGGCTAGCTCTGTGAAGAGATTTAATACATTACTACAATTATTAGAGAGTAACAATGATATGACCTAATTTTTGATGCAACTATATTGCTGATTTTAGATCTTTTCTCTAGCTTGAATGTTTGATCCTCTTTAATTAGATAAAACTTTGTAGCTTGGTTAACTCAAGATACTCTATTATCCTTCTAGTTCACTTCCTTGGATTATCTTTTCAATCCCATTCTTCTCTCTTTCAATCAAACAACTTGACCTTATATCTTTTGCATAGTCAAGTTGGCTTGAATACACTTGCAAATATTCAATATCCATCCCTTAAGTTAGATAGACTTAAAAAATAAATTCTTAAAACTAAATATGTTAATTAAAGGAAATCCTTTGTTAGCTGACCCAACTCGGTCAATACTAACTCAAAAAGACTTTCTTCAGACTTTCTTTGTTACCCACATGAACTCAGTTAACACTTCATCCTAAACTGAATTCTTTTGGTTACCAAGTGAGATCTATTAACACTAATTCCATGCCAACTTCTCTTTGGTGCCCAAGTGAACTTGGTAGACACTGTCTTCCTACACACGTTCTTCGGTACCCGAGTGAAGCTTGGCACATATTGTCTTTGAATTTGGTTTCCTTTGGAATGCTTGGTACACACTAGAAACTATCTTCATTTCTTGAGTGAGCTTGATAGACACTAACTAGTAAAGACTTGATATTTTGTGTAACATCAAAGACAATATACAATTGAACAATTATTTTCAAGAATCTCCCTCTTTGACATTGATGGCAACACAACATATCATGATACAATAAAAATTTTGGAGAAAAATAAAAGTAAGGATAGTATACTTATTTTCATTCTAACTCGCATCCATGATAACTCCCTCTATTAGTGTGAACCCCCTCTGACATCAATCTCTCCCTCTAGAATGTTTTTCTGATTAATCGGACTACAATGATTGCAATATCAAACTCTCCCTTATTGATATCAACTCAAGTTCATTCTCCCTCTTTGACATCTCTGGTATACATAATAATATCTCTAATATATGATAGTAAAATCTTCCCCTTTCAGACATAGAATTTCTCTGATGTATGAAAAAATCTCCCTCTTTGACATCTTATGCCAAAGATAGCATTCAGTGAACTTCCATGTACCTGATGTAATGATTCATATGAAATCTACCCTTTACAATACTGGATCAAATTGACTAATCTTCAATATGCTTAGTTGATGCATCACTAAAATTTGATTAGTGAGCTTCAGATAGGGGAATTACCCCAAACTTACCTCTTAGACATATGGATGCATCCTTAGGTAATGGTTTGGCGAATATGTCTGCAATTTGTTCTTTTGTATTTGCATATTCCAATCTTACTTCCTTATCTTGTACCAATTCTCTTAAGAAATGATATTTAATTGCAATGTGTTTGGTTTTGGCATGCATTGCAAGATTCTTAGAAATATTAATTGCACTAGTATTATCATAGAAAATAACAATTGGATCTTTGATCTCTTCCTTCATACTTGTCAATAGTTGTTTGAACAAAATAATATTTGAAAAATTGACTACTATAGCAACATATTCTACTTTTTTTGTTGACTGAGAGATACAATTTTGCTTCTTGCTTATCCAAGATACTAGCCTCTTTCCAAGAAAGAATGCTCCACCACTAGTGCTCTTTCTATCATCAGTGCTTCCTACCCAATCAATATCAATGAATGCTTTTAATTCAAAGTTGCCTCCTTTCTTATACCACAAACCATAGTCTTCATTACCCTTTAGATACCTCATGATTATTTTGATTGCCATCATATGATTTTCTTATAGATTAATAGAGAATCTTTCCACCATTCCAAATTCTAATGCTATATCAAGTATTGTATGCACCACATACTGAAGTTTTTCAATCATTGATATATATGTACTATGATATACTTCTTTTGCATCATCATCTTTGGAAAGCTTATGTCTAGTAGAAATAGGTGTTCCAGTTGGTCTACAATATTCCATTCCAAACTTCTTCAGTATCTCCTTGATGTATTTTGATTAAGTAATATAGATACCATCATTCTTCTATTGAATCTGTAAGCCAACAAAGAATTTGATCTCTCCAAACATTGAGATCTCTAATTTCTTACTCATTTCTTCAGAAAAATATTTTCACAAATCATCATTTCCAATAAACAATGTATCATCAACAAAGATTTTTGCCAACACAATCTTCTTATTTGGTCCTTCCTTGATGTATAGGTTGTTGTTATCATTAGTTCTTTGAAAACCAATCTTTATGAGATACTTGTGTAATCTCTCATACGAGACTCTGGAGGCTTGTTTGAGACCATACAAAGCTTTGTGTGGTCTGCAAACCATGTCCCTTTTGCTAGGATCAATGAAACCTTTTAGTTTCTCTAGGTAGAGTTCCTCTTCTAAGATTCCATTTAGGAATGTTGATTTCACATCCATGTGATACACTTTGAATCCTTTGTGTGTTGGATATGCAAGGAGTGTTCTAACACCTTCAAGTCTAGCAACATGAGAAAAAGTTTCTCCATAGTCAATACCTTCCTCTTGAGCATAGTCCTTGCAAACTAGCCTTCCCTTTTTTTCTTGAAACTTCTCCATTCTCATTCAATTTATTTATGAATTCCAATTTTGTGTAACTTACATTTTTAACCTTGGGTCTAGGAACAAGAGTCCAATTCTTATTCCTTTCAATATAATTGATTTCTTCATTCATAGCTTCAATCCAAAATTCATTCTCTAATGCATCATTTAAAGATCTAGGTTCAAATTCAGTAAGAAAATATGTACCTTTTAATTTGTTCCTTGTCATTGTGTCAACTAACTAATCTCCAATGATTTTATTGGGTGCATGATGCCTTTAGACATGTCCAAAAAGTTTGGACTCCTTCTTTCTAAACCCACTATATTCACCATGATCTCCTATTTCATGCTTGGATCCCATCGTTTGTGACCTGGGTCCATCAGACTATGACTCAATTTTCTCTTGTTGAAACTCAGGACCTTGTGATGACTCATGTCCTTCTAATTAATTGGGTTGCACTTGCTCTGACTCAAGTTGATTTGGATATTTTGGGGACTTGAGTGGTGAAGGATGATAATTTCCACTTGCTTGAATATAAGGAACAATATTTGGCTCACAGTAAAAAAAGTTTTTGTAGTCTTCAGGTTCCTTAATGCTTTGTTCTTTTCTCTTTTCTAGAAACTCATCAATCTTCACATTTGCACTTTCTATAACTTTATGGGTAGATAGATTTAGACATCTATACGATTTTATCTTATTGGAATATCCCAAATATATGCATTCATCACTTTTGACATCAAATCCTCCTTTTCTATACTCCTTCAAGATATAACCTTTACTATGAAATACTTTGAAGTAACACACATTAGGTTTATAGCCATACCAAAATTCAAAAGGTGTTTGATTTGAATCCTTCATCAACTAAACTTAGTTCAAGGTATGGATTACAGTGTTGATTGCTTCCTTCCAGTATTTGATAGAAAAATTCACATGACATAACCTCTTATGCCATAACCATCTTTCTTCTACTTAAGCAATGAAACATGAATTTCCATTAAGATCTAGGTAGAATAGATTACCTTTTTTTTCTTGTCAGTCCCAACCTGATTACTTTTTCCATCTAGCAGATTGGCCTTTCTATTCATGAATTCTACCTTGAATCCAATGTTATTCAATTGAGTCACACTAAGTATATTATGCTTTAGTCCTTCAACCCAATAAGCATTAGCACATTCAATATCATTGGTTTGTGCAATACAACCTTTACCTTTCACATAACATGGTTCATCATTGCCAAATCTAACACTTCCACCATAATAGCGTACTAAATTCTCAAATTTAGATTTATCACTAGTCATATGGTGAGAACAACCACTATCACTAATCCATGTATCATTCTTACTAATATGTGAGATAAGTGTCATTTTATCATTCTTATCATCTGACTCATCCTTAACAACAATGTAGACCATTTCATCTTCTTCTTCACTACTTTTAGAATCTTTAGCAATGTAACAACATTTCTTACCTTTTTCTTTTTAGTCCTTGTATCTTTTGAAGTCCTTCTTACCCTAGTACTTTTCATTCTTATTTTCCTTCTCTATTTGGACACCTTGCAGCAATGTGACCAACCTCTTCGCAATAAAAGAAGATCAAAGGAATTTTTCCTTCATACTTCCCTTTGCCCTTGGGAAATCTTCTTGTAAGTAATGCTTCAATGACTTCATGATCTTTATCAAAATCATCTTCATCCTCATTGTCAGATTGCCTTTTAGATTTTTCATCTTTCTTCTTAAGTGATAGCTTAGCTAGAAATGCAAAGTCAAGGTTGCTAGTGTTAGGAACATAATTTTCATAGTTATCTAGCTCAAATATTGTCAATCTTCCCACTATTGTATCCAATTTTATATCATTCTTGGGATTGTATCTCATCTCTTGAATTGCTGACACTCTAATTGCATATATAGGAAGAAGTTTTCAAAGAACTTTGCTTACCACTATATCATCTTCTATATTTCCTCTTGAAGCTTTGATTGTACACACATTGGCTTTTGTTCTTTCACTATATTTTGTAATATTCTCATATTATTTCATCTTCATTTGATCAAATTGACCTCTGAGACTTTCTTCCTTGGCTCTTCTTACATTATCATCTCCTCCATAGATGTCCTTTACCTTGATCCACATCTCATGAGTAGTACCACAATCTTTGACTTCATCAAATTCAACATAGATGAGAGTTGAGGCAATATCAATAAGCATAATCTTATGATTCTTCTTTTATGTAATTTCTTCAATAGTCATAGTTCTAGTAGGTGCCATGGTACAGTGAGAAAAAAAATAATAGGGCCAAAGGCACACCCAACTATCCAATCCACCCTACAAGAGTTAACATAGTAGAAAACACAACACAAGAGCAATACCAAGGAGAGAGAGAACAAGATGTTTATATATTCATCAAATAATAAACATACATGGCCAACTGTAAGGCCTTCTCAGTTATGACCAATTACAAAAATACAACTTTTAGATTCACAATCTGACTTCAAGTTCACAATTCCAGAAACATATCACTTTCTTCCAATCCTCCCTATTCAACCAATCTACTTAAAACTCAATCCTAGACTTCCTTAAATACTTGTGTAGCTACAAGTTGACCCATCACAAAATTAAATCTTACATTAAATGCATGCATAACCACAAGTTGGCTTACATTAGATATTAACTACCTATATTGAAATTAAATATGTGCAAGGTCGGCCCAAACTAGAACTAGATGCAAATAACTTAGCAAATGAAGGCTCCAAAAAATATTGGCACTTGGCATCCAAATGAATCCTTGATAACCACATAATTTCAACAACCAAAGGATCACTCAGCAATTGAAGACCACTCGGCAATCACATGAACTCGACAACCAAAGGATCACTTAGCAACCAAAGACCACTCGACTACCAAAGGATCACTCGACAACCAAAGATCACTCAACAAAAACTATGAACTTGACATCCACCAAATATTTGGCATCCACTGGGAACTCAACACCAACAAAAAATTGGTGCTCGACAATAATTGAAACTCAGTAGCAACTGATAGAAGAAAAAAAAAAGTGCAAGATTATAAGGAAACTGAGGATGCTCCTACATTAGACAACCAAGGTTGGAAGAAATGATTCTCCTAAATCATATAAGTATCACAACCTAAGCTAAATCCAACTTAGATTTAAAAATCCATGAAGAATCTTCAATAGGTCTATTCTTCCACTTCAAATATTCATACTAATATTTTCCTCTTGTGCTCTTGCCAACTCTCTAATCCAATATCTATTCAACTTCTTTAATCTATTTCTTACGATAATCTTCCGATACAAAAACTTCATCATCTGACTCATGGTACTTATATAAATTAGAAACATTGAATATATGAGATATATCCATGTCCTTAGGCAACTCAACATCATAAGTGCTACCACTATCACACTTCTTTAAGATCTTACAAGGTCCAAACTTCTTTATCTTCAACTTACTGTATGTTCCAATAGGAAATCTTCCTTTCTTCCAATGAACCATCACCTCATCACCAACTTGAAAATCATGATTTTTTCTAAACTTATTAGCATTCTTCTTATACTTCTGATTACTTTGTTCCAACCTTAACTTCACTTTCTTATGCAAAGATTCCATAAATTTAGCAAATTCTTCTCTTGCAACACTTTTATTTTCTTCACTAGCAACATTCCTCAAATTTAATACTCCTTTAGGATGCATTCTAGTAACAATCTCAAAAGGTGTCTTCCTTGTACTTCTATTCATAGAATTATTATATGCAAATTCAACTTGTGCCAATACCATCTCCCAATTACTTGGCTTATTTCCAACTAAACATCTCAGCAAATTAACCAATCTTCTATTCACAACCTCTGTCTCTCCATCTATCTATGGATGGAATGTAGAACTAAACATGAACTTGATAGCCACCAATTTTTTGACATCCAATGGGAACTCAACACCATTAGAAAACTAGTGCAGAAAAAAAGTGCAAGATTATAAGGAAACCCAAGATGCTCTTGTATCATGCTACATACTTGACATCTAGGTAATTTAGGCTTGAGTCTCCAATGGTTTCCAAATGCAATCTCATGAGTTCCTATCATGCCATGAAGTTATCTTTTATTAGCTTAGGAATCTCCCTTTCGTACGACATCTAGATCTTTAGCTTAGGTCCTTGAAACATTCTTTGTAAGCACCAAAAGCTATGATACCAATTGTTGGAAATATAAAAGGACTAACTGAGAGGGGAGGAGTGAAGTAGTTACCACAAAAATAAATCCCATATCCCTTAGATGCCAATACTAATCAAAACCAAGCTCCACTGAAACTCAAAATACTATTGTAACTCGGTTAGCACTAAATCACTTGACAAACACTAAGAATTACAACAACTCGATAAGCACTAAAATATTACTTCTTTAGATGTTTAATGTGATTAACCATAATTAAATTAGTTGCAGAAAAAAAAACAAATAACATGATTAGATATGGCACCAAGGTTTAACATGGAAACCCAATTTGGGAAAAACCACCAATTGCAACTAGTTACTATTTCTCACTCTTCTGAAGTGAGCCCTGTTAAAGGTTACAAAATAAACTATTAGGTGTGACCCTATTAAAAGATTTAATCACCCTATTAGGAGTGTCCTTGTTAAAATTATTTAAACACTTCAATCTAGAAATTCCACCTTGTTAGAGGATTTGGAAAATAGTTGTTAAGCTAACTCTATTAAGACATTTGATATAGTACTACAATTACAAGAGAGTAACAATGATATGATCTGATTGTTGATGCAACTCTATTGCTGATTTTAGATCTCTGTTTTGGCTTCAATACTTGATCCTCTTTGATCAGATAAAAAATTATAGCTTGGTCAACTTAGGATACTCTGTTGTCCTCCCAATTTGCTTCCTTGGTTTATCTTTTCAATCCCATTCTTCTCTCTTTCAATCCCACAACTTGACCTTATACTTATGTCTTTTGCATAGTCAAGTTAGCTTGAATACACTTACAAATATTCAAACAAATATTCAATATTCATCCCCTAAGATGGCTAGAGTTAACAAATAAATTATCAAACTAAATATGTTGATTCAAGAAAATCCTTCGTTAGTCGACTCATCTCGGTCAACACTAACTCAAAAAAGACTTTCTTTAGACTTCCTTTGTTAACCACATGAACTTAGTTAATACTGCATCCTGAATTGAATTTCTTTGGTAACCAAGTAATCTTGGTTAACATTGGTTCCATGCCAACTTCTCTTTGGTTCCTGAATGAACTTGATAGACACTTTCTTCTTACAAAATTTCTTTGGTGCCCGAGTGAAGCTTGGCACATACTGTCTCTAAACTTGGTTTACTCTGCAATGCTTACGAGACACTAGAAATTGTCTTCATCACCCGAGTGATCTTGAAAGACATTGATTGGTAAAGACTTGAAATTTTGTGTAACATCTATTGATATAAGATTTTTTTGAAATGAAGAACCTATAATGGAAAAATCATTATTTTTTCCATGATGTCAAACCTACTACTTGCTAGTGAGGCAATTACTTTTTGTTTTGAAAGCTATCATTTATTTTATTGATGAAGAGGATTTGAAAAGTGGAGATAACAATAGCACCTAGAGAAAGGTTGAGTTATTTGGTGTGTAAAAGAAGCACTAAGACCAAGTAAGACATTGATACTATAATATATTGTTTATCTACTTAAAGTCTAAAATGAAAGATTATTCAAGTTGAGACTAGAAGAAGATCAAGTATGAAAAGTGTCTACCAAGCCTTGTCAAGCAGTCAGTGCAAGTCAAGAAAAAATTAGTAAAAGTTGAATGAAAATTAAGAGGTGTTGAGAAAAGAAGAAAAATAGTCCAAGCTAAGTAATTGTTAGTATATTCCAAGAAAAGTTCAGTTGATGTCGAGCATTAGTAAACTTTAGTGTTTGCTAAGTGAAAGAACAATATAGACGTGAATGCAAGTAAATATGTTAAATTGAAGATTTGACAAAACTGACCTGACTATTTTGTTTTCTTGAATTATGTGAAGCATGTGGAAGATAACTATGATGATTTGGTGGTATAGAATTCAAGGTAAACCATTTTGAGGTGAATTCAAGGAAGATTGTAGAAGCGGTTTCTAGAGGAACCAAATTGAAAAGTGGGTATATTTATTGTATCCTACCTAACCCTAGAATGGATGATTGAGGTTTAGTGGAAAAAGATCTTAATTCTTTATTTATAGAGATAGTTGGTCAGAAGAAAAGGTTTTCATGTGCAAGAACCTAAGAAAGACAAAGAGTCTAGAGAATTACTTCATTTAGTGGCCAAATAGAAGTGACTACAATTGGCATGCAAAGAAAGAAGGTTTAAGAGCATGAATGCTTGAAGGGTGAACAAGCTATTAGAGTTGATGTGTGTGAATTCCAAGTACAATGGAGGACTAAAACAAAGATATGTAATCTAAAAGTGAGTTGTAATTTATTATTAGATCAAGCCTTACTATGACTTTCTAAACATTGCATCGGTCTAGGGTAAATCTTTTGGATTAAGGTTGACCTAATAGTCATTTGTAAATCCTTTAACTAAGTGAGACTCTAATGGAAGGGTCTAAAGTCCTCTAACAAGGCTCACCCATAATAGGGAGATTTAAATTATTTAACCAAGCCACATTTAGTAGTGTGTATTATAACCTTTAATAGGGTTGGCCTTTCATAAGGCATCACTTTAGATTAGTGAGAATTAATTGCATGTTACTAGTGGTTTTTCCCAAATTGGGTTTCCACGTAAAATCCATGTGTCAAATGTGTTATCAAATCTATTATGTTTCATGTTTACATTTATGCAAAGTTTTTTGACCTAGGACAATAACCTATAATGTTTATGTATTTTATGATTTAGTGGATACATACATAATAAGGTTTTATGGATATGGGTCTACTAAGCATTGAAAAGTTTATTTGTGCATCTGGACCTTGGATAATTGATTCACCCCACTCTTAGTTATTATAAAGAATTTCAACAACATCAAAGACAATATATAATTGAAAATGTATTTTCAACAGATTATTGAAGAATATTCTTAGATGTTGAGAGAGTTGTAATTAGATGTTTCTTCTATGGTATGTTGACATTAATTTTCTCTCATTGATGTGAACATATTATTTTATAGACAATGCATATTGTTGTGATATGTTTAGATAATTCCAGTATTAGACTAAATATATGCATATGCTATTTGTGTTGGAGTTTTTAAGACATCTATAGTTTACTCCTATCAACTTACAAAGGTTCGCATGATTATTTCGATGAGTTTTGGTCAAAATGTTTTGCTAGTGTTATATTGTTCCTGAGTGTAGAGAGGTTGAGTATTTGGTCTAGTATGAATAGGTTTTGATAAGTCAAAGTTTATTATGCTAGTATTATCATTGTGTCTATAGGTTCTATTTTTTATGATTCTAAGTATAACAAGTTATCTTTTGGTTTGACTAAGTTTAAAAATTCAATGTTTTTGATGTTCCATGTTGAAGATGATTTTGGATTTCATGTTGGAAATGTTGTGATGGTTACTAATGATATTCATGTTGCTTGTTTGTATTCTTAGATCATGTAATTATCATGATGGTGGTCCATATTATTAAAGAGATCAAAATTTCTATTTTGTTAGTGTGTGGGCATTTCTTCATTTAGGTCCTAATTGATTTGATGAAGCAATATTTTGTGATGTTGTGGTTGTCCACATTGATTAAAGATACTATAATTTCTATTTTGTTAGTCTGTGGGCATTTCTTCATTTAGGTCCTAATTGATTTTATGAAGTAATATGTTGTGATGTTGTGTGTTGCACTGGTGATGATGTAGTTGTTGGAAACTACAATTGGAATAATTGTTATGTTTTCATTGATGTCAATCCATATTGGTTAGACAATTTCTAGATAACTAGAGTATCATGTCAAGATGATTGATGAAGAGGATTTGAGAAGATGAGATATCAAGAGGACCTAGTGGAAATGTTGAGTTATGAGGAAATCACAATGGGCATTTGATCAATTGAACTATGACAAGATAATGTGTTGTTTAATCATAAAAATAAGTGTAGAAGTTAGTTGAGTTAAAGCCTAGATGAAATTATTAATGAAGGACCAAATACATAAGCTTAACCAATCTTCAAGGAAGAAGATTAAGGAACTTATAATTGAAGTTGAGCTATGCTAGTATCAACTTAGTGAACAATAGAAGCCAAGAAAATATAGTGTCGACAAAGAACTAGTAAAGACAAAGTATCAGAAAAGATGATTGAGCAAAATTTGTGTAAGCCAAACAAGATAGTTAGTGATGGCTGAGTTATCTAGTGATGATCAAGGATGAGGAATATAGTTACAACTGAGTGTCAAAATTTTCTATTTTGTGAAGGAATTAAGATTCCTGGCTAACATAATCAAATTTTTGAAATATGTAAAGAGTTTTGAAGATAAGGATTGATGAGTTGGAATACTTAATGCAAGAAAAAACATGTTGAGTGTTTCTAGGCATGGATTCAAGGAGAAGTTATGAGAATTTTCTAGGAGAGTGAGGAAATGAAATAATGGAAGGATTCAATGAGCTTGACCTAAACCTAAGATCAACGTGATTTTTTAAGAAAAAAAAGATCAAAGTTTCTTATTGTTAGTTTGTGATGATTGATCAGGGAAGTATTGTACATACTTCATAAATTCTTTTGGGCTTGGGGCATCACCCTAAAAATTAAAATTTGGGCCGACATGTAATTATTAATTATAACCCTAAAGTAATTTAATACTTGTATAAAAGGGCTTAGGGTTAGGGATTGTTTCATAAGGTGATGCAAAAATTGGCTCTTGTAGAAATATTGAGTTGTAAGGGATTATAGATTGTAATTAGGTTGTAATTACTAGATCGTAAAATATTGGACTTGCTATTTGGTGGACATAGCCGAGGGTTTGGGTGAACCATGTTAAATCTTGGTGTCTTGTGTTCTTTTCTATGTGATCTATTATTTTCTGATATGATTTATATTTGCATGTAATTGTTATTTATGTCTAAGGTTTAATCCTAACACCTATTCAAGGAGGCATGAAATTAACCAAATAGAGATTAGTAGTTGCTAATTTTTTCATTAGAGAATTTGAGCATAAGGCTGAGAAGAAGAAGTTGAGGTGAAGAGTGATTTCTTGAAGGAGCTCTAAGAAGATCATAGGTAGTGACAAAGACATGAATGGAGTTTAGTTAGTGAGTTAGTAGATGAGCTACATTGTGAACTATATTTACAAAGTGAGTTGTGTTTATCAGATCAACCAATTGTTACTTTCTAATTGTTGTATCAGTTGAAATCCTTTAATCAAGGTCAACCTAATAGTCATTTATAAATCATTTAATCAAGGTGACATTCTAATGGAATGTTCTTAAGTGCTCTAACAAGGAAACTCCTAATAGGGTGATTAAATCCTTTAACAAGGTCACACCTAACAGTGTGTATTATAACCTTTAACAGGATTGGCTCTTAACACTCACTTATGAAGAGTGAAAAATTGGTGGCATGTTACTAGTTTTTTTCCTCAAATTAGGTTTCCACATTACATCTTGGTGTTTTACTTGTGTGGATATTATTTGAGATGCTTACTATTAATTTTTTACATTCTACAAGATAGTTATTATTGGGACATTGGAGTGCAAGTTTATGTTACTAATAACTTTCTTTAGAGATCGAGTGGATTGAATATTGGATCTAAGTTGTTTGATGAGTTAAAAAGTTCAATTGATATATCTGGACTTTAGGATAACTAATTATCCCCACCTCTATTATTCTAAATCATTCTAAAAGTAGTGTGTTTGTGATTGAGGAATTGGGTCTCATCTAAGTCCTAATAGACTTAGTTTGCATCGTATTGGTGATTGAGCATAATTATTATATATTTTATTAAGCTAGGTTGGCTAATACACCTAGTGGTTGTGTATTCTTTTTAATCAATATAAATGAGATATTATTTCATAATTAATAATGTGTGTGTGTGAGTGAGATACATGTATGCATATGAGATTGATGTTAGAATAGAGATATTGTACTTCATTAGAACAACATAGGCCTAGAAGATGTTATTTATCAATTAAATTTTAATAGATTGCTTGTCCATCTTGATTTAATTATTGATTGAGATCAATGAATCTGGTTGAGGACCAAATCTAAGATTGTATGTGAAAAATATTATCTAAGAAGTGTGACTTGTTGACTAGGTAGTAAGACTGTGGGTGTATGTGCACCTTTTCTTCTCTATTTTCCCTTATCTTAACCATACAATACTTTTATCAAAGTATATCATATGTTGGGTTAAGTTCCCACTAGAGTTTTCCCTTACATGTTTCCTCAATAAAAATTCTAGTATTATTGTGCTATGTGTTGAAGATATTGTATCTATTACTTTTTGTTCAGATCTATTTATGTTTTTGGGTTTTATGTATTTAATTGTTACAATTGATACAACCCCCCTCTTAGTTGTGCTTTCCTTCTTTGGGCCTAACAAGTTCTCCACTACTTCTAATAATTTTGCATATTTTTTCCCTAAATTCCAATATGTAACCTATATCCAACACTAGTACATTTAGGCAAATACGTGACTATGTGACAAAAAATTAGACACACCACTCAAAATTTTAGTCACATGACTAAAATTGATCACATTCCTCTATTTCCTTGCAATTTACAGGCATAAGTGACTAAATACGTGACTAATTTGGTCACCAAGTAAAATTACAAGATAAACCAAATAGAAATTACTAAATAAACTATTAAATAAATGATTAAATAAGTGACTAGATAATTAGTCACTAATAATCAGTCACCTACAAACAAGTGACTAAATAGACTACCAAATAACTAATTAAACAATTGACTGGATAATTAGTCACTAATAATTAGTCATTTGTATTTTCTCTCTTCACTTTCTCTAAGGTTAATTTATTAATGAATTAAGTTAATTTTATTTTTCATCACTCATTCATGACCCTTGGACCTTCTCTTTATCATACTAATTGTGGTTTCACTTTGCATCTTTCCAAATATAGGATACTTTGTTAAATAGTTTGGGAGATTTTACTCACCATTTTGGGCTCTTCAATCAGTATTCAAAACTAATTCACTTTTCTTCTAAGATCAAGTATAACAATAAATGGGTGAATTAATAATATTTTTCTTAATTTACTTTTAGGATAGGCCACCCCTAGTTGAATTATTCTAGTATAGGTTACTCCATGTCATTAACCTATACCTAGAAGTGTTTATTCTTTAATTCAATATAATGATCATATCTTATAGCTAATCATCTATGTTCCATGCATGTGTATGATATTAATTTCTAATTCTATGTAACCAAATCACTAGCCTAATCTCTAGGACTTTTTCTCACTAACACTATTACATAAGAGGGTAATTTAAGATATTCTTAAAATTAGATTAACATTCTATCTTTGAACTATTATTTTAATTATCTTTAAATAAAAAAGAAAGCATTTCAATTATCTTAAATTAACATTAAGATTTTTAGTTATAATAGTTTTATGTTGATTAATTACTTTAAGTTCATATTATGAA
Source organism: Cupressus sempervirens (assembly GCA_028749045.1). Classification (NCBI taxonomy): domain Eukaryota; kingdom Viridiplantae; phylum Streptophyta; class Pinopsida; order Cupressales; family Cupressaceae; genus Cupressus; species Cupressus sempervirens. The sequence continues at coordinate 391,622,121 of CM053785.1, read as the reverse complement.
TTAAGTTTTTATAATAAATTTCTTGAAATGTTGATAATAAATAATTAGTTAGAAAATAATTTTAGAAATTAATTAAATTTATTTATAAATGTCAAATATATAATTTCTAATAACTCATTAAAGATAAAGTAATAATAATTGCATTGTGATTTGTTTTAAATATGATATATTTTTAGGAAAGTGAATAATATATTAAATTTGATAATTTTTTCCTAATTGATGGCAAGGGCAAAGAAATGGAAAGGGCATAGAGGAATGGCAGGAATTGAAAAATTTATCTCTTGGCACTTTTAGCATGGAGTTGCATGGAAGTTTTTCTTTAGGCAGGCATCAATACAAGAATTATGAGGTCTACAAAAATCTACCCATTTTTTGTCTAGGCGGGGCCTATTATAGGTCAACAAGCTATTCTTCTATTGACTAGAGGATGGTCTTCCATGACATCTATCACATAGTTCACTCCCAATATATCTTTCATTAGTGGGGGAGTTGTTAAGCAACATCGACTGGATGATGGGTGTTCTACATGGCCATAGAAGAGAGTTTTGTATCACTGAGGGATCCTTTTATCAACTCTCATGCTGGGATCAGGTAGGGTGAATGTTGTATAGGGATAGAGGTGTAATAATCTAAAGAATCCTTCTCCAATGGAGCTCTACAAGATGAAGGTATCACACTAGAAAGTTGTAGAGGATTTCAATGGTTTTGCAATTGTATCTTACTAGGAATTGAAGTGGGCTTTGTCAATCAGGTTAGTTGAACTCATTTTCACTCACCTTTGGTAGCATTTTGTTAATAAATCCACACTCTACCATTTTCTTCTAGTGGTATAGTAGGGTTTCACAATTGTTTCCTACAAGAACAAGAACAAGAACAAGAATTGTTGCTTCTACCAAATAACACCAAAACATAACATCCTACCTTTTTCCACCAATTAATCTCTTATTTATTTTCTTGATCATCCAATTGTCTTTTCTCAAATGAAATGTCTTCCATTCATATCTTTCAATGGAGGTAGTCACAAGACTCCAACTAGCAAGGCATGTAACTCTTCATACAGTGTTGTTTGTTATTCTTAAATATTAGTTCATAACTAATTATTGGGTTAGCCCTTTTTATGAGGCATTGATAACAACCTTGATCATCCTTATCATGCAGCAATATTTTTAGACAGGCCTTTTCTAGAAATTAATCTATATAATCTAGGCTTACTTTTAAGGTCTTTGATTTGTACTTGTAAGGGTAGTGATAATTCATAAACCTGTGACTTGTTTTAGATTGGTAGGGCCATGACACCTTTTAGCACCACACATAGAAGTTTCTTATGTATTCTTGATCTTAGTCTATAAAAAATTCCCCGTAAAACATTTATTTCCTTTTCCATGGAAAATGTCTTCATGATTCTCTATTCCACAATCCTACAATGGTAAGAAAAAAATTAATTGTTATGAGACAAAATAAATAAGACAAGATCTAAAACATGACTCGACATTGGAAAAATAATAGATGTTAGTTTTGAACTTGACCCATTATAAAAACTTCATATGGTTGCAATAAAGTTCAACCAATTCAACTCTTGATTTCTTTTTTATGGCTCCAATGATAGAAAAGAAGAGAAAAGTTCATCAAGAGTGAGCAGTTATAGAAAAGAAATCAAGAATCAAATATTGTAGTAGTTTAGGTTAATAATGAACTTCCTTTCTTTTACTAAGAGAAACCCCTTAATGGTTCTACTTGGATATTTCATATATAATCCACATAATCTTCTTTGATTTTCACTTATAAAAGTTTCCTTTAATTTGAACAATTATAGGTTACCATCTAGAAATCCAAAACTGTAATGCAGAAAATGTTCTATGTCAACATAGATAAAGCATTCGAAGCGAGAGTGGTGGGAGCAGATGGAGTGGGAGCTTTCAAATTTTGAATTCTTGCAAGGGCGGGATCTCCTCGGATGGCCAGTTTCAAGTCCCTAGTTTGGAACATAGACAGCAAGATGGAGGTAGTCTAGCAGATCTTGGCATAGGGGATCAGTCGAAAAGCGTGGAGGGGGGCCCAGCTATCCATCCCAAGGAAGCAGCTAAGATTCCTTTGGTTTCCAAAGAAAACAAGCTAGGAACTACAAAATGGTCTTCATTATTCGAGGTAAAACCTTTAGGTAAGTCCTCTTTCCCACCTGTTAAAACTATCTAGGATTTTGAGAAAGGTTCTTGTGCGATTTCCATTTTGGATGAGATAGTGGATCACAACATACGGGCCATGGCTTCTACTTTGGTTGGGAGATTTTTGGGATCTAGACCAAACATTGATGATGCCAGGTTGTTCATCAAACAAAAATGGGCTCTCAAAGGTTAGGTCTCAGTCATGACAATGACAAAAGGTTTCATGTCTTTTGACTTTACATGCTTGGAAGACCTTGCCAGCATTTTGTGTGAAGGGAAATGGGCCATTGGCTGCTCTACCCTTGTGCTTCAGAAGTGGTCATCCAGAATGAGCTTGAATGATTCTTTCTTTGTCCAAGCTCCTGTGTGGGTTAGACTACCAAAATTTCCATTAGAATACTAGAATGAGGACATCTTTATGGGGATTTCGAGGACCTTTGGGGAACTCCTCTCAATGGATCCAATTTTTTCCTCTAAATGTCATCTCAATTATGCTCACATATGCATTGGGGGGAGTGAAGGAATAGACATGCCTAAGTTTTTTTCTCTTCACTCTAAACTAGGGTTGTACAAACAGAAAATCATTTACAAAACTGTCCCCTTTTTATGCTTCCTTTGCTTGAAGGCTGGTCATAAGGCCTACCAGTGCCCTAGTGTGGCAAAGAAGTTGCCCATGGAACTAGTCATCTCTGACCAAGCCAAGAAGCAATCATCCCGACCTTCTGGTAAGGGTAAGATGAAACTGCTCTGGAGGCACAAAATTTCTGTGGTGTAGGGGAAGAAGGCCATCAGCCAAAAGGATAAAGCCTTGCAAGATATTCCTAAGAAGGACATTCCCAAGGAGAAGGCAAGTGCTACCCCCCTCGCGAAGGGTCCTACCTTGGAGATGCCAGTCTCAGCCTCGATGGAGGCTCCAAAGATGTAGGCAAGTCCCCACTCCCAAGCCATGGGACCTACAGAGGAGCAAGCTCCACCTTTGGATGCAACAAAGCAACTTAGTTTTGTAGAGGAGCAAGCTCCACTTTTGGAAGCAACAGAGTAGCTTAGTTTGGGGCAAGAGGCCCCGGCCTAGATTATTCCAGAAGCAAAGGAGAGCCAGGATAAGATTCTTTCCCATAAGCTCATTGATGCCTAGACCCCTTTAGGGTCAAAGGGGGGAGAATCTTTTGCTCCCAAAGGGCTGGAGGCAAAGCTCCATCTTCTCATTAAAAAAACTGATCCATACCAGATCGTCCAGTGGGAAGGTTAGTTAGAAAGTAGTGCGACGGTAAGCCTAGATGACTAGTGCATGGTAAAGAAGAAAAAGAAGAGCCAGAAGAACTAGAACAATATCCTCCCTCCTTCATCTCCAGTGTCTACCAAAAGTAGGGTCAAAGCTAATGTTGGGATAACCCCCAAGGGAGCAAGAAGAAAGAACTCAAATCAGCTTCTACAAGAAGAAACAAAAAGGAACCTAGCAGATGGGAGCTAGAGAGCCATCAAGGATTTCTCAAAAAGTAAGAAATGAAAGTCATTTCATGGAATATAAGGGGCCTAAATGGGGCTCATAAATAGGATCTAGTCAAAAATATGATTAGAGACCATAGACTCAATTTTTTGATGATATAGGAGACTAAGATGAAAAGGGACCTGGTGAAGAGGATATCCTTCAATAAAGCTTTTAGCTACGAAGCCTTGAATTTGAAAGGTGCTTCTAGAGGAGTACTAATCCTATATAACTCTAGGGCCTTCAAGTTATCTACTCTTTTCAGCACTTACAATGCTCTTCTATGTGAGGTCTCTCACATCCATAGCAAAGATTCCTGGCTAATCCTAAACCTATACACCCCCAACACCAAGAAGGAAAGGAATTATTTTTGGGTCAAGCTCCTTGACATCCTTTCCAATTGTAATGTTAACAAAGGGATTATCATGGGGGACTTCAACTCGCCTCTCTTTGATACTGACAAATGGGGGGGTCTTGCCCTGGATCAGGTTAGTAAGCGTGACCTCACATTGTTCATTCAAAATCTTGCCTTCTTGGATATGGACCTTTAAGGGGGAAGTTTCACTTGGTCTAATAGGAGAGTTGGGGGAGATAGCATTTAGGTTCACCTTGATAGAGCCCTCATATCTCCTAAATGGCTTCTTTCCCATTCTTGAAAATTATCCCTCCTCCCTAGGGTGGGTTTCGATCACTCCTCTGTTTCTCTCTCTGTCTCCATCCTATCTAGCAAAAGGGCCTTCCCTTTTCACTTTGATAAAATCTGGCTTTCCCATCTAGCGCTAGAAGGAAAAATCTCTTCATGGTGGAACTTTGAGGTAGATGGTACTGCTATGTACAAAGTTGCCCAAAAGCTGAAAAATGTGAAAAGGAACATTAAATCTTGGAACAGTACAGACTTTGGCCACATTTTCTAGGAGAAAGATGAGAAAACTAATCAGCTCAATTCTATCCAGGAAGAAATCCAGCTCTCTGGATATAATGCTCACAATAGGCAAGAGGAAAAGGCTATCCTCTCAAATTTGCATAACATCATATCTAAGGAAGAGCTTTATTGGAAACAAAGATCTAGAGTCAGCTGGTTGAAAGAAGGGGATCGTAACACCAGATTTTTTCACCTGACCACCCTTAAGCATCGGGCTAACAATAGGATATCTAATATCAAAAAGGGCTAGGTTCTAGTTTCTAAGGAAGAAGAGATAGCGAAGGAAGCTGTTTGCTACTTCTCCTCTCTCCTCACAGCTAATCCCTCCCTCTCTGCGTTTGATCAAGAGGATATCTTGGCATCCATCCCCCCCTAGCTGCAAGATCATCATAATTCCTTGCTGAAAGCTATCCCCACCTTGGAGGAAATTCACTAGGCCCTCTTTTCCCTCCCAAGGGATAAAGCTCCAGGCCTAGATGGCTTCCCTACCTTCTTCTTTCAAACTTATTGGAATGTGGTTAAGAAGGATGTGGTTAAGGCGGTTCAAGAATTATTTGGGGCTAGGAATCTACTCAAAGAACTTAATGCTACTTTTCTAGTCCTCATCCCCAAGATTTTGGGAGCTGACTCTTTGGATAGATTTAGGCCCATCAGCCTCTGCAATTCCTTCTACAAGATCATTTCCAAGGTGCTCACTTCCAAACTCCTCAAAATTATTCACTTGATCATCTCACTCCAGCAAACTAGCTTTGTCCCTGGCAGGTAGATCCTTGATTCCATCATCTCGGTTCATGAGGTCATCCACTCTCTTGACACGAGAAATAAGGAAGGTTTCCTTCTCAAATTGGACTTGTCTAAAGCTTATGACAGGGTCAACTGGAATTTCCTCTTTGCTGTCCTACGGGCCTTTGGTCTCGATGCTCAGGTATGCAAGCTCATGTCTTCTCCCTCTTTGTCTGTTCTGGTTAATGATCTCCCCTCTCCTTTCTTCTCCCCCTCTAGGGGTTTAAGGCAGGTTGACCCCATTTCTCCTATCCTTTTTGTTATCTTGGCAGAATTATTGGGCAAACTCATCTAGAAGAAGATTTGAGATAGGAGTTTGAAAGGTCTAAGGCCTTCTTCGGGACCCTCTACTTTCACCCATCAGCAATTTGTGGATGACACTATCTTGGGGGATGAAGCCTCTATCCGGAAGGCCAGGATTTTCAAAAGCATTCTGAACTCCTACACCAGGGGCTTAGGAAAGGCAATCAATTTGGATAAGAGTTCAGTTTTCTTCCTCAATACCCCTTTGGAGAGGTAGAGGAAAATTGCTCACGTTAGGGTATAATTTAGTGGCTAATATTTGTAAATTGGCCAATTTTAGAATTTTTTGGCTAGTAATTTGGCTAATAATTTAAGATTTGATACAACCTAAATCGCCATAGTTTTATAAAATTTAGTTCTAGAATATTTAAAATAGCTCAATAATTTATTTTATTGAAAAATTCAAACTCAAATATTTGCCACAATATTCGTTACATGAATAGATTTAAGTTATCTAAATATAATATATTATTGGAGAAACTAAATTGAACTAACCAATAATTATCTTAATTATTAGTTAATTTAGGGATATATCACCAATATTTATTATTCATTATTGATTTAAAGTATATGTAATGATTCTCATAACATTCCACAAGGTTAAAAAATGTTCAATTTTGATTTGTAATATTTCATGGTGATTAATGAACTTCCTATTATTATTGAGATTCATCAATATTTTATACAAAAAAAATTATGATTCAAAAATAATCGCCAAAATTAATCATATTTAGAATAAAAAATTGAGAATTTTGCCAATATAATTTATTTTGTTTTTTCAAAATAATGAAAGATTTGCCAATATTTTATATCTTTTTTTGGAGGCGGCTTTCTTAAAGTTTACCCTGGCTCGCATCCTGGGATGTGGCATCGGGTCCCTGCCAATGACTTATCTTGGGCTACCTCTTGGAACCAAACCTCTGGATTCCTTTTGGATCAGCATTATAGACAATTTCAACAAGAAACTTGCAAGTTGGAAAGGGGCCACCCTCAATCAAGCTGGCAAATGCTCTATGGTTAACTCTATTCTCCAGAAGCTCCCTATCTATGCCCTTAGTCTTTTTGGGATTCTGGTTAAGTTTGCGGAAAGAATGGAAGGATTCATAGGTATTTTCTCTAGACAGGGATTGATGACCACAAGAGATACCACCTAGTTGCCTGGGACCTAGTCTGCTAGCCCAAAAGCCAAGGAGGTCTTGGTATTAGAAAAATTTCTCACCTCAATCAATCCCTTTTAGCTAAATAGCCTTGGCACATCTTCCAAAGCACAGGTGTTTGGATGGATATTCTGGCTGAGAAATACCTGGGTAGACTATCTCTTAACTCCATATTTCAAGGGGTTGAGCTGCTGACAGGATCCTACATTTGGAATGGGATCTTGAAGGCCCTCCCCCTTGCTAAATCCAGGGCTAAATGGAAAGTTGGAATGGGAGACAAAATCATTTTTTGGCAGGATAGCTAACTATATCAGGAACCCCTCATTAATCACCTCATATTTGGTAGGTGGGTTGATCAGTGTATTGGTAGATACGGTTTGATGGTAAGGAACTACAGAAATGGTAATGAATGGCACAATCTAGCTGAACTTTTGCAAGACCTCAAGCCTTTAATGTCCTCTTTGAATGCCATCTTCATAAACTAGAATGGTGACTCTTTAGTTTGGGGAGATTCTCCAGGGGGCCTTTACTCTGTGGGCTCTAGCTATCTATCCCTTGTGAGTAAAGAGGAGAAACCTATCTAGGCCAAAGCCTAGATCCTTGGGCTTACACATAAGATACACATTTTCTTATGGCTCCTCTTACAAGATAAAATCCTCACCCAGGATAATTTAGCCAAGAGAGGCCAAATCTTACCTAATAGATGTTGCCTCTGTAAGCAAGATCTAGAAATGGTTAATCATATGTTCATCCACTACTGCTTCTCCTCTAGGGTGTGGAGCCATCTGACTACTAACCTAGACTTCAACTGGTGCCCTCCAGCTTGCATCCAAGATTTCTATAGTCAGTGGAGAAGCCACCACCAAGGATTGAAATCTTAGTTATTGAGCTCCTGGATCCTCCCACACTTTTGTTGGGGAATCTAGAAAGAGCACAACAACAGGATATTCAAAGATAGAGAAGCTCCTGAGGTTATAATAGCTAAGAAAATCGAAAGCCTTATGACAGAGAATTATGCCATAACTATAGAAGGAGACATAAAGGTTGGAGGGAACAATAAAGCCAGGAAAGAAGATAGGATCAAAAGAAGACAGGAGGTTGTTTGGTCTTTTCCCCCTAAGAACTGGCATAAAGCCAATTTTGATGGGGCGACCAAGGGGAATCCTGGTCTAGCTGGATGTGGAGGTATCATAAGAAATAGTTTGGGAGGTGGAATTGCTACTATCTCTTCCTCTATTAGCCACCAAACCAATCATCTAGCTCAAGCCAGTGCTGCTAGGTTCACTATTAAGTTGGCCCTGGCCTTAGGGATTAAGCAGTTATGGATTGAAGGTGACTCCTTAAATATAATAAATTTTATTTTAGGAGTCACTAAACCCTCCTAGACCATTGAAAGCATTATTGAGGACCTAAAATTGGACTTAAGGAAATTTAAAAACTACCACGTCAGCCATGTTTATCGTGAAGCAAACACGGTCGTTGACTGGTTCACCAATGAAGTGGTTGCTAGCAACTCGGTGATGACATGGGGAAGAAATAATGATTTTTTGGCAGCGACGATTGAGCTAATCCGAAAGGAGAAAATCCACAGCACCAATATAATGTCTTTTTAATGATGATAGGATTTGCAAAATTGTACTTCAAAAAGGGAAGTATTTGGAGTTATGCAGAACCCCCTCCACTCCATAATCATGTGTACAGAATACATGAGCTAAAGGAAGCTAGAAATAAACCTATAAACATGTGCAATATTATTTTTTCTCTTAGCACCTTTTGCTACTCTGAACTCGGCAATACATCTAGTGGCTTAGGGTTAGTTGAGCCAAAAACTGCAATGGTGGGAGAAAAGATCAGAAGAGAGCCATGGGGTGAAGCAGAGAGATGGAAAGAGAAGAGGAAGGTCTGGAGAAAGCTCCAAAAGGGTGGTATAACTAGATTCCTGGAGAACCTTCATGGATTTTATGTGAGGGTTACTAAAGCTATGGTTGATTCCTAGCAAAATGGCAGGGTCAAAATTGATGTTGTTTCCCACCAAATCACTGAGGGTCTTATTGCGAAGGTGTCTAGCTTTTCTCAAGATGGCTTGAACTTCTATAGGGACAAGAAGATGTTTGCCAGTGCTATTAATGACTTTGTCAAGGATGATAAGGAGAAAAGAAAACTGGTCAAGATTGACACCTACTATGACATTGATTCCATCAAAAAGTTTTGGAGGTATGTTCTTAGGATTATCATTGATTATGTCACTCTTGACCCCAAGTTTGATAGAATCAAGACTCATCATTTTGTTCTGTTAAATCACTTTAGATACAAAGTGAAAATTTAGTTTCCTTTTTACATTTTCACCTCCATGGCCAATAATATACAGGGGTTTAAGAAATGTCCTGTCAAAAATCCTGCCCTCCATGAGGGTCTCCTGCTTTTGATTTATGAGTTCTTGAAAACCCATACTAGAGGTAAAACCATTGGGGATTCGGGTAGTGCCTTTGAGGACACTGCCAATTTTGATTCTGGAGATGAGCTTGTAGTGAAATCAGAGAAAATTGACACCCCAAGCAAAGCTATCCTAGTTACCTGTGATCCCCACATCCCTAGTAGGAAGAGCCCCAGATGTCTTCCTCCTATCCCCCCCTCTCCTCATCCTAAGGAGGTAAAAGAGGCTAGTGATGATGATGTGGAGTCTGATATGAATTCAGAGGAGGAGGTCTTGGAGACAAGGAAGGAAAGTGAGATGGAAGAAGATAAGGGGAGAGAAAATGACAAGGAGGTGGTGACCCCTATGGACCCCAAGGTTAACCCCAAGAAAAGAAATGTGAACCAGGCCCTGCCCTAGGAACATCCCAGTGACCATGTTGATGTGCCCCCCAACCCTACCTCACCCAATTTGGCTCAGGAGGTTCCCATTTTTCCCCCAGAGGAGATGATTCAAATCATGGTTGAAAAAGGGGGGGAGGTAATCAAAAAGAATAAGAGGAGGGCCTGGAGGAACTTCTATGGGGACAAGATTAGTTTGGGTATTGTTAGAGAACTTGCTAAAATCTAGGTGCTAGAGGACCTTGACCCAGCTCTTTTGGTTATCTCTGATAATGTGTGTGAAACTGGCTTCAACTTCATGAACAATGCAAAGAATAGTCTGATTGACAACTTTCATTCCTTCAAGTGGCTTTTTCAAGAAATTGAGGCTCTGAAGGACAAGAACAACCAGCCCAACAACTAGGGTACTGACAAGGACCAAGAAGCTAGAGGAAGCAATGACCAAGTGGGTAGCCAAGATAAAGATAAAGGTCAGGTCTCCAGAGATCATCAGGATGATAGACTCACCCAGCTTGAGTAGAAGGTCCAAAGGCTAGATTCTATTCACCAGATAATCACCAAACAGATAGTGGACACCCTTCACACCTTGAATGAGAATATTGTCAATCTAGGGGACTATTTGACTACAATTGGCCTTGATAGGGATGCAGAGCAGAATACAGAGCAAGGATTCAACCAAGATGAATTTCAAAAGAGGCCAGTGACTAGGTGAATCAGGGGAACTAGATGAACACTCCTACCAGGATTTAGGAGGGGGTGGCTAGTCAGAAGGACAATGATGCTACAGAAACCCTGCAGGCCATGGACACGGATAGCCACTAGCTTGTTCACCTCTATCTCTGGCCTTCTTTTGTCTCCAACCTTTTGTGGAAATTTTTTGTTTGCTTAGTCTATTTCATCTCACTCTTTTTGCTATAAAACGTTGGGTTTTAGGATCCTTGTAAAACCTATTTTACCTAATCAAAAACATAGATAAAGCATGCACTAACATGTATACAAAAGACTCAAGGTGTTGATCTAAATGCTTAGAAATTTTTATGCTTATGTCTAGTTGGGATTACCATCTCTAGTACTTTTGATAATGCTAATTGCATAGTGGGTTCATGTTTAGATAGATCTGTGCTAGTCATAAAATTTTACTAGCTCCTAAATTAGTAGAGATAATTGACTTGTACTTGCCTAATTTTTTTAAGTTTTTAATGTCCTACCACCTTGTAGAATTTAAAATTATGACATAGGATATGCCACTTTTATATTTTTCTATTTTATATTATCATTTCAAGTTATATATTTGTAAAAAATCCATATTCCAAATTCCCCATGCATTCAACTACCCACACTCATGCACTTAAATTCCAAGTTCATTTTGGGTGTAACATACACTTCTTAGCATGGTAAGGAATGACAAAAGCACTTTGAAGAACTCCTATTACTTTAAGGTTCCAAACAAGTATGAAAAAATGCTATTATCCAAAGGAATACATTTACTTTGTTGCACGTGGATGAAAAAGAGAATTGCATCTGCCCTCTTGCATCTAAAGAGAATTGCATTTAGTGCTACCACTATAGCTAATGGAGCTCACATTCCTTTGTATAGGCCTCGAGGTTCCTTTACAGTAATTTTCTATCAAACAACATCCATGGCCCCAACATAGTGTGGAGGTTGGCCTGGAGAAGGTACTGGCTAACTCTACAACTTTACCTTGATTGTGTCAAATAAATACCGGCATATCAATTGTGCTACTTCTCCAATAGTGCTGAAAAGTAGATCCTTTCTTGCATTATTTTTCATAATTCCCTTTAAGACTAGTATCTATCTACACCAAAAAGCACTTGTAAAATAAAGAAAGTTGAGGAAACAAAGAATGGAAGTCCATAATAAATAATAGAACTAGAATGTTATCTTCAGGATACTAATGGAGACTTTTCCTATTCATGCTCCTTAGGCAAAAATCATAAATAAAATATTATTACTAGAAGATAATCATAATCAACATAAATCTTCACATAATTCTTCCAACTATTTCCTTTTCAACTTAACATAATATGTTGTGTCAGTAGTTTTTCTTTTTTAGAACAAAGAAATTTTGCTTAGTAGTGAAGCTGCAACTCTAGCTTGAAAAAGTGGTCAAGCATTAGGGCTCCAAGACCTTAGGATAGGAAGTCTTTTGGCTAGGAATTGGGGTTCAAAAAAAGAGTTACTAGGTACTAAGCTTGAATAAGAGATGCATAGAAAATGTGTGTACTATTAGGGGGCAACAACACAATATGGAGCATGTTGTAAAAGAGTAATGGTAATTTATGTATCTAGTTCAGTTATAGGGCCCAAGCAAGATAGATAATTGTGCCTATGGGAGGATGTTCTAGGCTTAGTCTATGAAGTACCAACAATATGTGGTTTATATTTGATTAGTGGTATTTTTTATAGTGTTCTCTCTATAGCTCAATAATCGATTGAATGCTAACCATAGCAAACCTAGTATTTAAGAAAATGTGACACCTTATTTAAAAGAATTAGCTATAGAAAAATTACATCATGTCAGGAGATAGGAACAATGTCAATAGATTTTACTAGAGGCTTTACATGATTTCTTGTGAAACCTTTGATTAGAGTACAATGAAGTGACATGAACAAGTATTATTAGTATGGGCTCATATCATTTATATGGACTGTTGCAAGTTCCATTTTTAACGAAGCACTTCAATATGGTTTTTAAGAAACATAAAAAAGAATGGACATCTATTGAATATAATAATTTTATCAAAAATAGACTAAATCAAATTAAGGGCTAGGTGTAAAGCTAAAACTTAGTTTCCTTTCACCAATTAAATCTAATCCCTTTCCAGTACAGATTAGATCATTTATCAAATACAAATAGTGAATTTCACTCTCTCATGGTGACTGTAGGTTCATTTCTAGAAGAACAAAAATCAAAACTACATCCACACAATTTCTTTTTAGTCAGGGAAATTAGCCTTTGTTTGATATGGCTTAGTTTATATTTTTGTGTTTTCCTAAGTGTGTTTATGCTTTCCAATGATGCCATAAGGTGAACTTGAGAATTACAAAACATCCTTCATCACTTGCATCACACAAGGAGTGATTGTGTATGCTCTCTCTCGTCACTACTTAGGACGATCTTGGAGATCAACATTCAAACATCAATTTTTACTTCTCTTTTTGGTGGGCATTGATTGGATATCCTCAACCAGGGTGACCAGAATGCTCATGTTTTAGTTGGGTGTAAAATTTGGGAAATAATCAAAACTCTCCCATTGAGGTACATATATATTTTTTGTACATGCATTACTAATTTGGACAATCTAACACTGCATTTACTTGGTGTAGTGACATCTCCTAGAGATTGTGGAGAATGCCTACCCAGAGGATGGTATCCCAATATTGGCACTAGCAAATAAATGTCAAACTAGAAATGATCCATTATTGACAAAGTTCCTTGAGATTGTTGACAAAAATTTGCATCCTCCTTTAAAGAATAGAGTGGGACTTTTAACTCTCAACACCATTATCATGTCTTTGTACTATATAAGTCATAAGATTGTTGGTATTATTTTATGGTGGTTTTTGAGTAGACAGTACCATGAGTTTTATATTGACCTATGTGGTACTAGTTGCTAAGATCTCACCATTATCAAAGGAAAATAAACAATTTAGATATTCAAAGGAGGATTATATGTTAATTAGCTGGTTTAAGTTGGCATCATAAGTATATAATTGCATGAAGAATAACTAGCTCTATTGAAAGAGCCACAACAATTTTGGTTCATCTCATGCTTGGGTATGGACTTATTAGTAGCAGCAATAAGATGAATCTATAATTTATGCGGATGAAGTGTGGCTCTCTAATCTATTATATATTTGGATCTTGAAATTGGTGAAATATTTGTTGTAGCTTTATCTGTGGTGCTTGGAATCACTAGCTTACCTTTTATTTTCTTTGTTTCAAGAAATACATAATTTTCTTTGTTTGATGAAGTGGGTTTTGATGAGCGACAAAAATGTAATTTGTGCTTCTTTCAGAGTGATATATTTGAACACTTTGATGTGTGTTTGCTTCAAGAAATACATAATTAAATGATTTGCTTCATTCTAGAAGAAATGAATTGTATTTTCATCTTTTAAATGCATCACATAATTTCTATAATAGGCAAATAATGCCTCTTTCCAACATCATTTTGAGGAGGTTAATATACTTTGGTCAACTATTTCTAGATTCCATGTTGAAGGTAGTCTAATGCCTCCTTGCTAGTGAGTTTCCTTGCCTAGTTTTATTGGATAGACTTGAGGGAGGAAAAAAAACATTTTTCCAAGATCTCAAAATTATTCAGTTTTTTCTTGTAAAGCAGTATACCTTCATTATAAAGATGCTCTGAAAGCAAGTGCACTGTAAGGTACTAATATTGAAGCCTAAAAATTTAGGTCTCCATTTGTGAAATGATGTTGAAAATTGATGATATCAAAGGATTTATAAGCATGAAAAAGATTGCTAAGGTACCCATTACCAATATTGAAAGTACAGGGAGCCAGACTCACTATTTGAATAAAGTAGAAATTACCTTCAATTTGCCAAATTGTTGAAATATATTGAATATAAATTGAAATAATACTATTGAAAAAGGTGAGTAAAGAATCTGTAGCTTGCATAATGTCTATATAGAAATAGTGATACATGGCTATACTCAACAAATGGTAAAATATATTATAGCAACTATAGTGCTAGTAACATATACCATAATTGGGTAAAGTTTAGTAAAATGGTCAAGTATAAAATATCTATACAACACCACTAGGAATTAATCATATAAGTAATAACTAGTGAACATACATTGTCATCAAGCTATATGAGCAAGTGATTGACATGGGATAGCCTTTCTGTTAATGATAGATGTCGATAACCATGAAATCAAAATAAACAAAGGATGAGATATAGTAAAGATATATAACAAAAGGACATATTTACAATATGGAGGAATGAGAAACATAAGCTTGTGTTTTGAAACAACAATTCTTTGTAAGGGTATACAGAAATTAAATGATAATATGGTGACTAAAATAGATTTAGTGAAGTCAAATTCATAAATTTCAAAAGGAACTATCATCACACTGATATTTCTTGTGCATTTATTTTCTAGTAAATTACTTTTTTATGACTAGAAATACTTACTTTTGATTGGCACACACTTGGAACAACAGAGTGATACAATGTTTCTTATAGTTGTAGTCACAGGGGAACATAAGTCAAATTGATGAAAAATAGAGGACAATGAGAGTCCAATATAGAACTACTATATAGGGGCAGTTCATTGTTATAAATCTTCACCATATTCATGAAATCTGGAGATGATATCAGAAGCCTAAATAGCTCAGAACTATACAAGTGTGTATTGAAGTTGGGAACTCTTTAATGGTTTGAGCCTCAAGTCAAACAATTTTTACAATGAAGACAACTTAGAGACAATAAAAAGGTCTCTACCATAGACAATGAATATAGTCCTATAACAAAATTAGATAGTTCATTGAGCAAGAGTTTTGAGTTCATGTACTAGATCTGAGCTTAGTTACCATTTGGATGAATGACAGTGACAAACAATATAAATTTATTATCAAGATACCATTGGAATTCTTCAAATACTGAACACAATACCTGCACAGAAATGTTTGCATAGCCTAGAATTAACATATTCATCACATTTTATGTCATTTTATATTTTCCAAAGAAGACATCAATATCAATGCTCAAAACCTTATTCAGGTCTAGAGATATTGTCGTATACTAATAAAAAATAAACAACCATATGATCATTCACCAAAGTTGTGTGGAATTTTTCCATATCAATAGTCAAAGGGCATGTCTAGCCAAAATATCATTATCTCTCTCTAGATCTAGTGTATTGTGGCCTTTGACGTGTGGTGTCACTTATTCAAAGTCACGAAGATTTCTTGGAAACCATGTCTTAGACTCTGTTGATGGTATTCAAAAATTGAAAATCATTTTCCCTGGTTGATATTTTTCACTTATCACTCTTTAAAAGATCCATCTGCGAGGAGTAGGGTTTGGGGATAAGCAGTAGGATCCAAATCAAAATACTGAAAGAGAACTTAAAAATCCCAAATCCACATTAAATGGACATTAACTTTCACCAATGGACATAGACCGCCACATTTTACTCCCTTGTGTATTTTTGGCTCAAAATGTGGGAATTGATGGCTATTAGTCAATTTTAGGCCCAGATTTATGTGGAATCATGCTGGTTTACTGATAAAGAAGGATTGTGAGCTAGAAAGTAAAAAATATATATGATGGGTTGATTTCTATCATTTATTGAAAAATATTCCCCAATAAGGCATTTGGATGATCTAGAATTCATTTAAGACCACCATTTGATCTCTTAGCCAGAATCTTAGGACATTGTTTTTTATTAATTGGGTTATACCACCATGTTTTATTCATTAAGCTATTATTTTAGTTTTCTCCTTTTTCCCCTATGAATGGCCCAAACAAAATTAATTAATCAATTCTTTCTTGATTGCCTTGTCATTCTAGTATCCATGCATCAAATGATTATAATTTCATGTTGGACAATATATTTGTTGTTTGTATGTATGTTATCTGTTTGCATAACTGGTGATTTTTCTCTAGCATCTACTACTTCACTTCTAGTATAAAGTCATTTATATTATTCATTATCTATTTAGGTAAATGATCTAGACATGTTATGAAGCTCAAACATGCTTATAATAAGCAAATTTGGGTTTCTTGAAACTAGGATTGTATTAGGGGAAAGTACGAGACCAAAATAGTTACATGTATCTTATCCAAATGTGGATGATTCACTTAGCATTTTGGTGTTAGTCTATGGGACTCTTTCAAATATCCATCAGGTCATTCAAGCTAGTATTGGGAATTAGTAGATCTTCATGTTTGTAAGCTTGTTCAATTTTATTTGGACATTGATTGGGTTTGTCATGTTACATCTGAAACCAATTTAGAATTGGACCATAGAAAGCATGCCTAACTTCATGAATCTTCCACATACATTGCATATCATAATGTGCTATTTCTACTCATGTACAATCTTTATGTACACCTTCTTTTTTATGGTAATATCAAAATTGATAGTTTCATAGCACTATTGGCATGCTTTCATGATTTTGATCGATTGACCAATGAATTGGTAGAAAATTTTGCTACAGGAAAATTTTGAAGTAATCTTGTAGCTTCCTATTTTAACTATCAAAATTTTGAATGGGTGACGCAGAGAATTTAGGGGTCAAGATGTTTTTATGAAATGTGTTTGTTTCAATGCTTCAAACTCCTTGAGTTCACCTAGTGTTTCAAATGATCCTTAATGGAGAAAAAGGGTTTTTCTCACTCCCACACCTTACCATGGTTCCAAACACATATTCACACCTATTTCAACAAGAATCAATAGGTTAAAAAGTTCCAACTCACCAATAAACACTCAAACCCTTCTATGTCCTTGGTTCAATCTACTAGTCTAATTTGGCTCCCTGGGACCATTTTTGTCTATTTTCTTCCAAACTTTCCAAAACACTATTCAAATAAATTAGCTTTTCAAATACCTTTATTAATTTATACAACATATATAATAATTAGGTAGGGTTGTTTTGGACCATGCCTTCGCTGTCATAAGACTCATACAAATTTGCTTGCTAATTACCCAAATTTTACAAAGCAAGTATACTCTAAACTTATCCCCAAGACCTGAAACTCTCAACACTTTTGTATTATTCCTCAAATAGAATGATTATAGATTTTATTTGGTCACTTGATCTTATTTATAACCCAAAACCCTCACTAAATCACTCCAAAATATAGGGCTTTTTAATTCTCCACTCTCCTAAAACTTCTACAACTCAACCAAGGTTCCTAAACCTTCACATTGATCATATAAATAAACTTCAATCATAAAAATACCCCCTCATTTAGTCATATCCTCTACTACGATAAGCATGGCACACTTATCACACTCTATTCTTCAACACAGTCATGATGTACACCTGTTAAAACACATTCACTACAATGTTTTTGGCTAGGAATATAATTTACATGTTAGATAGAGCCCATTTTGTGAGAATCAGGGTCCTACATTCACAGATGGGCTCCAAGATGTATTTTTGGACTTCCAAATCAGAGAAAAACTCATAAATTTTGTAACAGTTAGCACTAAATTATACAATCTGATCAAAACCTCCTATCAAAGCATTCAAACAGAATTTAATATTGATAAAAGAATGTTTAGATCCTCCACTATGGACATACAAAACTTCCAAATCAATAATCCATCAACCAAATCAAGTGAAATGCAATAAATGAATGGTTTTATTGATTTTTGTTGTTTTGTCCGTACAGTGCCTCTCCCGCATACAAAATGACTTCAAATAATTTATAGGACTTTTCTCTAACTTCCCAACTGATCTGCATTCAGTTTTGATTGATTAAGATTCTAAACAACACTTAACATGATTTCCCACCAACTTACATACTAACCATTGTAATTCAGATATTTGAATTTACAATTTATTAAATTATTAATCTATGACATTTTTGACTTATCTAAATTATAAGTTGACACTCCTAGAGACACTTAAACTAATCTAGAACCTCGTGAAACTAAATTTGTTCTCATGGACACTATTGGCCCTTATTACAATATTTTTATGCATGGAAGCATCATTAGGACCCTTAAGGTCTTTACACAAACAAATCATTTTTTATCATAAGAAATGACAGTAGGCTTCAACACATCTAAGTTGACTTTGTTTGATGTCATGATCCCTCCTTCACTCCTTGGTAACATGAAACAACTTCTTTCCTTCTAGGATGATCTTGAATCAATGGGACTCTAGAAACTTTGATAACTTTTTTATCTCAAATCTTTCACAACCCAATTATTTTGTTTATAGGAATGGAGGCTAGGTATTTTTTGAAGTAGCCCTTAATTGACCACCATAGTACTTAATTATTCTACCTATGTTATAATTTGAACTAGTATAAAAAATAAGGCATTTGCAGCTTAGAATCTATGGTGAAATCTTCTATCACTAACCCCATTTTTGTACAATGAGCCACAAGCCAAACATGGAATACTAGTTTTTAATTAAAATGATAAAATTTAGATTAAAATTGGAATCAACATTCACTAGAGGATTCTCTTGAACTACGGACACTTCTTATACTACATATTGTCTAACTTAACATCTCACATCTAGCTACCACCCTTCTTGTGTGCAATGGAGAAAGGAGCTTTCATAATTAATTAGAAAATTTGGCATATTAGCCTAGTTCAATCACACATTTAGCACCATATTTAAGTCCATTTCATCATCTTTGTTTATCTAGACTCTCTAGGCTACTCTTCCATGCTTGCAGCTATTCCACCAATTTCCTTGGATATTACACTAGTTTGTGGTGTTGTTTGTTCCTCCCAAACTATGTGATGTCTAATCTTGAATTTCCTATTTGGTGGTTACCCTTTTTGTCTAACATGGGAAAATGAGTCTCCATTGTTCATTACATAAATTGGCACATTTGGGCCAAGCTAATTTTTTACACTTTCAAGTTTTAACACCAATATCAAGGTGTGCATTATCATTTTCAGATAATTTTCCTCTCTAGATCCTGTAAGTCTTCTATTTATTTTATTGCTTTCTTTGCAAACTTTTTTTCAATTTATTTTGATGTTCCATGGGTTCCCTGCTTTGTCATCAAACTCATAAATTTGGATTAGTATTGGAGGGAGGCAAAGTTAAAAATTGACAACCAGAAAAAGTTCAGCAAGCTCAATAGGATCTATGTAAATTTTGGTAGGATATAATTAATATGGTTCATAATTCCTTTTGATCTATACTTCTCATATTCTAAACATTTTCCATGGGACACTGGGACCTCTATTCCTTTGTTTCCAGGAAATCCAATGGGTAAAGAATTTGAGCATTTTATTTTTGAATTTTATGATAAATATTGCTTCTTGGAACTACCATTGCTTTTCTAAATGTGTGTGATTATGGTAGATAGGGTGACCCTCTACCTTAGAGCTGGTTGGATTAGCAACTATAGTTACAAAAACAAATAGTTGGTCGAATGCGTGAACTTGGATTGTCTCTTGGTACCAATTTTATTTTTAAGAGCATTAGTTTAGCTACATTTAGTTGTAACATGTTTTCTAACATAATTCTTGATAATATTTATAATTCTAAATGTTCTATCGATTGAGTTCAAATTTTTAAATTTATTTCGATATAAAAGAATGGAAGTTCTATTAAAATATAGAGAAATAATGAAAAAATTTAGGATATGAGTGTTTTTGCTACATCTAGACTATCTAAGATGCTAGAGAGTAAGGACCAAGATCCATGGTTGGTTCTATAGATCTACTCATATTAGAGACATCTCTGCATGATTGTTTGGGGTTATACATATTGTGGATACTCATTGTTTGGAGATTTTATCATCAAGACTAAATGACATCATAGATTGTAATCATACTTTAAATTCTAATTTTTTGATCTGATATTGAGCAATTTGTCTATTTGTTTCTCCTAATCAATCTTTAATTGTACATTTCAAAAAAAATACTATAGGGAAGAAGATCATCTAGAATAGTTAATGATTTGATCAAGAAAATGCCTTTGAATTATTTTGAACTTTTGCTACCCAATGATACCAAGCTTTGATATAGATTCTAACTAGTTTTTAAGATATATTAGTAGAGTCTTATGTGATTTTTGTTATAATATTCAATCATTATTGACATCCATAAATGCTATACTGAAAATACACATCTTGAATGAATTTGGTATAGTGGTCTAAGATATCTGAAAGGTATGAACATTGCTTGTGCTGACTCAAAATGTATGTCCATTTGTCAGGTACAATTGCGCATAAATTGTTTTTTATCTCATTAAATAAAATTGCACTAGAAAAGGATATTGAGGAGGTAAGAATGTGTAATAACTTAGGGTTCCATATTTGATTTTTTGTGGAGCACAAGAAACATGGAAGAAAAACATTTTTTTAATTTTTATATCTCCAAAATATATCAACATTTTGAATATTAATGTCCTTTAGTGCTGGCACAAGTCACAAGATCAATGCCATGGACTCGTAATTGCCGATAATTATTCCCTAAGAATTGCCACGTTCTCTTATAACAAAATCCTTATATGAGTCATTGCAATGGCTTATTGTGGTAGATCCCAAGTCATGGGTATCACAATGGCTATTTGCAACTTAATGAGCATAGAAAATGCCTTGTGCCAAGTCCTTGGTTTATGGAATTAGCTTTGAGACAGTTATCTCCACTTTAGGCCCAGTATAACAAAGAAAGGATATGGAGTGCTAAGAAATTAATTACTCTATGAATTGTGATACAAAAAATGTATTACTTTATGAGTTGTCTCCACATATCTTTTGTGCATTGACTTCATTATGCAATTGCATTTCTTTATGATTTCAATTTCAATTCCTTTTAGTTTTCAGACTGAAGTTTGATAAATTTAAATTGATTAAGGATTGTGTTCTACAACTTGTAAATAACAAGTATGTTGACTTTATCTTATTGGGTGCTGATTGCTGCTCTCTTGGATGAGTGTTACTACTCGATGGTTCAATTTTCCTTGATTGATGCCTTAAGATATGGGTGAGTGATGACTTTCTCTCATTGGATGCTGATCATTGATCTCAAATGAGGTTTCAACAAGGTTAGGAGCATAATTCTACTATTTTAGTTATATTTAGCATGCTTCATCAATAGTAATATTTCATTTATAATTGTGATATTTCCTGCCATGTTTATGAGAGTCAACTGGACTTTCCTAACATTCTAGAATAAGTGGGAGAGTGAAATAAAAATAAAATTAGAGTGAGTTGGGTCTCACTCAAGTTTTATTTTAAATTAAAACATTACAGACATCTTCACATTAGAATTAGTGATACAAGAATTTTAGAACATAGAATAACTCTTCCATTATTCAAGCTTACTTTTTAAACTTACAAATAACATGATTACACCATTTACAAAATGGAAATTTTGATAGGAACAAATTGAGTAATGTGGATTAAAAATGCTATAATAGATTAATTATCGACTACTATGAATTTGTGTTATTTATTTGAACTTAGTTTGTGAACTTCTAAGTTTGGATTCATTCAATTTATACATGGTAAGATTATGATTTTATTGGAATAGAGGAAGTACCAAAGTATTTGATCATGGAGCTTTTTTATCTTTTGAAATTGTTAGGAACTTTTCGGCCATTGGAGATGGAAAACATAATTTTATATGCTCTAAAATGTTGCAACCATGGTTGGAAAATAAGTTGTAATTAGAATCCTTATTATAGACTATCTAATTCATTTCTTCAATAGACATCTAATACATCTATGGATTTGTGACCACATGCCTTAATAATATCGTGAATTAGGTAGATTTTCATTGCTATATTTGTAAGCTTTTAGAGAACATGGTTTCAATTGTCATTGACTACCATCCTTATCAGTTTGTTATCATAATGAATATGCATTATCCTTATTACTAGACCTAATAATGATAAATGTTAATTCCTTTATGTCTACCTTCGAATCTATTACTAGTTGCTTGTAATTTAGAATTTGATCATTGCAGAGTCATCTGTGGTTGGCCAAAACAACTTAAAAAATTATCATAAGTTGTCAAAACGAGAAAGATGAATCCTCTCTATGATTAAGATGAAAAACAATGTTTGTGGAAACACAGTTCATTGTTTGTATAGATTATTAAAAGCATATGGCATACTCAATATATGCATGGAAAGTAAGTCTTGAAATTAAACTTGATCTTGTATATGTTTCACTTCATACATCTCCTTGTTTGTATTTAAAATAATATTAGATTCCTAACTGTAAAGTTTACTTACAAATTTCCTTTTTGCTACTCAATTATGTATAATTCCTGTTGTTTAGTGTGGAGCCTAGTCAATCCCCAAGTGGGAGATTGTTAGATTGTGGTGACTGATCAGGAAAGTACTGTACATACTTCATAAATAGTGATGCCCCGAAAAAAAAAAATTGGGTAGTAGCCGACATGGTAGCCGACATATTCGGGGCATCACTATTTATGAAGTATGTACAGTACTTTCCTGATCAGTCACCACAATCTAACAATTCTTGTAGGTACAGTCAATGCCAATGAAGTATACAAGTGTTGTATAGTATATATAAAACTTGATGCAAAATGATGATAAATATTATTTAAGATTAGTGTCTGAGATGCCTTCGATCTGCACACATTAATCAATTACTATGTAGCAATATTAGGTGGCATTTATATTATATATGATGTGGATGGGTACATGGGTGAATGGGCATGTCTCCATTTGGAGACATGTCCATTCATCGATGTGCCTAATTGGTGGAATAGTCACACCCGATGATTAGTCATAACAAGAACTAATTCCATTTAAGACTTAACTAAGTCTATTTGTAATTGATAAAAATCAATATAAATATGATTGTTTCTAGATTTCAAATCTTATATATTACTTTAATAATAATATGCATTGACAATTCTGAATGCTTCGATCTTCATTAAAACATTCAGACGATCAGTGCAATTTTCTGAACCAAAGCTATTTGCCTCAACACTAACAACCCATATTTTCCAAAGCATAACAACTTGGGGACTGATGAGATAGTTACCTTTGAAATTGTCTCTTGTAATCAACATCCTTTTGATATTCTCATCACCATTCACATAAATTTTTTTTTCTTATTGTTTACCTATTTTGTGTCATTGCATTTTGGTTTCTATATCTCACCACAACCCTTTTGATAGGAAATACCAAAGCCCTTTTGAATACAAATATTTGCTAAAGCAATAGTTGTGGCACTAGAAGAAGGTTGAGTCTAGTATTTTTTATATGGCAATGGTCTTTACTGATATACAATTGTGTGGTATGCTTCATCCTTGACAACCTTAGCACTGCATATATGTTCTCATTCAACTTTGAAATCTTTGTTTGGGGACCTTCCACTAGTTAGTGCATGGTGCCATGCCATATATTAATTAGCATTTATCAAATAATAGAAACATTGTGAGGCTAGGTAGGTTGAGCATTTATGTACTCTTTTGATTTATAGTTAGCTTTGCTATTGCATCATATTCTGGATAGCCCCTCATTATCAATCATAGGAAGTTGCTTAAGATATTCTAGTGGAGTGTTGGTTTCCGATAAACAAAAACATTAAACTAAATTATTTTCTTCTAATTCATTCAAATCTCTCAGTGACATCCAGTATTTGAGTGTTATTTAGGTTTTGGATATCAAAATAGTAAAATAGAAGTTTGTCAAGAGAGAATCAATGAATTTTTGAATTTGTTTCATTGTTCAAAATTAAACATAGGTTGGAAGTCTTAGGTGGATAATATCAAGAAGTTAAATCTTCTCTCATTTCTCTATGTACCTTTAATATAGTTGTGCATGTATTTAATTTTGGAGTTGAAAACCAAAACCATGATGAATTCCATAAGAGCCCAGTAGTGAAGGTTGCTTTTTAAATTTTTTTAGTAGTACTTCTCTAATGCTTGATATGTCTTATTTTGTTGTAGTTCATTTTTCTGTCTTTATTACATGAAGTGATGTCTATACCCAGAATTGTTTCATTGTATGGTGATGGGTCTAGGACATGTAATAAATTAGTTCCACCATTACAAGATACGTCACATCTAGATACGTCACATCTTCATCAGGGTATTTGAGTTCTCCTGATATAATGCTATTCTATATAGTATAGAATAATTATATTGTGAATGGACTATTTTTTTTGCATATTCACACTCTTATGTATTCCATGTGGACAAATATTTTTTAATTCTACACTTAGGCATAGAATATACTATGCTAACACAAAAATGTTATTAATCCTCATCACTAAAGGTGGATTGTATCAGTACAGTAGGATCTTATTTGTGGCCTTTTGGTGACATTTATGATCTACATATATTAAGATGTTACCATGTGCCAAAATTTACGAATTATTTTTAGTCTAATATTTTGTTCTTCACTACTATAACTCCTTTGGCATGAAGGTTTCCATTCAAAAGAGTTATGTGAAGTATACAACTTCTGCAACAAGAAAATTAGTATAAAGATGCATTTTCTGTGGAATCTAGATTACTAGAAAATTGTGCTCTACAGGTATTAGGATTTACCAAACACAAAAAGTTAGGGATTGTTTCATAGCAGTAGTCATTCTAAACTTGAGGTGAGGTATATTTATTATTTTGTTTTACTAAGAATTTTCATCATTCTTATCTTAGTGTAATGAGCCTTATCTGCTCTGCTAACTATATTGATCTTAGTGTACAAACTCTTACTGTGGTTTGCAATATTCTTCTCCATGATATGTATGTCTAGTTACTTTGTCCTCTTTGTTGCTTATCATTTCCTCATCACTATTTTTGTGTCTTTTCATATGTGTGCTCGATTGGTGACATGAATGCTTCTTATTTTCAACTTTGCTTCATATATTTTATCCCCCATAGAAATTATTTTTTGTTGCTCTATATGCACTATAAAATTTTGAAAATTTGTAGAGTTTGATCACCATATGCAATTGACAGGGAAATTTTACAATTATATACTATTCCAAATGCAACAATTCACTTTGAAGTTTGAACTTAACCTTGATACGTAGACCCTTTTTAGGATCCTTGCAACTCAAAACATATGGGTGATGAAGAGGGAGAACATTCATTCAAGTTTAGAATAAGAGATATCCATCAGAGACTATAAAAATATGTTTTCTATAATGGGTATAAAAAGGCTACAATGCATAAGGGGCATAGAGTGACATGACATGAAAGAATAAATTATTTGTGGATGATTCTAATTTTCATAAGTCACATGTTCATAAAAAATGAAATGGAAATGTAATATCTTGGATAACATTATTTTTTGGTATTAAAAATATTAGATTAAACATTTTCCTTTGGTGGGGATAGCCTATGACCTATTTTGTCTTTATTGCAGTTGACTATTGTGCACAATTTGAGAAGCTAGAATACATTGAAGAAGACTATCAGAAGGAGCTAGAATAG
Source organism: Cupressus sempervirens (assembly GCA_028749045.1). Lineage (NCBI taxonomy): Eukaryota > Viridiplantae > Streptophyta > Pinopsida > Cupressales > Cupressaceae > Cupressus > Cupressus sempervirens. Next base: position 391,596,372 of record CM053785.1, on the reverse strand, counting down.
ATTGAGAAGGTAAGATAGATATCTGATTTCATCTCTCTCTCTCTCTCTCTCTCTCTCTCTCTCTCTCTCTCTCACTCTCTCTCTCTCTCTCTCTCTCTCTCTCTCTCTCTCTCTCTCTCTCTCTCTCTCTCTCTCTCTCTCTCTCATATTAGTTTTACAACAGTGAGTAACAAGTGTAGTTTGAGAGATTTTTTGTAGGTTTTTGTTCCTCTATTAGAGAAATGTAACAAATATGGAAGGGAAATCCACATTGGCACAAACCATGGAAGTCTTCCTAATTGGATCATGAGTTACTATGGTGATTCTCTTAGGGGAATGGTAAGTTAATATATTATTTATGTTTCTATTAAGTTGGGTGTATAGATTGTATGTTTAAGTAAATTTTATTTTACTCTGCTAGAAAATTGTGTCATGTTCATAAGTAATGTTAGTTATATATTTTTGGACATACTGATGTCCATTGTCTTAAAACAAGATGAATCAGTATTTGAATTTGCATGCATTTGTCAGAAGCTAGATTTCTAGATCTTTGTCTTCTCAATGAAAGAAAGAAACATAGTAATTATGGTCTAGGCATATCATTTTCTTATTTTAGAGATGAATGTCCTAGGATGGGATTATCCATTGCATTTGGGAGTTGTTGAAGCTGGTGAAGGTGAAGATGGGCCAATAAAATCTATAATTGGCATTGGAACACTTTTATAGGTTTCTTCTAATGATTCTCTTCCTCATTTTTGTGTCAAGATATCACAAATTTTCTTGTACCTTATCATGATATATGCTAACATTTGTCAATTTTCTATGCAGGATGGTTTGGTGATACAATTCCAATTTCCTTGATGGAAGCTCCATAAGAGTAGATAGATCAATGTAGAAAACTTGCAAATCTTGGAATGCAAGTTTTCAAGCTCGAGAAAGGAGTGGTAAGCTTGCAACTAGCTTCTTTGTACATGTATGGTGTTGATGTTTTTATGAATCATCATTTTACTTTTGAATTTAGTATTGATATTTTAGAAGCTATTCTTTCGATAGGCTCCTTTTGAGGAGAAGCACTACCACTACTTTGATTTCCAAAGGCGAACCAACCAACTTCCCATTTAGAAGGAGGTGTGTTATACTTTATTCTTGCAAGCTTTCTTTTTGTAGAACTTTATACTTCCCTTTTCCCATTTGTTTGATATTCTCCATTTCAAATTATATCAGTGTTTATTTTTCCACAATGGAAGTCTTGTTTAATTATTTCTTTTTGTACTTCTACTCGGTCAATGTCTTGATTGAAGGAATGCAATTTTGTGCCATTTGAATTTCTTAATTAATTCATTAAATTTTATCATTGTTATTTGTAGTCATTTAAAATTTTGACACTTGATCTAGGAGGCTCAAATTGTAAAATTGAGTTGGTCTTGATGTCAATACATTTTAAAGAAAATTACATTATGTTTTTGTATCTCTTTTTACAGATGATTTTCGTGCTTATTATTAATTGAATTCCTTTCACATCCACAGGGTGATGAGGTAGACTACAGGGATGTTCTTCATCAAGATGGTTTAGTTTTGATGTCTGTCACTCTTGATTAGTTGAAGGTGAATTTTGTTCTATTCAATGATAGTTGCTATAATGTTTCTGTGGCCTCAAATCATTGCTGAGGTGTGAGATTTCATTTGATTATTCTTAAATTCCTAGTACACGAAATGTGAATTTCTTAGCTTTGACTCTTTGTTATATAACCTTTTTGAGTGGTATATTGAGAATGAAATGAAACAAATAATAATTTATTATGTATTCTTTAAAGGGTGCTAGCTCAATGGAAGAGCACCTGCTTTACAAGCAGGAGGATGGTGGTTCGATTCCATCATGCCCTATTATGACAGTACCAAATATGTGACTAAATATACTATTGAATATGCTACTAAATATGTCACCAAATATACTATTAAATATGCTACTAAATACACTATCAAATATGTGCCAAATATGTGACTAAATATGCTATTGAATATGCTACTAAATATGAGATCAAATATGCTACTAAATACATTACCAAATATGTGAGTAAATATACTAAATATGCAATTAAATATGCTACTAAATGTTTGACTAAATATGTGACAAAATCAACTATCAAATATACGACTAAATATGTGATTAAATCGATGATCAAAATTAGTGATCTGATAAGGGACTAAAATCATTTAGTAGCATTATAAATGACTGGATATTAACTACTATTAGTCTTGTGACTGATTTTAGTCACATATATACAAATTTAAGTGGTTTTTTTAGTCACATATTGCTATTTTTGTGCTAGTGCAATAATTGTCCAACCCTTAATAAAGTATGTCTCAAACCTTCTACATATAGAAAATTATTAGTATTATTTTTACCATCAAGAGTAATGGATCATTTTCCCTTAGTCAAACAAAGATTTTTGTTACGAAATCTAACAACACCTACACAATAATCTTCGAGATTCACAAATTTATTTTCATCACTAATAATGTGATCTAAACAACCATAATCAATAACCCATTCATTTCTCTTGTTAATGGGTGAAACAAAAGCACTTTCTTCATTAGGATGTTCTTCTTTAATATCGGTAAATAAAATCTCATCAGTACTAGAATAAGACTCTTCATTATCACTCCATCTACAAAAGCATAATTACTTTTATGTCCCTTAGGGTGGTATTTCTTATATTTGAACTTAGGTTCATTAAAAACTTTATTAGGACACATAGATGCTATATGACCAATCTTATTATAACTAAAGAACTTCAAAGCTAACTTTCCTCCATACTTGTCGGAGTCATCTAATAGTCTTTTTCACTCAAGGATTCAAGATCATCAATATTTCTTTCCTCTTTTATGATCTCCTCCCATTTCTTAGCATACCTACTCTAGAATTACTCTCTTCCTTTTTCTTAGATACACTAGCATTAAATGTAATCTCAACCTTTCGTAATTCCTTACCAAGAACAATAATCTCACATGTGCAAAATCTTCTAGCCAAAGCTTCTTTTGAAATATCTTTTATGGTTTTTAAATTATTAATATATGCAACTTTCTCACTATAACATGTAGACAAAGATTTTAGATTCCTACTTATAACTTTATCATTACTTAAGGTACCACCAACACATTTGATTGAACAAGCTAGATCATTCACACTCTACTTGAAGGATGAAATAGTTTTACTTTCACTCATCCTCATATCTTCATACTTATCTTTGAGACCTTGAAACTTAGCTTTCTTAATATGCATGTCACCTTTAGAAATAATTTATAAATTAGTCTATATCTCATAGACTATCCTTAATCCATAGATATGTGAATACTCTATATAGATAAGGCATTGATAAGTGCCTCCCTTTCTATCATGTTTTTCTTGAGTTGTTTCTTCTGATCTATAGTAATGTTTGATTGATCATTCAAAATAGAATAAGGCTTCTCAGTGATCTCCCAATATTCATCTCACATACATATCAATTAAGTAGTCATCTAATCCTTATATGTTAGGTAATTGGTTTAATCAAACTTTGAAACATATTTCTTACACTTGTCATGTCAGATCTCCTTTAAACAATCATGCTTCTTCAAAATGGTATAGCTTTGTTACCAATTGTTAGGCCCAATAGGAGGAAATAACACCTAGGGGGAGTGGTGAATCAGGTGTATGCCAAAAATAATTCCAAACCACTTAAATAAATCACTAAATTAAATGATAAACAATAATGCAAGATTCATTACACATAATGCATAACACAATATATGTTCTTAAGGAAACCCATTAGGGAAAACCCAAGTGGCAGTGAAACCCACAAGATGAATGTGTTATGCTAAAAGTACTTCCCATCTAAAAGAAAATAGAGAGCAAAGGGATGCACTTCCATCATGATGCTTATAGCTCAATCTATATTCTCATTGCCATGATCTCACTACTCACAATACAATCACAAATCTAACCCGCATTCAGGTTCACTCATCTAATCATGATTACAACAAGGTGGGCATACTATCCATTAGAAATGAACTCACAAGTACATTTTCCAATGATAATACAATTCCAATCAAGTACAACTTTTACATTATTCACTAAAATAAAAATACCCTTCCTTTACACATTCTCGCATTCTGTGCAGCTCACTCACACACCTCCTCACAATCATAAATGACCTCATTTATACACATTACAAAGATTAAACATCAACTAGATCACCAAAGACCCATTACAATAAAATATACAAATATTATACTCAATAACCAATGTGGTCCAAATCAAGTCATCCATGACTTAGATAGGACTTAAATCTTTAACCACAAAAATGAAATAGCATTTCTTAAGAACCACCAATAATCACAACATGTTACATCATCAAATTGGTTAGGACCTAAAAGAAGAAATACCAACATACTACCAAATCAGAAAATCTAATCTCTTTAATCAATGCAAACTATTAGCATGATGATCAACAAGCAACATGAATACCATCCAAAACCTTCACATCATATCTAACTTGAAATCCAAAATCATCTTCAACATTGATCAACATGAACATTAAAATACTAAACTTAGTCATAATAGAAGATACCTTTTTTGTACTTTGAATCCTGAACAACACTGGCTGATGACACAATGATAAGCCCCAATATAAAAACTAGCTTTGCATCCTTTGAAACATAAAATTTGGTTCATACTTAAGTAGTTACTCAACCATTGAACACAAGAATACTATAACTCCAATGACTATTAAATCAACCATAGCTTAGTCAAACAATCATGTGAACCTCTATAAGTTGACCAAAATCAATTGCAAACATATCAAAAACTACAACAAGAATCACAACAGTATATCTTTAACATATCATTTGAACATCATAAGTTATCCAAACTGAACAAATGCAATACATTGTCTGCAACAACAAGAAGTAGTTGCCATCAATGACAAAGCACTAATGTCAACACACATCAATAGTCTTTGACATGTTCAACCAAATCTCCAACACACCATCACGTGGGTTTTTATTGTGTGGGTATAGAATGAATTCACACCCCATTGCCACATCATGTAGAATATTTTCTAATCATGTTTTTAGGTAGTTAAAATCACTTATTCTTCTTACATTACTTTCACTACTTTTAAAGATTGCATTATATATGCTATTCATTACATGATTTTATTTATGCTATAGATTCTAACAAAATAATGCAAATAAGAAGAAACTAAAATTACACAATTACCTTACACAAATATGATATCATCTTACTATTGATAGTTATTTACTTTAATATTAACAATTTATTCTTCTATAACATATATTCAGAAAATTGTCAGTTATGTAGGTTTTGTGGGAATGTGTTTTTTATATTAATTGTTGGGTTGTGATTGTATTGGATATTATGCAATTAATTTTCTATTGTTAATGAGTTTCCTATCATTTTGTTTCTAAAATTCAACTCCTCTATTTTGACTAGTTTAATATCAAAATCATATATTTAGAAAATAATAAATATATATAATAACAAAATGATAACAAAATTATCTAAATTTGTGATCTTACCAACTTAAATTTTCTAACTTCCAAGTAATTTATTAAATGCAATTGTTATATATTTTGATAAAGCAAAATATTTAAATGGGCATGCCATTTCCAATGCGTATACCCAACAAAAATATATTACCAAATGAAATCAAGGAGATATTTATGGCCACCATTTATGGAGTAGCTAAAAGAGGTCAATGTTATCTTCATGATTTTCTGTTCACCATATTGAAGTTGAATATTTCTTGCAAACATAAACAAACAAAGGAATATTTGCATGTTCTTAAAAGGAAAGAGACAACGAGCATGAACCCAAGTTGGATTGATAATCATGGGCTTAAAAATGATGGTATTTTTTTAAAAAGTCCTCGAAAAATACTAGTCAATTATCATTTTAATTTTTTATATATTGTAAATGACCCCACCATGAAAAGAGCTCCTCTAGAATTGATAGTCATTACTATTTTTCATACTCAGTGCAAGATTATCATTACTATTTTTCATACTCAGTGCAAGATGCTCTAATTACCATGTTTTGTCACCTTGTTGCCCTTCTAGGGACAAAAAGTGAGTTTGTAGCAACATTATAAGGGAAGGGGATAAAGTAGTAGTGTTTTTTAATTTTGATTTTTTTATAAAATTATTTGAATACATTTTAAATATTTATAGAAGTTTATATTGTAAGTTCTATTGTTTAACTAAAGAATTTGAAATTCACTTTATTGAATTTGACTTTATAATATGTTCTATTGTTAAAGGTGTTCAAAATAACTATTTTTTTTACTATAGTACATAATTGTGACACTCGCCCCTTCATATTATATGTACTTAAGTTTTAAATAATCTAAGGTAAAGTAGTTGTACATTTTGATTTTGTAGACCTTCTAAAATTTATGTAATGTTTTAATATTTTATAGAATGTTTGTTCAAGTTTAGAGTTCTAGTTGAATCAATAATCAAATCTAACATATGTTCTTTTGTAAAAAGGTGTTCAAAATTACACTCTTTTGTCTTGTAACTCATGATAGATAATTGTGAAACCCATCATATTATTTGCACTTAACTTTTTAAATTATCTAGGTATTGTACTTTTATTTCTAATATCTCATTTTTTAAAAATTATGCATATTTATTAGTTTTTTAGCTAATTATTTGATAAGTTTATTGTTTAAATTTAAGATATTAAGTTGACATCATCAAATATGATGATATGTTCTATTATAAAACGTGCTTTAAACAACGCTTTCTTTTAACTTATTTTAGATAATTTAATTGTGACACCCCTCTTGTATACTATTTGTACTTAGACTCTCAATATATCGAGATAAAGTAATTCTGCATCTTACCTTCATACCTTACAAACTTTTATGTGTACATCTTAGCTTTTGATAGAATTTTATTTAATAATTTCATCTTTTAAATTTAGATTTAGAGGATCATGTCACCAAAAATGATGATATTCTATTGTAAAAGTTATTCAAACTGATACTTTTTGTACTTGTGGCTTACGAATGACATGATAGGTTGAATTTCTAGCATCCCCATTTATCTTTGTTCCTTTTCAAATCTCTCTCACTTTTTAATTAATATATTTTCATATATTTTAATTTTTTCTTCTCCACACTTTGTTTATTTGATTGTATTCCAAACTTTTTTAGACCCTCCTTTCCTTTCTTTCAATTCATTGAATTATTATTCCCTTTGTCTACTCTCATTTTTGCTATTTTTTCTATTGAGAGAAGAATAATGAATTACATTTAAATAATCAAAATAGTTGCTCAATAAAACAATCAATTATAGATTCACAAATATGAGTTCCTTTCTTTTACCTTTTTATATTCTATCCAATTTATACATTATATACTAATTATCTTTCTTATGGATGTTATGTTTAGAAAATCTCAAAAGAATCTCCACACCTCCCCATGAGCAAGATAATACATATTTTTCCTTAACAATAGAAATTACTCTACATAGAATATCAACTTCTAAGTACTTCACACACTTTCTAATAAATAAAAGTGAATAAGAGGGTGGAGAATGTATCCTCCTAAACTATAAATATTATGACCAATATGCAATCCTTTAACAACAAAAAATTCTTCAACAATGATAGTATTAAGGTCTAATTAGGTGGAAAAGTGAGCTACATTATTATATTTTTGTCTTTTAATTTATATATCAAGTAATTTATATTTTAATGATCAATTAAATTATTTATTTATTCTAATGCATTAAGACTATGTATTAATTGTTTATCTTATGATTGATACACTCAACAAATCTTAGTCTAGTGGTGGAGAATGTGTGCTCTTGATAGTCTTGTTGTTTACTTTCCTTACTATCTTCCCAAATAGAATAAAATACATGAACTTAGACCACTTAACAATTTTTTTTACCCATAATCAAAATTGTTGGTATCTCTAACTATTATTGTCTATTAGTATCAAACACTTGGTAATATACAAGGCAGAGTCAATCAGTTGTCAATACGACTAGACTACTCTATATAGGTCGAGTCATGTGATAGACTTGTAAATAAATATGTATATGTTGAGCTCTATAAGAGTTGAGCAAGTCTTTATTCATTGAGTATTTCTAGTACAAGTTGATCATAATGATTACCAAGAAGATATAGCATATTGATGTTGAGTTACATAGTGAATTTTGAGTACAGTAGAGACCAAGTGACAACAACAAGAACAATTAAGGCAGAGTATTAGAAACAGTTCTTGCCAACCTATAGAAAATTGACATTCAAGTCAGAATATAAAATTTGAGGTAAACCATTTTGGGATGACATGAACAAGACATTTAATATTTTGAGAGGTTTTTTATAGAGAGTATTACATATTTTATGACATGGATCAAAAATCCTTATGGGAGGTGAACAACCAATTAGAGAGAAAGTGGAAGGACGTCTTTAAATAGACCAGATGTAAACCTTATTTGATGCATGGTGAAAAGGAGAGAACAAGCTATTCATATGATCACATAGTAGGTCAAGTGTGATAGTGCGACCATTGTAGAGGAGGCAAAAGAGTTCATTTATGAAGAATAGAAGAAGCAACTTTTGAAGTAGTAAAGGATAGTAAAGCTATATCAGATCAGAGATCAAATCATATAGAAGGGAGGAGATACGAAACCAATTTATCATAAGAAAAATGAGGGTTAGGTATTTAGTCAGTTTTAATAGATTGGTTTTAACAAACCTTTGTAAATCTCTTTAAAAAGTCCTTACTCTATTGTAAGTCTAAAATCCTCTCACAACATGAGACCTAACACTCTTAAATCCCTTTAACAAGGAAGACCCCTCAAGGGTAGATCATCAGAAGTGATCAACATTGTAACCCTAATAGGTTAACTTTATTACTACAGTAATGAAGATTTGTGGGTGTTATCCCCACCCTAGTTTAACCTTCACCTTGTAGGGTTTCTAGGTAACCAAATCTTTGAGTTATGTGTTTTCATTTCATACATCTGAATGATAGTTAGATCTACATGTTATAGCATTTGATTTTACAAGATATTATATACATGAATTGGATATGAGATGGTAAATGTAGTGAATGCACTAAAGTTGTGTTAAAAGATAAAAGTGTTATTGATCCTGATTCACCCCTTCCTCCCCCCATGCCTCTCAATATCTTAGTTTCCCAATTAAGACTTCCAACAAAAAATATAGTACAAATGTTTGATTTAAAATTAAAATCCATTTTAAAGATTATTAGATTTATTATATATTTGTATGCATCATCACTATATTAGTTATTTATCTTATAGGTGTCACATTTAGCTATTCTCCATATCTTCTAAGGTAAAAGATAGTACACTTGTTTGTCATTAAAACAAGAGGAAGAAGTCCATATAGAATATCAAACTCAAATATTAATAATAATAATTATTGGTGTTGTTTTTGTTGTTGTTATTATAGACATTAATGTGGGCTTCTTTGGCCAAGAAAGTGTCAATCATGTTTTTTGTTTGGCCTTCTAACAATTTGTTTAAGACAAACATAGTATTCTCCCATTATAAGCACATGTGGAATTTACTATGTATTAACTTAATGGGATTCAATATGTTCTACTTAGTTTTGGTTTAGGTGGGTAGCCCATTGATGAGTATTAGCTATTCAATTTTTGTATGGTCTATGAGATTCCTTGTGTAGTGGTTGTGGTTTGTAAAGTGTGTTCCTTGTGTAGCATCTAGGGTTCATATAAGTATTCTTTGTATTTTTTGTTTCGTATTCAATTTTCATTTTTTGGCAGTGGTTAGGGAATGGAATTCAATATGTGCTACTTGGTTTTGGTTTTGTTTGGTAGCTCATTTATAAGTATTAGCTATTCAATTTTTGTATGGTTATGCCATTCCTTGTGTAGTGGTTGGGATTTGTAAAGTATGTTCCTTGTGTAGTGGCTAGGGTTAATATAAGTATTATTGGTGTTTGTTTGTTTTGTATTCAATTTATTTATTTTTTTGTGGTGGTTAGGGTTTGTAGAGAATAGTGGGGATATTTTGTATGACTTTTATTTTGTGGTGGTCAGGGTTTCTAGATGATATTATTTATGTATGGGTCTCTTGTAGAGGTTTTTTTACTAAGTCCTTATTTTTTATTTGGATAGTGAAAAAAAGAGAGCAAAAAAGACTTTGTCTAGCTTGGATATTTCTTAGTTGTGGTGTTTTTTTGTTGTCCAGTGTTTGGCAAAATGGTGTGTCAAACCCTTTTTGTATTTGGTTTCCATTTGTTGTAATGGTTAGGGTTTATAAAGAATATTATTTATTTGTGAAAATAGTGACTAGTTTAATTTCCACTAGAACATAGCGCAAATCTATAGTATATAAATTTTGGTGAAACATGTCACATGCTTGTTATTTTCTGTGTGTTTGGCCAAAATGGGTGTGAAAATTTTGGATATTTAGTTTCCATTTGTTTTAGTGGTTGGGGTTTACTAAGAATATTATTTGTTTGTAAAAATGGTGATTGGTTTACTTTATAGAGAATAATGTTTGTTTATGGAAATAGTAATTGGTTTTTGATGTCTATCCTTCATATGTTAGCATTATAATTAGTTTGACCCTAGCCACTAGTATAAAGCATAAATATGTGGTAAATGGTTTTTGGTGAAATATGTAATGTTTTTTTAATTTTCTATGTGCATTTGGTGGAGCTATGTGTGAACCTTTTTGGTATTCAGATTCTATTTTTTGTAATGGCTAAGATTTATAAAGAGTATTATTTTTTGTAAAAATAACAACTAGGTTATTTTATGGATAATATTGTTTTTATGTGAAAACAATGACTAGATTTGGTGTCACTCTTTCATATGATAACATTGTTATCAGCCTAACCCTAACTTGATAAGGTAATAGAGAGGATTTGTATTGATGGGTCATGCTTGAGCTATTTATTTTTTATTTAGTTTGTTGAATATTTCTATATATTTATTAGTTTGAAGTCGTGTTGGGTATTTCTTTCTTGTGTTTGTTTGTTGTTTGTGTGTGTTTGGTGAAAATAGTTGTCAAACAATTTTGACATTTAGTTTCCATTTGTTGTAGTGGTTAAGGTATATAAAGAATATTTTTCTAAAAATAGTGATGATTAGTTTTAATTTCCATTAGAGAAAAGTAATAGTTTGTGGTAGATTACTTTTGGTGAAACACAAAAGTAAAAATAAAAAATTCATTTTATGTGTGTTTAGCAAAAATGGGTGTGAAAAATTTTGGTATTTAGTTTTCATTTATTGTGGTGACTAGGGTTTAGAAAGAATGCTATTTTTTGTGAAAATATTGACTAGTTCATGTTATAGAGAATATTATTTTTCTATGAAAATAATGATTGTTTTTGGGTTTTGTACATGTTTGGTGAAAATAGTAGCACACTTTTTGGTATCTGGTTTATATTTTTGTGACATGGCTAAGGTTTAAAAAGAATATTGTTAGAATAGTGATTGATTTATTTTACTGAGAATATTATCTATTTATGAAAATAGTAATTAGTTTTTGTTGTCACTCTTTTATATGTTAATATTGTTATCATTATAACCTTGACTTAATAAGGTCACATAGATGATCTATATTGAGGGATAATATTTGAGCTATTTATTTTGTATTTGTTAACTGAAATTGTTATACATTACTTATTTTAATGTTGGCTTCCATTCATTTGGAAAGTATATGAAACATGGTTAGCATAAAAGTCATTTAACATACATCACCTATCTAAAAACTTATGTTAATACATTCACTTTATTTGCATATTGTTGTTCCCCATTTTTTGAGTTTATCCTTATGATATGACAAGCCTATTATCGAGGCTACCTTTGTGGTTGTAGGATCATTTTTATTCAAGTATTGTACAATAAATCTCACACACATCTATAGGCATTCAATTGTTGTAGTTAATATAACCTAGATGTATACATTTATCCTACAACCACATTCATTATTGAAATTTTTTATTTAATCATTTATACAATTTTATTGGATGCTTTAGATGAACATGGAGTCACTTTGACACAATGATAGCTCCTCTAAGTTATACCTAAATATGTGTAGTCTTTAGATTTTAAAGGAAAAAAAAATAAACATAATAAAATTAGATTAAGAAAAATGCCAAGACTACAAACATGGAACATTAAGGGTAGGGTGCATTTATATGAACATAGATCTAACCAGACTCTATGAACTCAACCTTATATATCATAGAGATTATATTCTATTATTAAATATAATGGAAGACTAATACATTAAGTTATAAACTTACATCGTTAAGAGACCCTTTGCATATCATTAACATCTTAGGAAACACTTATGTTGTATTTATGTATAGAAAAAATAAATTTGGTGAATAGTGATTTATCAAGATCATTTTTGGAAACTAAAAATTGCATTGAATGTTATTAGACAAATTTGTGATGTTAGAGATGCAAGTAATCATATTTTGTAGACAATTCTATAAACATTATTTTAGGCACTTTATATTGCAACATCAATTCACCATACAATTATAAAAATAGGTCTAATAAGAATAAGTCATTTGACTTACAGGTAAAAAGTAAAGAACTACACCACATAATAGAGTTGATAAGAGGTAACAAATAAATAACTCTTTAATTCAAAATATTAAACCATTTTTAGTTAACTCAAAAATATTGAGCCTTTGAAATTGAGGTGTTAACAAAGATGACAAATATACATTCATTGAACCAATATTTGTGAATTGTCAGTAAGGATGGCGTAAAAATTCAAAAATTGTCAAAGGAACTAATATTTGTGGCATGTTAACAATGACAACACAAAAACTCATTGAAATATGAATCAGTATAAAAAAAATCTCAAATTCAAAAATTAAAAAGGAATATCCCCTTATATGAGGACTCCAAAAAAATTTCTACTCCTCATAGTGAATCCCTAGATCTAATAATAAACATCTATTGTGCTGAAAATGTATGCTTAGTAAATGTTTATTTTGAGAGGGCTGGAGTTATAAAAGTTTACATCAATCTTCTAGTTTTTTGAGGTGCATGAGATCTTTGAAGAAAGTACATAGTTTCTTGTAGGTTTGCTAATGTATGTTTAGTCAGTGTTGATTCTAAGATGGGTAAAGTTTCCAAAGTTTACTTAATGTTCTAGTTTTTATAAGTGCATATGATCTAGGAAGAAAGTTCATAGTCACATTCTAATAAGCGGGTTCATGTCCAATTTGATTATAGACTTACTTTGAAGAACTCAGTTTTGATCACCATAGATGAAATCTTTCACTTTCCTTAAAAAATATTAAAAGTCCATACAAATCATATTATTGTTGAAGAACAAAACTAATACTATTATTTTAAAAATTTACAACTAAAGATTATACAAATTTTAAAAAACCTTAAAAAAATTGAAAGCTACATTTTTTGAAACAAACAAATTGAAATATAATTAATGTAATCTTTGTTAATTATGACCATTTCTTCTAGTAAACTATAATTATATAAATTGATAACAATACACAAGTTGTTATGTCTAATAGGGGCTTAAGAATCTATTATGACATATTTTCTCAAACAAGTAGGTAGTACAAGTGAGATATTGATACTAATAAATGTGAATCGGTACAAAGATATTCTAAGACGCAAATGAAATTAATATCTTAGGCCAATGAGTACAAAAAATTTTACAATAATTTCACCAAGAACTATTAGTATTCCAAACAAGACCTAAAATTCAAGTGTAAGGCAAACATCACATAAAGAGAGGGAAAATGAAGGATTAAAAGTACGGGTGGAAACAAATGAGAACACCAAGTCAAATTTGAATCAACTATAAATACATGTAGTATACAAAGGTGACAACTTGGAAGAGGAAAAATAAAAGAAAATATATTATAGTCCAATAAGAACACCACTTTTGTGGTCTTTGGAGTTATATGTAGAGGAGCTCATGGATTTGAAAAAGAGGATAGAAACTATTGAGACAAGGAATTGGGAAAAAGAGAATAAAGTGTATGAAGCCAGAGAGTACAAAAGAAGAATAGAAATTTTAAAAAAAAAATCTAGAATAACATATCTCAAGCATGCAAATCAAAATGGTTATAGGACAACAAGACTTGCAATCATTAAAAAAAGAATTGGAATAATCAAGAGTAATAGGGAGTAAATGAAAAGAGGTGATGAAATAAGTGAATCCCATTAAATTAAATGAAATTCAATCAACTTAGCATACACAAAATTTAAGAATCTCAACTAAAGGAATGGATAGAGAAAAAAAAATCTTGGTCATGTTCATACTCCCATCGATACTAATGGTGTCATTTAGTGTAAAAAACATGAAAAAGGAGAAGTGCTAATAATAGTTAGTGAATATTGTAACTGAGTCTATATACTACCTAAGCAATGAAGGAGGAGATGAATGAGTTTCATAGTTATAGTTGAGCTTAGTACTTACCAAGTGATTATATACTCACTAAGAAGAAGACATCATCGAGCTAGATAGAGTGTCTTGAGCAAAGAGATTATTGAGCTACACATTTATAACCAAGTAGAGATAAAACCAAATGACAACACAAAGCATAGAGCATTCACTAAGTTAAATAGGGGAAATGTAAAAGTTTGATTTTGCACAATATCTTATGAGACATGATCATACCAAGTGGAAAATTGGTTTATGCAATTTGAGGTAAATATTTGCAAATATTTCTTGAAGAATGTGAATTAGTTGTTTTGTGATTATGTTGCCCTACTTTTCATCATGTACCCATTATGCAAAGTTAAAATGGTCTTGTGTCTCAATTAGGTTTAGGTATGTCTAAGTCAATTTCTTTTCCCCAAGTGAAAAGTCTCTCCATCAGATTTTCACCTTCTTCATTCTCTTGCATTACATAACCGGGTGGGTTTCCCTTGTTGCCATGAGTTTTGTGGGTAGTCTAAGATCCTTTTCAATGGAGATTCTTAGTTTGTATGATGATCTTCACAAAGTCATTTTCAAGAAAGAACTTTCTCATGACTCATTATAGTTTACACATAAAGAAAATGAAGTATACAGAAAACTTAGCATCAACTTCTCCTTGGCGGATTTTCACACTACATAGGTGATTTTTCGCAGAGGCCAATAAAAGAGGAATACAAGCTAGAACAAGGAGGAAGTGAGTCATTTTATGGATGGATTGTTCTTATTTTGTAGTGTTCTAACTCAAGAGTTACTCAAAAATCATTATAATGATCAGAATAGCATCTAGCAAAAAATTCTAAAGAAGCTTCTCCACTACGGGTTTTTGACCTGCGAAGTCAGTTTTCCAACACAAGCATTTGTAAGAGAGAAAAGCAAGTAAGTGGTCTCCTTTTTTAAAAAAAATCATAGCTCTTTTGAGACTTTTTGAAGTCTAGAAACATATTAACTTAAAAGGCTACATGAAAATAAGAACAATGGTGAAAAAATAGAAGTTTCCTTCTCTGTAATGGTTTTTCAACCCCTTGAAATGATTTTATGCATCCATTGAAAAATCACTTCTGCAAACATGTTGAGCTCACAGATCAATCATAGGATGCTTAAAAAAGATAATGGAAGCTAGTTGATCACATTTGGGAAGGAATCTTGAGTAAAATCTGGTTGTGCAAATTTTTCCCCATGGAGTACTCTATTCTTAATTCTTCGCAACTTGGTGAAGAACATGAAAGAAAGTCTGTAATAAAGGAAAGTAACTATTGGGCCAATGGGAACAATTAAATGACATGCAAAAATCCATTAGAAACCCTCTCAATTAATGATCTAATAGATTTATCCTTTAATTCACTTGTGTGGCATGGATCTTGAAGATTAATGGGTGGATTGAGATTTCTATATAGAGATGAACATAACTAATTTTTAAACTACCACTTTCTTATTTGAACTATTATGTTATTGAATTGGAAAGTGATTTTAGAATTCTCACAGTTACAAGGCCCTAATCTCTATACTATTTTCAATTTAAAAATTTATCGTCTGTCTTTGTCTCAGTTAAGATGGCAACAAGATTCGCTAGTTTTGATGGACTGGGTGGGATTAAGTCAACATTGCAAAATGTTACATATACTTCACTCCACTTCTTCGACATGCAAGATTTCCAAAAAAGGTTGAAGATGGAGCCAATCCACCCAATAATAGAGAAACTCTAAGGAAGCAGGTTAGTGGAAGCAGTTGGGTTTCCAATAGAAATTCAAGCCCCTGAGCTAATCATTGAATGTATTAACCATTACAATCTAGATACTAAAAAAATTATGTTGCTAGATCATATAGTTTTAATCTCAATTGACCAACAAACTGTAGTCAATTGCCTTCAAATTCCAAAATGGGAAGAATTTTTTGAATTGACCATGGGAGGAGCTATGTCTGAGTTTTCCTTGAAAAAGATGGTGTGGCAGAAGGAAATCATGAGGTATTGGTTCCAAAAACCATAAGGACCTAAGAGTAAGGTTCCTAAGACTCTTTTAGCATTGATCTTAAGCCATTAATTGTGGACATCCTGGTTCTTTTACATCAGTTGAAAGGTGAGGTAGAAGCACTCAATTTCATAGAACAATATTTCTTTTTAGTACAAATCATTTGTTCAGACACACATTATGTTGATTGGGTGTATGAGGTGAGTGAACATCTGTCTAGAGCTTTGAGTGTTGCAAAATTCTACAATACCTTCTACATGTCCTCTTTCCTAATTTATATGTTAGCTTCTTTATAGTTGTGGCCAAGCCTCCCCAGAATAGAGGATTTTCCTAATGATGTAAAAATTTATGAATTTTATCCTTGCTTGTAGTTAGAGAATAGTTATGCAGAGTACGTCAAGGTTAATGACTCTTTTACAATGAGGATTTGCAGGGAGCTACAAGGATGCCTGGAGAGGAGGTTTAGCCCAAAAGTGATGGCAGCCATTAGCTAGTTTGGTATCTATTTCATTCAATTCTCATCCTTTTCATATTTGCTTCTTGCAACTTTTGATGGATTTCCTCTAAAGCTACCTAGATACCCAAGCAACATGATCATGATCATAGAGATCATAAGACAAGCTATCCAAGTGAACATGCTGAGAGCCAGTCTAAGGAAGAAGGGATATGAGTTCCCCATGAAGGTTGGGGCTTATAGTTGTGATTCTCAGTCTGAGGCTAAAAACATGCTCAAGGCATTCAAGAGTAAGTACAAATTGGAGGAATATGAAGTTATGTGGCCCATTTTTGACCCAAAAGGATATGCAAGGGAGGTTCTTTATATTGGGAGTGTGATCAAACATGTCACCACCCTAGAAGATTATTGGTTAGATTGCAAAGATGAGTTGGAGAGTCCTGATCATGCATTTTCTAGACTCACAATGGAACAAATAAAGACATATGGTGTTGATCTCAATGTAGAGGGATTAGAAGATGATGGTCAAAATATGTATAGCAATACATATCTTACTAAATTAAGAGGAATTCCTATTAGTTCTGAGCCATATGTGGATGTGGAGGAGAGTCTCGATATTATGATAATCAAAATAACTAGGAAGTGGGTTGAGTGGATAGCTAGAAAGAGCCAAAGTAAGGGTGCAACCACTCAAGCCTCTCCAGCAGCTATAATGCCTACTTCATCTCAGAGTGTTACAACGGGTGTGACCATAGCTTCCACCCAAGGACCAGCTCAACCTTTGGGCTGAGGTGATGAACCCCTAGACAAGAATGTTCCTATAGCCCCAACATGTCATGATGGATCCTTGCCAGTTATAGGAACCCAAACTGGCACTAAAGAGAGGAAAGCAAAAGAACCAAAGGGCAGTGCTCCTTCTCCAGTACCTTCCCCACATACTACTCCCATTCCATCTCCTCACAACCCCTATTCCTTCTCCACATACTACTTGAATCCCATCCACTCATCATAGCCCCATGCTATCAGCAAGTGCATCCCTTTTGAGATCAGGTGGTTCCCCCATACAAATTGTGGACTTAGGGGATGGAAAAAGTAGCACCGGTGAGTCAACTAAATCAGATGAAGAGATGAGGAAGACTTCAGAGATGGAGAAAGGCCAAGCTTCTTCTAGACTCATCTCCAAGGATTCAAAGAATCCTTTCTCATCAACTACTATGGCCATGACTCCAGTGAAGAAGAAGATGTTCAGCATCGAATCACTTGGAACAGCTTCCAAGGTGATAGGAACTGACTCTTGGCTAGAAGATACTTTGGAGAGGAAAAGAAAGAGAAAAGATGAGGGTGTTTCTACAAAAGACACTGTGTCCCTCACAATTCATTTTGGGACTGCATTGACAAAGGTTAAGAAGCAGAAGACTTTGTCCATACTTGGACAAGATCTAGAAATAGGGCACCTGAAAATGGAGATAACAAAGCTAAACAGAGGAGGGAGAATTGAGGATATGACTCTTAAGGATTTTACTTTGCATTCAATAGACCTGAGGGAAGATAGACATGATACAAAGGTTGGCTTGTGGGGATCGAGCAATGAAGTGATAGAGGGACAATTAGAGAGTCTCAAATTGTCGAAGATCAAGATGAAGGTAGAAATAGAAGAGTTGAATAAGTTTATTAGGAAACTAGTCACTCCACTAGCAACTATTTCTAGAATGTCTCTAACTCAGACTCCTAATGCAGCCAAAGTGCAAGCTCTCATTTCTGAGCTCTAGGAAGATAGGCACTATGGCCAAATCAGAAGAGAGTGGATTGAGAAACTCAAGTTAGAGGAAATTTCTCTCATAGATCAAATTGAAAATGTTATCCTCAAATTGGAAATAGAAAAAGATAACATATTATCTAACAATAACACTCTAGTCGGGGAAAGAGTTAGGTGTAATGAATGTCTCTCCCTCTTAAAGATGATCATGTAGATGAAAGCCAAGGAAGCAATCAAAGCCAAGATTCTTAAAAAGGGTAATGAACCTTTGTTTGAATGATTCCAAAGTATGTAGTTTAAGCTTGAAATGATTCAAGAAGCTGAGAAAGGGATCAGAGAGACAGAAGATAAGATAAAAAAGACCCAAGATGGAGGATTTGAATTGATGAGAGGGCTAGACACTAACTCTCAAACCACTGGTCAAGGAAAAGACCTCATTAGAGTGGAAGTGATGAAAAGAAACTTCTTAACCTATTTGGACAATTTGTCTGCAGTGGCGTCTAGTAGCCAAAATAGAATTGAACAACTCTAGGTGCTCAGTAGATGGATACATGTGGTTGTGATGGAATTTTTGGATCAGTTGAATAGCATAAAAGAGTTGGCAAGTGAACATGCAAAATGGCTTTTAAGGTTCAACAATATACACTTGCCCAATCATGAGGAACTGATCCCAGTAATGGTTGTCGCCAAGTCACATAGAGCAAAAACAAAAAAGGGGAAGAAGCCTAAATGATTCATATGATGCCCTCTTTTTGTTTTCTTTTGTAATTTTTTAATATGACAAACTGGGGTCTTTCCATCTGTCACCCTCAGAAGATGAACCAATTAAACTTCCATTGTAATGGTCATCTCAAAAAACTCTATATGTATGAATCAGAATGATTAATAAAGGGTCAGAAAATTTTTGGTGTGAAGTGCTTTTTGTTGCAGAGACAATTGAATGGTATTTTATGTCAATTATTTTCTATTCCAGTAGGTATTGTATTTAGTTTATGTTTCTCTTTTTGTTTTACTGGGAATAAAGGAAGAACAGAGCTTCCTCCCCCCCTTGTTTTCAAGGCAACAGATGAATGTGATAAGTTATAGTTCATTTGATGAAGAGATTCTGTTAGTATTTCTAATTTATTAGTTATAGTTTAGGTTTGAATTTTCTTAGTTTAGCATCAGTCAATTATGCAGATGAGATTTATGGATTCATAAGATGTGTGGGTACATGAATCTGTTTCAGCGTTGAGAAGTTTTTACTTGCCTGAGTTGAATTTTATTTAGGTCTAGCTCGGTTATCCCTCTATTGTTCTCGAGTTAAGAACATACCCCAAATTAGTTTAGGAAGAAAAAAAAATTCATTGCAAATTTATTTCAGGGAGTTGTACCTACCAATTTAGAGAAAATCTAGTACATTCACAAAGAGCTTTCCAACTGTTTGTGATTAGATATTGTTCTAAATTGGGCATGAAAGAGTGATAATTTGAAAGAACAAATCTATTTACCAACAGATTACAAGGTAGGAAAGACCAATTAAAATGAGGAAAGGGAAGAATGAAATGATGGATTATTTTGAATTGTTGATTTTGATCAATGAAGCATTCTAGAATCTCCCTAAATCCTTAATTAGTTCAAAGATCAAATAGGTAAAATAAAACTAGAAAAAGGATGTATAAGGAACAATTTAAGTTTGTTATTATTATAGTTATTGTTGAGAAATGTATTGAAGAGATAAAAAGAGATCAAATGACAAAGTAAATTATAGAGGATAACATACATTTGAGATCAGAGATTTAAACAAAATTGAGAAGAATTATAGATCAATCATTGTTCGAAATATAGGATAGGATAGGTTACTAAGAGGGGAGGGGTGAATTAGGAACCAATAAAACTTATTCTTATTTCACCAATTAATCCTTCATATTATAATCTAATTACATGCATGAAAAACTAAAAGTATTAAAACATTTATAACACTTTGACACAAGATATGGTGACCCAAAAACCTTCCAAATAGAAAGTAAAACTAGGGTGAGGATGATACCCAAAAGCTTTAGTACTATAGTATAAAGTTGGTCTATTAAGGCTTACAATTGATCACTTCTAATGATCTACCCTATTAGGAGCAATAAGGATTACTAGGTTCAGATTGTTAAAGGATTTACAAAAGATATAATGAAGTATGCACTTGGTAAAAATATTTGCAAAAGACTGTTAAGTCTACCTTGTGAAAGGATTTAACTATTCCACCTATCAAGATGAACTATTGGCTAATCTCTGATCTACAACTCTAATTTTTTGGTTGAGATACCTTTGGAGTGTAATGAACACCTTGCTATAATATATAAATCTTTGTTTCTCCTTATACTACTTGTAACCTTATTAATTCGCACTTCTTCTCTTTAATACATATCACATATATTTTTCATTCTTTGGATGTGATACAATACATTTCATAAATTCCAATCCAAATTATAATTCATCAAAGTAAGCTACAATACAAGTTTCACCAAAATACACAAAGTCAATTCAACTCCTGGCACTTGGGTTCTAAAGACAAACTCAGTGAGGTTCTGATACTTTGCGACCATTATCTACACTTTGCATCATCATGCTCTCAGTAGACATAGAAGCTTGGTTCATACTAATCACTTCCAAGTAGTCCAAACTTGGTTAGCACTAGTGACTCAGTGAATACTGTGAAACTTGGCATATAAATTGAATCACTTGGTTGACAATGCATGGGTCGATCAACACTAACACTGCAAGCTTTTTATAAACTAAATGAATTGGTTGACACTTCCTAGCTCAATCAACATTGGATTCACATCACTAACACCGTGAACTCAGTAAACACTGGAGAACACGATTGACATTGTGCAACTTGATTAATACTATGAAGCTCGGTTTGCACTATTACTTATCAACTTGGTAGATATTGCTCAGAGTGAATTGAATATTAATTATGGAACTTAGTAGGACCTATAGAATTTAGTTAACACTGGATTACTTGATTAACACTGTAAATTGCAAGATAAGCTTGGTAGCTACTAACCATTTGACTAAGTGTGAGTCACTAATAAACAAACTTGACCATAATGTCAACAATCTCCCCCTTTTCCATTAGTGACAAAAACACTTATCAATAAAAAATTTAATCCTCAAAATTTCAAGTCGAAAACATTATTTTATCTCCATCTTGTGCCTTCAACTTGGTAACATACTTTGTTTTTGAGATTTTTCAAAATTTCTTTTGTAAGAGATGTTTTTTGATTAACTATCTATGTATTTGTGTAATATTATGTTGCTCCCCCATACAGATATCACATATTATACTTTACTCACTATATACATATATCTCATATCTTATTTTCTCTGCTTTATATTACATCTTCTGCCTCTTTTTATCTTATCTCATCTTCTCCCCCTTTTTGACATAAATGGCAAAGGTGTATGCTACATGTTAATGCCAAAATGTACCTTCAAAATCAATTGCATTCTCTTGTCCCAATTTTCTTATAACACCTTGCTTGCATGCAATGCAATTTCTACTTCTATAGATGATTCTATCATGATCAACTATGGAGAAGTTATTATTATGGATGAGAGTTTTAGCATGTGCAATGTGTTTCTGCAATGCATCCATGTTTGGGAGAATCATGCCTTGGATTTTTACAAGTGTGGCCCTAATCCTGGCTTCTTCCCTTGATAAATTTTCTTACATATTAGTCATAAATATGATCTTTGAGTAGTAAGCAGAACTGTGGCTTGAGTCAAGTGACAACTAGTGTGCACTTTTCTTCAAGTCTTCATCTATCTTAGATAGTTTATCTTTGATTTCTTAAGTGAAGATTGTATCACATAAATTTTTGAATAATGAACTAACATTATTTGTAGAGGTTTCTAATGAGCTGAGAATAGTAGATAGTTCTAGTTGGTTTATTGCAATTTTTTGTGCAACTTCCTCCAATACTTTGTTCTCAAATTTCTTCTATGCTCTTTGTAACAACTTTTCTTGTCAATTCAAATATTCATTGAATTTATGGAAAACTTTTCCTAATTGAACCATAATAGGTTGAGTACTATCAAACTTAGTACTTAGTGCATCTACAAGTATGTTCTTCACATCTTCAAGCACTTTGTTTTCTTTTCTTTTCTCTTCTCTAAGCTTTTGATGCTTAGCTTTTTTTTGCAATAATTCACCTATGATGTTCATTTGATCAGGATTCAAAGTAGAGATATCCCAATTTGGGATAACTATATACTCATCAAGATTGATGTCTTCTTCTTTACCTTTTTCTTTTCTTGAAACTTTAGTGCTCCAGTGAGGCTTTCTCTTAGCTATCTTTGCACTTACTATTTGCATAATTGGAATTGTAACAACAATATAAATAGAAGGGCTGGAAAAAAAAGTAGATATTGCACTAATAGTATAAATACCTTGTTGCTATCTAGCCAAATCTAATGATGGAGGAAGAACTAGCTACTTAGTAGTTGAAGTGTTGATCACTTCAGTCAATATGGTAGTCAACTAAATAGGTGCAGAGATTGGTTGGGTACATGGTGTTTCAGTGGTTGATGTTGTCATAAAAGTTTGCACCCTTGTCCAAAGTTTTAACCTAAGTATATCCTTGTTAAAAATGGAAATAACCTCCAAGCCATGGGACTTGAATTATGAGGTTGAGTCTTCGGAGAAGTCCAACTCCCTTTACTATCAGGGTGCACCTAACTACAATTGGAGAGGAAAAGAGAGAAGGAATGCATAGAAAGAAAATTTACCTATTCTAACCTAAGGGGGTGATGCACCAAAATAAAGTGTTTGATCTTATCTCCACCATAAATTCCAAGTTAACTAGTTATAACTTCAAAGAATACATATTTAGACTTTACTTAATTCAACAACCACATGCAGATCAGACAACAAAAGAATTCTATAGGAAGAAACTTCACTTAATATCATTCAAATGCCAAAAGTAGATACAATCATGCAAATACAAAATATTGACAATAACATTAACTAGAGGCAAAGAAATCTTGCACAGTGTGTTAATAGCTAAATGAAACTCAATAGAGGATTATAATGGCTTAGAGGCATGATAAATTATAATAGTATGCATAGAGGCAATACTAGAGAATCAAAAAAAGATCAACCTCTTTAAAGATTACAAAAATTTTCCTTTATAGCTCAAGCATAATAGGGATATTTCTAATTGAATTTATTCCACAACTACTACTATTAAGTGCTCAAAGAATGTTCAAGATGATCAAACAATAGATCTAATTTGGTACACTTGTAGAGGCATGAAAATCATGGAAACCCTAACTAGAGAAAACCTTGAAGTGATGAAAATGACACCAATCAATGCTACAACCCTCAAAATAGACAATCAAGTGGTGGAAGAGATGACCCTACATTGTTCATAGTGCAAAAATAACTCTGGAGTAGTTGGGATTGATTAGAAGAATAAATTGCACAAGAAATCCTATCTTTCCTCATTCTTGGTTTATGAATCAGCAAAGTTAGTAGATCAAACTAGTTACACAACTAGAATAAGCCATATGGGTCAACCGTGTTGTTTCTTCTCACCACCTCATAGAGTCTTTACACATTTGACTGATCTAACCAACTAAGCACACCACCTTTTAATCTTAACTGGAATGACTTAGCTTTCAAGCTGGGCTCACTAGGACACATGGAAAGACCTCACTATGTCACATAAAATAACTCCCTCCCATCTTTGCATAGTGACATAATGATGACTATAGATCATCTTCAATCAAGAAGGATCTAATGATGGATGAAACATGTGGTCCACCCTTTAAAACTATCAGTATGTTGACCAACCAAAAGCCTTTTGTATGCCAACCTATCTGATAAGTCTTCACTTTTGTGGCTTGCGAAGCAAAGAAGGACCGAAAATCCATGTAGCGTGATGTTGCTTTATCACATGAAATAACTACCTTGCAACTTTGCAAAGCAAAAAAGTGACAACTGCGGATGGTCCTTGATCTGATAGTGAGTAAAATGAACTAAAGGAACTGGTCCACACCTTGCATAGTTATCACCTCACCCAATGAGAAACTAACAAATTGCTAACGTGTTCTGTCAATTGCCCAACTACTCTAATAGGAACGGGTCCACCAAAATCCATGTGTCAAGTCATCGCTATGCCACATAAAATAACATCCTTACATCTCTGCATAGTAACATAACAAAAACCATAGATCATTAAAAGATCTGATGATGGGGATGTTGCAGGCCCACAGAAATATTAAAGTGCACAGTTACTTAGAAATTAAAATGTAACCAAAAGTTTTAGTATAAAGTATTTTTGTGCCCCATTTTATTTGAATTTTCAAATATGTGAATGCTACTATGTTTGAATTCAAATATGGCAATTTTGGTGGGAAGGAAAAAATGACCAACAAATCTAGCAACTTAGGGGGGATATAAGCTAGTTGTGCATAGACAAATAACTTGTGCATCCATTGGAAAAAAGACTCATAAAAATCATGAGAATCCACCAACAAAACCCTAAAATCAGAGAAAATATGCCTAGGAACCTCAAAACTGCCTCTCTATAACTGAAACTAGGAACCAAAATCCTCTGCAACCTCTACAGAAAAACACATGTGCTTGTGTACTTATTGGAAAATAGGAAACCACTGGGAGGAAACTAACCTAACTATATACATGAAATACTCATATTTTATCAAAAGTGGGACTTCAAATATATCTCATTAATTAGAATGGGCAGAAATTCACCATTAGGCCTTCTTAATTGAAAGAATCAACCTATTTGCAACTGAGAACCACATAGGGACCACTCCAAAGTGCATCAAATTTTGAATACCTCCTTGGTTTTTCCCTATCTACACCCCACTTAAGCACAAGGTCACCTTCTCTAAAACTTATGACCTTATCCTTCTTATCAAAGCTCTTTTTCTTCTATTGTTGATGTGCTTCTAGGGTCTGCATGGCCTATTTTCCTTTTTTCTTTCAAATCCATCAGTTCTACCATTCTTACTACCATGGGATCACTTTTTATTAGCTCTAATTGATGAGCTAGTTCTAGAGATGAGAATTCTAATGAAACTAGAAGCCTTGCTTCCCTTCCATATAACAACATAAAGGGTGAGTTTCTTATTGCCCTCTTAGGTGTTATTCTATCATCCCATAGTGTTTTCCTCAACTTTTGATGCCAACACCTCTGGTTATCCTCTATAGTCCTTTTCATAATCTTGATTAGGTTTTTGTTAGATGACTCAACTAATCCATTGTCCTGAGGATAGTAGTTCAAGGATGTGCTTAAGTAGATATTGTGATCAACTTCCCATGCACAAATATGAGCTCCTACAAAATTTTTTGCATTATCTAAAATAATTGTTGAAGGGGCACCAAACCTAGTAGTAATTCTATCAAGAAATTCAACAACAGAAGATTATGTGGCATCCTTCAATGTTATTACCTCTTTCCATCTGGTAAAGTAATTCATAGCAACTAGAATCCATTTGTGACCAGAACCAGAAGGTGGATTGATAGGGCCTATGAAATCTAATCCCCATTGAGAAAAAGGCTGATTGACCTATACTATCTCCTTTTAGTTCTATCCAATCCTTGAGGATATATATTGCCTAAAAAGAAGGTCATCATGTCATCCATCCAATTCCTTGTATTATCATTTCTTACTTCTTGCTATTTTGTCAATACCATAGTGACTTCCTCATTTGATTCTTGAGATGAGATCATTTGTTTGCACAATCCCTTCCCTCTTACCAACTTGGTAATCTAAATCTTCATATCATACTCCATTACTTTAGTGATCCATGCAACTCTCTTCTCACTAATATATTTACTTAAAAGAAAGCCCTTCACACTAGCATGGGGTACTAACAAATGGATCTTGTTATGAGACAAAAGGTGTCTAAATTTCTTCAAAGATATTATGACTACAATGACTTGCTTCTCTACATAACTATATTTGTCTTCATATTCCTTAAGCCCTTCACTAAAGAAGGAAATAGGTTGCTCCTCATTTCTATAATTTTCTTGAGTCAAGATAGCATAAATGCTTCCTAAGGTATAAAGAATGAAATCCTTATCAAAATTTGGATTGATGAGAGTAGGGGTTGAGGCTATGGCTACTTTGATCTCCTCAAAAATTTCCTTCCCTTCCTTGGTCCATGAAAAGATCATATTATTCTTAAGCACGGTTGTAAGAGGTTTCACCATGGTAGCTAAATTAGGGACAAATCTCCTCACAAAATTTATTCTACCGAGAAAACTTTGCAGACATTTCTTATTACTAGGAAGGGGAAGAAAAAGTATTGCCATTGTTCTTTCTAGATCAAGACCAAACCATCCTTAGATACAATGTGTCCTAATAATTTCAAAGATACTCCATACTCTCTAAATCTTATAAACACTTATTTGAGATTACTAAAATGATCTTCTATATGCTTTGAATACATTGTGATGTCATCAAGGTAGACCAACACAAACCTTTCAATCATGTTTTTGAAGGCCATCTCCATCACCTTTTGAAATGTGGCTATTAGAAGATTGGTTTGAAGCATGAATTTTTATGATATTCCTATGGGGGAGTACTATAGATATGTTACTATAATGATATATTACATTCATGATTGAGTTTGTCATTGATGTCAACATAGCAATTTTCTGTGGTATCTAATAGAAAAACAATAGAAAGGTCAAGTTGGTAGAGATGGATAGTTAAGTATTCTAACTACCTAAGGTTATAGGAGATACTTCTAAGTATCTATTATATTTAGCTAACATTGGAAGAAGAAAGGATAAGTCTAGAATAAGTTATGTAAGTTTTGGTGATGTATGTTCTAGGATAGAGTTTACAAAGGCATGTTCTGGTAAAATTGTTATATCTCTTAGCAGAGTTGATATTCTGAGAATTAAGGTTGAGGATATGAAGAAGACATGTTGGTGATGATGTGGCTAAGTTTTCCCATCATAATATTGTGTGTACGGAAAGCTATTCAAGTTCCAAGGTGAAAGATTAATGTTATCACTAAGTGTAATGTGGTCCTATAATAATTAATTGAGAAGGTCTAACAAATGACTTAGGGAATTATTTTGAGGACTTGGTACAAGGGAAGGAAATTTTCCTTTATCAGGTATGACATGAATTATATTTATGCAAAAATATTGTAAGTAGAGAGAGAGAGAGAGAGAGAGAGAGAGAGAGAGAGAGAGAGAGAGCAAAATGTGAAGTTGATCATAGCAATGTAGGAGTGAAATAAACTTCATTGCCAAGGTTTTGTTGAGTGA
Organism: Cupressus sempervirens; assembly: GCA_028749045.1. Lineage (NCBI taxonomy): Eukaryota > Viridiplantae > Streptophyta > Pinopsida > Cupressales > Cupressaceae > Cupressus > Cupressus sempervirens. Next base: position 391,568,434 of record CM053785.1, on the reverse strand, counting down.
TTCAAGGTTTGATATTTGGATTCAAGGTTTGTGACCTAGTCTACAAGGTTTGACAATGATTGGTTTGGTTGATAGATCAAAGGAAAAAGGAAGATATTAGTAAATTACTTGTTTGAGTAGTGAGCTCTTCTTGTAGTTAAAATTACATGTTTGGGTAGTGGGCTCATCTTGCATACATTGTATTACAACTCTTAACAAGGTTAGAATCTCCTAATAGGGATTCAAACTATCCTAATAGGGATTCTATGTACTAAATATTGTAATATATTCCTAATAGGGTTCATCCTCTAACAAGGAATATTTATATTAGTACATCATCTTGTGGGCATCATTCCCACCGGGGTTTTTCGTAGTCAACATATCTAGTGTAATTTTCTATGTGCATTCTATCATGGTTTTTGTTTACTTTGGTTGAACGATTAATTTTTTTCAAAGATAATTTTTTTAATTATTTATCTAATTCACCCCCCACACCCCCCCCCCCCCCTCTCAATTATCTTGGTGCACTATTATTTTTAACAATTGGTATGAAAGCATCAGGTCCTTGAAGGAAAAGTTTAACAACCTTGGGAGATCCATGGTGAACATGTCTAGGAAAGATAGTCCAAAGTTCAATGGAAAAAATTATGATAGCTTGAAAGAAAAGATGAAGACACATTTGTTGTGTATGGGTCTGGGATATTAGATCTTGGAAAAATCAGAGAGGACAATCATTGTTGAAAAGGATTTGGAAATTTGCATCAAGGCAAAAAGAGATCTTTTTATGTGTGACATAAGAGCTAGAGAAGTACTATTTATTGTACTTCCTGAAATTGAGTACAATAAGGTAAAATCACTTTCTACTTCACATTTGATTTCGAAAGCTTTGGAAAATAGTTTTGAATGTGATGCACATTATAAAAATACAAGGCTACAAAGTTGGATTTATGCATTTCAAGATGCTAAAATGATGGAAGATGAATCTATAAGAACATATATAGGGAGAATATCAAAAATTACTGTGGGTATCAAATTTCAAAGAGGAACCAAAGAAGATGATGAGGTTATATGGAAGATATTGAAGACTATAACACCACCATTTAAGTCAGAAATTTAGATGATACAATTGTTGATATCTTGTACTAAATATTTCACAAAGGAGTCATTACTTGGAAGACTTGAAGCAGTTGAGAATGAGCTCAGATATTTTGGAGAACTAACCAGAATAGAGACAACTTTTAGTGCCTTGAATATTCAACCTAATCTATCAAGAAGCATAAGTGCTAGAGGAGATTTTTCTAGCAACAACAGATTTGAGGAAGGCAGAAAGATTGAAGAAGGAGAGTAGCCCTTCTAGTAAAAATAGAAAAAGAAGGTAAGAAAATCTTTAAATATTGGACTTGTGATGAATATGGTCATTATGCATCTAAGTGTTCTAAAGAGAGAAAAAATTATAAGGGAAATTACAAGCCTAGAAAAGATAGAGTGTTTGTATGAAAATGAAGATAATGATTGTGATGAACAAGCATTAAGTGCTAATGATGATGAAATTAGACTTGTGGCAATTAAAGAAGCAAGTCCAGAAAAGGTAGCTTTGGTGTCACAGGTTGAGAAGAAATCAAATTGGATAATTGATAATGATTGTTCACATCATATGACTAGTAACATGAACAAGTTTGTTGACTTCAAAAGTCCAAATGGAAGAATTTTCAGAGTTGAAAACAATGCAACATGCCAAGTTAAAGGTATTGGATTTATAACTCTTGATGGTAAAACTAACACTGATGATGTATACTTTGTTGATAGTTCAAAGCATGACCTTTTGAGTTTTGGACAACTAGTAGACAAATATTATCAGTTGCAGTTCACAAAAAAGACATGCATAATCAAAGATAAAATGGAAAGGTAATTAGTTTAGGAACTAGATCTAGAGGTAATGTATTTCAGTTGAATCCTGCTAAAATGACATGTTTGGTTGCAAAGGTAGATGACAGTTGGTTATGGCACAAGAGATTTTTTCATGTAAACTTTGATAGTATTATGAGGCCTAGTAGAATGTTTGCAGTTAGAGATTTTCTAAAGATTGTAAAGCCTACTAACATAATTTGCAGGGAGTGTGTTTTGGCCAAGCACAATAAAACTTATTTTCCCAACAAGAAGTTTACCTCTACAACAAAGTTGGAGATTGTACATATAGATCTTAGTGGTCCTACAAAGACTAAAGGATTCTATGGTGAAATGTACATTATGATTCTAGTTGATGATTTTTCTAGAATGATGTGGGTTGCATTTCTTAAAGAGAAATTTGAGACATTTGATAAGTTTAAGATATTCAAGAATAGGGTTGAGAATGAATCTGGTATGAAGATCAAATGTTTAAGATTAGATAGAGGAGGATAATTTACTTCAAATGAGTTTAACATGTTGTGTGAAGAAAATGGAATTAAAAGATAGCTATCAGCTCCAAGAACACCTGAATAGAATGACATTGCAGAGAGAAGGAAAAAGTTAGTTATAGAAGCTGCAAGAGCTATGTTATCATAGAATGATGTATCCAAAAAATTTTGGAGAGAATCTATGAATACAACAGTCTACACTATGAACATAGTGCAAATCAACAAAGACACAAATAATACTCCTTATGAACTGTGGTTTTGTCACTCACCTACAGTTGAGTATTTTAGAATTTTTGGAAGTTAGTACTATATCAAAATAGATGATGATATTGGTAAGTTTGATGCTAGAAGTTATGAAGGTATGTTTCTTGGTTATTCATTGAAAAGAAAGGCTTATAGATGCTATAATCAGAGAACTAAGACTATTATGGAAAGTACAAATGTGAGAATTGATGAAAAATTCAAGATACAAGAGAGAATAGTTGATTACAATTTAGATGATGACATTGTTACCAAGCCAAGGAATGATGAGGTATTTCTTGATACTGATAACGATTTGCAAAATGAAGGAGATTCAAGAGTTGAGATAGCAACTCCTACTTCAAGAAAGAATATGATAAAGAGTTACCCATCCGAGCAGATTGTCAGAATCAAAGACAAAGGTGTGATGATAAGAAGTAGAATAAATGAAGAACTATGCTTGATATCTCAAGTTGAGCCTAAGAATGTAGATGAAGCATGTAAAGGTAATTATTAGAAACAAGCCATAAAAGAGGAGTTGGATTACATAGTAAAGAATGATACATGGGAATTGGTCCCCAGATTAGCAGACAAGAATGTGATAGGAACTAAATGAGTATTCAGAAACAAGATGAATGAACAAGGTGAAATTGTAAGAAACAAATAAATATTGGTATGTAAAGGTTACTCACAATAAGAAGGGATAGATTATGAGGAGACTTATGCTCCAGTGGATAGAATAATAGCTATAAGATTATTCTTAGCCTATGTAGCATAGAAGAAATTCAAATTATATCAGATGGATGTCAAGTTAGCATTTTTGAATGGAGAACTTGAAGAAGAGGTATACATTTAGTAGCCTAAAGGATGTCCTTTGAGATATGATAAAGACATAGTATGCAAACTAAGTAAAGCATTGTATGGATTAAAGTAAGCACCCAGAACCTAGTATGCAAGGTTGGAAAAACATTTGATAAAACTTGGATATATAAAATGTATGGCAGACAATAATCTATATTGGAAAGATTGATGATGGTTTGATGATTTTGGTAATATTTGCTAATGATATCATATTTGGAGGAAATGATGAAGAAAGTGAGAAGTTTTCTGAGGAGATGAGGAAAGAATTTGAAATGTGTATGATAGAAGAGATGAAATATTTCCTAGGATTATAGATTGTATAGAATAAAGAGGGAGTCTTTATTTCTCAGACTAAGTACTTGAAGGATTTACTAAAAAGGTTTGCTTTGGAAACATGCAAATTGGTTGGAACACCTATGGTAACTAGATAAAAGTTATCTACAAAGGATGAGACACCTACTATTGAGCAGAAGAAGTATAGATCTATGATCAGAGGATTGCAATATTTGACTCACACAAGGTCAGATATAGCAAATGCAGTTGGAATTGTTGCAAGATTCTAAGCTGATCCTAGAGAAACACATTATGAAGTAGTCAAAAGGATATTTAGATTTCTAAAGGGAATATTAGAGTTTAGATTATGGTATGATAGTTCTAATGATTTTACTCTAAGTGCTTATATTGATGCAGATTGGGCAGGTAGTATGAATGATAGAAAAAGCACCAGTGGTGGAGCCTTCTTTCTTGGAGGAAGATTGGTTTCTTGGTTAAGCAAGAAGTAGGATTGAACATCACAAAGTACAAAAAAAGTAGAGTATGATGCAACAACAAATAATTGCAATCAAGTCATTTGGATGAAGCAAATGCTAAAGGATATAAGGATAGAAATCAATGAACCTATTGTCATACATTGTGACAACACGAGCATGGTAAATATGTATAAGAATCTAGTGTTGCATTCTAAAACCAACCACATTTCTATTAAATATCATATGTTGAGAGATAAAGTTGTAGAAAAAAGGAAATTAGATTGGATTATGTGAGCACTAAAGAGAATATTGTAGATATATTCACTAAGCCTCTTCCCAAAGAGACTTTTGAGTATTTGTGAGGTATGCTTGGGGTTATGCTCCTTCCTACATTAGAGTAGAAGATGTAAGAGTGCATTAGTCTAGTGTAATAGAGAACCATTATTGTCTGGATTGAATGCTAATTCTTCTTGTATAAGGGAGTATCTGTGATGGACAGAGTCATCTAGGACTCTTGTTGGATATTGTTTTGAATAGTTTCTTTTGACACTAGAGCTAAGTAAGTATAAGATATTGTAGAGTTTGATGTAGAGATGTTGGCTACTAAAACCTTTGACATTGATGTCAATGGGTGAGAATATTTTAGGAAAAAATTATGCTAAGGAAGATGTTCAGCATGAGTTTCATATGTTTGGCATAAGCATAGCATATAATGACATTGGAAGAAAGCACATTGAGGTATAACAATAGTGTACACTGATTGATGAAGATGATTTGAAAACATGAACATTCTTTTGTTGGTATTCTTGGAACTAGATGTTTTTCATCTATGTTTCCATCAATGCCAAAGGGGGAGATTGTTAGAAGATTGGTTGGAAGCATGAATGCTAATGATATTCCTATGGGGGAGTACTATAGCTATGTTACTATGATAATATGTTACATTCATGCCTGAGTTTGTCATTGATGTCAACAAAGCAATTTTTTGTGGTATTTCATAGAAGAATAGCAGAAAGATCAAGTTGGTATGGATGACTAGTTTAGTATTCTAAATAATAGAGGTTATGGGAGATACTTTTGAGTATCTTCTATATGTATTTAATGTCAAAAGATGAAAAGATAAGTCTGGAAGAAGCTATGTAAGTTTTGGTGATGTTTATTCTGAGATAGAGTTTACAGAGGCATATTCTAGTAAAATTGTTATATCTCTTAGCAGATTTGATATTTAGAGAATCAAAGTTGAGGACACAAAGAAGACATGGGTGATGGTGTGGCTAAGTTTTTTCATCATAATATTGCATGTATAGAAAGTTATTCAAGTTGCAAGGCAAAAGATTATTGTTATTGCTAAGTGTAATGTGTTCTTAATGTGGTCCTATAATAATTAATTAAGAAGGTCTAACAATTGACTCAAGGAATTTTTTTGAGGATTTGGTATAAAGGAAGGAAATTTTACTTTATCAAATATGACATGAAGTATATTGATGCAAAGAGATTGTAATCAGAGAGAGAGCAGAATGCAAAGTTGAGCAGAGCAGTGCGAAAGTGAAGGAAACTTCATTACCGAGGTTTTGTTGAGTGATCTTGTTGACAATATGACCAATCAATCTGATAAGGTATGTTATATGGTTGTCATTTATGGAAAAATATTTGTTTTGTAGATTAGCCATGATTGTTCATGAAGGAAAATTATCTAAGTATTAGACAGTGTTACAACAACATGACAGATTTGTTGAAAGCAAAATATTCTCTTGGAATATTCTCTTGCACAGTTAACCAAAGATGCATGGCATCATACTGATGATGCATACCAATGCACATGTCTTTACAATCAACCAAGTTCAAGTTATGAAGGAGACACTAATGCAATGATAATACAGTGCAGAATAGAGCATGTCAGCAAAATATGTTAAATGACTTGAATAATTGTTTTAATTATTATTTCTTAATGAGCCAACTCTAAGAATGATATGTGAGCTTGCTAAGGAAGAATTTACCACTATGTTTGGTATAAGTAAAGGACTTCATTTGCAAAGTTAGAAGGTATTTGATATTGCAAAATACATGTGTAACCAACAATTGTGAAGTGATGCAAATATTATGAAATACAAGTGACAATTGAATGTGATGTTATGATTTATGCTATGAAGTAAGGTCATGTGAGATATGATACCTATTGATATGTGTGCAATCACTCTTTGCATGAAGAATTGATGTTAGAAAATTTGCAAAGTATAAGTATTTCAGTATTGTATTTATACTTAATTCTTGAAGAACTTATTGTATAGTTGCATGTTAGGGCAGTGGGCTATTCTTACACACATTTATATATGATCTACCAACTCCTAATAGGGTTGAGGCTCCTAACAAGTCATAGTCTCCTAATAGGGACTCAAGACACTATACATACTTTATAGACTCCTAACAAGGTCAATATCCTTAACCAGATCCTTTATATAGTGAATCATCTTGTGGGTTCCATCCCCACTGGAGTTTTCCCTTGGCCAAGGTTTCCCTAGTTAACAAAATATTGTGTTATGAGTTCTCCTCTTGTATGGTTGTTTATTTTGTTATGCACTATTGGTTCTCTCTTTTATGCATGTGTAAAACTAATTAATAAAATTCAATTGTTGGCAAATAGATTGAAAATACTAATTCACCCCTCCTAGTATTATCTATTTCTAAAAATTAGTATCAGAGCCAACTTATTCAAAAGAGGCTTAATAGCTTGAATAAGATCCGTATGGATATGGAACACTTGAAGAAGAATCTTGAAGAAGCCCTTGAATAGATTGATCTACTTATAGATGAAAGAGATGGCCTTAAAGATAGATATAGAGATGCAAAAGCTTACATTGGTCAACTAAAAGACAAGATAGATGATCTCATGAACCAAAAAGGACCTTGTGAGCAAACCAGTGATGATGATATTGAAGATCTAAACTAAGAGAATGAGATCCTAAAACATGAGTTAAAAATAGTTGAACTTAAGACAAGTCTTAAGAAAAATAGAGGAAATAATAATTCTAAAATAAAAGCTAAAAATGTAGATCCAATATCCCAGTTAAGCAAGGTAACATCTAGAACATGCAGTATTAGAAAAATACAACATTATTGTGAAAGATGAGTTGGTGTAAACCAAACAACAACTTGAGAAATTATATACTAGCAATGAAAATATTGAACAGCAAATATCTATAGAAAGACCTAGTTATGACAAAAATGGAATTGGATTCTTTCTTGGACAATCCGCTAAGAAATCTATTGAGAGAAAAGAACCTGATACTCCTAAAGTCAAGAAGGACCTAAGAAAAATTAATGATACATATAAAGATAAAGAGAATGTTACTCACTCTGAGAAAGGTAAAGAATCTAATCAAGATGAGGTAAATAAAGAAAGGAATCTCATGCCTAGTGTGATGAACTTGAACACACTGAAGACAATTGCAAAGGTAAGTCTTTCAAACCTATTTCAAATTTTTATTTTCATAATTGTCATGGATATGGACATTATGCAATAGATTGTAAGAAACCTAAAATTGATAGTAATAATACAAATAGTAGAATGTTTAGGAACATTAACCATGTATGAAACAAAAGAAGATCTCACAAAAATGAAACTAGAGAAAGAATACAAATTGTTTGTTACAGATGCAACAATCTTGGACATATTGCAAGGAATTGTAGAGCACCTAACAACCATCAGAATGAACAAAGAAGGAATGTACCTATATGGAAATTATGTAATAACTTTGGACACACAAAAAAGTTTTGCAAAATGGATAGAAGAAACCTATATAGGAATCAAAATTATGGAAGGAACAATAGAAGGAATAATGATAGTCTGAAGGAAGAAATGACAAAAGAGTTAAAGGAATCATTTGTAAAGGCAAAGGAACCAAAAAATTCTCACAGTATTTAGGAAGAAGTTCATCCTAATGTACTTGACAAGACAATAAATTCACTTATTGTCTATGACTCATCCTACCAGAATTAAGCATTCTCAGTGGAACTGAGCATCAATTATTAATAATTGATGTTAGAGAGAATATCATAGGTTGTGCAATTGACAGTATGTACTAGACATTGAGAAAAGTCTATGGCTAAGTGTGCATTACTTTATATTATTAGGATAATGATATATAAGAAGAATAAACTCTTTGTTATATAGAGACAATATACTAAGCTAGTGGTAGATATGCATTTAATGTCAAGTATAGATTGTGAAAGACTTAAAGGATGTGAATTGATTTGTATACATCATTTGTTTGTGTGAAATTTGAGTGTGAGATCAAAGAAATATTTTAAGTGTTAAAGAGATCTACAGATGCACAAAGTCACTAGAAACCCTAATACATGAAGTTAAGGTATTTTCTAAAAAATTTGAGCATACTCTTTCAAAAATGGTAAGACAAGAAGTTTTTATTGTGAGTAATAGACCTAGATACAATTTCAAGGAACACCCATTTGTTTCTTTTCTTGATGACCCTATTGGAGAATTTTTGTTAATTTTAGAAAATGGTCTTCATGTCAAGGATATAAGAGGTTATGTTCATTGCAAAATTGAAAGCATAGGTGATATAGAGATTCATAAGGAATTGGAGAAAATGTGTAGAAACAATTTCTCACTAAAACCAGAATATGGATATCTAAAACAACCTAACCTAGTTAAGCATATATTCTACTCAAACTTTGACAATCATGAATGGACAAGGATAATTCTAAGTAGAGTACATGATGATCTTCTATGGCTAGGAGATTCCATCATATGTACAGATAATGACCTAATTCACAAGGTCATAGGTTTAAACAATGGAGGATGTGATCCAATAAACATTAAGAAAGTGTGCAAGATAGTTGAGACAAATCTCAACACATATTTTGATGGTAGAAACATAAAGGTCAATAACATTTAGGATGATGGAATAAGACTAATTTTAAAAATTTTGGGATACAAATTCAATCATGGATCAAGGATAGATTCAATTCCTACAGGATTCCTTCATGCATCTTACCTAGTAGTAAAAGGTGAAGATGTTAATCTATGTGACATTATCCAAATATAGTTGTTGGATAATATATCAAGAATCAAAAAGTCTAGGAGTGAATCCTTTAGTTTTGAATCCCTACTAACTCATATATTATTCTATGCAACTAAGAAGTTTCTTTGTATCATGAATTGGGATGGAAGTGAGTGCACAATGTAAACAATAACTCATGCATACAGAGCCAAACTTGAAACAGTCAGAGATAGTGATATTGATAGATTAATGAAATCCTTCCAAGCATAAATGAAACAAAGGTATATAATACCTCCTTCACTAGTGGAAAAATACAAGGATGAACTAAGGATCATGGTAGAAACTAATTTCACTTGTATGGAGGCAGTAGTTCCTTGAGTTAAATTCATTGAACCTATGGGTTCTGAAATGAGTGAGGAGCTAATTAAAGGGTATGTGCAGATAATCCTTCACTAATAAATTAATTCTAAATTTCCTATATGGGGGACATATATTGAAAAGATGAATGAAGTTAAAACAAATCAAATAATCAAGGACTCTAAGAAGAAGGTGGAAAAGGTGATTGATTCTATTCTAAAGGAATTAGGAATGACAAGGAAGGAATTTGATGAACTAAAAGGGATAGCCATGGAAATGAAGGCTAGTGGCCAATCTGAGTTATTGACCCCTACACCCATTGTAGTGCCCAAATCTGCTAAAGAGGTCATAGTTACCCAAACAAGTGTGCAAGCACCCACTATGCCATATGTAGTAGTTGCACAACAAAAACTTCCAAAGAATCTAGTGAAGACTAAGGAAGTGTCAACACCTAGGAAGTCTACAAGACTGGAAAAGACCACCCCTCCTAAGAAAACAATCAAGTAGACTACAAGTCATCCAAGCAAGAAGAGAAGAACCTTGCAGATTAGTTCTTCTGAATTTGAAGAAGAAACTGGTGATAGACCATTAGAGCTAGCTGATCAGGAAGCAAAGACCTCAGTTGGATGAAAGGTATGGAAACCCAAGGTAGATAATATCAACATGAAAATAATTAATGACAATAATTTTGTACAATTAAATAAGTACTTTGATTTGTACAATAATATAGATAGGAGACAGATATAGAATGTTGTAGTTAGGAATCTGATTCTTAAAGATAAAAGGTTTGATAGTATAAGAGGTTAGATACCAAAAGATCTGTATAATAGATTGTTAAATAGAAAAAGTAGAGTGATAGAGGAAGATAAGAAAATAAGAATTAATATGGTCAAAAAGCTATACATTGTAAATAATGAAAAAGAAATAATAGAAATTTTGAAAGATGTAGCACCACTATTAAGGAACAAAAAGAGATCCATTCTCCTCATGGGAGGAAATTATGAAGAAGTAAATGTCAAAACTAAAAAGGTAATAGTCACATACATGACTACTGTGCCAAAGAAAAGTGTGCAACCAAAAATGAAAAGCCCTATGTCAAAAAAGAGTGCCTAGACAGAGAAGGCAAGCTCTATGCCTAATGAGTCTAAGGAGTGTGCATAGACAGAGGAAGCAAGTCCTACAATAGTCACTTCACCTCATAGTTTTGAGCAACCAATTTCTAGTGATTGACCACATATCACCATTGGTAGTGAATCTATGCAAGTGGATAACTCCAATGTGATAGTTGATAAAACTAAGGATCCATTTAAAGATTTTGGTTCCAACATTATTGGCAATATTGCGGATTATAGTAGCTCATCTGATGAATAAAAAGATCAAGAGACAAAGAAAGTAGATGCACCATCTACAAAGAAAGCTAAATCTAGCACTGAAGCAACTACTTCAAGTGTGCCCTTAGTAGTAACAATAGTCACACCCTCTACAACACCTACTCAAGAAGTAGTGGTCTCATCAGCAACAATTCAATTAGATAAAGCACAAAATCTCATATCTTCTCTAATTAAATTTATTTAGAAGAAGAAACCAGTCAAGTCTATTGAAAAAACTTTGACTTCAGTTCTAGATAGAATGGAAAAGACAGTAAGCCCTGTTGATACACCTACTAATATTCAACAGCATGTAGCAATTTTGTGTAAAGCTTTTGATAATGAGTTCTTAACACTCTCTAATGTGGCTACAATTCAAGTGCAAATGGAGCATGATGGTAAATTATTTAATACCATGTGTACTAATATAAGGAATGATATAGAAACCTTGAATATATGTATTAAGGGATTAAGACAGAGTATAGAAGAAGGGAAATATGCTTATGCTAAGTGCAACTTGGCATACATCCATCTTCAAATTTTTGATGATCAAATCAAAGGAAAGGTAACTAAGCTTTAGATGCTCACTAACAACTTTTTTAAATAGAACCAAAAGTTAGATACCATTGAACATACAATGAAAGTACTTCATAACAACATCATGGATTTACAAGCTGAGAAAGAGAAAGTTCTAAATATATTCACTCTTTTGAGAGATCACTTATCACCATAGGTAACACTACTAGAAAATTAGTTGGAGGAATGCTTGGTAGTAAAGACCTCATATGATGAATTTGTGGCTATAGATTTGAATGCAATAGAGTTAGCCACATATGCCTTATGTCTACTAATCAGTTTATCTAATGCACTAAAAGATAGTTCGAAGAAACACTTTGCACAATTGAGAAATGATTTCAGTGATTATTTCTCCCAATTTTGATGTAGCTACTAGTTTTTGAAATTTCTTTCTCTTTTCCTTTTATTGGCACCTTTGTCACTGATGTCAAAGGGCGAGAAATATGGAAAATTGTAATTATAAGGGGGAGAAATAAGGAAAAGTGTAATTGATAGTTATATATTGAAGTATAGTAGTAAGAAAACTTTGTAATCATAGTTATAAGGGATGTAATTCTCTCAAAACATGAATAGAATGTTTTTTTTCTCTGTGTTATGGTTATTTATTTTGATTGGTATGACAACATGTTTGGGACTTAGCCAATTTTCCCAATATGTTGCCATCAATGCCAAAGGGGGAGATTGTTTGCAATCTAACCAATCAATCAAATGAGGTAGGTTATATGGTAGTCATTTATAGCAACATATTTGTTTTGCAGATTAGCCATGATTATTCATGAAAGAAATTGTCTAAGTATTAGACAATGTTATAGTAGCATGATAGATTTGTTGATAGCAAAAAATTCTCTTGCGTAGTTAACCATAGATGCATGATGTCATACTAATGATGCATACCAATGTACATGTCTGTACAATCAACCGAGTTCAATTGAATAATTATTTTAATTATTATTTCTTGATGAGCTAACTCTAAGAATGATATGTGAGCCAATTAAGGAAGAATTTACCAATATGTTTGGTATAAGTAAAGAACTTCATTTTCAAAGTTAGAAGGTATGTGATATTATGAAATACATGTGTAACTAGGAATTGTGAGGTAATGTGAATATTGTGAAATACAAGTGACAAGTGAATGCGATGTTATGACTTATGATATGAAGCAAGGTCATGCGAGATATGATGCAGACTGATATGTGCACAGTCACTCTCTACATGAAGAATTGACAATCAAAAGATTTGCAAAGTATAGCAAGTATCTTAGTGTTGTATGTATACTTACTTCTTGAAGAACTTATTGTATAGTTGCATGTTAGGGTAGTGGGCTCTTCTTGCACACATTTGTATATGATCTACCAACTCCTAATAGGATTGAAGAAACTCCTAATAGGTTTGAGGCTTATAACAAGGCAGTCTCTTAACAAGGACTCGAGACACTGTACATACTTTATAGACTCCTAATAGGATCAATATCCTTAACTAGATCCTTTATATAGTGAATCATCTTGTGGGTTCAATCCCCACCAAGGTTTTCCCTTGGCCAAGCTTTCACTAGTTACAAAAATATGGTGTTATGAGTTATCCTCTTGTATGATTTTTTATTTTGTTATATGTTATTGGTTCTCTCTTTTATGCATGTGGAAAAGTAATTAATAAAATTTAGTTGTGGTAAAATAGATTGAAAATACTAATTCATCCCCCCAGTTTATCTATTTCTAATAGATCTGAGGTTTGATATTTGTATTTGAGGTTTGTGACCTAGTCTACAAGGTCTAAAGTGATTGGTTTAGTTGATAGAACAAAGGAAAAAGGAAGATAATAGTAAATTACTTGTTTGAGTAGTGAGCTCTACTTGTAGTTGAAATTACATGTTTGGGCAGTGGGCTCATCTTGCATACATTTTACTACAACTCCTAACATTGTTGGAATCTCCTAATAGGGATTCAAAGTCTCCTAATAGGGATTCTATGTACTAAATGTTATAATAGACTCCTAATAGGTTCCATCCTCTAACAAGGAATATTTATATTTGTACATCATCTTGTGGGCATCATTCCCACCGGGGTTTTCCCTCTGATCAAGGGTTTCCCTAGTAAACATATCTAGTGTAATTGTTTATGTGAATTTTATCATGGTTTTTGTTTACTTTGATTGAATGGTTAAGTTTTCTCAAAGATGATAAATATTTTAATTATCAAATAACTGATTCAAGTTAGTTATCTTGGTGGACTATTATTTCTAATAGTGGCACCTACATTTGTTAGCCCAAAAGGAATTTTACTATAAGAATAAGTGCCCTATTTGGTGGTGAATTCAGTTTTGTATCTATTGGCCTCCTTAATAAGCACTTGATTATAGCTGGAGAATCCATCTAGAAATGAGAGCCTCTCTAAACCACTTATCTTGGACAATATTTGTTCCATTGAAGGGAGAAGATGATGATCTTAAAGGGAAGCTTGGTTAAGATCCCTAAAATCCATGTATAATCTAATTTCTCCATTCTTCTTCCTAATAGGGACAAGGTTTGCTGCCCATGATGAATGATTGATAGGGAAAATTATATTAGCCTAAATCAACTTGGATAACTCTTTCCTCATTAATGGTTCAATCTTAGGATTCGTTGGTCTCATTTTTTCCTTACAAGTTTGACATTATCACTTAAGTCTATAGTATGCTGAAACAAACTTGGGTCAAAATCCTTCAAATCATCATATTTCTAGGAAAATACATCATGAAATTCATGACATAGATGAATAAAACTTTCTTGCTCAATTTCAAAACATACCTTTCCCATGTTTAAGGTTTTTCCATTAGTAACCACAGCAGGTGTATAATCATCTTTGTCAATAGCTAGGTTCATGCTTATGTTTCTTTCTTGGTCATCAGGGTTGAAGACACTCTCTAAAGTAATGAAACCCTTAGGTAATTTATTAGAAATGATATTGATGATCTAATCCCCATACTAGCCATGCAACCTTGACCAATTTCTTTCTAAGAACTCTGCCTCATTTTGTATGAAACTTACAATTTGTGCATCAGATTCAAATGCTTGCCAATTGGTGTTGTTGTCAAGAATAGAAGGCCTAACTACCACTTTAATTTGCCACTTCTTTTTAGCTTCAAGGTTCTTTGGGATATCATAAGATGCACCTATTACTACAAGTCTATCAGCATGTCTATTCTCTTTTCCAGGGATGTAATTAATATTAAATGCATTGAAACCTTCAAGAAAATCCCATACTCTATGTTTATAAGACTTGAGAAAACTATTCTTAGTGATATCTAATTTCTTACCTAATTAACCACAAACTCACTATCTCCATAAACACTTAAGGCTTGAATTCCTCTTTTTTGAGCAAGTAGAAGACCCCGAATCAAGGATTCATACTCGGCCACATTATTGTTACAACTAAATTGGAGCCTAAAGGAGAAGTAGTACCTTACTTGTGTAGGAGAAATCAACATCACACCTACCCCTGATCCATTCTTATTCCTTGATCCATCAAAATACATACTCCATATCCCACTCATATCTTTTTTGGTTTTCACAAGGATAGGGACAAGAGCATCATTTTCTGACATATAGTATCTAACAAGACCTATCTCAATGGTTTTTGATATGGGATCAAATTGATATGCATTAGCCCATTCATATAATATAAAATTAGGTATCACTATTGGAGAAGTAGCAAGCTCAATTACTATATCATTTTAATCTATCTCTAAGATGGTACATTTAATATTGATGAGATTATGGGTGTAGGGATCAATATGATGGAGGGCTAGAGGCTCTGCTTTGATTGAATTCTTAGTCCCATATCTTATTCTAAAAAACATATATGACCAATTAGAAGATATTTAACCACCTATTTGGGTAGTGAAGTCTCTTGACAGACAAATGGAAAAGTGTGGCTTGACCTCAGCAACTGATATATCTTGAGTTACAATAAAACTAGGGCATGCATGTAGGGCCATTTCAACATTCCTAAGGATCCCTATAGTCTTGATAGTACTACCATCCAACTATAATACATCCCTAACAATGGGCTCATATTTCATTTTTAAAGCCTCAACAACACACCTATGCATCACTGAACTACTATCCCCTAAATCAATCATGCAATTGTGGACTAGTTTATCCCCTCTAATTAGAGAAACATAAAATGGAGGAGATGTAACCTTTTTACTTGTTTCTACCTTCCTTTATGGTTGTACTAAGCTTGTGGCACTTTTCGTGCTAGGCGGTTGATCCTTTGGTTCAATACTTTCCAATTCTTGTTGCAACAGCCTCTTTTGCATGGGTATAGTGGCAACAACATCCCACATGGAAATATTCACATTTTTCTTCTTCATCTACTTTACCATATTGAATGAGGCATTAGGTTCTTTGGTAGAAGCCTTGGTAATTTCATGTGTAGGGGGTTGAGTTGGAAAAACCTTAAGGCCATTCATATCTCCTCTGTTATTATTCTAGCATTGTTATTAAGGGGAATTGGCTTGATCATTCACCATTTTTACATAAGGTAGTGCATTTGATGTTGAAGCTTGATTAGGAGGAGGAGGGGTAGCATCTTCAACAATTCTTATTTTCCTCCTAGTATTGTGAGCAATGGAGTCCTGGTTTACATTATAATTTTCCTCCACCCGATGATTCATGAAGGAGCAATCACCCTATCTTGGAATCTTTAGATTGGGTCTCATTATATGATTGTCCTGATGCAAGCACCTGAGTGATCAAAGCCATATAAGATTCAACATTTTGACACATAAAATAGGCATAAGAGTATTTGCAGGAGGAGCAAAAATCTAGATCTTGAACCATATTATTTTGAGGGACTATGGCCCTACTTTGATTTTCACTTGAAGTAGAGGCATGACCATTTTGTCTACCCTAATCAAGAGAAGTAATCCCATACTTATGACTTGAAAGCCTACTATTTTCAAAGTTTGATATTGTAGTTGAGGAGCCTTATTGCCTTGAGCTTGTTGTCTCTCCAAAGTCACCACTTTGTTGCTCACCTTCTACATCACAGAAAAGCTATCTTCCAACTTCTTCTCTTGGCCTTACAATGTTTTATCTATGTTCAACATCATAGAATGCATCATCTCCTTGATTTCATCCATTCCATTTGAAGATGTGGAAACTAGATGGGCTAGAGCAAGGGGTTGTAACATGGAAGTTGTGGGAATAAGGACCATTGTTGGTTGGTGATTTGGGATATTAGGGAAGAAAGGCATAGGAGGCCTTGAAGCTAACATTTTTCCTTGTATTAGTATGTTTTCTACCTTTATTGCTATTTCATAAGCATCAGGTAAGGTATCCTATCCCTTGGATGGTAGTGGCAATATCACTGTTAAAGGCTCTAAGGTAATGTAAGAAGACATTAGTAGAGGTAGGCTTCAATGAAGTAGGTATTCTATCCCATGTCTTCTAAAATCTATAGTTGAGATCAGTCATACATTCACGGGGGGCTCTTTTTATGGTGGTTAATTGTTCTAAAAGTGACAAGTAGTCACTTTTGTCCTCAAAATTTTTGCATATTCCTACTCCTAACCCATCCCAATCCATTATAGAACCATGTGATAGACCCATGTACCATTGTAGGGATTTCCCTTTTAAAGATGAAGCTAAGAGTCTGACAGTCACATCGTCTTCTGTAATACCATGGATATTGCATACAATTGCAACCTCTTGAATGTGTTCTAAGAGAGAAATATAAGTTTCACTAGTAAAATTAGGTATACTTATAAGTGTAGATACTAGCATGTCATGTCTCTGGGCTAACAAAAGGGGACTTCCACCATTAAAGATGGCAAAATCATGAGCTCTAGGTTGTGCCATCTAAGCAAGTGATCTATTGATATGAGTTGATGGCAACCTAGGTTGAGATCTAACAATAGGAATGGAGATTGATCTTGCAAGGGTATATATTTCTTCTATACTCCTAACTGGTGATAGAGACAATCTATTCTTCCTTCTTCTAGGATTTAAAAATGAAAACTCTTGATATTAGAAATTACCTCTAGAAAATGTCCTTGTTTCAGCTTTGGGCATGAATCTCAACACCTTTGGTCTAGAACTAGATATGAAGGGTGTAGATTTGTCAAGTGCTTTGTAGAAATGAGCCTCTTAAAGGCCTAGAATACTAAGAGCAACACTATCTTCTTAGCATCAACTTTAAATTATTCTCTTTTAACACCATTAGGCTTTGAAATCTTTTGAATAAGTCCTACAGGGCATGCCAAAAACTATTGTCACAAAATTTTGCACCCTTGTCCAAATTTTTTACCTAAGGATAACCTTGTAAAACATGGAAACAACCTCCAAGTTGTGGGACTTGAACTGTAAGGTTGAGACTCTAGAGAAGGTTGGTTTGATTTACTATTAGGGTGCACCTAACTACACCTGGAGAGGAAAAGGGAGAACGAATGCATATAAAGAAAATTTATCTATTCTAATGTAAGGAGGTGATGCACCAAAATAGAGTGTTTGATCTTATCTCCATGATAAATGCACAGTAAACCAGTTATAACTTCAAAGAAATAGATTCAAACTTTTCTTAATTCCATAACCACATGTAGATTAGATAGCAAAAGAATGCTAGAGGAAGAGACTTCACTTAATATCATTCAAATTCCAAAAGTAGATACAATCATGCAAATGCAAAATATAGATAAGAACATTAACCAGAGGCAAAGAAATCATGCATAGTGTGTTAATGGCTAAAAGAGACTCAGCAGAGGATTCCAATGGCTCAAAGGCATGAGAAATTACAATAGTATACATAGACACAATAATAGAGAATCAAAGAAAGATCAACCTCTTTAAAGATTACTAAATTTTTCCTTTGTAGCTTAGGCATAACTGAAGTTATTCCACAACCATTTCCATTAAGTGCTCAGAGAACAATCAAGATGATCAAATAATAGATCCAATTTGGTATGTTTGTAGAGGCATGAAGATCATGGAAACCATGTCTAGAGAAAACCCTGATGTGATGAAAATAAAGCTAATCAATGCTATAACCCTTAAAATAGATAATTAGGTGATGGAATGGATGCCCCTACATCATTTTTAGTGAAGCAATAACTCTAGAGTGGTTGGGATTGATTAGAAGATTGGATCACATGATAAATCCTGTCTTTCCTTGTTCTTGGTTAATGAATTAATTGAGTAGGTCAAACCAGTCACACAATTAGAATAAGCCATGTGGGTCAAATATGTTATTTCTTCTCACCATCTCATAGAGTCTTCACATTTTTGACTGCTTTAACCAACTAATCATGCCACCTTTTAATCTTAACTAGAATGACTTACAATATCGTCAACCTTAACTACGATATTAACTTAATTGTGACTGCCTTTCAAATTGGGCTCGCTGGAACACATGGCAAGACCTTGCTATGTCATATAAAATAACTCCCTTGCATCTCTATATAGTGACATAAAAATAACCATAGATCATCTTCAATCCAAGAGGATTTGATGGAAGATCAAACATGCAATCCACCCTGTAAAATTGTCAGTACTTTGACCAACCAAAAGCTTTCTATATGCCAACCTTTCTGATAAGTCTTCTCTTTTGTAGCCCACCAAGGAAAAAAGGACTCACAATTCACATGACATGATTCCACTTTGTCACATGAAATAACTACCTTGAAACTTCACAAAGAAACAAAGTGACAACTGTGGATGATCCTTGATATGATGGTGAGTGAAATCCACTAAAGGAATTGGCCCATGCCTTGCATAGTCATCACCTCAGCCAATGAGAAACCAACTAACTACCAACATAATTTGATAACTACCTAGCTTCTCTATGAGGAAAGGGTCCATTGAAATCCATGTATCAAACCATCACTATATCACATAAAATAACACCCTTGCATCTTTGCATAGTGACATAAGGATTACCTTAGATCATGAAAAGATCTAACAATGGGGAAGTTACAGGCTTGCAAAAATATTAAAATGTGCAGTCACTTAGAAATTAAAATGTAACTTAAGGTTTTAATATAAAGTATTTTGTGCCCCATTTTATTTGAATTTTCAAACATATGAACACTACTATGTTTGAATTCAAATATGGAAATTTTGGAGGGAAGGAAAAAATGACCAACAGTTGCCACAACTAACTCAATAGAATATTTCTCTGAGCTTGATGGTATTAATGCTTTGCTTGAAGAATGAGGAAATGAGGCCATTACTATTGTTGCAATCTTCTCTGGGTTAGTTTCCTCAATACTCTAAATCTTAGGGAGATTCTCCTCCGTAGCTTCCTATTCTTACTTCTCATCATCCAAATCTACATTATTTGTTTCTATATCTTCTTCATCATTATTTTTATTGTCTTCCTTGTCATCTTCATCATCTATGTCACTAACATGAACAACAAAATCACGGTGTTGATGAAGTTTGTAGATATTCTTCCATGTTGTTGCAACTAATTTTGCTATGAATTATATGTCTTTGAGAAGAATCATGCATGTGTTCACTTTGAGAGTGAACTTCTATTCATTCTTCTTCATAAATTATTTCACCTCTTTGTCACTAAGACTCAGCATGGGCTGCCATAGAGTCTATTCAAATATATCTTTTACATTTTTCTTATCATTTTCCCATCTTATCTTGATTGATTGCATAAGGTCATTGGGAATTTTCTATATGAGTTCATTATGAGAGTATTTCCATTTTCCTAGTTTATTCATAACAACATCCTCAAATTTCCTTTTCTCATCTGCATTCCTTGATTCATATTTCAAAAATATAAATTTCTTCAACTTTTCTTGAAGTGTAGGAGGAGACCTTTTGAAAATAATTTCCTTAGTATCTTCTTCACCTAACTTCAACTTCCTTATGTTCTTATCTAACCTTCTTGTAAACATAGTTGGAGATGATCTAGTAGGTTTGGTTATGATAACCTACCTTTCTTTCCTTTTTGGATCTTCTTCCTCATACTTTGTTTCTTCTGCTTCATCTTCTTCCATATTGTCTCCTTTTCCTTCTATCAATAGGAGAGTATAACTTGCTTGCCTTAGTTTTATTATCCTCTTCTTTCCTTTACTGACTACTTGAGGAAGCTTAATTTCAAGTTCTATTCTTTCTTTGGCTTCATCAAAACAACCAAAATATGTGTCCTTTGGATCCACAGGTTCATTCAATAGTGCCTCAATGATATCCTTGGTGTCATCAATGTTAACCTCGTATCTTAGAGGATTAACCCACACCACTCTAGATTTGACTGTTTGAATGTACACTTTCTCATAGTCTACCATGAAGAAAAAATCATCCTTGTAATCTTCTACGAGTTTCTTTGGAATTCAATATCTTCTATTCATCTTTTCCTTGAATGAATTAAAGTAATTGTCCATGATACTAACAAAGTTCTCCCCCATCTGTGCTATATATTCATTAATTTGATATAGTATGAGTACATATTTTCTCCATATGACTGTACCTTTTGAAGGAAAAAAAAATTGCACAAAGAAAAATAAACAAGTTAGGAGTGAACCAAACTTACATGGGTTATTCTTTGAAGTTCTGATGCTCTTCATGTTCCTGTTAAATTGATTTAGAATTAGCTTGGCAAGGTCGAAGGACATGTTGTTCTTCACCACCTTGAGAGCCAAATCAACTGCCTCACATGGCACACTATTAAGACAACTGGAGCTATAGATCTTATGAGCTATCACATGAATTTTGAATTTCAGCTCCATGTTAGTCACACTACTAATCTTCATACCTCTTCCATCCCACCATGCAAGAGTTTTACTTTGCAGTTCTACCTAACTTAGGGTTTTGGTAGACTTTTCTTTGTTCAACATTGGGAGCCATGTGATTTGATGAATTTTTTTCTTTATTATTTGAATATTCTACTCCAACCATAGCTTCCAATTGTGTATATGGATAAGGATAAGCCTTATCCATTTTATTTGAAAGTCTTGGGGCATATGCCAAATGTGTGTTAAATCCTTGATCTCCAAATGTTGATACTTATGTTTCAATGCACCATTCACACATAACTTTTTCAAAGTCTTGTCCATCTCTAGGGATCCAATATCTTGTATCGAACAACAAAAATGTGAATGAATATCATTAACAAGTAATAACTTTAGTGGAATCTGTGACTAGGCTCTAGTTGGGTCAAGTGCTTCTGTAATTGCTAGACTCAACTTGAAGTCTAGTGCCTCCCAATCGACTACTCAAGCCAACATCTCATATCCTTTCTTGTTCTTGATTTTGGAAGATGCCATGCTCGATAGGGTTTATGAAAATACTAAAATATTCAACAAAAAACACACAGATCACTTGGAAGCACAAAAATTACTCTTTGCAAATAGCTCTTCAAAAATTTATGGTGATAAATGAATTTGATTTCCTTCTTTTTAACAAATTTTCACTTTTCAATCACCTTAAATTCTTGGTAAAATTTCTCATTCAGTGATAGACTATCTTACACTTAGTTCAACATTAATTCTTAGTAGAGCTATTCATAACTTAGTGTCCACACAATGTTTTAGTGTATACTGACATTTCTTAGCAAGGTCTTGCAACCCAACCTAGCTCAATAAGGTCTAGATTTTCCTTAGTCACTAGGTGATCCCTTTGCATCTTGAATGCTGATATGGATCTTTCCTTCTAGCTAGCTAAAACTGATGTAAGATGTCTCCTTTAGAGTCCCAATTATAGTCATTCTTATGAGAGATCAAGTTGAAATGCTTGAGTCATCCAATTCTTGAGTGACATGTGCTTCATGCCTCAGACTTGCATTCTTAAAAGATTTTAAAATCCATTGTTATCTCATCTACTTTATGATATTATCAGCTTTGGATTTCTTTTCATCTTCTATCCTTCTAGTGTTCATATAGTTCTTGGCAAGATGTCCAAGTTCTATACAAATAAAACATCTTCTAGTGTTGTCTCTTGTCCTTATGTGATGTTTCACACAATTTTTTCCAATGTGCCCAAATTCTCTACAGTAGTGACATCTACACCATGTGTTGTAGTCCCAACCAAATATAGCTTTCACAATTTATTCTACTTGGTTCAATATCTTAGTTTTGCATTCAAAAGATTTATGTCCTTGTTTATTGCACTTGTGACATTTACCTTCAAACTTAGGTTTCTCATTGTATTCATTTGCTCTATGACCATGTTTATTGCTATTGTAGCACTTTCCATTGAATTTTGTTTTACCATTACTCCAAAATTTGTTTGATGTATGACCTAACTTACCACAATGATTTCTAGTAGGCTTTTGATTCTTTTGAGCTCCTTGCTTGGATGATTCACCTTCTTCTGTATATCCTATTCCTACTTTTCCTTTTCGTTTGTATTGACTTTGCTCATTCAATTGATTCATGTCTACTTGAAATTTCATCATCCTCTCACTATTTTTCTTTTTAGGCCTTAGATCATTTTGCAATCTTTTATTCTCTAATCTTAGATTCATGAATTCTTCATTTTCATTAGTAATTTGATTAATGAAGTCTTCTTGTTGAAGTGATAGATGCTAAGTTTCATTGTTCTTTCCTTATATCTCTTCTTTGGATTTGTCTTTCTCTTTCATGACTTCACATAATCTTACTAACTAAATTTCTTGTTCTCTTTTTAGTTTTCTAACTTCTTCTTGAATATTGCAATTCTTTTCCAATAGGTCTTTGATTGCCTCATCAACTTCATCTGAATTTCTTTCTGGATAGTGTTGGTGTAAATAAGTATTCACCATTTAAAATTTACTTAAGTTTACTTAGGTAAATGCATTATTTTATTATTTCTTAAGTGAGGCACTTAGGAGTTTGCGTACTTTTATGAGTTGTCATGTTGACAACACAGAAGTAATCAACTCTAATTCAGCACATGGTGTCTACAACACTAGATTTTGCATAATTAACTGAGTTGTCATGTAGATGACATAGTTATTCACACTCTTATTTTAGCACATGGTGTCTACAAAATAATTTTACATGCTACACCTTTGTAGGCTTATCCTCCAATCATCGCACTTATTACTATGCTTAATGGAGGATAATCAACTTCTTGTGGACATGTGCTTGGTTGTAAGACTTATCAGTATGCTGACTCGTAGATATTCTAGAAGCATTCCAAAGGCCTTTATATAGAGGCACTCCTAGTGTACTTAGACATCAATTAAATACTATATTGTTATTCTGATCATACTCTTTTGGTCTATTCTTGTGCTTGTGCTTGAGTTCCTTGATCTTGGGTGAATTTTTCCCTAAGGAAAAATCTTACATGGTATTAGAGCTAAGGGAATTTCTCTTCATATAGCCATTGGAGACTGATCTTGGTTCACCTCTCTAAGGACACCTCGACATAGATCTAGAGTATTGTAGTCATTGGGAGCATCTAAAGACAAAATGAACCTTGCCATTACATCTAAAACATCAATTTAGTGAAAATTGGCTATAAATTTTCCTACCCTAGGCCATAGTTGAATTTGAGGAATTTTTTTTTTTGCAAACTAGCACCTGAAAAGCTCGATTTGCAAGTATAGTATGATCATTTATTATGTCTACAATTTTATTTTTATATCAGATTTATTTTTTCTTGGCATTTTTGTCAGTATTTTTCTAAAATTTTCAAAAAAAATTTTGGAATTTTTTTTGCCCGTAGGGCCTGCAGAGAATTTTTCTATGCAAGAATTGGGTGGTGAAATCTTGAACCCTACAGGTGGAATATTCCATTTTTGGTGGGCATCACCAAATATTCTACAACGATTGGCATACAAATCATGATGACCACCCTACATTCTGGCCAAGTCTACATTCTATGGTGAGCATAATATACTACCTACCGACTTGAGATACTAGTTTATTGTAGGCTATTTGTTTTAAAAAAATGTTTGCATGCAATCCATATGCATGTGGGAATATATAAATCACTCCCACTAGATTTGAAAATTCATCACCCACCATTGACAAGTCTCTAGCAATCACCCATTGGTGTTCACAAAGTCTTTGATAGCATTCAGATGACCTACCAACAAAACTCATTCTCTAGCCACATTCAAAACATATTCTGGCAGACACTGCTTTTTCTTCAGTGAATTTACTCTGGCCCTCTGAGCATCTCTATCTCTGCATCCACCTGCAACATGGTAGTCAAACAAACTACCCCATGGCACTTTGTATTCAACCATGTTGGTGCCATATCTTACCCCGTCAATGCCAAGTGACGTAGTCACAAACTGGTACATGGCCAGTAGACCCCATCTGCCAGTGCCATGTCAGACTACCTACTCAAATTTCCATACCGCCATGCCAAGTGACATGTGTTAGGATATTTCAAACTATTGTACTTATTCATACATTTCCATGTGTCATCTATACTGACCAATCAACAAGCCATACGTTGAAATCATGTACTGCATCACTGAAGCAGCCTTTTTTCGCTGACATCATCTTTTCATGACATTAAATTTGATGGCCTTTTGACAGTCATTTCTAGGAAAAATAGAATTGTTGAGATGACCATTTGACCATCAAATTTAAGCTCAAAGTTTGTTGCCTAGACCCCTCTCCAAATTTAGTTTTGATTTGATAGTCTAACTTTGGTAAGCCATAACTTAGTCATCTAGACTCCAAATCAGGTGTATTTTTTTTTATTATGAGTAGAATTTCTTGAAATTTTTAGTGGTTCTATTCTTTTCTAGTTTTGGTTCACGGATTTGTTAAAAATTGCATTTTTTGGTTATTGTTCTTGTCCAATCTTGTATTTTGCAACTTCAAACACTTTGTATGGGCTCATCTGGACACATTCAAATTATAGGGTTGCTTGGACAAAAATATCACTTTTAGAATTAGGGTCTTTTCTACATTGTATTGCTTTGATTACTTTTCAAAATTGTTGTACGTCTGAGCTATAGTGCTTAGTGACATATTTGAGCCTAAAAAGGCAGTTGTAAATAGCAAAATTAGAAGTCCACTTTGTTCATTTTGACAAGTGGCCTATTGTAAATGCACTACATATAAAGTGCCAAAAGCATAATTTTTTTTTTTGAGAGGGTTTGGGGGGGGGGAGTGTCTCTTGTGTTCTTGTGTCTCTCTTTTGTGCTCTTTTGCATTTTTTGCATCATGGGTTCACCTAAAGCTCCACTTCTAACTTCACACAATTATGCTACATGGAAAGATATTGTATGGAGTAGATTAATGGAAAAAAAGGATTTAAATTTATATGTTGATGGTACAATTACCAAACCCATAGATGCTACAACTCTAGTTGATTGGAAAATTAAAGACAATCAGGCTTTATGAATTATGAGGAGTTGTGTAGATAGAGATCTCTTCTTTCACATTTCCATCTTTAAGGAAGCCAAGCCTACTTGGGACAAACTTGAAGGATTGTATGGTAAGGTGAATGAGGAAAAGGGATACCAAATTGAGGATGACCTACTTCTCTTGGATCCTAAGAATTTTGACACAATTCAAGACTATATCAACAAAGCCAATGAGCTAAGAGCACTACTTAAGGATTGTGGTAATCCCATGAAGTATGATAGGTTGATTCATCACATCTTGAAGAGGCTACCTTTAGAGTATGCATCTTTTGTGTCAAGTTACAATACTCATAGGTTGACAATGGAATGTGCCTTCACTAAGCCTACATTTGATGCATTTGTAGAAATGTTGATGATGGAATAATCCAAGTTGATAGATATGGGTCTTCTTAAGTCATCAAAGACCAAGGCATTGGTGGCTAGCAATGAGAACCAATAAAACCAACAAGGTAAAAGTTCTACCAACAACAAGAAGAAGCAGTGGAAGAAAAAATCACAATATGAGCCACAACAATCTACCTCCTCACAGTAAGGCAATTCTTCTTCCAACAAGAAGGGAAACAATGAAAAGAAGGAAAAACTTTTTTGTGCATATTGCAAGAAACCAAATTATGATGAGCATCATTGCAAGACTAAGAGAATCGATGAGTTGGAAAACTTACTTAGGATGAGCAAAATCAATGTGCCAAATGCTTCCAAGGATTCAACTCCACCCACTTCAAAGGGAAAATGGCAAGCACTTATGGTAGGTTTAAGTTCTTCAGTAGAATGGATTCTTGACTTAGGTGCCTCATATCATATGGGTTCTTCAAAAGGAGACTTTTCTTCATTGAAGAAATCTAAGGTACCACACATCTTTGTAGGAGACGATACAAAAATTGAAGTTGAAGGGAAAGGACAAGTTGAGATGGAAAATGGGGAGTTCAAGGAGGTTGTCTATGTTCCCAAACTTAGCACAAATCTCCTCTCAATCTATCAAATCACTCACTATGGAGATGGCAACAAAATTGAGTTCCTTCCTAATTTAGTAATGGTGCAAAATCTAAAGGATGATTCATTGGTTGTACTGGGTAAAGTCAACCATCACAAAAGGCCTTATTCTTTTTCACACTTTGTGCCTAAGTCTCCTTCACATGACTTGTTGAGTAAATCTAATTCACAAAGCACATTATGGCATGAGCGGTATGGTCATCTTGCCTTCTGCTATCTTCATCAACTTTGCTCCAACAACATGGTCAAAGGTCTACCTACAATCAACTTTTCTAAGGGTTAGTGTTCAACTTGTTCAATGGATATGCATCTAGAGGGGAAGTTTGATAAAAGGAAGTCTTCAAGAGCACCAGTTGTTCTTCAGTTAGTTCAAATGGTTCAAGCAGGTCCTTTTATAGTGGCATCAGTCAGTAAGGGTCACTACATACTCACTTTCATTGATGACTTTTCATGCTATACATGGGTCTACTTTCTTGATCACAAGAATGAATTGTTTGACAAGTTTCTATCCTTCAAGAGTCATGTTGAAAAGAAATCAAGGAAAGCCATCAAGGTTCTTTCCATGGACAATGAAAGTAGATATGTGAACAAAAGACTTAAAGATTTTTGCAAACTTGAGGGTATTGATCTTCAAAATCCACTAGCATTCAGTCTGCACAAGACAGATGTTGCAACACTAAGGATACAAACTCTTAAGTCAATGGCAAGTTGCATGATGGGTAAGTGCTCCAAGTTGTGGTGCTAAAAGGGGGCTATAAGTGGACACCTTTTTCCTAAAATCTGAAAATTTTGAACTTCAACAAGAATTTGAAGATAGTTACACTCAAAATTTTAAGATATGACAAATACAAAAGTCGTAGTCCTTTGAATCTAGTTTCTAAACTACTAATTTTTTTTCAAAATGGTTTAGTTTTAGGTTCCGAAAAAAGGGGGCCACAAAAAGTGGTACTATTTATTCCAAAAAAAACATAACACAATACAAAGTGTGGCCCCCCTTAAATTTTAACTTTTTTTTGAAATTATTTAATCGCTCTAGTCAAAAGTTACTTAACACTATGTAGTTTATCCCAGATTTTTTGGGTAATTTTATAATGTGTATTTTTTTTTAATGAATTTTTTAACTAGACACATCCCAAAAATGTGAAATATCTGTGTGCTCCCCCTAGAAATAATTGAAAACTAATCTAAAATCAAAACTTTTTATTTTCAAAGTGTGTAGAATGGAGTCTAGTTTCTAAAAAACTAAGTTGTTGCAAAATTTGATGAATGAGCTAAAATCTATAGCACAATTAGTACATGGTGGTTTTTGACAAAAAATGAACATACATTCAAAAGAAATTATAGATGAAAGGCTTGAAATAGTTCAAATTAAAAATAAATTATATGGTTAGATAGCTAATACAGAGACCTATAATGCTATGTAAACCTGATCTTATCGATACCCAACCATAATGAATCTTGAAGGGGAGCACACAAGAAAAATCAATCATTTTTGGTATGTTTGCTAGAAAACACATCTCAGACCTATTTATAAACTCCAAACCTTTGGGTTGGATCTCCAAGGCAAAACCAAGCCTTAGGCTTGGGTTTAATGCAAAGCTTTCAATAGCGCATGTGCCCTATAGTGCGCACATGATATTGGAAGCATTGAATTCTCAGCAGCATGTGCACACTATAGGGCACACACACTATTGAGGCCTAAATTGCAAACCAAGACCAAAAGAGAGCTGGGTGGGGAGGGGTAGGGGAATGGCTATGTGTGTGTGAGAGAGAGACAAAGAGATAGAGAGAGTAGGCAGTGGGAGACAGAGTGGGAGAGGAAGAGCGAGAGAGAGGAGGATGGGAGTGCATATATGTGAAAGAGAGGGAGTATGGAATGGGAGAGGGGGAAGACAGAGTAGCTTGAGAGAGATTAGGGGATGGAAGAGAGAGTAGGCGATGGGATAGGGAGAGAGAGTGGGGATAGAAATGTGTGTAAGGGAGAAAGAGAGAGAGGGATGGGAGAGGAGAGAGGGGGGATGGGTGTGTATGTGTGAAAGAGAGAGAGTAGGGAATGAGAGAGGGGATAGAGAGATAGGGAGAGTAGGAAATGGAAGAGGGATGGAGAGAGAGAGAGAGAGAGAGAGAGAGAGAGAGAGAGAGAGAGAGAGATAGTAAGCAGTGGGAGAGGGAGTGGGAGGGAGAGAGAGGTGGAATGGAAGTGTGTAAGAGAGATAGAGTAGGGGATGGGAGAGAGTAGGTATGGAAGAGGGACTGCAAGAGAGAGAGAGAGAGGGAGGGAATGGGAATGTGTATTTATTTATAAGAGAGATAAAGTAGGGGATGGGAGAGAGTGTGAGAGTTTGAGAGAGAGTAGGAGGTTACAGAGAGAGCTTGTACTAGATGGGGGTGAGAGAGAGAGTAGGGGATGGGAGAGAGTGTGAGAGAGAGTAGGGATGGAAGAGAGAGAGTGAGAGTAGGGGATGGGAGAGAGAAAGTAGAGAGGGAGAGAGAGTACTTGAGAGAGAGAGATAGTAGATAGTGCAAGAGGGAGTGGGAGAGGGAGAGAGGGGGGATGAGAGTGTGTGTGACAAATCTAGAGAGTAGGGGATGAGAGAGAAAGAAAGGAGGGTATGGGAGTGTGTGTGTAAGAGAGATAGAGTAGGGGATGGGAGAGAGTGTGAGAGTGTGAGAGAGAGTAGGTGGTGGTAGAGAGAGCTTGTACAGGATGGGAGAGAGAGAGAGAGAGAGAGAGAGTGAAATTAGGGGATGGGAGAGTGTGAGAGAGAGTAGGGGATGGGAGAGAGAGAGTGAGAGTAAGGGATGGGAGAGAGAGAGAGAGAGAGAGAGTAGAGAGGAAGAGAGAGAACTTGAGAGAGAGAGAGAGATAGTAGGCAGTAGGAGAGGGAGTGGGAGAGGGAGAGGGAGAGAAATAGGGGGGATGGGAGTGTGTGTGATAGATGTAGAGAGTAGGGGATGGGAGAGAAGAAGAGTGGGGGGATAGGAGTGTGTGTGTCTATGAAGGAGAGAGTGTAAGGGATTGGAGAGAATGTGTGAGAGTGTGAGAGAGAGTAAGGGATGGGAGAGAGTGTGAGAGTGTGAGAGAGAGTATGGGGTAGCAGAGAGAGAGTACGGTGATGGGGGAGAGAAAGTAGGTGGTGGGAGAGGGAGAAAGAGAGGGGGGATGGGAGTGTGTGTGTGTGTAAGAGAGACATAGTAGGAGATGGGAGAGAGTGTTTGAGTGAGTAGGTGGTGGTAGAGAGAGCTCGTACAGGATGGGAGAGAGAGAGAGTAGAGAGGGAGAGAGAGAACTTGAGAGAGAGAGATAGAAGGCAGTAGGAGAGGGAGTGGGAGAGGGAGAGGGAGAGAGATAGGGGGGATGGGAGAGAAGAGAGTGGGGGGATAAGAGTGTGTGTGTGTGTCTATGAAAGAGAGAGAGAGTAGGGGATGGGAGAGGGTGAGAGAGAGTAGAGGATAGGAGAGAGAGAGTGAGAGTAAGGGATGGGAGAGAGAGAGTAGAGAGTAAGAGAGAGAACTTGAGAGAGAGATAGTAGGCAATAGGAGAGGGAGTAGGAGAGGGAGAGGGAGAGAGATAGGGGGGATGGGAGTGTGTGTGACAGATGTAGAGAGTAGGGAATGGGAGAGAAGAAGAGTGGGGGGATAAGAGTGTGTGTGTGTGTGTCTATGAAAGAGAGAGGGTAGGGGATGGGAGAGAAAGTGTGTGAGAGTTTGAGAGAGAGTAGGGGATGGGAGAGAGTGTGAGAGTGTGAGAGAGAGTAGGGGGTGGCAGAGAGAGATTACGACGATGGGGGAGAGAAAGTAGGTGGAGGGAGAGGGAGAAAGAGAGGGGGGATGGGAGTGTGTGTGTGCGTGTAAGAGAGAGATAGTAGGGGATGGGAGAGAGTGTGAGAGTGTGAGAGAGTAGGGGATGAGAGAGGAGAGAGAGTAGGGGATAGGGAAGAGAAAGTAGGTGGTGGGAGAGGGAGTGGGAGAGGGAGAGAGAGGGGGGGATGGGAGTGTGTTTGTAAGAGAGACACATTAGGGTATGGGAGAGAGTGTGAGAGTGAGTAGATGGTGGTAGAGAGAGCTCATACAGGATGGGAGAGAGAGAGAGAGTAGAGAGGGAGAGAGAGAGATAGTAGGCAATAGGAGAGGGAGTGGGAGAGGGAGAGGGAGAGAGATAGGGGGATGGGAGAGAAGAGAGTGGGGGCATAAGAGTGTGTGTGTCTGTGAAAGAGAGAGAGTAGGGGATGGGAGAGAGTGTGAGAGTGTGAGAGAGAGTAGGGGGTGGCAGAGAGAGAGTACGGCAATGGGGGAGAGAAAGTAGGTGATGGGAGAGGGAAAGAGAGAGGGGGAATGGGAATTTTTGTAAGAGAGACAAAGTATGGGATGGGAGAGAGTATGAGAGTGTGAGAGTAGGGGATAGGAGAGGAGAGAGAGAGTAGGGGATGGGGGAGAGAAAGTAGGCGGTGGGAGAGGGAGTGGGAGAGGGAGAAAGGGGGGGATGGGAGTGTGTGTGTGTGTGTAAGAGAGACAGAGTAGGGGATGAGAGAGAGAGTGTGAGAGTGAGTAGGTGGTGGTAGAGAGAGCTTGTATGGGATGAGAGAGAGAAAGAGAGTGAGATTAGGGAATGGGAGAGTGTGAGAGAGAGTAGGGGATGGGAGAGAGAGTGAGAGTAAGGGATGGGAGAGAGAGAGAGAGAGAGTAGAGAGGGAGAGAGAATGAGAGAGAGATAGTAGGCGGTAGGAGAGGGAGAGGGAAAGAAATGGTGGGATGGGAGTGTGTGCGATAGATGTAGAGAGTAGGGGATCAAAGAGAAGAGAGTGGGGGGATAAGAGTGTGTGTGAGAGATCTAAAGAGTAGGGGATGAGAGAGGAGAGAGGGTGAGAGAGGTAGAGAGATTAGGCAGTGGGAGAGGGAGAGAAAGAGAGAAAGGATGGGAGATGGGAGAGAGTGTGTAAGGGATGGGAGAGAGGAGAGAGAGTAAAAAGAGAGAGAGGGTAGGAGATGGGAGAGATAGAAGGGAGAATAGAGAGTAAGGAAGATGGAGAGTGATGTGTTTCCACATAGTGCATACACGCTTTATAGTGCATACGCGCTAGGTGAAATCACCTAAAAATGGACAAAAAGTAACTTTGGGGCCCATTTCATCCATTCTTTTCTTTTGGTCTACCATGCACTCTATTATTTCAACAGAAATCATGGGTTTCAACATAGCAAACACTATTTCAACACTTTTGGAAGCTAGCAAACACCAAATTCAATCATTGGATACATGATTTGAAGACTGTTTGAATATTTCTTGTATAGAAAAGGTTAGTGCAATCTATTTTAAATATTGTTTGTTGATATATAGATACAAATTTGATTATAATTTGATATGTTGTTTAATATATAGTGAATTCATTGAAATTTGTATGTTTGAATGAAATGTTATTCGAAATGGTTAGAAATTTGACAAGTCGTTTGATATATATTATGTATTCATTCAAATAATTATAATTTTTATATGTATTTGAATAATTTGTAATTTACACATTTTAAGTAATTCAGATGTTTGAATAATTTGACATGTAGAAATCATCATCATGCCAAGGAAGAAACCAAAAACTCAAAAAAATGAAGATAGAGAGAGAGATTTGGAAATTAAAAGAGATAAAATGAAATTACTAGGTGAGCAAAGAAAATTGCAAAGCAATAATGAAGAATTGACTTTCAAAGAGGATCAAGAACCATTGATACAAAGAAACAAAGAGGAAGAATTGGAAAGACAAAGAGAACAAATGAGACTGTTACGCTCAAGAAGACAATTGAATTGTGAAACTACACCATCTTCCAATGTTGGAGTCATATTGTCCACTACACCGTCTTCTAATGTTGGATTCATATTGTCTTCTACACCATCTTCCAATGTTGGAGTCATATTGTCTGCTACACCATCTTCCAATGTTGAAGTCATATTGTCCTCTCATGCTGAAGAGACACTAATTTGTAGATCTAACGATATACACATTCCATCATGTCATGTTGAAGGCACAACATCAACACATCAAGTAGGTGATATTCCATCTTTTGCATCTTATTGTCAAGGCACATCATCTTTGGTTTAAGGTATGCAATACACTTGACCTTATGTTGATGTTCAAAATATTGAGGGAATGGAAGACATTATAACACCTTCTAGAATTCATTTTAGAAGACCAAAATATTTGATTGATATTGATACTAACATTTTGAAATCCATGCCTTACAAGATTAGCAAGTGTACTTGTCAAATAAAAGTTAATCATATGTGGAGATTATTTTTTGAAGAATTAAATATTATAGGTCAATGCCAATTATTTGTTGAAGTGATGAGGAATTTGAAATTTAGGCCTATCATGAAGATTCTTGGGCTAAGAATGATGGATGATTCAAATGAAAAAAATATTGTAAAGAATCTAATGAGTGCTTATGACAAAGTGGGTTCTAAATAATGCATCAAAGATAGTAATATCACAAGATGAGTACTTACATCAACAATAGTAAGTAGCCAAATGAAGAAAGCTTGACTCATGAGAAAGACAAGAAAAGCATTAAAATTGGTAGAGGTACTCTAAGGAGAGCCATGCTAAGGCGTGAGAGATTGAAAGATCCAACAAAAAATGAGTTATGAACATTTAGTGGTAGACTACCACAAAAGGATAAAGAAATTAGTGAAGCCTTGAAATCGTTGATCGAATATTTTTGGAAAAATAACACACGTGTTTCCCCTAATCAAAGAGATGTTTTAAGAAGGAGGATTAGTAGCCAAAATCATGACCCGCATGTGAAATATTTTTTACAAAATTTATTGGTATGTATCCTCAAATTCAAATAAGTCAAAGATTTTTTGAGATGGGTAAACCTTTTTATGTGAAGATAAATCACATATGCACAACTTGTTGTTGTAGGATACATATTGAATTTTCTAACCATTTTGATATTTTTAGGCATATATGCGTAGTTTTGCATTCTCAATTTGTTTTGCAGGATTGTGACATGAAAGAGCCACCAAAATCTTCAAGGGAATTCATATCCAACATTTTATATGAAATAGGAGACGGCCAACAATTTTACAAGACATCATGCTTGGATGGTACGTGCTTATTTTGTGGTTCTTTGCAACTTTTATCAACTTGTCAACATATGGATAGTACACATGCAATTGGAAATGAAATAGTAGATTATAAAAAATTTAAGACAGTGACATATGCTATAAAAGATGGGAAACATGGTAAAAGATGTGATTTAGTCATTGAAAAGATTCCTATGTATGAGTTCATGAAGATTTTTCATGAAAAGATTATTTACGAGTATGCAAGGCATACCCATAGAGCTTGATAGCTAGATTTTCATTTCAAGTTGTGCAAGGATACATTTCCACTAAATACCATTGTTTCAGTTGTAGATTTTGCAGAGAACTACACACTACAACCACAAAATGAGGTGCAAGAAAAGTATTATACTTCTCAACAGGTTTCCATATTTGTTCACATAACATTCATGCATTCACCTACAAGTACAAAGGATGATAGAAAGATTTTGAGGGAGTACCATTTTTACATTAGCGATGATCGATCACATTCTACAGAGTTTGTACATGGTTTTTTTCAACTATTTTATGGAGATTTGGCTAACAGGGGCATAACATATCGTCAGCACATTATTTGTCAGACAATTGTGCATCTCAGTTCAAGAATGCATGGATGTTCTATTGGTTGAGAAGGATGTGCAAGTTGTGTGGAATTCAATATATGTGGAATTTCAAAGAGTTTGATCATGGTAAGGGAGAGCACAATGGTGCTGGCACATGCATTAAAAGAGCCTTGGCTCATGAAGAACTAAAGTACAAAGATGGATCAATATTGATAGATGCAAAATCCATCATCCAATGGTGTAACACTACAATGGGTCCAGGTAAGGAAGGTGAGTCTACGGTTCATAGATTTTTTTGGTTGATAGATAATACTAACATTGCACCATATCAAGATTGTTGCACACTAATAGGATCTAGTGATTTACACTCTTTTACAAGCTCTGATGCAGGTTCATAGAGTATCCACACATGAAAAATGGCATGCTATTGTCCATCATGTGCAGAGGAAAATTGGGATGACTGTGAGTCAACTGAATGTGATGCAGAGTGTCATAGGGAAGACTACAAACAATTTGTGTTTAACCAATTAGGCTCCACAATATCACAAGTTTATCTAACTGACTCCAAAAAAATTCCAAGGTTTGGGGATGACTTATAAGGTTTTCTAACAACTTCTAGGGTCATAAACAACCTTCCAAACTCACTTATCAATCTGTTGTAATGAGTTACCGGCAGGATCATAAAATAGGCTACTAGACCAATTTAGAAATTTTCCAAGGATTTTATAACTACAACATCCTCAAACCAATGAAATAGGAATGGAATTTGAAGTATTTTATAACCCTTAACACATACCAAAAGATCAAAACTTGGTTCATTCCAACACTCCAAGGATCAGCCTAGGTACACAGTCCAAGTAGGGCCCTATTTGGCTTGGTTTTCAAAGGAAGATATATGGAATGGGTGCATAAACCAAATACAAGTCTTTAGAACTCTTCAAGGAATATTTTCATCACCAATACACTCCCATTTGATCAAAACTTTATTGCTGATTCGCAAACTAATTCAAACACCAGTAAATTTAGACTAAATCTATCGTGCAATTTAGTCTAGGGCTTGCAAGCATCATTTGTTCCCTTTGTTTCTGCACTCAAATATTTTTGAATCTGAAAGATAACTCCTAAATCTACTATTTGGTTTGGTCTTTGTGTCATTCTAACCATACAATTAAGAACTATATGTACAAATTGCACAAAGCCCCCATTTTCACAGATTTTCAGGTTACCAGCAGTAAAACGCTTGTAACTTTTGTTATATAGCTCCAAATTCGATCAAACCAATTGCATTCAAAATTTAACTCAAAGGATAAACTTTCCATAGCATCCAATCACCATTTTCAGTCCATAAAATGTACGGAAAAACCAAGAAACAGCACGTTTAAGTAGAAAACAAGAGAAATTTTATTGATTTTTGAAACAAAACATACATTAGATAGTCTGTTCTATAGGGAAGGTTGTCTTAGGCTTATATACACTTGTTTAACTGACCAACTACCTTTGAATTGGGTTAAAATATTTATAACTCCCTTTTGACAACTTTTAAGCAATATTGCCAAAATTGCTTTGCAAGTTCTAAGCAACTTTTTGTGTATTTTGCAATATGAATATTGACTGTTGTCTAAGACTTTTAAGACCTTCCTAATACCTATCCTATACTCTTTTCACCCTTCTTTGGATGTATTAACTATTCTAAAACCTATTTATTTCCCTTATAGGTCTCAAAGGTTTATGGTTTATAGAAACACCAAATGAACCTTGAGCCTTTACAAATGGGCTTATTAATAAATCTACTTTATCCTAAGACCTTTATTGCAAGCTTCTTCATATGTTGAACTCCATGGATAAGAAAGGTGTTGTCTTGGACTAGGTTTCCCTGCACCAGAATGGGTGGACAAATGGGATATACGGGTTTTGAACCCAATTGACACCTATCATCCCCCACAAGAATTGGAAATGGTAGAGATGGATTCGTCTATTGACTTTGACCGCTTGTCAAATCTAGTGCAACCTAGTAATATATATATTTATATATCTTTGTAATTTCAATATGTAACTTTATAACTTTTACCCAAGTATTTTTTGAATTAATGACCGCATTTTGTACATTTGTCACTGCAGGCCATGTTTTTGTTGTTATTGCACCTGAAGACAATGATGAAGGGACAGATTATTATGTGTGTTGTTGTGTTGAAGCCAAACAAAAATTGGATCACTCAATTATAGATGGTGAAGGTTTAGAGTACCATGTCAGTGTGGTGGTTGTAACAGGCACATGGCTTAGACGATATTCTATGAAGAACCCTAACTTGTGGTTATTCAAGGGTTGGCAAATATAGAGGAAGATTCTTCATTATTCAAACCTTGTTGTCGCATCAAATGTCCACTTGATAAAATATGGTAGAAAACCACATAATAAGATTCTTTGAAAATTTTGTGAGTCATACCATGAGGCAATACTTGAGACATTAAAATTTTGAGCAGATCCAGTTGGCTCATTAGATTGAATAGGGAGAGAGGGAGACAGAGAAAGAGTGATCAATTGGATCCAAATACAAGTTACAACCTCTTCCCCAAGACTATCTACATGACTAAGGTGGACCATATTGTTATTATGTATAAGTGATGAGATTTAGTTTTGATTTGTTTAGAATCTAGATACATTATTTGAATTTATATTAGATTCTTTAATAGGACCCATTTTTAGATTAGTCGTTTGAATAAGTGAAAGTTTAGAATTTGTTGTTTAGATCAAAATGTAGTGAAAGAAAATGAATATTGTTAGAATGTGAATGCTTTGTGATGTAAATTCATGATCATGCGCATGTAACAAGAAACTTCAAACTGGTGAAAGCAAGGATACAATGGGAGAAGTTTTCAATACTCATCAAGCAAGGGTTATCATATAACTCAGAAAGCAAGGATTTCTACAAATGGATAATTCTTAATGAAAAGCCAAATTCAATTTTTGTCATTCTCTAATTTTAGTGGATTAATCTTATCTTAGATTTTTTACTGTGCTAATTCTTCATTTACAGGTCACCAAAGAAAAGGGCTAATAAAGTTGACGCACAAGTGATAAAGGGTGAGATGCAAAAATCATCTGTGAAATGGTATTATCAATTCACATCCTCAATATTTATTAGTGTTCTTTATTCAAGTACCATTTTATGTTAATCATATTATGCCTAGAATTGCAAAGGATCACAATCATCAAAAAGTAAGAAGGAAAATAGCTCTCAATCTGATGATAATGGGGTAGTGACAGATATAGTTCTCTCTAAGGATAATGTAGCTATTTAAATCATGCATATTTGATGGCCATTTCCCTCTATTTTTTAGTCCATTTTCACAACACTATTTCTAACATGGTATTGTTCAAGTTCATGAATGATCACAATATCTGTGACTATACAACAAATGTGTGTGTTTGATGCAAAGCCCTCCTATATTCCCCTAGCAACCACAACTCAATTCTAGGATTATCTTGTATTCTTGGAATCTACCTAAGGAATTAGACTCTACTAGGGTTCAAAAGGAGGTCTCTGACTTGGTAACATCTTCCTACAACCATGTCTAAGAGGTTATAACCCAAATCTTCAATTTGTCTTCTAAACACTCACATTGTTTACCATGCACCTAGTATACCCTGGTGCCTCCAACATACCAAAACACATCCTTGGCTTCATACCATGACCCCAACACCTTTGATCATCTCAAAAAATCTGATATAACATGTTCCAAATCTTTTCACACTCTCAGCAACTCATCTCTTACACTTTCTCAATTTTGCCTCTTCTAGGCTTGTTCCAACTAGCCCTTGCCAGTCACTAATTTGTCATTTTCTCCAAATTTTCCCATAGAAATTCCTAAACTACTAGGTGATTAAAATACCCTTTTCCTCAATCTAAAATATACTCAAAAACCAACTACACTTGTTTTTAAAAATATCACTCAAAATTGGCTATTGTAGTCTGCCAACTAGGCCTAGTTTAAGGCCATTTACAAAGAAACTCACAATACCTTGACTTTTGGAACTCCCATGACCAAAAATAGTCTTAAGAGATGACTCAAATGCAAGGATTCTTCTATTTTTTTGGTCTCATGATCAACTTTACAATGGTTTTTACAAAACTCTCCTTTCTAGCCCATTTACCCTAGGGCTTTCTAGGAATCTTACTTTGCAACGTCTCTAGAACCCAAAAATGGTTGAAACACCTTCACTTTGGTTATATTATATGACTTCCAACATAAAATTTAACTCTCTTTTTAAGAAAACACTAAATCCACCTTTGGAGCAATCACATACCCCTTTTTATGCACTCAAATTTTAGGGAAAACTATACATTCATTGCTCAAATTTCAAAACTCTTACATTATCAATCAATTTTGACCATCCAAACTTGTCTCCCACATGTGGGAATGAGGTTTTAAACTCATTTAGACTCTCAAAACCAAATGAAACCTCCCTTTGGACCCCTTACATGACTTGATTAAGCCCATTTTGGCTTATATTGCCAATGTTGGCAATTTTACAAAATATTGCACTTTTAGTGCCTTTTACATATTTTAGAGGCTTTGATAGCATTATTAAATTATTCAATATCTTTATAGATCTTTTCTATCCACCCCTAACCTAGGATCAATCCAAATCCATTCCTAGTGACCCCTAGGTACCTTGTAGGCGATAATGCCATTAAGGCTTACATTAATGCTTTGATTATAATATGATCAATCTATGATAAAAACAAGATCAAATGTCCATTATTAAACTCATTAAAAGTTTTAATGACCTTAGAAGGCCATTTGTAACAGTCAACTCAAAATGAGCAAATTTGTAACAATGTGCCACGTGACCTTTCTAGGTCCTGAGGGGCAAATCCCACAAATAGTCAACTCTAGGATTTTTTTAGGCTTTAATAGGTTTTTTTTAGCCTATCTATCATGTTCCCATCAACACCTTTTAGTTTTCATACCCTGCAAGCCAAAATGCATAATTCACACAAATGTTGTCAATGCATTTTCACAAGTCTGTGACAGTAGCAAGACAAAATGATGGATAAATTTTGATTTTTTCAACTGACTCCTTGAAAAAATGACCTTTCCAAATACCCTTTATCCTTTTCTAAAACATATGTAAGACTTAGATGCAACTCCTTTAGAAAATATCTAAGATTCTACACACTGCCCATATTTTCATCAATGAAGCAATAGTGCATTTACAAAGAAACATATAGAAATACTCAATATATGGACTTCAAACTTTGCATAGGCTCCTAAAATGACTTCAATTAGACAAATCCACTCTCAATTTTAGTCTATGGGTTCCCTAACCCCAAAAGCCCTGATTCACCTTCTCAAAACCCTTGTTCCTAGGGCATCACCAATCTCACACGTGTCAAGCCTTCTTGGACTAATTCAAAATTCAGACATCTATTTTTTATCACCATAAACATTAATCAACTCACAAACATTGTCCTCCTTAAAGAAAATCTCTTCCTAATTGACTGTCCCCTCCAAATAAACCTTGTTTTCACAACTTTATTTGATTTGGTGACCACCAATCTCAAGTTAGATCTTCATTTCATAGTTAGAAATATTTTTAGAAATTAGATAAATGGAATTCCATAAAGAAATAGTGAGTATTTCATGAAACGACCATGATTAGATGTAAGAAACTGTCAAAATGCTTAGAAATAAGACTGCTACAGCCAACAGTATAGAAATTTGATGAACAAAACTTCAAGTTTGAATGTTAAACTGAGTAAAGAATTTCAAAACATGTTTGATAAGATGTTACCAATCATTCCAAAACGTGAAAGCACTCACAAAGCAAAGAGATCTTCAAATTACTCTTGAAACCAAGCACTTTCCTTCTATTTTTCTGAGATGGTCCATACAATCTGTGTTTATAGTCCATACAAAACAAATATTTATAGACTTTGGAGATAGAAACTAACCCCTTTAACCAACTCCAACTGGTTTCACTTCCTATTCCTTCATAAAATTTAAACTATGGAGTTTCCCTCCAAAATGCCCATGTAGCCATTACATTGAAGATTTAAAATTTTTAACTATTAAACTATGTTTTTAAAGACCTTTTTGAATCTTTTAACTTATCAAATGACATGCTAAGGTTATGATAACCTATAGGACCCTATCAAAGGACTCTCCTACCCTATGAAATCCCTAGATCCTATTCAATGGCTCAATTACAACTTTTCAAACATTGAAATCCATCAAGACATCATACAACATTATGACTTTTTTATGCTTTCAAATATCATGATTGGTTGAAGGATTGCCCAATTGACTGTAGGAGATTCTCCATGACATCTGTGATGACTTGGACCTCCAATGTGCCATTTATAAGCATATGATGCTCTTGCATCACAACCTAAGCTTCTCTTGAAACTTGTTTTATAGTTCTTAATTTCAAAATCGATATGACTTTTTTATTGTAACATGTAGGCACAAATCTCATAATTTTACTCATGTTCATCATCATCGCTTAATGGTGTAGGGGCACCAAGGTCATTCTATGAAGATAAATTCATTGAAGACACCAAGGACTAAGGATCCAATGGACTTCTAATATAGGGAGACTTCACCCTACAATTGGACTCCACTTCATAAGCCCAACCCTCAAACTTAGGATACTCAAACAACTTGGATCAACACTTAGGAACTCCCTGCCACCAATAGGCCTACAAAGGAAAATACTTATTAAATGGTTTCAAAACTTGACTTTTCAAATGGAAATGGTTATTATAGACTCAAACCAACAAGAAAAATTTCAAACTTGAGGTTTCTCAACACTCAACAATCAAATTTCAAAATTGTAAGCAACACTTCGTACTAGGACAATTTCTAGTTTTAACAGTCAAACTCCCAAACCATAAAAAGGAACCCCTCCGATTTTTGCATTTTTAAACACTCTTCAACATCCCCTAAGAGATTCCAAAATATTAACCAACAACTCCGCTCTAGCATCAAGTTATGCCCACTTTGTGTCATAGTCCTAAATGGCCAGTTTAGGTTGGGTTACAAGGAAAACATAAACAAATGGGTTCATAGACTTGTTTCAACCCCTTGGATCTCTACTATATATAAAAATTTTCCTTAAACACCCTTCACTTGGGTTAGATTAATCAGTTTAGGAGCTTGATCCTTCTTTTTCCTTCAAATCTAGACCAGACATAAGATTATGTTCAGTCTAGGGCTTGTTGGTAAAAATAGATGTCATGCTCCTACAGCCCTGAATCTCTTCCATCTCAAAGAGCCCTCTCCTAACTTGTATTCCACAAAGTGACATTGAAATCCCACAGTGGGTTTGCAAGTTAGGATTCCATCTTGCTCAAACTCTCAAATTTGGAGTAAATCTGACCTACCTACACTAAAACTAATATAATTTTTTCTGTATACAAGGTAAAGACCTCAAACCAATTGAAATGGAATCTTGACTCAACCCTCTATCCAAAAATATAAGACTTGTACCACCACCAATCTATATAGGCTGTACATAATTGAAAATCTAGTAAAAAAGGCATAAAATCTGAGTTTTTTATTGACCAATGTTGTCTGCCATCCGTATAATGACCTTTTCCATGTGTGGGGATCTTAAGTACATGCCTTCAAGTAGTTATAACTTCCATTTGGATGGTTGGAACTATTCAGTTTGACAACTATTATTTGTAAAAATTGCTCTTTAGCAACTTTTTACATTTTGCAATTTTTTGCACTTTTGTAGGTTGGTTTAGAGGTTTTGAGTCTATAATAATCATTTGGAATGATTAGGATTCATTTAGGTTGGTGGTTAGTTGAAATTCCAAAAAGTGCAAAAATTGCAAAGTTGCATTAGCAACTTTTGCAACAATTTAGCAACTTTTAGGAAATAACCATAAAACTATCTATATTCCTATATTCCTCTTAGGTTTTACTGTTGCCAAAACTTTTCTAAGATAGAGAATTGGAATCAAGTGAAAAATGTAAAAATTGCACTTTTTGTGCAAAGTTGCATTGTTGAAAGTTGTAAAAGTTGCTCAAATTTGCAACTTAGTGGAAAAAGG
Organism: Cupressus sempervirens; assembly: GCA_028749045.1. Lineage (NCBI taxonomy): Eukaryota > Viridiplantae > Streptophyta > Pinopsida > Cupressales > Cupressaceae > Cupressus > Cupressus sempervirens. The sequence goes on along the minus strand of CM053785.1, from coordinate 391,525,879 downwards.
GTTGTGGGATCGAACCGTCTACTCCATTAGCTCTGGGTGGCCGAGTAAACCCTATCCTCAACCTTGTCCTGTCCCATTCAGTGCTTGAATGTTCTCCGACATGCCAAACTGGAATGTCCCTAAGGGTCACTAAATGCCATAGGGTTGTGATCTTTGACGGGGCATATCTCAGAGCTTGTGCAAGGTATGGATGCAATTCTAGTTCCTACAAGACCATGTTGCGGAGACCTAGAATAACTTCTCTCACTTTTTGGAGATCACAATTCATTTTTATTTTACATTGCTATCTCGGGTGATGTTGAAACTTGCAATGTTGGCTAGTACAAAGTTGCCAACTGCCAAATCTCTCTCACCTTTCGTCATGGGATAAAATTGTCTACTTCATTAGCTCTGGGTGGCCAGGTAAACCCTATCACCAACCTCATCCTATCCCCTTTAGTGCTTGAATGTTCTCGGGCACACTGAACTGGAGTGTCCCTAAGGGTCACTAAATGCCATAGGGTTGTGATCTTTGATGGGGCATATATTAAAGCTCATGCAAAGGTATGGATGTGATTCTAGTTCCTACAAGACCATGTTGGAGATACCTACAATAACCTCTCTCACTTTTTGGAGATCACACTCCATTTTCATTTTACGATGCCATCTCGAGTGATGCTAAAACTTACAGTATTGGCCAGTACAAAGTTGCCAACTGCCAAATCTCTCTCACCTTTCATCGTGGGATCAAACTGTCTACTCCATTAGCTCTAGGTGGCTAGGTAAACGCTATCCTCAACCTCATCCTATCCCCTTCAGTGCTCCAATGTTCTTAGGCACACCGAACTGGAATGTCCCTAAGGGTCACTAAATGCCATAGGGCTGCAATCTTTGATGGGGTATATCTTAGAGCTCGTGCAAGGTATGGATGTGATTCTAGTTCCTACAAGACTATGTTATGGAGACCTACAATAACTCTCACTTTTTGGAGATCACACTCCATTTTTATTTTACAATGCCATCTCAGGTGATGTTGAAACTTGTAGTATTGGCTAGTACAAAGTTGCCAACTGCCAAATCTCTCTCACCTTTCATTGTGGGATCGAACTATTTGCTCTATTAGCTTCGGGTGACCAGGTAAACCCTATCCCCTTCTGATGCAGACAAAAGTATGATGAGCCCTTTAAACAACCCAAAATGAGCAAAAGTGTAGAAGTGTTCCAAGAGACTCTTGTAGGTCTTGATGGGTAAAATCTACAAATAGTCAATTCTAGGAGGTTTCAAGGCATCAATAGGTTTATTTTGGCATATCTAACTTGTTCCAATCAATACCTTTTAGTTTCAATACCTTCTAAGCCAAAATGCTGAATGTACCAAAATATTGTCAATGCAAGTTTTTCCAATTTTGTGACAACAGCAATACAAATTGATCAATAACTTTTGTTTTTCCCAAAAGACTCTTTGAATAAATGGATGTTTTGGATACCCTTTATCCTCACACGAAACATATATAAAACTTAGATACCCTTCCTTTGGAAAATATCAAAGATCCTTCATGATGCTCCTATTTCCAACAATGTAAGAATGATGAAATTGCAAAGCAACTGATAGGAAGAATTAAGATCTGGTATGTTGATATCAAAGGTAAATTTGGGACCATTCTCCTATCTAAAGTTAACTAAATGAATATGTTGATTGTATCACTTCATATGTACTTACGAAGAATATCATACGTATAAATTGATATAGTGGTATAATGCATTGAACCAAGAGTTTGATTGAGGATTGAGTTAAAGAGCTTTTGAGCCAAGAGTTTGATTGAGGAATTGTTAAAAGCATTCCAAAGCTTGTGATGCCCTTTATCAAGCTATACCCCACTACACTAATTACAAACACTTTCGAGTTGTTTAGGACTCTTTAAGACCTTCAAATTTGACTTGTAACTTTTTATGCCAACTTCAAAAACAAGAAATTGTATTAAATTAAATCTAGGCATTATCTTTCAACATAAGTTATTAGCATTCTTATTTAGCCCCATCCAAAGTTTCAAGAAAGGTCTAGGAATAATTTGTGCTGAAATGTGAACTTAATTAAATAATAACCTTATGCAAATTCAAGGTTGACATTGTCCATGAACAAATCATTGCTCAATCAACCTTGTCCTCTCCAATTTGGAGTCCTCTCTTGTCTACCAAATTAGTCTACAAAAAAACTCAAAAAATCCTAATCATTCTCAAATTGATTATGTTTGAGAAGGGTACATTGCACTCACCTTCAAGGTGTGAATCTCTTTGTAATGATAACATTGCTCTCACAAAATCCATAATATTGAAACCCAATGAATGCATGAAAATACCACATTGTAGGTCATGTGTCTAATGGCTTCTTGTTTACTCATTCTTTTAATATTCATTACACATCCAAATTGTCACCAACTCTATAACTCTGTATCCTCCACTAAAAACATCAAATTGCTAGAGGTAACTCATTGTTCTGTGTTGTTTGTCATGATTAGGGATGATAAGAGTATGAGTAGATATAAAATATTTTCTACAAAATATAAATATATTCCTATGTGACAATGGATAATCAATATTGACTAACTTTAAAGATGTTAAGAAAAGGGGAAATTTAGTTAAAAACATTGATAAATTGTTAATGAAGATAAAATATTGAATGGACTTATATCAAAGGTAGTGATGTAAAAATAGAAGATATTAGTCAAAGGGGGAGAAATGAACTATTGGAAAATGCTACTCAAGGAGAGAAGTATTATAGTTAAGATATGAGTCAAGTAGAGACATGAAGTAGAGAAGTGTTGCAAGGAGGAGATGAACGATTTATTAGTTCTATGAGTATTTTCATAAGGGGGAATATATAATAGAAAAAAGTGGAAACATTATTGTGTTTCATCATAATTTGAAGATGATAAATATTGGTGAGTAGAGGATTTTTGAGGCCATGCACCAATTATCTAGTAATTACTTTGAAAACCAAACCTAGTGTGACCTTATTAGGTCTATGTACTTTACATGGGCTAGGTGCTACAGGAATGGAATTGGGAATCTAGGCTTTGGAGTCTTAAATAAATTTCAAAAGGGTGTCTGAATCTACCCATAGAATAGTTAGATTTCAACCTAAGAGAAATTTAAGTCCAGAAAATCAGAGTAGGAGACCTACAAGGAATTCTATGATAGTCAACATTTTGCACTGTATGACAATTGGAGGGTTAAACCAAGAGTTGATTCTCAATTAGTTCAACATAAGGAAGGTGTCCCAATAGAAACTTAGGGTTGGTGAAGCCATTGGTGAAGAGTTACAGTTATTGGCTTGGAATAGGGCTAGTATCCCTAAAACAAAAAGCTGCAAGATCTTGATTGGAGAAGTACTCACCTTGGAGGAGTTCACAAATGACCCTATCACTTTGGATAGGCCACAAAAATTATATCATAAAGGAGTAATATATTAGGAAGGCCACAAGTTTAGTTTGGTAGATTAGGAAGAAGAAAGTGCTTAAACCTCACTTCTTGCTCAACATCTCTGCATTAGTGAGGGGGAGATGAAGAGGATAGATGGCTACATAGATATGGAAAAAATAGAAATATAAAGGGGGGGGGGGGGGGGGGGGGGAGGAATAAGAGAGAGTGAGATAAAAGGATAACATGAGCCAAAACTACCAAATTGCAGTGCTTGAATCCTTCATTAGAAAATCAGCACCCAAATTTGAATACGAGTCTACAAAACAACATGTTCCTTCCACTTGTCATACTCTTTTATTTCCTTTTAAAGATGCTCTATGATTTTCCATAACATGCATTGTAAATTCGTTAACAAGTATAGCTCCCTCTTAAAAGTATCTTATGTGTCATCTTAGATTTGTCCCCCTCTCATGTGAGATATCTCTCTTTCTTATACATCACAACTATTTATTAAACATTTTTTTTTACCTTAATCTAGTTACTATAGAATAATAACAACACATTCGAATCAACTTGTGATTATGTTACAATCATTAATGTATGAAAACACATAAAACTATCAGTGATTATGTTACATTTATGATTTTTAAAATGACCATTTTTTGCAAATAATCCATCTTTTCTCTACTATCTCTAACATTTTTTAATTGATGATAAAGAATGGTGGTTATGTATTGAAGCTCAACAAGCTAATTGTTTTTTTTCTTCTTGTTTATATTCTTTTTGTAACAATGATTTTTTCTTCTACACAAACTTTGTGACCACTTGTGATCAAATTTTTATCTTATTTTTAACATAAATGTTTAGAGAACTTTTGATCTAATTTTGTTGGATAGAGTAATTTCAAACTACTAATTTCTTTCATGGAGTTCCTAATAAATCTCAAGGTTCTCATTTAGGTGACCAATTGCCAGGAGGTCCACGAATATTGCCTAATAAATTTTATTGCCAGGAGGTCCTACTCAATCTTGACTAATAAAGTTTATTGCCAATCAATATTGTATCAAAAATTCAAACTAATTAGGTATCAAATTAAACTTGATAAACAAATGATAGAGAAGGAAAACTTTAAACATGAACAAGATCATAAATCATATGATGATGACATATTGCAAATGATTAACTTATGCTTAAACAGTGATAAAGTTTATTTTTAATCAATATTCTATCAAAGTTTTACATAGATTAGGTATTGAATTTAATGTCATACATAAACATATATAATTTGATGTCATACATGCACATATCTAATTTAATGTCATACATGAACATATCTAATTTAATCTCATACATGAACAAACATATAATATAAAATGATAACCAATAATGTCATGTACATCAACAAACACATAATATATTATGATAACCAATAATTTCGTATATGAACAAACATATCATATATTAACCAATAATTTCATAAGTTGAATAATGTCATACATCAAATAAATGTCATACATGAAATATAGAATGTCATATACATCAAATGTGTATCGAATATGTCCATTGATGCCTATATATATATATATATATATATATATATATATATACATGTCTAGATTAACTATATCTTTTCCTTCCCACGAGGGGAAGGAAACAAGTCTCTCGATGTCTTCTTTTATCGTGTGGAGGGAGATGGTGGAGATGACGGGGTCTTCCTGACACACTCACTCGTCCTCTTATCAAGGCTCTTCTCCAACTCCAACTAATATAAAGAAAGTAGATATGAATCAATATTTATTATACATTGAAATCAAATATATGTACACACAAAATCAATTATTTTCTTACCACCATTAAATAGTCACTCTGTAAGTCCACCTCGAAGGCTTGTGGATGATCAGGAGTGACGAGACCCTACAACAATTCAATAAATATAATCACTTAAAAATAACATTAAAAAATTTGAGACTAACTATTATAAAAAATAAAATAAAATGAAAAAAATGCTTTCATACCTTCATCAATGGCTGTGAGCTAGCCATAGCTGCAGCCACTCCACTATCAACAGACTGTCGGAGATGAGGAGGTGTGTCCAACGTCATGAGCTGCATGTCATACAATACACATTACATGTAACATGAAACATGAAATAAATATAATCAAATGAATTAAATTAACATGAAACAACTATACCTGTACGAAACTCATATGATGTCTATGCTCTAAGTCTATAGTAAAGGTTGAGGGTCCTGTGGAGAACTAATGCACATGCATAATTTTTTTTGTCAATCCTTAATATGATTACGTAATATATAAATGTATTAATTAAAATTATTAAATTGATACATACCTCTAGACTCATGGAGGGGACAAAAAATGGGCCTGGAGGATCGCTGCTAGGCCCAGCAACACTCTGACCCTAAATTTGGAACAATATCAATAGATGCTAATTAATTAATCATTCACTATACATATAAAATGTCATCATATTAGTAAAGAATAATTTCAATTTACCTGTGTGTCAATGCCAAATGTGTCGTTCAAGAATTGATCAGTGATGAGCTCATCATCCTCACCATCTCCAGTATGAGTGACAAATGTGCATAAGGATCTGCATGAAGTGCACATGTGACCATGATGCACAGAAGGCTCCCCCTCAACTAATGGGCTCGTGGAATGGATGAGGGTCTACATCAAAGCATTAATGGTCCCTAGAGTGTTGGCCTCTACATGTTCCTTCACAACTGAAGGAATAGTCATATGCTTGTGTTGTGGCTTGACCACAGGTGCCCTAACTACATTAGGGTCACGACATGCTCCCAGCCTCTCAAATGATGACCCCCCACCTCTACCCTAGGAGTCTAATATATCAAAATAATTGGGGATCTCCCCAAGGAAAAACTCACAATATAACTTCTTCAAAAAATACATGGGGACTTCGTGATTGTTGCAAGGAGGGGCATTAAAAACCATCCACCATCTATCCCAAAAATTATTTCTAATAGCATGAGGTATACACCAATGGATGGGGAATTGTTTAGTACTCTCTCTAACAGTATTTTGCTCACCAGGTTTACTAAATAATGCACATATACTACCTTTTGGTATTTCTTTTTTTTTAACATCTTCATATGACAATTTATTTGCATAAAATATTTTTTGTTCATCCCTCTTAATCCTCCAAATATCTAACTGACCACTAACTAAGGTTATTTGGGTCTTAATGGATTTGACGGATGATGCCAATTGAGCCCTCATTGGATTGGTTTGTCTAGATTCTTTCAACCGAGCAATGAGACCTTCTAATTCAGTTTTGCCTCTCTCTATTTCATTTATTATATTTTCTTGTGTGCCTGGTGGAGGTCTTGCAATTGGTTCAGGTTGTGGAATTTGTTGTTCTTCTTGAGGAGGGTTTTGGTTTTGAGGTTGTTGAGGGTTTTGAGGTTCATGTGAATTTTTCGGTTGATTATCAACATTTCTTGATAAAAAATCAATTGAAATCCAAATAAATAAACAAATCTAAATAAAAATTATAAAAACCCTACAAAACAATATGAAAAACATATCAAACAATGCAAAGTTAAGTTTAGATCACATACGGCATCGGTGTGGGTGCACTTGTGATCTCAAATTTTGTCGATGAGGAGGCATACTGGCAATGGATGGTGCAAAAATGTTGAAACTCCAACCCACGTACGTGCTGCTCTCCAGGAAAAGGGCAAAAACACTAATGGAAATGATGGGTTGTGGGTGTGTAGCCCATCATTTATAAAAAATTTATTTTACTAATAGCGTGTACGTGCTATAGTGCATATGCGCTATAGTGCATACGTGCTATTGAAAATAGAGAGAAAAAAAAAAAAAAAAAGTTGGCACCTTTTTGGCACCACAACTCGGTGCATATGCCCTGATACAAGCCAAGTCTCTTGATCCTACACTTGAAGTTGAAGTAATAAGCAGTGTCAATCACATACTTAATAGATCTCCTCATAATGCCTTAGATGAAAAGACTCCTTTTGAGGCACGGTGCGGTATAAAACTTGTTGTGAAACACTTCAAAGTCTTTGGTTGTCCAACATGGGAAAACATATCTTCAAGGGATTGTAAGGCATCCCCACCAGCTCTTGTACTTTCATCAGATATGAAGATAGTGTTGAGGCATATAAACTTATGGATCTTAAGACTCATGAGATTTTTATAGAGAGGAATGTTCACTTTGAGTAAAGTTCACCCAACTTATCCTCTAATCCTCTCCACACTTCATACATAGTGGAAACTAAGTGTGACACCAACAATAGTGATTCAATAGACTCAGATATGTGGGGTCCTATTGACAGTTGTAGTATGATGTCTCCGCATCAGTACATTCCACATGCATACATTGCCATAGTGATAGGTCCAACACTGTAGGGTACACCTTATCTTATAGCTACAACATTAGTGGATGACTTCTTGAAAAATATATCAATTTTGTTTGTGGAGTCACATATTGTAGATTTAGGAGATATCTTTGATGATCTACATCTTCTCTTTGATGAAGTAGAATCTTCTTCAGTTGTCATGAGGGCTCACTACAACACTCCTATCCATTCTTTAAATGATCAATCTTTACAGGTTGATGTGATTATGGATCCTTATGTATAGTAGTTGCAGGAGGTCTCTTTATCATTTGTAGAGATAGTTTGTTCTTTGGAACATGTTCTAAATCCATCCTTGCTAGATCTAAAAAAATTCTTTTCAACAGTATTGGAAGGGGGATAGTCAATATCAACACAAGGATAGTTGAGTAGGTTTTAGAGACACCATTCATCATTGAGATTCTTTCTACACATTGGGGAAGCATCTCATTTGTACATATGATATTGTTTCTTCCAAAGGAGAGAACATTATTTAGCAGTCATAGATCAACTTCTACATTGGAGTAGCTATCACTAATTGACACTCTACATTGGCAAGGGGGGACTACCTTGTCTCCTTTCTCCTTTCTTCTTCTCTCTTTTGGGGGGGACCTTTTCCTCTTTTAGGATTTTGTTATTCTCAAACTTCTCTATTGTATATACTTGATGTATGTTGTAATGGGGGGAGGGTCTTGATTACTCCATCCATCCATGCATCTTCTTTTTTCATCTCTCTTTTTTGGGGAGGGTTTTTCCCATGAGGTTTTCTCTCTTTCTCCACATTACAAGAGATTTCATTGCATTATGTACATTGGTACCTAACATGGACTAGTAGTTGGGACCCATCTTGCATTCTTCATCCTAGCTTTTATAAGCTTAAGTGCATTCCCCTAAGTTGCACTTAAGGGGGGGTGTTGGTGTAAATAAGTATTCACTATTTGTACTTTACTTAATTTTACTTAGGTCAATGCATTATTTTATTATTTCTTAGGTGAGACACTTAGGATTTTGCTTACTTTTATGAGTTGTCATGTTGAAAACATAGAAGTAAGCAACACTAATTCAGCACATGGCGTCTACAACACTGAAGTTTGCATAATTAACTGAGTTGTCATGTAGACAACATAGTTATTTTCACTCCTATTTTAGCACATGGTGTCTACAACATTATTTTACATTCTACACCTTTGTAGGCTTATCCTCTCATCATCTCACTTACTCCTATGCTTAAGGGATGATAATCCACTTATGGTGGACATGTGCTTGGTTGTAAGACTTATCAATATGCTAACTCCTAGACATTCTAGAAGTATTCTAGAGTCCTTTATATATAGGCACTCCTAGTGTACTTGGACATCAATTGAATAATATATTATTATTCTGATCATACTCTTTCAGTGTATTCTTGTGCCTGTGCTTGAGTTCCTTGATCTTGGGTGAATTTTGCCCCAAGGAAAATTATTATAGATATATATCTTTAATTCTTTCTTCAGTGTAGAGATTATCATTCATGTGTACTGCAAGATCATTTCTTCTTTCCAAGGATTGAGAGAGTTGCTCCTTTTCTTTCCTTAGTTTCCCAATAGCCAATTCCAAATCCATCTTTTCATTGTCAATAGTCTTGTCTGGCCTATATACCTCCATTGTCTCTCATCTTTGCTCAAGTTGTTAAACTTCTTCTCTAAGAACCACAATGCTCTGATACTAATTGTTGGAAATATAGGATACACTAGGTTATTGAGAGGGGAGGGGTGAAAAAATAACCAATAAAACTTATTCTCATTTCACCAATTAATACTTCATATACATTCTGATCTAATTGCATGTCTAAAAAACTGAAAGGATTAAAACATTTATAACACTTTGACACAAGATATGGTGACCCAGAAACCTTCCAAATAGAAAGTAAAACTAGGGTGAGAATGATACCCACAAGCTTCAATATTGTAGTATAAATTTGTCTTGTTAAGGCTTACAATTGATCACTTTTGATGATCTACCATGTTAGGAGAAATAAGGAATGTTAGGTCCACCTTGTTAAAGGATTTACAAAACATACAATGAAGTATGCACTTGGTAAAATGATTTGCAACAGACTATTAAGTCTGCCTTTTGAAAGGATTTAATTGTTCCACCTGTTAGGATGTACTAGTGGTTGATCTCTTATTTGTAACTCTGATTTGTTGGTTGAGATTTCTCTGGAGTGTAATGATCACCTTTTTGTGATAGATAAATCTTTGTTGCTCCTGTTGGCCTAGTTTTTCACCCTTTTGTTGTGTAATACCATTTGTGAAAAACCTTAGTTTAGGGTTTCAAATTTTTTTATGAATTTACTAAAAACATGGATGAAATCTTTTGGTTTTTTATAAACCCTTGTTTTATTTTTCTCTAGCCCTAAAGTGGTTGAAAGTAATATTTTAAGTAAAATCATGTGGGATACTCTTATCCTAAGTTCTAATTTTCCAAAATTATTTTATTCCTTTCAGTGAAATAAACCTTTTCATTTTTAAATGTGCCCTAACCATGGTTATCTTATTAATCTTTTGGCGAAGCTTTCTTAATTGTGGTGGTTTGTTTTTGTTAACTGTTGATCTTTCCAAGATCAATGATGAGCACATGCCTGCAAGATGAATCTACTCAAATTTTATGTAAAGGGGGGAAGTACCTTTTTTCCACATAGCACTTGGTGACATTAGGTCTTAACTACACCACAAAAGAATGGAGCTTGTTAGTACTTTGTTAGACCTTTTCTAGAGTTCTCGGTAAAATTCAATGCACATTTGATCTTTTGGCGATGTCATTTGTTAAAGCTAAGTAGTGGGCTTCCTTTTGATGCTATATCATTGATCTGTTGATCTTTGGAGGATAGACAACAGGTGTATTACCACTTTGTGGAGGTGTAAATATTTTAAACAAAGTGGGGAAGGATCGTGGTGACACATGGCCTTGATAATGTCACAAGATATACTTTATATAGTTCCAAGGACACATGCTATGTACATTTTTTATCTTGAGATGATCAACAAATGGTGTATGACCACAATAAGAAGTTTCTCAATGTTTATATAATGTAGGCAAGCGCCTACTAGCATGTAATGAGATTGTGGGCCCATAGTCAATGAAAGGTAATGACACAACATGCATTGTTGGCACTTGTCAAACATGTTAGAAAAAAAGGAATACATTTATTGGTCAAGTGCATTCATTGGATCCAAGAAAGGCATGACTTACATACACCGTTGATCTTGAGATGATCAATGGACTACACATTCCTATAATATGAAATAGATGAATCTTTAACTAATGAGAGAAAGTGCCTATTTGACATGTGGCAAAATGGGACATGTCATAAAGGAAACTATTGAGTCATGCCAAGGTGGAAAAATATGCTGAAGTGGAGTGTAGTAATGGGTATAGTAATACATGTACTTTCTAGGATGGCACTGAATGTACTACTGGGGCTGCATTTTTAAGAGCTTTAGTCATGAAGTTGTATTGATTTTTTATGATTGTCAATCTTTGGAAGATTGATGATCAACGCTTCACCATATTATGAATATGACTAAACTTTATGTAAAGTGAAGAAGCACCTACATGACGTGTGGCATGTTTTAAAAAGTTGTAACACAACTTCTCTAGTTTTAAATTTGACCATTCAATGCTCTATGATCGATGGAGGAAGTTCAAATTTAAGGTGTAACATAATAATTGATTGTTAGACGCATTAATGTTATTCAGTTTCATTTCGTGTGACCTTACTAATATAGTATAATTTGAAATCCACCATTATTGAGCCACAAAATCACAAATTTACCAAAGCACAAGTATTTACAGAGCTAGGGCACAAAATTCTTCAAGATTTTCAGCAATTTGTAGAGTAATTCACCAAAGAAAAATTAGCAAGAAAAGGGTGGGTAAGTTGTCTGAAACTCCTAAAAGTTGAGAAATTATAATTGTGCTAGGGTAAGATTGAGAAAATGCCTCCTCGTAAAGAATTTTCTGGTAAAGTAGACTATTTGAAAAGGTCTATCCATGATAATTTTTGAGAACAATTGCCTCCATCAGTAAATGAATTGACTAAGGGTAGAGAATTCATTCCTAAAAACCCTAGGTTACTTGTTGGTGAGGGCTTTTTTGATAAGAAAACTTATCTAAGGGATGCAAAGGTTTCAGTGGGAGGTTTAGAGCATTTCAAGAAATGGCTAGAGGGAAATTTTGATACTCCTATGAGCAATGTTTTGGAATTTGATACAGGGAAGATGATTGTCCCTAGAGTCTTATTTGACAGTGACCTATTAATAGATATAGTTAAAAAAATATGATCCAATTACCAAAATTGTAAAAAACCATGTAGGGGATAATTTTTTTAGGGTTTCACCCAAATTGATCAAAGAAGTGTTCAAGCTCAACCCTAACCATGTTGTCCTTGAGAAAATTAATATGGAAGAATTTCAAGCTAGGTATGATGCACAGAGGGTGTACCTAAGGGGAGGACCACTACAGCAACATTTTGTTAACATTTGGTCATTGCCTTTGGTCACATTGAACATCCCTGAACGCTTGCTAAAAAATATTTTAATCCTAGGGCTCAGGCTTTATATTTTTCTCTCTACAAGATCTTTGGAATGGATGAGCAAGATCACATTCAAGATTCTATTGTTCTTATCATAGCTCAAACTCTACAGTTTGGGATGAGTTCAATTCTGGATTTTGCTACCTTTTTAGCTGAGGAGATTCATAATGGATCAATTGGAATAGCAAAAGGTTAATAGGCCTTTTCGCTAGTACTCTTTTTTGATGTATATATGTCTATATAAAGGGGTTACTTTCTTCTCCAAAGAGATGAAATTGGAAGAGAGATGGAGAGAAACTCCCATTACAGTTGTGGAGCATAGACATGACATGGGAGGTCACAGATGCCAATTTTGTTAGATTTGATAGGCTTCAAGGCTTAGATTTATATTGGGAGGGGATAGTCCCAGAATACCACAACCCTTATTAGAATTGATAAGACCAAAGGATCATGCCAAAGGGCTATTGGTAAGTCATAATTGGGGAGATATCACCCCATATCATGTTTCTACTATTTTTAGAGTTTATGGTTTCTTGGAACAATCCCATGTGTTGCCCTACCAAGTGCCTTTGAAAGTTAGAATTGCAGAATTGTTATGGAAAATTAGGTCAATTGATGAAAGGGATATGCTAGGAAAGGCCAAAGGTACATTCTTCCTAGTGGTCACTGTTGTGCATGATTTTGTGTTTGTTAAGAAGTGATGGAGAGGTCTGGAATTTTTTCTTGATAAATATCAAATGTCCCAATCACATGCTTGCTATATTGATCTAGAGGGATTCTATGACCTCCTTAGGGAAAGAAGTAAAGGTAAGGATCATACACAAATTGTGTATTTCCCAAAGGATGTCATCAAAAATGTGTTTTCATTACAAGAGTAGGAAGTCAGACAAGAAAATTGGATAGTTTATAGTAAAGTCCTTGACTTTATAAATGTTTTTCAGCCCACATATAATCCTTTAGCAGATAAGAAATATTGCAGGGCCAAAATGGATATGTTAATGAATAACTTTGTTGTAATTATGCAAACCTTAAATGGGAAGAAAAATATTATTATAAAGGCATATACAAATAGAGTTGTTGAGGTAGAAAGAAGATTAAATAGGAGGATGATAGTAACTCTAGGGTAGTATACATTGCAAAGAAGGGCTAGATATATTGTGGCTTAGAATGTAAAGTATATCCCCCCTTACAAGAAGCCAAGATCAAAAAACCCATCTGACACAAGTGCCCCCAAGAAACAAAAGTTAGAACAAGGATCATCCTCTCAAGTAGGAGAATACTAACCATCCCAGTCTCCACTCAGGATAGATAATGAGGTATCTCTGAGAGAACAACTGAAGCAAATTGGAGGGGGGGACATAACTATTACAATTGTTGATATTGAAGGAGGAGTGCCTCAAGAGCCTCCTATGCCATCCTTTGACCTTACTATTGTTGACTAAAGAGGTGGGCAAATAGACCCTATAATTGCATAGGCCTCTCAAAAGTTCATTTATTATGAGATTTTTGTAAAATCTAAAGCTTTTGCACAATTTTTATGGAGAAGAAACATCAGCAATTTTGAGGCTAAATGAAAATCAATAAAAGCAGAGCAACCAAATAAGTTGGACTCTGAGATTGAGGAAGAGGTTAAGGCTCATTACTTAGATGAATATGCAGAATTGACCCCTGATGGGGGAAGACAATTATTGAAAGAGTCAAGTGTTTTGATATTACCTGAGTGGGACATAGCTAATGCTACAATTTTTGACTTTGTTAGAAAAGAGAAGGAAGTCCAGTACAAAACTAAAGAGGAAATTTTTCAAGTGCATAAAGGAGTGAAGTTTAGCATTGACCACCAAGCATTGGTAATTTGGTCCACTGAAAAAAGAGATAAAACTAGGATATAAGAAATCTCCAATATAGAGCATACTAGTACTCTTACAGTATACAAAGCTGATGAAGCGGACAATTAAGAAGTGATCAAAATGACTAAAGAAGTGGTGGATTTCATCTCAGTAGTTGCTAGAAAAGAAAAGCATAAGTTCCTAGAACTCAATGCAAAATTTGAAGAAATATTAAAATCATATGAGGAAATAGGAAATAGGATACAGTAGCTTGAAACTCAAGTATCTCAGATGGATAAATTACTAGGAAAGAAGAAGGTAGGAGAATCTAACAGACCTAGGATTTTTTACCCTCACCCCTCAATTGAACCATTTAAGTTAACTCCAATTGTAGAACTACTTGATACTCCACAAAGGCCTAAATTCTACACTGCAAAGGAGCTTGAAGAAGAAAAGAATAAGGTATGGGAATTGCATGTTGAGCTAAATAATCAATATTAAGAAAAACTCAAAAAAAAAAAAAATCTTATACTTAGTAGATAAGATTGAATTGCTAGAATTCTATGACCAATTGGTGGGGATCTTAGATATGTGGAATGAGATAAGAAGAGATGAAGACACCTTGAAGCCTATTGTGCAAAAATGGAGTGAAAGAGATAAAGATATTACTCTTATGTGTATCTCATTCATCAACTAATCTTGTGAACAAATAGAGAAGACTTTTGATATAACCAACAATCTGATAGAATTTTATGAGAAAAGGGTTGCTATTCAAAAGAGAATAATGGTTTTCCTTTCTAAATATATAGGAGAGAAATTTGATCTTTTTCTTGGTGCACTCAAAAAGATTGATAAAATAAAAGAAAAGGAAGAGTGGGGGAAAGAATTAGATGATTTACTATGCCACAGAATGAATGAAGTCATTAATGAAAAGGGGAATGTGTTGTGGGAAATGACCAATGAAGAAGTTATCAAAGAACAATTGTTCTATAATGCCATCAAAATAGAATTTTTTGAAATAGAAAAAATAGGAGGCTTTGTGATCAAAAAGAAATGTGAAATCTTAAATTTTGATTGGCCTGATGATACAGTTTTCAACAAATGGAGGGAAGAATTTGTGTCTTGAAAACAGATGGAAATAGAGGAAGAGGATATGGGCCAAGAAGAGAGTCACACAAATGAAACCTCAGTAGAAGAAGAAAAAACAAAATAATCACCCTCAGTGATAAGAACAACATTTCCAACTGATGATATAGCAACTGAAGAGTCACATATAACAGTTGTATTATTAGTAAATGATGATGTAAATGGAGAGCCACAAATTGAAGTAGATATACATCAATCAAAGCCAGACACATCACTAACAAACCTAATGGCTACATATTCCAAAGAGTTAGAATAACAAAAGGTGTAATAGAAAGTGGTCCCACCAAAAGAATATTATGATGTAAAGCTTTCTTGTTGCACAAATTTTGTCTTTTATGAAAATAAAAAATGTAAATATCTTTTGTCTTAAGGGCAACTATTAGTTCTCTATGCCTGAAGCTTATTGCATCTCACTCTCTATAAGTGAGATCCCAAGGCTAGAGAAAGGGTCTAAGTTATTTACAATTTGAGTATTTTACTAAGTATTGTTCAGTCCAATTTTATTGATGTAGACTTTATAATATATTCTCTCTATGAATGTCTGAGAATACCTTGATATTGTAGGATCTTTATGTCTTATCTTGAGTCATTTTTGAGTTCTATTACATTTGGTATACAAATTTCAAAGGAAATTAATACAAAGATGAACTATCTCCATATATTTTCTTCCTGAATCTTGTCTCCATTATTATTACCTCGATGTCTTCAAGTTGTATAAGAAAAGCTTGTTCAATTGAATGCACTCAACTTGAATTGTATGTCTTTTCACTATTACTTTTAATTCAATGAATTAAGTAAATACTTTAGTGAATTTGATAGGATTTCCATGGTAATAGGAAGGATGTGTATAAGAATGAGTTTTATGTAAGAATTGTTGATAACATTGATTGTAATGTAGTCAATTACATCTGGAAGTTAGATAGACTCTAAACCCCAAAGGATAAGGCACTGATCTATTAGTTTAGTTTATAGATGAAGAAATCATGAATAAGCATCAAGCTTAAAATCAAATCAAATCAATTTTACTTTAATGTTGGAAGAATTTCAAAGCTGGTTAGCACGTACTTACATTTTAATTTCTAAAGTCTTAGTTAGCTACTATTGCATAGAGTTACCTATAAATCTAAGAAGAATTGTGATCAATCTACTATAAGGGATGTGTATTGTTATATAATTTCATGGAATGAGTGAAATGTGTATGTAGTATCATGTTACAAAATATTTCATCCCTCAAATGCACCTGCCTTGGCTTTACAAAGCCTGAAGAGTAGAAAATCTCTCTAATTTTGTTGAAGTTGGGTCCAGATCTAAAGAACAAATAACTTATTATAGAAAATAGCTAATCCTTAAGTTATACAGATCTTTATTATCTTAGTATTAAGTATTATTTAACTTAATAGCTAATCCTTATACTGCTTGTAGCCTTCTTAATTCTCACTTCTTCTCCTTAGTATATCTCACATATATTTTTCATTCTTTGGATGTGATACAATACATTTCATATATACCAATCCAAATTAATATTCATCAAAGTTGGCTACAGTACAAATTTCACCAAAATAAACAAAGTCAGCTCAACTATTGGTACTTGGGTTCTGAAGACAAACTTGGTGAAGTTTTGATACTCAACAATCATTATCAACACTTGGCATTGTCATGATTTCAATAGACATAGAATCTCGATTCAAACTAATTACTTCCAAGTAGTTTGATCTCGATCAGCACTGGTGACTCGGTGAATATTGCAAAACTCAGCATATAAATTGAATCACTTGGTTGACACTGCATGGTTTGGTCAACAGTAACACTACAAGCTTGGTCTAAACTGAATCACTTGGTTGACACTTTCTAGCTTGGTCAACACTGGATTCACATCACTAATATTGTGAACTTAGAAAACACTAGAGACTATAGTTGACATTATGCAACTCGGTTAATACTATGAAGCTCGATTTGTTAGAAATAGGGATTACTGGGGGGGTGAATCAGTAATCTACAAACATTAGTCACCAACTAGATAGTATTTCTTACTTTAAACCATACAAAACAAAGTAATAAATTAATTTTGAACAATAACAGTAACCATACACAAAGATAATAGATAACACCATTTTTTTTTACTAGGGAAGCCATGGCCAAGGGAAAACCCTGGTGGGGATGATACCCACTAGATAATATACTAATATGTAAGTTCATTGTTAGAGGATGGACCCTGTTAAGAGTCAATGAGCAAATTCAGTATAAATAGTCCCTATTAGGAGTTGTAGTATAGTAGATGCAAGATGAGCCCACTGCCCAAATATGCACTTTCAATTACAAGAAGAGCTCACTTCCCAAAAAAGTAATTAGACTTTTGGAATATAAGTATTGTAACTTTTTCTTTGGCTAATCTCTAATCTTTAGCTCAATCTTAGATCACAAATAGCTTTACAAAATTTCGCATATGTCACTTTCACAAAAGTTCGCATACAATTGCTCAACATAACAATTACCACAATTAGACTTCTTCATCACAAGATGTCCTTTGCATAAATACCATGCCTTTACACAAATTGATGCTAGGTCAACTAAAACCATAATTTACTTTTCCAACTTAGAGTAAACATCTATGATGTTGGCCCTATTTGGACAAGTAATCATTTTGTAAACAAAATAATCCTTTCCTTCAATTCTACTGTCCTATTTTGCTTAAAACATGAATATCACTTTTCCATATAGTTTGTATTGGCTTCTAAGGTTATATGCATCATCATCAACATGTATACTATATCAATCTAACTTTTCTAGTCATAATCTGACATTAGCAACAAGTTATAAATAAAATAATACACTATTGTATACTAAATTCCATACTTAGACAATTTTCTAAGTACCAAAAGCTAAGTATCTTTATTTCTAAGGTTTTCTATAATAATGTGCATCATGTGTTGCCATAACTCACAAAAATTACATATTTCCATTAGCCAATTGTCAACAATATCCCCTTTGGCATTGATGGCAACAAGATAAGGAAAATTGGCTAAGTATCAAAAACTTAAAATAAACAACACATTCACTTTACATTTATTAAAAAATTTATATCTTGCATAAGCTCC
Organism: Cupressus sempervirens; assembly: GCA_028749045.1. Lineage (NCBI taxonomy): Eukaryota > Viridiplantae > Streptophyta > Pinopsida > Cupressales > Cupressaceae > Cupressus > Cupressus sempervirens. Next base: position 391,507,444 of record CM053785.1, on the reverse strand, counting down.
CCCTTACAATAAACTTTACAATATTATTTTATCCTCTTAAACTAATTTACAATTTTCTATTGTATTTCTCCCCCTTTGACATCAATGAAAAAGGTCAAAATGTCAAAAACTATCCAAAAACAATCCATCTACTATAAAAAATGATGTCCTTCTACCTTAAGCTGATATAATCTTCATGCAATCATCAAAATTTGCCTCAAGATTATCACAACCTTTAGTTCATGTCTCTTTGGTGGATTCAACATAGGTGAGAATTTCACATAAGGCATATGATGCAATCTCAATTGTATTAAGGTCTAAGTACAAAAAGTAGAATAAGTTTCCTTGGCCTTGACTCATTCCTCCAACTATTTCTCAACAATAGATGCTTTCAAAGCAATAGACTTTCTAAAATCTGATACTCTCTTCAAAATTTGTTTATTCCAAAGTTCTAGTTTTCTGATATCATTGTGAATATTACCTACTTGTCCTTCAAAATCATTAATTTTACAAGATGAGTGTTGTATCTGACTAGATAGAGCTTCTAGCTCACTCATGTTTCTTTCAATCTAACTGTTAATGTCTTTAGTCAGTTTATAAGATAGAGTACACTTAATGTATAGCATCTTCCCATCTTGTTGACACTTTTGAAGTTTCTTGATAGAAGTATTAAGACTTATCAAATCATTCAATAGTGCTAAACAAGTTAGCATCATGTGAGATTTGTGCCTTATATTTTGCAACACTCAACAAATTAGTGAATTTCTCATCAAATGACTTTAGCACTTCGTGTGCCCTCTTTCTAGATCTTACTCTATGTGCTACACTACCAGAGTAGTATGTAGTATGTTATTAACCTCCATCAAGGTTTTTTGCAGGCTCTTTACCATCTTGTTCTTTTGAATGATCTTTGATAAGGATGAAATCAAATTAGTTTGACCATCATCATAATTTTCTAGGTCAACAAGTGAAAGTGGAGTAGATGAACTAGAAGGTTTAGTGTCATCCTTCCTTTGCTTCTTCTTAGTTGTCTTTTTTACTCTTCTTTCTTCTTCTTTTTTCCTACACCTACTACTGTTTCCTTTTCCTCCTCTTCTTTAACTTTCTTTTCATCTTCAAGAAATTTCCACTTGGCCTCTTCTACTTTCCTCCTTTCTTCTTCTAGTAACCTCTTCTCCTCTTCAATTTTCCTTATTTTATCTTTAATATCCTCAGTGTGATGTTCATTATGTTCTGAACCTTCAAATGAATTTGTATCATCAATGTTAATGGAAACATTGGTCTAATCTATTTGCATAGTGTCACCGCTCACTAACACTTCCAAGGTTCTAGGTGCTAGTGAAGATGTTGCCTTAGACTCCATCAACATCTGACTTACTATTGGTGCACTCTCACTTCTTAACTTGTCTCTTTCACCCACCATAAAAAAAAATGGTCTCACTTTATTTCTCAAATGAGGTGCAAGGTTATTCAATAATCTCTTAATTTCTTCTTCATCATCAATCTTGCAAATAGTCCTTACAATAGACTTCTAAAGTTCTAAATCTTGTTCCCTAGCTGGGGCCTTCTTCTCAATAAGTTTGTCATAGACTTTTTGGTTCATCGTGCCTTCAATATCCTTCAATTTCATATTATTAGCTATAACATATCTCATAGTAGAGATATCAATATGATCTTTCTCAAAATTGTTATACAAATCATAGAATTTGTTCATCTAAACAAAGTTTCCCTCATTAGCAATAGCTGAGTTTATCTTCTCTATCTGTAGTTTCCAAGGTTTTCGAGCTTTTCCTATTGATTTCTTAGAATTTTTTACCTTCTTTGCTTGTTTGACTTCTTCTTCTTCTTCTTCTTCTTCTTCTTCTTCTTCTTCTTCGTTAGACTCAACAATTGTCAACAATGTCTTTTGTCTCTTGCCTAGTCCAGTGGCTTGTTGCTTGACCCTTTTAGTCTTTGTGGTCATAGTTTCCACTAATCTCTCTAATTTTCTCTTAGGCTCACTTGTCTAAAAATTTAATATTGTTGCATATGGAATTCTCTATTCGAAAGATGTCTCTACAATAGATACTAACAAAGGTTGCACATTTAGTATCCCTTGCTTCATGGTTTGCCTGACTACCTGTAATTCACTCTTAGTCATACCAAACTATGATAAAGCTTTCTTCATAATAGTTTCTATTTTCTTGTGAGAAGCCTTCTCCAAGGATGCCTGATGAGATGACTAGGTAATCTCATCATATGTTCCAAATCTATATTTAGCTTTATCATTCTCTGATTTCAACAATAAATCAATGTATCCAACTATTGTTTCATCATTCAATTCATAACCTAAGGGATCAAGAAATGTTTCACGAGGTTCTACTGCTTGCATATAAGTAAAATTTGTATCAACCATAACACAAATGTCTTCTTTAAATCTATTTACAATTGCAGGTGCAATTCTGAATCTCCGTCTCATTTCATTTTGAAATGCTTTTATAATCAAATTCCCACTATCCAATATCTTATCTATCAGATGTCTTTTGTATACTTCTGTGATCTTCTCCATTATACATCTATCATATGCTCATTATCTTTGTGACTGATAAATATGGAAATCTTATAAGAACATGAAAGAATATGTGATTAAACAGTGACTAAAATCTAAATACACCATTCTTAGTCATCTTGATCTTTTCTAGGTTCTCTAGAAGTTGCATTCTTAGAATTTCACTGAGGTTTACTTGTTCCTTCTTAATACATATCTTATATGCTACATAGATGAATTCAGTTGACAATTCATCAATCTTTGAGCTTGCACATACCTAGTAGGAAATTATTCTACTCGAGAATCTTACATCATCTTGCTTAATGGTGTTGATCACCATGGCCTTTGCCTTATATACTACTTTGGTATAACTTTCAACTTTCTTCTTAACCATTTTCTCACCTATAAGTACATTTTCTTTTTTACTAAGACTAGTTACCTCGTGAATAAGGTCGGAAAAAATATTAGCTATAGTATCTTGCATCCATAATTTCCCATCATGTATTCTACTTAATATTATATGCTTCCACTCATCTGTATCCAATTCATGGTAGAAATTATATTTGAATAGTTCTAGTTCCTCTTTCTAAAAATAGAGTTTTCTTCAAAACCACCTATACAAGTCACTTTTGAATGCTCTTTGCTTTGGATGTGATCACAATGAAGTGAAAATTAAGTTTGTATTCCATTTATTCCATCAACTTGAACTTGCATTAATTGCATACTTTACAAACACAAAAATGCTATCAATTACATTCTGTAATCAAATAATTTCTCAAGATCATCTATCTAATCTTTAGATACCACCCGAGGTTTACTATAGCCTCCTTTCATCATGACAATGGTCCAAAAATCTTTTCTTCACAAAATTCTCTGCAAAAACATAGTTTTTATCTTTTTCTATAGAATTAACTTTTTTTATAATACTAATAACTCTTACTTCATTCATAACTTGTTTAGATAAGCTCCAAATTATAAGCAAGCTTAGGTACCATCTAAACTTAACTTGATACACATTTTCCAAACTTTTCTACATCTAGTTCAATATGTGAATGAAGTTTTCAAATTGTGGTGTTTTGAACAAGCTTAATTCAACTTAATTGAATCAAACTTGATAATTGACTTTAATCATCATCTAGCTTTTCCTTTGAGATGTCCAATACTTTTACAAATGCCTCATTGAGTTCTTCTCAAAGTTCACTGACTATATTTATTTGTTCTTCATTGTCTTTGTTAGTTCTTGAGTTCCTTTCATGGTTCCTTCTATCATTTCCTATGTTTCTTCCATCAATCCTTTTGTTTCTGAAGTTTCTTCCATTGTTTCTTCTATCTCTGAAGTTTCTATCTATTATGCAATACTTTGTTGTATGTCATAAGCTATTGTATAATTGACATGCTAGTGTTCTGCTTCTAGAATTTTGTTGGTCATTAGGTGCATGACAATTAAGAGCTTGTTACACTTATGACACACAATCTATCTTCTATCTCCATAAGGTCTTTCTTCTCTCGATATCCTTTCATTAGATCTTCTTCTATCTACAAGGTTAGTATTTCTACATATTTTACTATTCCTTCTATCATTATCATAGTAAGGTTTCCTACAATCAATTTCTTTATGACTCATACAATGAAAATTATGACAATAAAATTCCTTAACATGATTAAATGACTTATTTGTGGGTGAACCCACAATACTGGATACCACTTTTGGGGGATGAAGGAAATCGCAAAATGATAAAAATTTTCTATTTTGAATTTTATGTATGTTTGCGCAAACATACTAACTATGTTCACGTGAACATATTGAGTTTAAATAAGGTATGTTCGCTTGAACATAACTTATTAATATGTTCGTGCGAACATATTTAGATGGTGATTTTCTCATTTTTTTGTTTGAGATAAAAATATTTTTTTCCCCTTGCCTCAACAAATTCACTTTTTTGTATGTTTGCACGAACACAAATTATTTTACATGTTCATGAAAACACTAACTTAAACTTCTAACATCAAATTATTTTTGCTCGTACATTCACGTGAACACATGTTTGCACAAACATGTCTAATATGTTTGTGCAAACATAGTGTTCGTGCGAACATGTCAATTTACAAATTTTTGGTGTTATTTTTTGAAAAAAATGGAATTGGCTCTTTTGATCCCCAAAATTGAGATTGAATGGTTTCCTACTATAAAATTAAAAATTCCAATTTGTGCTGCTCGGAGCAAGTTTTCCAATGACTATAATTATAATAAATATTATATTCATTAAGACTTTCAAATATGAGTTTAACTCATTATAGGTTCATTAATAGTTGAACATCAACTAACTTTGACACTTCGGGAAAATTTGTAAATTAGGTCAAATTTTTTCTAAAAAATATCTAGGAAATAGGTTGCTAAGATAGCTTTCTATTAGAAAAAACAATTACATTTATGATAAATTGAGTTCAAGTTATCTGTGTCAAAACAAATGTATGTCAGAATTACGATTGATGTCACTTCAAAACTTCATAAACTATACAATATTTAACCAGATTGAATCAAACCAAATGCATCCTCTGGATATTGATGTTACAAATCAAACACTAAGAGAATTACCTCATTATCATTTCTAGAAAAAAAATTATGCGTGTCAAATGGACTATCACTCTTTAAAAATATTGATTTTTCATATGTACCACTTTTCAGAGGAGAAGAAATTTTTTACTTAAATAATTTTTTTTTTTTAATATGGCTAAAAAGTAGAAATAGAGTACTAGAAATCACTAGTTTACATCATCTAGAAATTATTCTTAGTTTTATAGATATAGTCACTCAAATGTGAGGTTTGTTTCAAAAATATTGATTTCAGTGTCAAAATTGGTCAAAAAGTGGAACCCATTATTGTGAGATCACCCTTGTACAATCTCTTTTCATATGACCTATCTCATTACATGAAAAACACTTACCTCTAAATTCATACCTAATTTCCTTAGGAGATTCCACTTTCTTTGGTTCATCTAAAATTTCAACTTCCTTGTCTTGTCCAACTTCTTTGGGTTTATCAAAAGACTGACTGGATTCAATCTTATTGTTAGATTTATCTTTTCCTTTTCGATCTAATCTAATCTTAGGTTTCTTTGTAGACATGTTAATTAGATAACCAAGACCAGTCTTACCATATGTAGGTCTCTGTATTGACATTGAATCATCAAGCTTTTATCTACTAGAATAAAGCTTCTCAAGTTATTGCTTGCACTAAGTTAATTCACCTTTCACAATAGTATTGTACTTATGAAGTTCTTCATGATCTTCTTTCAATGTTTCAAATTTGGATGTCTTTCTTTCCAAACTTTCTCAAAGATCTATATTCTTAGTCTTCAAATCATATTCAACTTTGCTAGGATCATTTGTCAAAGTCAACTTCAGATTCGTAATCTTCAATTCATGCTTTAAGATCTTGTACTCTATCTTCAATTTCATATAATCATCATCACTAGTTTCAAATATAGTAGATTCAAGCTTAGATTTGAGATGTTCAGTCTTTTTTCTTCAATTGTCCAATGTATACTTTGTAGTCTTCATATCTATCCTTCAGCTTGTCTTTAGTTTCAAATAATCATCATCACTAGTTTTAGATTCAGTAGATTCAAGCTTGGATTTGAGATGTTCAGTCTTTTCCCTCAATTGTCTAATGTATACTTTGTAGTCTTCATATCTATCCTTTAGCTTCTCTCTTTCTTCAGTAAGGAGATCAATTTGTTCAGGTGCCTCTTCAAGGTTCTTCATCAACTATTCCATATCCATAAGGATCTTACTCTAGTTGTTAAGCCTCTTTAGAGTAACCATGCTTTGATACCAATTGTTATAAATAAGGATTACTGAGAGTAGGGTGAGTCAATAATCTACAAACTTTAGTCACCAACTAGATATTATTTCTTAA